>CM077089.1:8293562-8958177 GCA_039513925.1 Platanthera zijinensis
GGCTCAGATTAGGCTAATTTTTCATAAATCTGAGCCGAACACAGGCTTTGCACACGGCCGTGTCCCAGGCCGTGTGCCTTGATCCAGCCACGAAAATCGAGCACAGAAAAGGACACGGGTTGGGACACGCCGCCCTGTCCCAACCTGCACACGCCGTGTCGGGTCCTCGACATGCCCGTGACCAGGGGCGTGTCACGCATAACCGACACGACAACCGTCACGTCGTTTGGTGGACACGGGTGGCGACACGCCCGTGTCAAACGTGACACGCCCGTGTAAACCAGTACACGCCCGTGTTCGGGGCCGTGTCCTCCAGTCGACACAGGACAAACTCTCCGAAGAGTACACGGCCATGTGACACGGCCGTGTCACATGCCGTGTGCCTGACACGCCCTGTGACACGCCCGTGTCACAGGCCGTGTTCGAGCACTCGACGCTCGTCGACCTCAACTCGACCACCCGAGCACGACACGGTCATGTGACACGCCCGTGTCTCACGCCGTGTTCACCCTACCAAGGCCCAAACTTGGTTCGAACACCGCCCGTTTTGCTTTTAGTTTCGGGGCGTTACACGCAATTCTTCATTCCGCTGCGCACTTCACCCTCCACCTCCCCTGCATCCGCCGGCCAAGCCTCTTCAATCGGCTCCAGGTATGTTTTCAATCCTCCGTTCCTATCTATTCCGCTACTGGATAATTAAAAAGAACCTCTTCAAGCCATCCAGTGCTGTTTATCTCAACTGGATAATTTTAAAAAATATTCTGCTACTTATCTCAACTATAAAAAGAACATGTTGAATAGGGTACTGTTGAGGTGTCGATCACAAATTTTATAATTATTAAATGGTGTTGGGAGTAGGAGATAATTTATGTATTAAAAAATAGCATTGGGATGGCTATCATGAATAATTACTAATAGTTTGCATTGGGATGCCTCTACTGAAGTATCCTACTGGACTGCCCTCCTCAACAATATGTTTTTTTTCTTTTTGTTCTTTTCTTGCTTCTTAGCACTAGGTGCATGAATTTGAGATATATATATGATTTATTGTAACCTTTTAATCTTTACTTAATTTGTGCATTTGTTTGAATGCTAACTTAAAGTTCTGTTACAAATTGATATATGTGCCCCTCACAATGGGGAGAAAAGAAAAGAGTGTAAGATGGATTGAAATCAGAAGATGTGGTACAATTAATTTTTAGACTTCGACATTTTCTTAATTACTTTTCTATACAGTTTCTTTATGTTTGTGTGTGCTTGCTATATGCATTATGCCACATATCGACCTTACATATCAGGCATGACTATGCATTATGCCTTATCAATACACTTGCTCTAATTTTAAGATTCCATTTTGTTGGACAATAATTATCTTCCTTTTAGGAATGAAGAAAAAATGAGAGAATACGTTAACATGCATGATGTATCCTTCAATGATCGTAATGATGCTAATTTAAACAATAAATTACATCTCCATACAATTTCCAATCATTAAAGGACAAATCGAGAACACGTTAACATGCATGATGTATCCTTATAATTGAATTCAAAAGAGGAGCTCTGCATTCAAAGATGTAAATTTCTATTTTTGTGGTAAAATAAAAATTATTATATGAAATATTATAAACAGAGCTCCTCTTTTGAATGCAATTATATGAGCGGATGCAATTATATGAGCATGTCAGGCTACAAATCAATTTCAAATTAAGGACGAGCTCTGTTTATAATTGCAGAATCTTTGAACAATTACAAAGAATTAGTTAAATTAATAGCAGAATCTTTATATAAATACAAGCATAGAAGCAAAATCTTTATATAAAGGACGAGCTCTGTTTATAGTAGCAGAATCTTTATATAAATACGAGCATCTTCGCACGGGCTACGCCCGTGCTCGATGCTCCCGGCGGCCTTCGGCCGCATCCAGGCGGGCTTCGCCCGTGTTTGATGCTTCAGGCAACCTTCGACCGCATAGAAGCGGACGTCACCCGTTTCTACGCAATCCACCAGCTCGGCGTCACTCCCTTTTCTACACCTATTTTTTATTGTGAGCAACGAGATATCAGAGGGCTTAGGAAACTCCTGTTTTTTAGTTACTTCACCTAATGAAAAATATCACAAATGTTCTCTCTTTTACTGTTTAGTGCGTATTCAAAATAAAAAAAACATTGAGCTTTAGGGAGCCGCGCTGGTGGATTGCGTAGAAACGGGAGCGACGCCGAGCTGGTGGATTGCGTACAAACGGGTGACGCCCGCTTCTATGCGGTCGAAGGTTGCCCGGAGCATCAAGCACGGGCGAAGCCCGTGCGCAGGCGGGCTTCGCCCGCCTGGATGCGGCCGAAGGCCGCCGGGAGCATCGACGCCCGTGCTCGATGCTCGTATTATATAAGACAATATACCTATCTTGCTGCTCTTATAGTATTTTCATGTTCCATTGTTGAATTCTACAAATATTTTACCAAGAATTTCTTACCCAAAATAAAGCCCACGATTTCCCCTCATTATTTCTGCAACTACTTAAATCAACCGAATGAGTCATTCCTAATAAATCGGCAGAAGCACACTCTCAGCGCTATCTCATTTTCACGACATTTTAGGTCTCCTGCTCCTTCATTCGCTCCTCACCCCGCCTCCCCTCCCCTGAATGGCTGAATCCCACAGCCAGCCGACATTAACCGTCAGTATACACCGCTAGATTCTCCGCTTCTGCTCCTCTTCTCCTAGATTTGCTACTCGCTTCCGCCCCCTACATCCGACAACCAACCATCTGCAACGACGCTGCTGCCCCCGACGACAATTGAAGCCCCTGCCGACGCCTGCAATTGAAGCCATTGCCGCCTCCGACAGTTGAAGTCGCTGCTGCGGCTGCCGTCTGCAACGCACATGCTTCCACCGCTTCTAATTGAAGCCTCCCGGCGAACCTTTATCCGCTCGGCAACCGGTAATAACTACTTCTTCCCCTAAATAATTCATTATTTCTCCTCTACTACTGTTGATGCATAGTTTCTTTCTTGATTTCTATGCTATTTATGTCAATCTCGTGAAGTATTTTCAGTTATTTAAGTTTTCCCTTTGGTTGCTAAAAAATAGCTACATTTTTTAGGAACTTCAGTTTTTGGGTGCTCATCGTTTTGTTGTTTAATTAAAGAGAGCAATGGGATGCTTCTTCTTGCTTAACATTATATTCCATTTTTGTACTCATTTTTGTTTCTATTTTTTTGGGGTCAAATTTTGTGGTCCGACGCGGATGTCATGAATCATGATGTTACACAATTTAAACATCACTTGGGCAAGTTATCCTCTTGATTGTTGAAGGCCATAGCATTTCCATCATGTAAACTGAGGATTCGCCTCTTAATTAGCATATATGTTACAGTGACAATCAAATATGTGCAGAAAGTAGCCTATATATGCAACATTCATTATGGCAGAAAGTAGAGACTCCATATAATATTACATAAATAAATATAACAATGGCATATATATGCAAATTATGTCATCTGGAGGCGAATCTTCTACCTCCATATGGCAAATAAACACGTTCACTGTGTTTTAATATAATATAATTTGTTGCCATATGCCGAATATAAACATGACATGTTTATATTGTTTTAATGTAATATATATATGTTCATTGTTTTAATATAATATAAACACGTTCATTGTTTTAATATAATATAATTTGTTCACTGTGTAATTTTGCATCTTAGACATAATGTTGGAGATTGCCAAATGCCATGTTTAGAGAAGTATAATTTGCTAAACATGTATTAAGAAAACTGGATATTGTTTAAGAGCAATCATCTAGTTTTCTTCATTGTATATTTGTTTCTTAATATTATTTTGCCATTTGAACTTTTCTTTAGGTTAACATGTTTCTAATATGGTCTATGTTGAGTTGGCGTTATATTTTTATTATCTTTGTGTAACGAATTGCGATGTTTATGTTGTACGGGTTGACTATATATACCCGAATCTTATGTATGGAAAGTAATCTTTTTCTCCCATTCCCACATTTCAACATGGTATCAGAGTCTTAGGGCTTCCCGATACCGCGCGCCTGCCTCCCGAGTTCGGCCGCCGCTCGATCCGCCTGCCTCGCGCGTTCCGCCTCGCCTCGCGCGATCCGCCCCGCTCAATCCTCCGCTAGATCGGCCGCAGCCCCCCGCTCGATCCGCTCTCTTCGCCTCGCGCGTTCCGCCCCGCAGCCCCCCCGCTCGACCCGCTCGGCCGCTCGGTCGCCTGCTCTCCCGCCTCTTCCGGTTTCTTTCCTTCTTCCCCTCCGTTCTTGGTCTCGATTCCTTGGCACCGGCGATGCAATGAAAAGGTCATTTCCGGTGTCTCTCTTTCTCTTCCTCTCCTTCCTCTTTCTATGAGGCAGCCCTAGTTTCTATCTAGGCTTTCTTTTCTTGATTCCGGTAACCTCGACTTGTATTCCTGGTTATCATGGCCGGGCCTGATGGATCTCCTACCGTGTCTTCCGCTACCGGTGTCCCCCCGGCCTCCGTGATATCCAGTGCTTTCTCCCGCCCTGGGCATGATCACAATACTCCTCAGATTACGACAATCCGTCTGGATGGTACTAATTATCTACCCTGGGCTCAGGCTATTACCCTTGCTTTGAAGAGCCGCTGATTGTTTGGGTATGTCATGGGCACCACACCTACCCCTACCTCGGATTCCCCCGATTGGGTGCAATGGGAATCGGAGAATTCTCTCGTCATGTCTTTGTTGACGAACTCCATGGTTGACTTCATCGCCCGCAACTATTTGTTCCTGGACACTGCTGCTGCTATTTGGCGAAGAGCCGAGACTACTTATTCGTGCCGGGGCAATGCTGCCCAGATATTTCAGCTGCGTCGAAAGATTTTCCTTCTCCGGCAAGGCGATCGTCCTCCGTCGGCCTACTATCTCGAGTTCACTCAGTTATATCAGGAGTATGATCATTTTGATTCGCTCACTCTGGTGTCACCTGAGGATGAACTCCTGGTTCGCGCGCGGGAAGATCGGAATAGAGTTTTTGAGTTTCTTCATGGCTTGCATCGGGATTTCGACCAGATCAGTGGGCAGATTCTTGGCTGCTCCCCTTTGCCCTCTTTTCCGAAGTGTTCAGTTTGGTTCAGCAGGAATTTGATCGCCGACAAACTTGGGCTCCTGATCCTCCTCCAGATGGTTCTGCTTTAGCGGTCCAGGTTGGTCCTCGGGGGCCTCGTGATTCTAGATCCAGGCCCAGTGACAAGGATCACCTGCTCTGCGACTATTGCGGGAAGACCCGCCATACACGGGAGACTTGTTTTCGCCTTCATGGGTTCCCTGCACCCCGCGGTGGACCTCCCTCTTGTGGAGGCCGCGGATCTGGACGCACTTCCGGTCGTTCGCCTCAGAATCGCTCCGCGCATCTATCAGATGGTTTCGAAGAGCCACAGCTTCCACCTGCCTTGCCTGGCCCTATACTGACTTTGTCTGCTGATGAGGTTCTTGCCTTCCGTCGCTTGATGCATGGACAGTCACTTGAGCCTCCTGCTCCCTCGTCTTCCTATGCCCATCAAGGGCCTCCAGGTGCTCATGCTGCTTCGACTCGTCCCTCTACTCATTGGATCATTGACTCGGGAGCTACGGATCATATGACCGACTCCTCCTCAGGTTTTGTGTCCTACCTTCCATTGTCGGGTCGGGACAAGGTGTGCATCGCGGAGGGATCCCTCCCTCCGATTGTCGGGAAGGGTTCCATACCATGCTCCTCCCTAACCCTCTCCTCGGTTCTTCATGTTCCAACCTTCACCTGAAATCTCCTTTCCATTAGTCATATTACTAATTCTATGAACTGTTCAGTAACCTTTTTTCCTTTTTCCTGCATTTTTCAGGACCTGAAGACGGGAACGGTGATTGGAACTAGTAAACTGGTGGATGGGCTTTATGTTTTCGATTCCTCCACCCCGATTTCACCACCCCGGGCTCTTCATGCGGATCAGGCTGCTACTCTGGAGTCCTGGCACTGTCGGCTGGGCCATCCATCTATCTTTTCTATGAAACGTTTATTTTCTAGTTTTTCATCTGTTGTACTTGATAATTTTCATTGTGACGCTTGTGCTAGTGGTAAACATCATCGCACTTCTTTTCAGCATGTTTCTTCTCCAAGTTCTGCTCCTTTTCATTTGGTGCATAGTGATGTGTGGGGCCCTTGCAAAGTTGCGTCTATTTCTGGTTGTTGTTGGTTTGTGACGTTTATCGACTGTTTTTCGCGTACTACGTGGGTTTACCTGATGAAAGCTAAGAATGAAGTGTTTTCCTTGTTCCGCCGTTTTCACAATATGGTCTCTACCCAGTTCGCGACTCCTATCAAACTCCTCCGCACCAATAATGGTCGGGAATTCGTGGATTCTGCTTTCGAGCAATACTTGGCTGATCACGGGATTATCCATCAAACATTCTGTGCCTACTCCCCTGCTCAGAATGGAGTGGCGGAAAGGAAAAATCGCCACCTCCTGGAGGTTGCCCGATGTCTTCTCCTTCATATGCGTCTCCCACAGTATTATTGGGGTGATGCTGTGCTCACCGCGACGTATCTCATCAATCGTATGCCTTCCCGCGTCCTCGGTTTTAAAACTCCTCTGACCACGCTTGGTGTACCACCTACTACTCTACAGCCTCGTGTGTTTGGATGTGTTTGCTTTGTCCACATCTACCACCGCTCAAAACTTGATGCCCGTGCGCACAAGTGTGTCTTCATCGGATATTCTCCTACTCAGAAAGGGTATAAATGCTATGATCCTGTCCGCAAGAAGGTCTTCGTCACTATGGATGTCACTTTCCGTGAATCTGAGAGCTATTATGGGTCCTCACTTCAGGGGGCGCCTCCTTCTCCATCGGAAGTGAATCCCCTAGCATCTTCTCTGGACACCATCCCTCTACCTATCCCTCCAGCATACTATCCCACTCCGCTTGCTCAGCCTACTCCCACTACTTCATGTACCCCACCTGTAGAGACCCCGGTCCATATACCACTACAGGTTTACTCTCGTCGCCCAAAGGATTCGAACACGCGGCCCTCCATCTGGATATCTGACCACCCACCTGACCCGTCGGAAGGTACTTCTACTCAACATCCTCTCTCCCAATTCGTGTCTTACACTTCTCTAACGGCCTCCCATGGAGTTTTTGTTTCCTCCTTGTCTTCTGTTTCTATCCCAACTTCGTGGCAGGATGCTATCTCCGACGACAGGTCGAAGTTAGCCATGTTTGAAGAAATGAATGCCCTGGAGAAGAACAACACATGGGATCTGGTTCAATTACCTCCATGAAAGAAAGTAGTTGGATGCAAATGGGTGTTTGCTGTCAAACAGAACCCATCAGGGGTTGTGGAACGATATAAGGCAAGATTAGTGGCGCGGGGCTACTCTCAGACTGAGGGCATTGATTATCAAGAGACATTTGCTCCGGTAGCAAAGATGAACTCGATCAGGATCCTTATGTCTTGCGCGGCATGCAAAGGATGGAAACTCTGCCAATTAGATGTGAAGAACGCCTACCTTCATGGCGATCTAGAAGAAGAGGTGTACATGGCTCTTCCTCCGGGGCTCACCCCACGTGGATCCACAGGGAAAGTGTGCAAATTACGGAGACCGTTATATGGCCTAAAGCAGACAGCCAGAGCATGGTTCGGAAGGTTCCATAAAGCCATGCGTAGTTTTGGATACACCCAGAGTAATGCAGATCATACGATGTTTGTTAGACTCAGCAAAGGGAAATTGGCAGTCCTAATAGTTTATGTGGACGATATTATCATAACTGGGGACGACGATGTAGAGATTCAAGTCCTTAAGGACAAATTAGCTAAGGAGTTTGATGTGAAAGATCTGGGGAACCTAAAATACTTTCTAGGCATTGAGGTTGCAAGGTCAAAGCATGACATTTTCTTATCTCAAAGGAAATATACGCTCGACCTACTTGATGCCATCGGGATGAGTGGTTTCCGACCTGCTGATACTCCAATCGAGACCAACCACAAGTTGGGCAGGGATGATGGCGATATGATTGGGGATATACTTGGTTTCCAGAGGCTTGTTGGCAAATTGATTTACTTATCGCACACCCGGCCCGACATTTCTTATGCAGTGGGGGTCCTCAGTCAGTTCATGCACTCTCTAAAGGCCCGCCATGTTGACGCTGCGCATCGTGTCCTCCGGTACCTCAAGGCCTCACCGGGGAAGGGCATCCTTTTTTCCCCAAATAAGGAGTTGAACATCGATGTTTATATTGATGCAAACTGGGCCGGATCGCCATCTGATAGACGATCTACATCAGGATATTGTTCTATGGTTGGAGGTAATTTGGTTAGCTGGAGAAGCAAAAAGCAACATGTAGTTGCTAGGTCGAGTGCTGAGGCCGAGTTTAGGGCAATGACTCATGGCATCTGTGAAGGACTATGGATATCAACCATCCTGGGGGAGCTCGGTTTGAAGAAAAATGAGCCGATCAGGTTGTACTGTGATAATAAAGCGGCAATTTCTATCGCTCACAATCCAGTGCAACACGATCGCACAAAGCACATTGAGATTGACAGACATTTCATTAAGGAGAATATCGATAGGGGAACAGTGGTCATCCCGTTCGTTCCATCGGATCGACAGTTGGCAGATGTTCTTACGAAGGGTTTGAGCTTCAACATGTTCACTAATCTAATCGGCAAGTTCGGCATGGCTGATATCACACGCCCAACTTGAGGGGGGGTGTTGAGTTGGCGTTATATTTTTATTATCTTTGTGTAACGAATTGCGATGTTTATGTTGTACGGGTTGGCTATATATACCCGAATCTTATGTATGGAAAGTAATCTTTTTCTCCCATTCCCACATTTCAACGGTCTATTATTATTTTTTCCATTTAACTATGGCTAAATGTATATATATGCTCTATCATGGTACATTCATGTCATTTCTCTAAAAGTGTTTATAAACATCTTCTACCTTCAAAATATGTCATATATAAACATGTTTATTAACAAATAAGCATGCTTATTTAGATTAACATTGCCATATATTCGACTCCAGAAAGATTATACTTTAGCAAAACATGCACCAGTAAACTTTAATTTGTTGGCAATCAAATTCCAACAAAGCTTTTGCCAATATAAACATGGCTATAACTAAAACAACACCAACAACACTCTAGCCTTTATCGCACTATAGTGGGGTCGGCTATATGGATCTTTTGTTGCCATTGTGCCCTATCTTTTGTCATAATCTCACTAATGCCTAAGTATATCATTTCTTTCCTTATAGTTTCATTCCAAGTCTTTATTGATCTACCCCTCCCTCGTTTAACATGCCTAGTGACTAGACTCTCGCAACGCCTAACAGGTGTCTCTAATGGTCTCCTTTGTACGCGTGCAAACCATCTTAGTCGAGCTTCTCGCATATTCTCTGCAATTGGTGCTACTCCTGTCTTATCCCTGATACATTCATTCCTAATTTTATCCAGTCTCGTGTGTCCACACATCCACCTAAGCATTCTCATCTCCGTAACTCCCATTTTTTGCTCATGTACACAATTCACTGCCCAACACTCAAAAAAAAAGATCTCGAAGAATTGAAGATTTGGGAACACAATGGCATCTTGAAATGCAATTAGAGAATACTAGGTAGTTTTCTTCAATTTACTGCAATATAGTGAAACAAATAGATTTTGCTATAAAAGAAAACCCAAATCATATAATTTTTATACAGTTTCCTCAACCGATACACCGTGACATTATTTTAGGCGTGGGTTCATGGTCTTCAGGAGGTGTCGGATTAGATGCATGGACTACTGGAAGAGGTATATGATTAAAATTGCAATAAATAATTAACTAGAGTAAAACTTATTTAGAGACATTTGTTCAAAAAAAATATTTTGACGAGCAAGTTTTAATTCACAAATAATTGAGGCACAAGTACTTTTAAGCGTGCACAAAATAAGTCTTACAATTACATGATTTCACGATAACTACATAATTTCACATCCAACAAATATTGTCTAGATATGCAATATTTGAAAACGACTCTTAATAACGACTTACACATGCAGGCGCAGACGAATGCAGCAACAATGGAATTTGAAGGCTCGGGTGGGGGGGGGGTTGGTAATTGCTGGATCGAAACAAGAGCAAGATTTCACGACAAATGGCTGTAGTCATTTACGATTTGATGTAGCAGTGGATGATGAGTCTCTGGAAAATGCGAAGGAGTGTGGGTTCGCGGGCTTCAGAAGGCATGGGTTGGCCTGTTGGAAGAGATAGGGGACATATGGATCTCCTCGAGTGGGGGAAATAACGGGGCTGGGCGGTTAAGAATATAAAGGGGAATCATGGAAGAGGGGTTGCCGGTGGCTTGGCGACTGAAATGGTGTGGAGGTTTGAACATCAAAAGAGAGGAGGAAGGACTTACAGGGGTTGGGCGACAACGGAGAGGTAGTAGCGGCTTTGCTTGGAGTCGCACTAAGGAGGAAGTTTCCCAGAGTCGCACAGAGAGAAAGGGGAGACCGTCAGTTTCCAAGAACTGCAAATAACCATTGATGCCCATTCAGCTAGTGCTTGCATGTATCAATATGACATAACTGAAATAAGGCATTCAAATCATACGACTCATAGTTCGCGCCGATCAGGTGACAAATATCACTAAAAAAATAAACAAATAATATATGATAAAGACTCGTAATGACCGTACAGACGCATCTGTGGACACAGATCGTCCGAACGGGTAGCAGATCATCGCTTCCTGTGGGAATACACGTGCGTCAGCCGACGATCTCCGTCAACTCTCCCCGACATGAAAGCTGATGTATTCCTGATTTCGAGAATTGATTTTAAACATTAAAACTTGGAAATCAATTTTAAATTAGGTGGCGCTAGTTGATTTTTCACAAGCATTTTCAATCGATAACTGTCCAAGCATTTACAAACATGCATAAATGTCTAACGCTCACTCACATTCAACGATATGATTAATTTATCCACATGCATTAGTAAGAGTAGAAAACAAGCATGATTTTTGAAATTAACAACAAATAAGGGTAGTGTTATCTTAAGTAAACAAACTCTAATTATTCTGGTCGACTAGTACTATGCACAAATATTATACTAATGGTAAGGGAGACATGAGTTTCCGTGAGAGTTATATCTAGTCGCGTGTAAAACGAATCCCCAAACAGAGGAAGGCTGGGTTTGGGATGGGAAACGGGGGATGCGGGTTTAGATGTTGGAACAACGCTACAACTGTGAGCGGGCTGAGGGCAAGGAAGGTTGAAGTTCTCACTAGTGACGATGTGTGATCAGAGGGAGCTTCAAACGACGGCTGTGGATGGATGATGGCGCCAACAGAGCAGGGGTTTGCTCGATCCCGTCATAGGACGTCTGAAGATGGTTCGTAGGAGGTCGCTAGAACTGCGTGAGGCAGTGACAAGTCGTGGAGTGGTGAATCAAACAGGAGGATGCGCTGGAATTGCAGAAAACCGCAAAGACAACAAGGTCTCGTCGTTTTCTTCTTCTTTCCATTCCACCTTTTCGATAGCTAGGGGATACAACTTTGCCCTTGATGTTTTGGGACAACACGCTTTTGATCTCTTTCACACGAGCATCCAACCATTCTTCCAATCGTTTCTCCAAAGCCCTCAGATTTTGTTTGATGGCTGCCACCGTGTCTGACAGTCCATTGTAGTTCTCTCCTCTAGGGTTGCCAGCCTATTGGATTCTTCCTGGGAGCAAGTCACCATAGTGGAAAATCGAGATCCTATGATACCAAATGTTAGGAATAGGAAGAGAGATTTGAGAGAGAAAGAGAGAAATCTAGGGTTTGAGAGGAAGAGGGGAGAAATACCTTAGAAATCTCGTTGATACGCCACAATGCCGCCGAGAGGTATTACCTCTCAGACCCCCTCCCCCCCTTCACCTTCCGTTTTAATTAAGGTGAGCTGAAACGGTTGGTTCAGTCCCGCTTGATGTCGTATCCTTCGTCCGCCTTAGGTATTGTTGTCACGCAAACCAGCCGTTATGAGGATGCATAACATACCCTCATTCCACTCCTAATCATCATGTATGAGAACCTTACTGGTGATGTTTTTTATTTGAGTTAGAGATTTCTCTATTTCCACTCGTAATCATTCATGAGAACCTGAATGGTGATGTTTTTTTATTTCAGTTAGAGATTTCTCTGTTAGGAAATTTGCATGCTTGGAGTATTTTTCTTTAAGGAAGTTTGGGTTATTTTTCTTAGTTTATAATCATTTTTCATCTTCTCTACTAGGGAATGGATCCGGCTTCACAAACTGTTAGGAGAATACACATGAATTTAGATTAGTGGCATATACACGATCTTTACCTATAGTAAAGCATGTTAAAGCTTCTCACATTAATTTTTCAGATTTCTTACAGGTAAAGTTGACTTCTTTTTTCATTGTCTTTCTCAATTTTATAATTGCTTTCATGCACAATCTCCATTACTTTTTCAGACATATGGATCAAATGCTTTGCTACTACCATGAACCTCACCCACGAAGACTTCGTGCACCACAACTATGGTGATCACTGCCCACATTGCGTTCTGTCCGACTCCTTCGAAGAGAGGCTCCAAGATGTACAAAAATTAAACCAGAGTCAAGGCCAGGCAGGCGTTAAGGTCATGAATGACCTGCCTTGGGCCATCTCTTCCCACCTTCCATATGTTTCTGCAAATGAAATTTGGAAGTTTTTTCAGCTTCTTCATTATTAAATTTCGCTGTGTGCTAATTCTGGTATCTTGTTCAGGCCATCTTGCATAGCGATTGGCATCAGAGGAGATTTAGAGGTTTGGGCCATCAGGTGGTGTCCGGTACAGTTGGGCGTCATTTTCTCTCAACGAAGGAAGCACTTTGAAAGTTAAAATTGAGTTGGTTCACATGGTTCCTGACAGTAGGAAGAAATTCAGCAGCACTGCACTTCTTTCTGTTCCACTCATGGGTGAACCAATACTGAATAAAGGTAATACTGGAAACCTCTGTAGTTTTTTTAATCTTTTATTTGAACAAATTAAATATTTTATTTATTTGTAAACACTAAAGGCTAAAAGCAATGAAGATTGATGCTTATCTATTTAATATCTCAAAAGGATAGCCAATTATTGCAAAATGAGATTATCTCCTAATACTAAATGGGTTCAACCATTTTAAACTTGATTTTATATAAATCTAATGGGTAAAGAAAAGGGAGTCTTTCCATTACAACCACAAGTAAGCCATCTTTACTTCCTTATTATGCGATACAAATTAGTTATTTTATTTAGATAGAAAAAATTAGCATTTAAAGTTTACGTAGGTTAAATGTAATATCATTTTCATTATTGTGTTCTAATAATCAGCACTTGATCCAGTTACGAGAGGCAGTAGAGACAACCACAATTTTTTTTTATAAACTTAGTGAACTTAATCAAGCATGTTGTCATTCTTTAATCATTCTTTACCTCCTTATTACGGGTATCCCGTGCGAACCCAAGGCACCATCACGAGTGGGTGTAGTTCTAGATCATAGAATTTCTTAGCTCCTTCATTTTTGACAGCTTCCATTCTTAACTTATCATCTTATTTGGAATCCTCTTCATTCATTTTGCTTATGCTGGAATGTTTATTGAGTTTCACGTTATTTGCATAATACATACCAGATATACTGCAAAACTTAGATGATTAGTACAGTTATATTCTGAGAATTCAATGGTCATTTATGACTTTGAATTTTCAATGGCAATTCAAAGGATGAACCTGGTGCAGTAGTAGTCTGTCATGTTGCTCAATCATTTCTGCGAATTGGTTTATTCCCAATTCACTCATTCTGCGATTGGTTAATCTTCTCAGTTATTACTATTCTCAATTGTGGCTTCCCATGCGCACCAGTGTGACAATTCTTTTACCGGATTCATGGGACCTTATTTATATTTTTCATAAATGGATAGGCAATTTCATTTCAGATGGTTTCATTCTTTGCTAGGGAAGAAATGTAGATATTGTTACAATGTTATCTTATCACCTATAACATCATGCACTAGTATGGCATCAGTTGCGATAAGGAGCAGTATGTTTTCGTCTCTAGCATCTCTATCAAAGAAGCTTATACTTATGACATTATCAATATGCAAAATATTTCCCATTTTTACTCCACCCTACGTTAAATCAAACAGTCTAAGCACATGCTCTTAAAAGAATATCATGACATTTAAAGAAGAGTTGTTCTTTATCTACTTACTATTACGTCGTGCCCTGTTCTCTGTTCTCATTGATCACCGTTATCAGATTTGGGATGCCACAACCTCTCGAAGGCTCTGTCATGTCTCGAGAACCTTCCATTGTTTAAAACCACCCTACACACATATATGCATTCATGTATGAAATCCTTAAGAGAAAATATAGCAGCTTCTTTACAAAGAAAAAGATATATGAGGTCTCTAAATAGTTACCAAGTAGCTTGAATCAGACTCCGCATTTCTTAATATGATTAATTCATTCTCTATCCAAAAATGAAGTCTAAAACAATATTTTTTACCGTTGGAGCTCCCACTTTGAATCTCAAAGACTGGGGCTCTCATTTCTCTGTTGAGAGAAGAAGAGATTTCTTAACCAGGTGCCGCGTCTTTCATAGATGACAAGGAGAAGCATGTAAGAAAGGGAAAAAGGAGAGGGGCAAAGTCTCTACATATGAACATCGCTCTCTCTTTCTCTCTGAACAGGGATGGAGGAATAATCAGCAACTTCCAAAGTGCGAGGAGCCACTTCCACTTGCAACTTGAAGCTCTCTGGTGGTCCACTGAATACATTCTTATGGCGATGAAGAGGCTTTCATCATTTCTCAGGGGGAAAGTGACGTTGGACGAACCTATAAGATGTGGACTTACGATGCCCTAATCCTAAATGCAACACACGAGAGGATGCAATGAATGTAATTGACTGACGATGAATCCTAAAATGAAGATGCAAATGAATACAATCGCACAATCCAATGGACTAATATAGGATAACCCTAATGCGATGACTCAATCATGCAAGTATTTATCAACACACAATTAATTATATAAATTAATTTCAAAATCTCGTGCAAGCGTCACACTTGATTACAAATATTATAATGAAAGTAAGCATGCAACAATTATAAGTTAATTGAGAGTGCACTGAAATTAAAGTGTGAAACGAATAAATATTTTGCATGCCAATAAAGATATGCATCAATCAAATTAATCTTCATCAGGTATTACTATCAATACAAGATAACTCTAATACGATAACTCAATCTTGCAAGTATTTGCCGACGCACAATTAATTAAACAAATTAATTTCAAAATCTCGTGCAAGCGTCACACTTGATTACAAATATTATAATGAAAGTAAACATGCAACAATGATAAGTTAATTGAGAGTGCACTGAAATTAAAATGTGAAGCGAATAAATCTTTTCCACGACAATAAAAATATGCATCAATCAAATTAATCTACATCAAGTATTACTAGCAATACGTGATATCCGAACAATGTGAATAAATGAGTACTAGAAGTAAAAACTCACCAAGTATTTGATTTCGGTGGTGTTGGAAAGCCCCAATAGTGTCTGTGAGTTATGTCTGTCCGGGAGTGACGATACTGCTGTTTGGGGGTTTTCGGAGAGTGGTGGTGGCTATTTGGTGAGCTAGGAGGGCTGTTGGAGGAGTGGAAAATCCCAGTAGGTGTTGGGGAAGCGTTGGTGTGGATATACGATGGAGTATTGCAGTGGAAATGGAAGAGGGATGAAGAGGCTTCATGACGTGTTTGGGAATGGATTTGGCAGTGGAAAATGGATGGACATCAGAGTGTAACAACGGGGAGGTGCTGAATTGTGTGATTTTTGAGCGGGTAGGGACGGGAATGCTTAAATCGGAGGAGAGGGTCGGGGCAGCTGTGGGAGGGGTGTTGGAAGGTGTATTTTGGAGCGTAGATGTACGGGAAGGCAATGATATGTAGTGAGATGGAAGGGGAGGTGCGAATCTGGGATGTAGAAGCCTGGGGAATTACTGTAGTGGAGTTTCGTGTGGTCTCTTGGGGCGGGAAGGGAAGAGGAGGCTCGGATTTGTGGTGAAGAAGGGCGGAATACCTACTAAGGAATGGTAGGAGGCGGAAGGAAGCAACACAGGGCAGCAGATGGGGAGTCGATACCCCCGAAGGCGCTAGAAGCTCCCGATGTCGGCACTAGTGGGGGGGGGGGGGGGGGGAGGCGCCGCACACCTTCTGAGACCGAGCGATTCTGATGCAGGACGACGCGTAGGGTTTGAGCGCCTATCGGCTTTTCCCTAGGAAACCCTAATGCATGCAATGTTTGATGAAATTTGCGCAACGAAATTTGAGCGAAATTTGCACGAACTTTAAGAAAGGAAGCAACTAAATTCTTTGTAGAGCACAAAATCGCTATTTTGTTTTAAACTGATTTTTCTTAAAAAAATGATTCAATTTTAAATCGGGGGAAGGAAGTTCGCAACTTTCGTTCCGTTCCCCTGGTCGTAGCAAAACGGAAATCGTGAATTCCAAATACGTTTCCGTTGGAGTTTTTGACGTAGCATTCACTGACAAAATTCGGGTGAAAACTCAACAAGAATCTAATTATCATAAGAAAAAATTTAGACGCACACAAAGGAGAGTGAAGAATTCAGTTACTCATAGAAAGATGCGTCTTTCCGTATTCGAAGTCGAAGGCGATCACACGAGAAATTCCTCGTCACCCTCGATCTCCCGCTCCGAGGTCAGCCGTTATCGCACACGGGCACCAAGGAGAAATTTTCACTCACTCACACAAGGTGGTTCCACGGAATCACTCAGTTAATGGAGTAAGGAAGCCACAAACTAACAACCTGATTTTCACTCACTCTCACACGATAGTGGCTCCACGAATTCTCAATCACCCAAGGTGGTTTCACGAAATCTCTAAACAAGGTATAACTCTCTTTCTCTCAACCACGATATTCACGGAGTCAACAACCTCAAATTTCAACACTACTCAAAGCAACGAGACAACAATTTTCTCCACTTCCTTGTAACTACAACAACATTAAAATTTCTACCACAACCTATAACGGGACTAAAGGATCGAATAGCAGGCCCAATCGTTCAATCCAGAGATGAAACAGAATCAATTCTAACTCAACTTTCAGCATACAATCGGACTCCACAAGAGAGAGCCAAAACAATTAGCTTCTACTATTCATCACCTTCACAAACACAAATAATCGCAAACAACAACAGGACTCACAAATCTTGAAGCAATTACACAGCAATCGAAATCATCATTCATCAATCACTCCAATAGGAAACAACAACAAATCATTCATCAAATTTTTCACACCCAGAAAATAACTACAACATCCCCTTTTATAGGGTTTGAACAGAAAGCTAAAACCGAAACAAAAATTAAAACTGGGAACCGGCCATGGCATAAGAGGCGTGGAGCTGAACCTGCGCCGTCGTGGAGGAGTGGACATGGCAGCAATTTGGAGTCGTGGCCGACGTGTGGAGTGGAGGAATTGTGGGCGGGAGACGTGATCTTGCGTGCGGGAACCCACATGAGGAAGCCCT
Source organism: Platanthera zijinensis (assembly GCA_039513925.1). Classification (NCBI taxonomy): domain Eukaryota; kingdom Viridiplantae; phylum Streptophyta; class Magnoliopsida; order Asparagales; family Orchidaceae; genus Platanthera; species Platanthera zijinensis. The sequence continues at coordinate 8,311,149 of CM077089.1, forward strand.
AGCCGACGAATCCGGGGAGAGCTCGATCGGGGAAGAGAAACAGTTCCGGGCCGGTTTCTTCTTCTGAATGCTGCTACTGAACCGGTTTTAACCTATCTATACTATATTAAAAAAGAAATAGCGAGGACTGCAAATAGCATGAGTTCATAAATCAAACAATTAATATTGTGCGTTGAATCTAACTTAATTACACAGCAATCGAAATCATCATTCATCAATCACTCCAATAGGAAACAACAACAAATCATTCATCAAATTTTTCACACCCAGAAAATAACTACAACATCCCCTTTTATAGGGTTTGAACAGAAAGCTAAAACAGAAACAAAAATTAAAACTGGGAACCGGCCATGGCATAAGAGGCGTGGAGCTGAACCTGCGCCGTCGTGGAGGAGTGGACATGGAAGCAGTTTGGAGTCGTGGCCGACGACGTGTGGAGTGGAGGAATCGTGGGCGGGAGACGTGATCTTGCGTGCGGGAACCCACATGAGGAAGCCCTAGCCGACGAATCCGGGGAGAGCTCGATCGGGGAAGAGAAACAGTTCCGGGCCGGTTTCTTCTTCTGAATGCTGCTACTGAACCGGTTTTAACCTATCTATACTATATTAAAAAGAAATAGCGAGGACTGCAAATAGCATGAGTTCATAAATCAAACAATTAATATTGTGCGTTGAATCTAACTTAATTACACAGCAATCGAAATCATCATTCATCAATCACTCCAATAGGAAACAACAACAAATCATTCATCAAATTTTTCACACCCAGAAAATAACTACAACATCCCCTTTTATAGGGTTTGAACAGAAAGCTAAAACAGAAACAAAAATGAAAACTGGGAACCAGCCATGACATAAGAGGCGTGGAGCTGAACCTGCGCCGTCGTGGAGGAGTGGACATGGCAGTAGTTTGGAGTCGTGGCCGACGACGTGTGGAGTGGAGGAATCGTGGGCGGGAGATGTGATCTTGCGTGCGGGAACCCACTTGAGGAAGCCCTAGCCGACGAATCCGGGGAGAGCTCGATCGGGGAAGAGAAACAGTTCCGGGCCGGTTTCTTCTTCTGAATGCTGCTACTGAACCGGTTTTAACCTATCTATACTATATTAAAAAGAAATAGCGAGGACTGCAAATAGCATGAGTTCATAAATCAAACAATTAATATTGTGCGTTGAATCTAACTTGATTTTTCAGCCACCGTCCGATCTAAAACAAGATTCATATAACTAATGCATATCCCAACCCTGATCCCGCTATCACGCAAAAAAAAAACTCCAGCGCTCGCTCCTACTCTCCCCGGTACCCCATCCTGACGCTCCCCCTCTCCCTGATACCCCATCTCGACTGAAGACGGAGGTAAATAGTTCTTCCCGACGACCGAAGGCTGAGGCGAATAGTTCTTCCCGATAGTCGCACCTCCCACTCCCGCAAATGCCACTCGATATACTCCTATTCCACCATCACAAATTTAGGGCTTCGCTTTCTCGTTGCCGTCCTCCACGACAATACTCCAAGTAGTGCTCGCCGATTATCTTCGTCCGCGTCCTCCAAACCCTCCCCGCCTCTGCTTATTTTTCCATCTCGCGCCCCGATCGATTTCTACGTAAGCAAGATGTTCTTCCTCCTTCATTCACTTGCGTGAGCGAGGGAAGCGGGGGAGAGAGAATGGAGGAGACTGGCTTTGCCGCCGTCGAGAACATCGACGGAAAGTCAACTATCACTCACTGCTTTTCCAAATATCCTCTGAAGCTGATTATCCCCCAAAAGGTTAGATTCGACAATATCAGTTTCATTAATCCCTAATTCTATCCCTTCTTTGCCATGATTTTACTGATTCCAGACCGGTTCTTCCACTTCCCACGCGATGTGGATCTCCAGTCTCTCCTATGGGGACGACATCATCTCGGTACTTAGAACTGCCCTTTTGATTGACCAACTTTTCCACTTTTCCATTGAAGCTAAATAGCTAATTAATTGTTGGATTCCTTTTCCTGCTATGATTTATTTCGATCTGCCGCTGAATTTTAGGGTGATCGTTTGGTTCTTGGGCTAAGTGTGGGAGATGGGTGCACTGTGGCCCTGACAACTCAGGCTTCTACCAAGGTTTGGTCATGCCTGTTCTGTCCTTCAGCTCTATCCTTACATTTGCAGCTTGAAGATCTGAACTGCTACGGCCGAAGAGGACGACCAGATTTTATAGAATGTTTTTTTAGTAACACCAATTTTCAGATTTTTACTGTTACTTACAAGATGAGTTTCTGATCCACATATTTTTATACTTATTTCTTACTTAATTTGGATGCCCTATAATTAATAAGTTCATTTCTATTCAAACTTGCTGGATTCATTTCTATTCAAACTTAATTTGAGCAGTAACCCATGCTTCTCTTTTTAGGTGAGTCAAATTATTTTTATGAAGCATACTAAATCAGATGCAGGAAGAATAAGTCAGTTAGCGGTGAGTCCTTCAAAAATAAATGTGTGGAGTATTTCTCCACTTAATTTTTAAGATGTTTGGTAGCTTAGTGGTTCTTTTCTTATGGTTCATCGAGGAAAAAGAAATTTGATATTTGATAATTTTTTCTCATATTTAGTTCATGTATGTGTGTATTTGCGTGATCTAACACCTTCCAAGATTTCATTTAAAGATAATAAATAAATGTATTTATTTTTTATTAAATGTAATTATTGTATTTGTGATTTTTTTATTGTCTGGTGGATTATAATTGTGCTTCAGACTGACATTTATGGTGGCAAAGGATCAACAGCGGCAATGATCTTGACTCTGACGATCCCGATCATATTTACTACTCCACCAACTCCTTCGAAGATACTCATTGTAAATTTTTTACTTCTATATGATCATCACAATGATATGCATGTTTATTTGATTTGATAGTTTATAGTTCACAAGACATTTGTTTTTCTTCAATGTTGTGGGCAGGCATATCCCTCACGAGAGCAGTCAAACATATTGGTGGAGGCCTGTGAGCGGAGAGAATGTCGTCATGGTGGGGCAGTGACGCGACTAGGGGAATGTCACGCGGGGTATGAGGGATTCTGAGATCTTTGATATTGTTTTCGCGCTAGGGCAGTGGTCTCTTAATGAAATATATTTTGGTTTTGGTATTGTCTCATTCCAAAATTTTGCCACCACGACAAATAACGTCCCCATGACAAATGTGATCCCAACGACAAATGTCTCCCCCACGACAAATGTCTCCCCCACGACAAATGTCTCCCCCACGACATATGTCTCCCCCACGACATGTCACTCCCTCGCCGAATGCCCCCCAGGGACGAAGGCCCGTGCCTGTCACTCGTGTGTGTATATATATATATATTTATATAACCTTATATATATAAATATATATATTTTGATAAGTTTTTTTAAAATCTACATATATATATATATACTTATAAATTTATATATACATATATATCTTTCACAAAATAAAAAAAAAACAAAATTGCAAAAGAACACAACACAACATTTAGGGTTGAAAGAGGTCCGGACGGGTGCGGCGTCGGGTACTTTTGTGACGTCCAGATTGGGACTGGTCTCCACCAGGTTCCCTCTTTGAAACCGTAAATTCTCGATACCTTGTGAACAGGTTGCTGAAATGATATATTGGAGAGAAGGATTAGGTTAATTATCCGATGGCCACGATTGCTTCACGGGTAATTTTATCCTAACTGTCAAAATACAAGTCAGAAAAAAAATATGAAAAATCGAGCCGGTCATGATTACAGTCTCTGATCGACCATTTGACAATCCAAAAATATCGATAAAGGCGAATCCTCAAATAAGCCCGGCCGATCTCTGTCTGAAAGTTATGGTTTTATTATAAATATCAAGTTTCTTTATATATATATGCTCTTCCAGTCTGCTTTTATAATATGTATATTACATTGCTGACAGGAAACTCGGATGACGAAGTAGTCAAATAGCAGTGAAGATTATAAAGGATCCAACTTCCAAGTAAAGAATTTGAGCACGGCTTCATTTTGTTCCAACCTGTGGTAGGCACTGGCAACATTATTTTGTTAAGGTTTTTCAGTTTTTTTTTTATTTCCGTTTCCTGAAATAAAAATATTTGAATTATAGAATCAGAATGTAAATAAAATTCTGGAATTAGAATGTAAATATATTTGTTTGCTAAAACAAATTAGATCGAGACTCTCTCCCTGTCATCTTGACATTCTTCTAGAATGAACTCCATAAAATTATCATAACCACCATTCCTTCATCTATTGTTTGCTGGAGGAAAAGAATTCAATGCTTTGTGTTTCCAGTCCACCTATTATACAATAGAGTGCTAAGAGTTACTAATCCAATTTTCAATGAAAGCATTACATTGATCCTTCTGCTGTATGCACATATTATTTAGTTTCATTAGTTAACATACATCTGTTCTGTTTAATTATTGAGTTTGTTAGTTAACACACATCCGTTCTGTTCGTTAGGTCAGACAAAAGTACTTTTTAATGTTTAATTCAGCTTCATGTAAGAATGTTTTGTATTTTATGCATGTGTTGGAGCCAGGAAAATCCTCGCCCCAAAAGTTCGAACCAAAAGATGACAATAACACAGAAGATGAGAACTGTCTATAAAGACACCACAAGTGCTTTAGCGGGGTGGTCTCACCACGTATCCGGAAGTTCGTGAAAACTTCCCGTACACAACCAAAAGAAGGTTGAGCAGGGTACAAGGAAAGCACCAAGAGGAGAGTAGAAAACTTGGGGGGGGGGGGGAGATTGAGAGTTTTTCAGGTGTCTTTCCTGGCACCCTTGGGGTCTTATTTATAGACAAATCCTAGTGGGGGATCACTATTGAGAGAATGGGCTCCCCTTGCGGCTTAACTGTTGTGTAGGTCACTGAAGTCACTTGCTTACGGGGGATTTACAGATATTTCCTCGTTAAGTGGTCGATGAATGGGGCTTCCTCGCCTGATGGGCGACATACAAGGATTCCTCGCCAAGCAGGCGGCCTGTGAGACTTTCTTGCCAAGTTGGCGACTTGTCGTGCTTCCTCTCCTACTTGGCTAATCTTGGTCTACGCTGCTCAACTTTGCCTTCCGCTGACTTTGACTTCGGTTGATGGGGGTGAGATGGATACAAGTTGTACACAATCCCCGCTCTTCGCGAGCTATTTGATAATTTAGAAAGATTCATCCAACACTTATTCAGCGAGTAATAGATGTTGTCGGGAGAGTGCCTGCGAGCTACTTCGACTTCTATAAATGGGTGGGGGGGGGGGGGGGCTTTTATTGCGACGAACTTCTTAGTTTGAGTACTATGCCGATTACTCCCGAGGAAATAACACTCCCGGCAGCTCGCTTCAAAAGCTTATTGAAGAAGGGTATTTCGAGCCATGATCGCTTCGGGGATGGGACCCGCAAGCGCAAGAGGGGGAGAACCCTAATGCAGGTGCTAGAAGAGCGGGCTTTGGAGGGGGACAAACCTCTAGACGGGGGGAGCAGGCGGTCGCTGAGACGACCCAACAAGTATTAGAGGCAACCTACCTAAGCGACGTTCCAGAAACTCCAGCGCCTGGGAGCAAGGAGCCAAACCGAGCTTCGTCGAAACCAGCCCCGCGAGGTTCGGCTCTATATCTAGAATTGTTCCCAATATAATCTAGACTACTCGCTCTGATCTTTTCTTATTTGCACAGTCTCGCAAAAGGTGGTGGTCAGATCCCGTTCGATCTGCCTGTAACTTCGGCTACCGTGCTGTTGGAGACCATCCCCCTGCGATCAGCTGGGGTAGTGACAGTGTTGCCCGTACTAGGCGGGCAGGGAACCGGGTGCGGTCACACATCTGTCGGGGGCGCGGAGGGGGTTCAGAGTGCTGAATCTCCTCCGATGACGGTGGGTGGCACCGTCGAGTCCTTTGCCGCAACTCTACTTCTCCCACCACCTCTTGTTCCGATCTCGATCTCAGCTTTGCTCTATGGAGCTCGTGCAACGGACGACGAGGAACTACCTAGTGGAATCAGGAAAGAATAAGATTCTTGGAAAGCTCCTACTCCAGCTGGAGAGGTCCATCAATGTGGCCGAAGAGCTGGCGGAAGTGGCCGACAAGCGGGCGGTAGAGGCCGAAAAATGGGCGTAAGAGGCCGAAACCAAAGATGCGAAGAACAAAGAATACGAGGTGGCCTTGGCGGAACCTTACACCTTTCTTGACGTGCGAACCTTTCAGAAAAACGACTTATGTTTTGCGACATTCTTACTCGCAGGAAACCGAGTTGATTCTCACTAAGAAGGTCTCCAAGTTAGAGAAGGAGCTGGACGACAGCCAATCCGCTTTGGAGGCTGCTCAGGACCTGATTGCCAAGCTCGAATCCCATGCCTCGGAGCGGTGACCCCTCGAGGCAGGGTCCTCCAACGGCGGCAAGATAATCAGGATGACCCACATGGAACTAACCGAGCTCCGTCACCAGCTCACGGGCACGACGGGCGACTGTTGAATTTTCTCAAGTTGATCAGCAAGGTAGCCCAAACACCAAATCAATATCTTCGGCACTACCCAGATCACAACTTGAACCGCGGAAAACAGGAAGCAACTCAGATAACCAAAAATATAGACAGAAGCAAGCAGATCAAAATTTCATTAATCTTCTTTACAAGGCGAAACATACATGGCGAGACATGATTTCGCCAGTACATGAAAAAGCAGAAACACAAAACAAGCCGGGCGGATAGAACTGTGAGACCGCCGAGTCCGCCTAGATTGCCGAGCTCGCCGAGACCGCACAGACCGCCAAGCTGCTGAAGCCGAACACAACACGGAGTCCGCGAAGACCGCGAGGTCGCGCGGACAACCCGTTATTCGCTGAACTGCTGCTGAACAGAGGAGCAAACCGCCTAACCGCCAAACCACCAAGGTCGCGCGGACAGGTTATTGAACTTAGAAAGTTGATGCAGAGAGAACCGGTAAACCGCTGATACTGCAGTCCGTAAACTCACTGAGCCTGGCTGAAGGTTAAAACCAAACACCTGGTTTCACAGCACTAGCCGCGCCACCTGCACACAGCAAATCGATTAACTCTTATCAAACCGCGCGGATACAAAAGTCGAGTCCGCAGCACTTGATCCAAGCCAACTTACTGTTCACTCTGTTATGAATGGCATGTCGGAGGGTCCTATTTATAGGCCAGGTGAGGAGTGTGGTCACCACCCTATGAGATAGAGACACCGCCCCTTGGTCGCAGCCAACAATGTCTAACCGCACAGTCCGCCCGCACGAGGCAAACCAAAACGCCAAGTCCAGGCGAGATGGCGAGCAGCTCAGGGCAGACCGCCCAGTCCGCAGAAACACTGCAGGACTAGCCGAGACGCACGACAACACAGCTGTCCGTAAGCACCAGTCCGCGACCACAGGCAACCCGCCTGGTCATAACGGACTCTGCGGAAACCAACTCAGCTCGCAATGTCCACGACCACAGGCACACCACCCGGTCACAGCGGACACTGCGGCAAACAACTCCACCTCGCGCAGTCCGCGACCACAGGCACAAAGGCCCGATCACAGCGGACACTGCGGAAACCCTGAACTTCACAGAAGAGCAAGTCCAGAAAGGATAGCGCGAGCTCGGCGGATACCAAACCAGTCCGCCAGCTCCAAGCCCAGACCGCGGCTTACCGCAACTTCAAAGAAGAAGTGCGGACTCCAAGCCCAGTCCGCACAGGCCGCGCGCACCACCTTGCAGAGCACAACTCACTGCCGGAGAAAACCAGTCCGCGCAGTACGCAAAGCCAGACCGCAGCACACTACGCAGGTCGCCAACCACCAACCCGCCGGACTAGGAACCAGTCCGCACGGTCAGTCCGCCTAAGCCGCCCGGACTGCCCGACCACCCACTTTCACTTCACCAATTTCAGCACTCCCCCTTGAAGTGAGAAGTTGTGATCAGGCCGAGTAGACATCGTAGTCGTTGAAAAGGCCCCTTCGACATCGGCTTGGTGAAGATGTCAGCAAGATTATCTTCACTCCGAACATGACCGACCACAAGAGATCCTTCCAACACCCTCTCCCTTATGAAGTGGTGATCGATCTCAATATGTTTGGTCCTTGCATGACAAACTGGATTGTTTACCAGCTTGAGAGCACTTTCATTATCCCCTCGGAGCAAAGTTGGACCTTGCACTTCCTCATGGACGTCCTCTACTAGCCTCCTTAGCCAAATGGCTTCCCGAGCAGCCAAGGCCGAAGCCTTGTACTCTGCTTCTGTAGTAGAGACGGATACCGAGTCCTGCTTCTTGCTGCACCACGAAATGCCCGCTGATCCACAAGTGAACACATAACCAGAAGTTGACCTTCGGTCATCCGAGTCACCACCATAATCAGCATCCGTGTACCCTAGCAAAGAGAACCTCGCATCCCTTCTGTAAAGAAGTCCCATGTCAGAAGTTGACTTGACATACTTCAGAATGTTATTTGCCGCTACAAGATGAGACTTCCTTGGCTCTGCCATAAACCGACTTACTCGACCAACAACATAAGCTATATCAGGTCTAGTAATCGTCAGGTAGATCAAGCTCCCAACAAGAGCTCTAAACACCAAGGGATCAGGAAGAATCCTTCCTTCATCTCGACGAAGCTTTAGGCCTTGATCTAGAGGAGTAGAGCAAGTCTTTCCTTCAGTCAAACCAAACCGGTTCACTATGCGTTCAGCATATCCCTTCTGGCAGATGAGTAACCCACTCCCCTTCCTCCCCACTTCGAGGCCAAGAAAGTGATGAAGCTCTCCCAGGTCTTTCATCTCGAAGCGAATAGCTAGCTCAGCTCTGAGCCTAGCAATCTCCTCCTCAGAGTTCCCCGTGATGATCATATCATCAACATACAACAGGACCAAGACTCGAAGCTCCCCCTTCTTCTTGATAAACAAGCTTGAGTCTGAGTTTGAAGCAAGGTATCCGCAGAATTGCAGATATTCTGCTATCTTCCCATACCAAGCTCTTGGAGCTTGCTTCAACCCGTAAAGAGCCTTCCTGAGCTTGCAGACGTAGTCTGGATTAACTTCAGAAACGAATCCAAGTGGCTGATCCATGAAGATGTTTTTGTCAATCTCTCCGTAAAGAAAGACATTCTTTACATCAAGCTGTCACATCCTCCATCCTTGGCAAGCAGCCAATGCAATCACCATCCGAACTGAAGTTATCTTTGCAACATGACTGAACGTCTCCTCATAGTCTTCTCCATACTGCTGAGAGAACCCTCGAGCAATCAGGCGAGCCTTGTATCTCTCAACGCTCCCATCCGCCTTCTTCTTCAACTTAAACACCCACTTACAAGTCACCGGAGTAATGCCATCAACTCTGGGCACAAGATCCCAAGTTTCATTATTCTTGAGAGCATCCATCTCCTCTCTCATGACATCTTCCCACTCCTTGACTCCAGTGGCCTCATTGAAGCTAGCAGACTCCCGCTCATCAAGAGGACCTGCAAAGAAATATGAGACATAGCTCACAGTGTTTCCTTCACAGTAGCGAGCTGGAGGCTTGATAACCCTCTTTGATCTCCGAAGAGGCTGCTCCTTGCTGACCACCTCCGCTACTTCTTCTGGTTCACCTCTGTTCTCTGGCAAGCTTTGAGCAATGCTCCCCCTGCTTCCTGACCCAGAAGTTTCTCCCCCAGAACTTGAAGCAACTGGAGCTGCTGGTGACACAACCAGCTCCTCTTGATCAACAACCTCAGCCACCTCCTGATCTTCATCATCCTTGCTCTCCGGTAGCTCAACCGAGCTTCCTCCATAAGACGTCAGTTCGCCAAAGACAACATCTCTTGACACCACGAACTTCTTCGTCACCGGATCCATGCATCTCCATCCCTTCTTCCGCTCATCATAGCCAACAAAGACAAGCTTCCTTGCCTTTGCATCAAGTTTAGTCCTCAGAGCATCAGGAATATGCACATAGCAAGTTGATCCAAACACCCGAAGGTGTTCAACACTCGGCTTCTCTTTCAGCAACATCTCGAATGGAGACTTCATGTTGATCGGATTAAGAGGCATCCGATTGATGACATAAGTTGCACAAGACATTCCCTCCGCCCAGAAGGACCTTGGGATACTCTTGGCATGAAGCCAACATTTGCAAGTCTCCGTCAGATGACAGATCTTCCTTTCAGCAACTCCATTTTGTTGTGGAGTATGAGCACAAGTAAGCTCTCTCTGGATCCCATGCTTCCTGCAAAAATTAGAAAACCCGGAGGAGATAAACTCTCCGCCGTTATCAGTTCTAAATTTATTGATCCGCAGATTAAGCCGGCCCTCCACCAGCTCCTTGAACTCCACAAACAAACGGAAGGCTTCAGACTTCTCCTTCAAGAAATACACCAAAGTGTATCTCGAGTAGTCATCAATCAAGACTAGCATGTACCTGCTCCCACCAAGGCTAGCAGTAGCGGTTGGTCCCATCAGATCACCATGGATGACCTCCAGTGGTGCTTTGCTTCTTGTTTGCGACTTATCAAAAGGAAGACGATGAGACTTCCCATACTGACATCCAGCACAAATATGACCATCACCGAAGGATGATAGCTTAGGCAAGCCTCTCACCAGGCTCCTATTTGCCATAGCCTTCAGCTTATCCATCCCAACATGCCCCAACCTCTCATGCCACATAGCAGCACTATCATTGACCCTCATGCGATCAACATAGGAGCTTGTTGATAAAACAAACAAGTCCTTCACTCTCCTTCCAATGTGAGCAACATCAGCCTTAACCGCTGATACGTTGCGAAGGAACTTCACTTCTGTTGGCCCAAACAGAACGTGATAGCCGGCGTCGACAGCATTGGTCACAGAGAAGAGGTTCTTCTTCATGGCCGGTACGTGATAAACACTCCTTAACGTGAGCGGCCCCTTATCACTACCCAATGTAACTATACCCTCCTTCTCTACTGCATGAACAGTATTATCAGCAGTTATAATAGCTTCATTACCTGAGTATGCCTGCAGCTTGGAGAACTTTGACATATCTCCGGTGAGGTGATGACCACACCCAGAGTCAACGATCCAATCGTCCTCCATGTCGACGGTGGACAACGCTCGGACACAAGTGCCCGTCATGAAAGCTCCACCCCAACCGACCTCCTCCTTGCTAGAGGAAGCTTCCTCCTTGCCTGCAGCATGCCCAGGCTGCAACTTGACCTTGCAGTCTCGCTTGAAGTGACCTGGTTGATGACACCTGTAGCATTTCAGGTTCTTCTTCCAGTCCTTCTTAGGAGCAAAGCTCCCCTCCTGCTGTTTAGAAGATGAAGGTTCATCTCCAGCCGCAGTCTGCTTTTTCCTCCCTTCCCATCTCTTCTTCTTCTTCTTCTCAGTGAAAAGAGCTTCACTAGCTCCTTCAGAGACAGTCACCCCAGCCATCTGCCTTGCTAGGCTCTCCTGCGAGGCAAGCAAATTTTCCAGCTCCAGAAGAGAGGGCTGAGTAGCCCAGCCTTGAACAGAAGTAACAAAGGCCACATACTCCTTCAACAGACCGCGGATTATGTGCCTCTTCAGCTTGGCCTCGGAGATCGGCTCATCAGGATCAAGAGCAGAAAGCTCAACACATAAGCTCTTCATCTTCAAGAAGAATTTGGAGATAGAAAGGTCTCCCTGAGTTGCCTTAGCCAACTCATTTTCCAAGAATTGTAGCCTTGCAACATTCTTCATATTGAACAACCCATCAAGGGAAGTCCAAATTTCAGCAGCAGACTCACATCTTAAGATGTGATCAAAGAGCTCAGGTGACACCGCCCGCTTGAGAGCAAACTCAGCCTTGGCATTTGTCTTCCTCCACACTCTCACCTGCTCGGCTGTTCCAAACTCAGCAGTGATTTCTACTTGATCATCGCCACCGACGACCTCTCATAGCTCTTCGCCCAGAAGATAGCTCTTCATGCACGACTTCCACTTCTTGAAGTTGGTCGGCGTCAGAAGCTCAATTCCCAGACCTCTTGCAAAACCACCGTCCATGACACTAACTTGGTTATCCTTCAGAAGCACACAGAGCAACAACAAAGCTTGTTGATCGCCGCTCAAGCAACTGAACTTCCCTCTGATATCATGTCGAATTTTCTCAAGTTGATCAGCAAGGTTGCCCAAACACCAAATCAATATCTTCGGCACTACCCAGATCACAACTTGAACCGCGAAAATCAGGAAGCAACTCAGATAACCAAAAATATAGACAGAAGCAAGCAGATTAAAATTTCATTAATCTTCTTTACAAGGCGAGGCATACATGGCGAGACATGATTTCGCCAGTACATGAAAAAGTAGAAACGCAAAACAAGCCGGGCGGATAGAACTGTGAGTCCACCGAGTCCGCCAAGATTGCCGAGCTCGCCGAGACCGCACAGACCGCCAAGCTGCTGAAGCCGAACACAACACGGAGTCCGCGAAGACCGCGAGGTCGCGCGGACAACCCGTTATTCACTGAACTGCTGCTGAACAGAGGAGCAAACCGCCTAACCGCCAAACCACCAAGGTCGCGCGGACAGGTTATTGAACTTAGAAAGTTGATGCAGAGAGAACCGGTAAACCGCTGATACTGCAGTCCGCAAACTCACTAAGCCTGGCTGAAGGTTAAAACCAAACACCTGGTTTCACAGCACTAGTCGCGCCACCTGCACACAGCAAACCGATTAACTCTTATCAAACCGCGCGGATACAAAAGTCGAGTCCGCAGCACTTGATCCAAACCAACTTACTGTTCACTCTGTTATGAATGGCATGCTGGGGGGGTCCTATTTATAGGCCAGGTGAGGAGTGTGGTCACCACCATATGAGATAGAGACACCGCCCCTTGGTCGCAGCTAACAATGTCTAACCGCACAGTCCGCCCGCACGAGGCAAACCAAAACGCCAAGTCCAGGCGAGATGGCGAGCAGCTCAGGGCAGACCGCCCAGTCCGCAGAAACACTGCAGGACTAGCCGAGACGCACGACAACACAGCTGTCCGCAAGCACCAGTCCGCGACCACAGGCAACCCGCCTGGTCACAGCGGACTCTGCGGAAACCAACTCAGCTCGCAATGTCCACGACCACAGGCACACCACCCGGTCACAGCGGACACTGCGGCAAACAACTCCACCTCGCGCAGTCCGCGACCACATGCACAAAGGCCCGGTCACAGCCAACACTGCGGAAACCCTGAACTCCACAGAAGAGCAAGTCCAGAAAGGATAGCGCGAGCTCGGCGGATGACAAACCAGTCCGCCAGTTCCAAGCCCAGACCGCGGCTTACCGCAACTTCAAAGAAGAAGTGCGGACTCCAAGCCCAGTCCGCACAGGCCGCGCGCACCACCTTGCAGATCACAACTCACTGCCGGACAAAACCAGTCCGCGCAGTCCGCAAAGCCAGACCGCAGCACACTACGCAGGTCGCCAACCACCAACCCGCCGGACTAGGAACCAGTCCGTGCGGTCAGTCCGCCTAAGCCGCCCGGACTGCCCGACCACCCACTTTCACTTCACCAATTTCAACAGCGACTTGATGTTGGCTAAGTTGAAGATGGGAGACTATCTTACCTAGGAATGCGAGGAGCTAGAAACAATCTACCTGCTGCCTGAGGTGTTCGCTCGCGACGATGATGATGCTAGTGACTCGACGGATCCTCTTATGGCTCGCCCGAGGACGAATGATTTTGTTTTGTTTTATTTTTTGTTTTTCATATTCTTTTATATGCAAGGTGGACAGGGTGCTCCCGCTCCGATTTTTTTGCTGTACTTTTTTGTATCCAAAAGAAAAGAACAGTTTATTTACTTCGCCTCCTTCTATGTGACTACGAGAAGCTCGCCCAAGCTCCGAGGATCGCGTGAATTGAGTGCTCGCTTAGGCTCTTAGGATCTCGCGACTTGAATAGTCTCTTAGGCTCTTACGATCTCGCGACTTGAATACTCGCATAGGCTCTTAGGATCTCGTGGCTTGAATACTCAATTATGCTCTTAGGATTTCGCGGCTTGAATACTCGCTTAGGCTATTTGAATCTTGCAGCTTGAATACTCGCTTAGGTTCTTAGGATCTCGCGGCTTGAATACTCGCTTAGACTCTTAAGATTTCGCTGCTTGAATGCTCTCTTACATCGGTTCGCGAGATATGCACAATGCGTCTCTTCGACTCATCTCTGGACTCCCGAGACGCAATGTCTCGAGGAGGGGAAGACACTCGGGAGGTATACCAGGGCCACCTTATAAGAGGGGAGCGAATCTCGTCCTAAGTTACAGGGGATTGGTCTTACAAGGGCGCACAACGCATGAGGTCTACATCTTAGACTCGGGAAAGGCGACGAAGAGCCTCGGGGAGGGAAAGACACTCGGGAGGTCTGCCAGGGCCACCTTGTAAGAGGGGAGCAAATCTCAATCTAACTTACAGAGGTGTGATCTTATAAGGACGCACGACGCACAAGGTCTACATCCTAGACCCGAGAACGATGACGTAGAGCCTCAGGGACGGAAAGACACTCGGGAGGTCTACCATGACCACCTTGTAAGAGGGGAGCAATTATCGACCTAATTTACAGAGGAATGGTCTTACAAGGGCGCACATCACACGAGATCTACATCCTAGACCCAGGAGCGATGACAAAGAGCCTCAAGAGGGAAAGACACTCGGGAGGTCTACGAGGGCCACCTTGTAAGAGGAGAGCGGATCTCTGCCTAACTTATAGAGAAATAGTCTTACATGGACCCACAACGCATGAGGTCTACATCCTAGACCCGAGAACAATGACGAAGCGCCTCGAGGAGTGAAAGACACTTGTGAGGTCTATCAGGGCCTCCTTGTATGAGGGGAGTGGATCTTGGCCTAACTTACAGTGGAATGGTCTTACCAGGACGCCAAATGCACGAGGTCTACATCCTAGACCCGGGAACGATGACAAAAAGCCTCGTAATGCCCAAGGGTTACTTCCCCCATTTCTATTGGTGGGGTGGGGTGGGGTGGGGTGGGGTGGGGGGATGGGGGTATTACTATCCTCACGCAGTATTCTAACATAATTACTTACGTAGATTTTTCAATCGGATAGATTATATATTAAAAATCTGCAAGTGGTGGCTTGCATTTATCACCTTCTTGTTACTTTGAGATTAATCCTGCACTTTTAAACGGACGGTCTATGCTCGAAGGCAGGTTAGCTCCTCTCTTGCCGGGCCGAGGGGCCACTCTTTACTCTCTTCAGACAATGTAGCTAGACAGGTGAGATGGGCACTTGAGGGATCGTCGGCCAACATGTAGAAAAAGAGGGAGCTGATCTCGGTCGTCGTTGTAGAGGTTTGGACTTAAGTTGATTTACTATTATCCCGAGACATCGTCCCATCACCCGTGAGGCAATTCATGAGTGTCGAGTCGGAGATTCCCCTTCCAAATCGTCACAGAGGGCATATCGTTTTCTTTGTTCGTCGTTTGAGTCGTTCAAAAAGAGGCGCATTATAAATGCTTATGTCATTACATGCAGCAAGTAGAAATTTTACATGTGTAAGAAATAAATACAACTCATCTGCATTCTTACGGGTAGAACTTTTTCAGGTCATCTCCGCTCCAAGTGTTGTTGAGGGGTTCTCCATCATGATTCTGCAAACGGTATCCTCCGGACTCGAGGGCTTCCTGCACGATGAAAGGACCTTCTCAATTTGGATCCAGCTTCCCTACGGCGGCCGACCGGCCCGCAACATCCACTTTTTTCAGAACAAGATCCCCTACCTGGAACTGCTTGATGTGAGCTTGTTTGTTGAAGTGTTTGACCATTATCCTTAAGATCTCTTCTTGTCGGGCCATTGCAAGGTCTCGAAGCTCTTCAATGTAGTCGAGTGACAGTCTTTGAGCCTTCTTGTTCTCGAGGCTCCATTCTTCGTGAGAGGACTTAGCGCAACCACTCGCACCAAAAGCCCGGACTGATGGAGGACGGCGCAACTAATCTTTATATCAAAGGTCCTCGGGCGGATCCACGGGGCAGCCAGTTAAGCCATTACCGCATAGCACCGCAGCGCGAGGGCGATTCCGGACCGCAGCCCCAACAATCCCCCCCGGAAATGACCCCGGGGTTTCGAACCCGCGACCCCCTCTGATACCACTTGAGAGGACTTAGCGCAACCACTCGCACCAAAAGCCCGGACTGATGGAGGACGGCGCAACTAATCTTTATATCAAAGGTCCTCGGGCGGATCCACGGGGCAGCCAGTTAAGCCATTACCGCATAACACCGCATCGCGGGGGCGATTCCGGACCGCAGCCCCAACAGATTTTACTAGGAGGATTGAGAGCACACTGCGAGCAGTACTCGTTCCTTGCGCTGAGGTCATGGCGACCTCATCGCGCCGCATCACTCCGGAGGACGGCGAGCCGTCTAGGCGAGCGGGAAAGGAGCTGGCATCTGAAGAATCAGAGTGACTAGTGCAAATGTGCTACCCTTGCGGGTTCCCAAGGGATTCAATTTCGCGACGTAGAGAATCTCGCGAGCTACCATGAAACTTGTGTGGTAGAGTTATCTCCAACTCGCCATCTGTCAACTCGCCATCTGTCAACTCACCATCCAGGAGGCAGGAGTCCATTCTGCGATGAGGTTCTTTCTGATCGACTACTTTTCCTCAGGCCAGCAGACAGAGAAAGTTCGTTCTGAAAATGATCGCTACTTTTCAAAGTGGATCAAAGCCAAAGCACTAGCCAAGACTACATCATAGATAGAGAAGAACTTTATTTGAGGAGAAATTTCTTGTAGATTCAGGATCCCTCTCGCGATCGTCACCGACAACGGCCCGCAGTTTGAGAGCCTACAATTGACTGATTTCTATAATCAACTGGGGACCGATATGCAGTTCACCTCTGTCCATCGCCCTAGGAGTAACCGTCAGGTCGAGGCGGTGAATAAGCTGGTCATCAACCATTTGAATAAGAAGGTTGAGAACCTCAAGGGGAATTGAGCCGAACAGCTCCCCTTAATCATTTGGGCTCTTAGAACAACTCCTAACTCAACGCCGGGAGAGACGTCATTCAAATTATCCCACGGATCGGAGGCTCTCACCCATGTCGAGTTCGAAGTCAAAAGCCCAAGGGTGGTTGTTGTCGAAGAAGGATACGAAGTGTTGGTACCCTAGTTTTGATTTGAGTTCAGTCTTCTCTTTCTGTCTCTTGACCCAAGATTTATCTATGGTCAAAGGTTAGTTGTTTAGTTTGTTGCTCTAGTTTTAGAGGCGTCACTTTTCCAGATGTAAATTTGGTTAAGTTGTTTTTCGTTCGACTATGGTCGAACGCCGCTCGACTATCGTCTATCGACTGTTCGACGATCGTCTATCAGTTGGTCGACGTTCTGTCTGCGTTGATAGTTCGACTATCTGTTTGATTGGTCGACTATCTGTTGTATCTGATAGTTCGACTATCTGTTTGATAGGTCGACTATCTGTCCGCTTTGATAGTTCGACTATCTGTTTGATAGGTCGACTATCTGTTTGATAGGTCGACTATCTGTTCTCTTTGATAGTTCGACTATCTGCTTGGATAGTTCAACTATCTGATAGCTCGACTATCTGTTTGATAGGTCGACTATCTGCTTTCTGTGATAGTTCGACTATCTGTTTGATAGGTCGACTATCTGTTCTCTTTGATAGTTCGACTATCTGCTTGGATAGTTCAACTATCTGATAGTTCGACTATCTGTTGATAGGTCGACTATCTGTTTTGGTTGATAGCTCGACTATCTGTTGATAGGTCGACTATCTGCTTTCTGTGATAGTTCGACTATCTGTTTGATAGGTCGACTATCTGTTCTCTTTGATAGTTCGACTATCTGCTTGGATAGTTCAACTATCTGATAGTTCGACTATCTGTTGATAGGTCGACTATCCGTTTTGGTTGATAGCTCGACTATCTGTTGATAAGTCGACTATCTGTTTTCTTTGATAGTTCGACTATCTGTTTGATAGGTCGACTATCTGTTTTGTTTGGTAGTTCGACTATCTGTCCTGATAGATCGACTATCTGATAGCTCGACTATCTGTCCTGATAGTTCGACTATCTGTTGTGGTAGTTCAACTATCTTCTTTGATAGTTCGACTATCTGTCTGATAGGTCGACGATCTCTGTGCTTCGGTCGACGATCTCCGAGGGTCGTTCGACGTTTTGTTGTATGTCTTGAGTAATTTTGTCATCTTCTATGATGTGATTTATTTCATATTTATTTTGGCATATTTTATAAAAGATTATTTGAATAAAGTTGTGATATTATTTCCATGCAATATCTGCTCCATTCCTTATGCATGAGCCAATCTTTTTCTGACAAAGTTGTTTGTCTTATTAGCTGAGATATGATTTCTGCTTTATCTGACAGGCTGTCCTTTATAGCCGTTAGACTCAGAAAGTCTTTTCTGGCCGTAAAGAGTCTCTTCTGATGTGACTTTCTCTAGTATTATTTTATCAGAGTTATTTGCAGCTTCTTAGAAAGCTTTATCCTCCTATAGGATATCTGTCTGCAGTATGTGTTTTTGCTTTATGCTATTTGCAGCCCAGCTTGCAGATTTCAGTAGAAGACAAGATTCAAACTCAAATTAGAGCCGTTGCTGTTGTTGTTATATAAAGAATTCTTTGGAGAAAGAAATCAACTAGTTCACATAGTCAAAAACCAGTTCATTCAGGAAAAGGAGTTCAAAAGCTAACAGCAGTATTCAAGCTTACAACTTACAGTTTACAACTGCTCTCAGCTCGTTCACATCCAACTGAGAAGAAGTTTTAGCTCTTCACTCTTCTTCAACCTGAGTTCTCCTGCTTACAGGAAGATTTTCACTTAGAGCTTTTTTTTTGAAGAAGAAGAAGATAGCTGCCTGAAGAAGAATTTTCATTTCATATTCTTTATCTTCTTGTAGCTTTTTCCTTCAGATTTTCTGAAGTGTTTCTGCACTAAAGCAAGACTTCACCTGGACGTCCTTTTAGCAAGAGGGAGCCTTGACTCTTTAGAGCTTTCTAGCTCAGTGCAAGTTCTTGTGCTTCTCTAATCTATTGTAAAATAGAGAAGACATCTTAACCTCCTTTCCCCCTTCTGTAAATGGTTATTACTCCCTTCAAAAGTATACCTTGGTGGCAGGGTACCTGATCAAAAACCTGTGTTGGTTTTTAGACACCTGATCAAAAGTCTAAAGGGTTTCTGGATCTACCTGAAGCAGATCTTGTTGGTGGCAGAGCACCTGATCAAAAACCTGAGTGGATTCCTACCTTGTTGGTAGAAGAGTGGACGTACCCAAGTTGTTTGAGGAACCACTATAAATTCCTTGTGTCGTCTGGATTGTTTAATTAATTCTCTGTGCTGTTGGCTGTGATTAGTTTTAACTAGGTTTGCTAGTTGTTGTTTAGGATTTCAAGCCTTAACTGTAATTACAGTTGGCTGCCTTTTGTGCACAACACTTGTGTTAGGCTTTAGGGTTACTTCTCAAATATCTATAACCTTCATTCCGCAATTAACTCCAAGGGAGTTGAGTAGACAGACAACTTTGCTAGTGCAAATTTTGATTACTCTATTCACCCCCCCTCTAGAGTAGTATCTATCCCTTTTCTTTCAAAGTCGTCAAAGTTCACTTTTGTCACATACTCGCCCTCGGCCGACGAGTTGTTGTGCACCACCTCTCGCCCGCTTTCTTGCACCATGTCGACTTTTCGCAGATCTTTCCTCTGGCTGCGATCCACGCTCACTGCATCAAAGTATTGGAGCCAGGAAAATCTTCACCCCAAAAGTTCGGACCAAAAGGTAGCCGGAGGTTTATCGGGTCTGCTGTCTGGTTCAACGGGATAAGATGGCAAAAACACAGAGAAGCTGAGAATTGTCTTTAAACACACCCTAAGTGCTTCAGCAGGGAGGTTCCACCACGTACCCGGAAGTTCGAGAAAATTTTTCCTCCACCATCAAAAGAAGACTGAGCAGGGTACGAAGAAAGCACCAAGAGGAGAGCAGAAGACGTGAGGGGAGGCAGATTGACAGTTTTTTGGTGTCTTTCCTGGTACTCCTGGGATCCTATTTATAGACAAATCCTGAGGGGGGGGGGGGGGGGAGGGGGATCACTATTGTGAGAATGGGCTCCTCTTGCGTCTTAACTGTTGTGTAAGTCGCTGAAGTCCCCACTTACAGGCGAGTTACATATATTTTCTCACTAAATGTGTGATGAATGTGGCTTCCTCGCTTGATGGGCGCCTTACAAGGATTCCTCGCCAAACAGGCGGTCTGCGAGACTTTCTGACGCAGGATGGGACTATGTGAAACGTGAACAGTTTCACCACGCTAATGTAACACTACGTGCAAATGTGAAATGACTGTGCCGACACGCTAATGTAATCCTACGCGAGTGTGTGGAAGTAATGCGATCAACCCCAATTTAAATGATGCTGGCATGTTTTAAATATTCCGAAAAAAAACTTTAGCAAATTAAATTTTATAAGTTTAACAAAACCTACACAATGAGAGCTTTGAAATTTTCGGAGCACAACCAAAATCTCATATATAATGGGCATAACTTATCACTAGAGAGAAAATAATCTAGTTTCGAAAATTTATTAAGGCTGCGTTTGGCGCGACTTATCGTAGCTTATTTGCTCCGGTGAGGTTGGACAAAAATGTCATTGTCATGCCAAAATCTTATGCCTCAAACTTGTTTTCTTTTTGTAATATTTGTCATGCCAAATATATATTCTATGGCAATGACGTTTTTGTCCAACCTCACCGGAGCAAATAAGTTGCGGTAAGCTGCGCCAAACACAGCCTAAGTCCCCACATCTTATTACTTCTTACCTTTTATTGTTTATATGGTCACATATAATTTTTTTTAATGATACAATTAATATTTTAGGTATATCATTCAATTTAGATTGGTTTGGACACATACAAAGGTGACCATTAGAGGCCCTTGTTAGGCGTTGTGAGAGTCTAGTCACTAGGCATGTTAAACGAAGGAGGGGTAGACCAAGAAAGACTTGGAATGAAACTGTAAGGAAAGACATAATGTACTTAGGCATTAGTGAGATTATGGCAAAAGATAGGGCACAATGGCGATTGGCGACAAATGCTTGGTTCTCTTGAAAATATGTAATAATACATTATACATGCAAGACATTCACATGATAAAATGCTGTGTTTGCCTTTTAGAACACTTGAACGTGTTTTACTTCTATAAATTAACAAACAATATGAACCAAATGGCTCTTGTTTCTTGTTAACCTTCAATTAATCATTTTAATTTTTGCTATGATATGAATCCACTTCAACCCAAGTCTTGGTAACTTTTTGCGCATACAGTGTCAATGTGTCATTAATTACTTTTTCAATCTGAGAATTGGTTTTTGAGTTTTGATCGCAGGTTTCATTAATCTCTTTTTTTCTTCGTGCAATTCTTTCTCGATTGAACATTTTTTTAGCATTTCATTACACCAAAATTACCATGAAGCCCTATATTTTGAAACAAGTATCTTGTAATGTTGATACCATTGTGAAACTGCCATGTGTCAACTAACTATATATGACAGTTTTGATCACAGGTTTCACTACAGCTAAAAATGTCATATAGTCTGTTAACTGCACTTTTTTTCTTCTTAAGATCAAAAGAGATTGAAATGAGTAAATGTTTGTCATGAAACCAAATTTATTTGATTTTTCACTTTTTAATCATTTCGAATTATTGAGCAGATTATCTAATTCAGGACTATAAACATATTTTAGAAGCCAATGTTCTTTGTAGTTTCCGATCTTGACCGACAATTAGCTGCTTCTCTTCAGGGTAAGCACACAAACCTGTTAAACTGAGCTTTTATTTTGTTTTTTTATTACGTCAAAAAGAATATAACTGCACCGGTGATTTATTTCTATAGATGCTGGTCTGTTGGCCATGGCAAAATTTGCTGAGGTGATTGAGAGAATCTCGATGGTTTAATATATGAATGTTTATTAGGGATTAGGGGTGTCCAAAAAAACCGGGCTCACCGGGCCGGCCCGGCCCGGCCCGGTGAAAAGCCCGGTAGGCCCGGTCCCTGGCCAAGCCCGGTTCGGGCCCAGGCCGGGCCATGGGGCCCTTGCGGGCCCCAGTCTAAAGCCACTGCCCGGCCCGGTGCCCGGCCCGGGCCGGGCCGGGCAAAGCCCGGTCACCGGGCTTAGCCCGGGCCGGGAAAAGCCCGGGCAAAGCCCGGGCTGCTGGAACCAACGGCTCTAAGAGCCGTTGGTTCCAACCAACGGCTCTTAGAGCCGTTGGTTGCCAGCCAGCAACCAACGGCTCTAAGAGCCGTTGGCTGCTGCCAAGCAGCCACTTGGGCTGCTATTTGCAGCCCAAGTGGCTGCTTTTTTTTTAAATAATTTTTAAATTTTTTTTTTTTAAAAAAAAACTATAAATTCCCCCCCCCCTCCCCCCTCCCCCCTCCTTTCTTCCTTTCACCCTCCCACCCTCTCTCTCTCTCTCAACTCTATTTATTTTTTCTCGCGAGCATGTCGTCAACGCAGGCGTCGTCTTCCTCATCCGTCGCTCACGAAGTGGTGGAGCACAAGCGTACGGCGTCAGTTTGGGAATATTTCGACTTAGTACAAGTCGGCGCGGAGCAAAAGGCGAGGTGCAAACAGTGCTCGAAATTACTTTCGACCGCTGGCAACTCGACACTCGCAAGACACGTTAAGTCTTGCGCAGCCAAACAAGCTCCTCCCGAGTCGACCCAGGCGCAATTATCGGCATCCGGACAAATCTGGACATACGATCAAGGTCGGCAGCGAGAGCTGCAGGTGAAGAATATCATCAGACGCGGGTTGGCGTTCAACCACTACGACAATGAAGAAGAGACTGAGTACATTCACCAAGGGCTACAACCCAAATATCACCAAGTAAGTCGATCTTCTATTAGACGCGACGCGCTTAAATATTTCTTAGATGCAAAACAAATTTTAATAAATTTTTTTGAAAAATTTGAGGGTCGAGTGAGTGTAACGAGCGACGTTTGGACAAGTAGTATAAAATTAGGATTATCATATATGTCTATAACGTGTCACTGGGTCGATCCCGTTTCCTGGGATCTAAATAAACAAATAATTTGTTTTGAAAGTTTCGAAGTCCCGCACACCGGTGAGACAATTTATCAAATAATTTCAAAATGTGTGCGCGAATTTAAAATAAAAGATAAAATTATGAGTATTTCTTTCGATAACGCCACAAATAATACCACCTCAATTGAGTGGTTAAAACGTGATTTGAAACCTATGTTAAACGGCGCCTTTTTTCATACTCGTTGCGCGTGTCACGTTTTAAATTTAGTAGTGCATAGTTTGTCCTATATGGAACCATACATTAATAAAATACGTTTAATGTTACAATTTATTTATAGTTCTAAACAACGACGTCAAGATTTTAAAAAATTCGTAACCGGTCAATGTCACAAATTTTTAAAACCTCTATTTGACATGTCAATTAGATGGAACTCTACATATATAATGTTAAAACGAGCGATTCGCCAAAAAACACTATTAATGGAATTTTATACTTTGTTAGGTCAACACGAATTAATCGAGTCCGATTGGGCAATTTTAGAAAATTACATGGATTTGTTAGAAGTTTTTTATACTGCGACAAATAGTTTATCGGGCGTATATTATCCTACTAGCCCGCTAGTTATTGAAAATATTGTTAATATTTCACAAAAATTAAATTATTTTAAACAACACGCCGGATGGATCGAATTAATAAAAATAATGGAAATAAAATTTTTAAAATATTATAGAGAAATCCCAGTTATGTTTTCATGCGCCGCCGCTTTGAATCCTCTTTTCGGCGTAGACGGCGTAGAAAATTTTATTGAAGAAATAAATAACAATATAGGCGTAGATCTAAATAATTCAGATTTAGATAATCTGAGTATTTTAAATTTTAACACTATTTTTACTCAATGTTATAATTATTACGATAATTTATATGGGTCGCGGCCCCGAGAGGATGTGTCGCAACCCAAAACATCTAGTAGTTTTAAAAATAAAATGTTAGAGTTAGCTTCTAGGAAAAAAGCGCGCACAACATCTAGTAGTTTAAATGAATTAGGATTGTACACAAAAACACAATTTCGCGATTTTATGTCCACGGACGAATTAGAAAATTTCGATATTTTAAAATGGTGGAAAGATAAAGTAAATACATATCCTATTATGGCCTATATGGCCCGAGATTTACTAACGATCCAAGCTAGCACGGTAGCTTCGGAGTCTGTTTTTTCTCTTAGTGGCAGAGTTTTAACCGAGCGGAGAAGTCGGCTAAGCGAATAATCGCTCGAGATCTGCATATGCTACAAGGACCACCTGGACGCGATGAAGAGAAAGCAGCATATTTCAGCGATCGAGGATAGCTCGTCGGACATGGAAGACGAGATGGACGCGATCAATTTAAACTAGGGCCACTAGGCAACTTTTTGTAT
This sequence comes from Platanthera zijinensis, assembly GCA_039513925.1. Taxonomy (NCBI): domain Eukaryota; kingdom Viridiplantae; phylum Streptophyta; class Magnoliopsida; order Asparagales; family Orchidaceae; genus Platanthera; species Platanthera zijinensis. The sequence goes on from CM077089.1 coordinate 8,335,541, forward strand.
TTTTTTGATTTGTAATTTTCTAATTTTTAATAATTTAGAATATTTGTCATTTGACATTTGTAATTTTTAAAAATTTAGAATTTCATAATTTTTGTATATTTACAGTGTAAATTTTACACATTCCTAAATTTGTATAATTTCATTACATTAATTATTAATAATTTTTTTTTTCAATATTATGTTGTTCAGTTGTTGTGTTTTTTTTTTTTTTTTTTTTTTTAGGGTAATTTATTAATTTGTAATTGTATATATATTTTTTAAATTTTTATATAAAATTAAATAGTATATAAATTTTTATAAAAAAAAAAAATTAAAATAATAACCGGGCCCGGGCTAAGCCCGGGCCCGGCCCGGGCCGGCCTGGGGGGCCTTACCAGGCCCCCCCAGGGGGCATTGCCCGGCCCGGCCCGGCCCGGTTGCTTCTTAGGCTCGGCCCGGGCCCGGTTGGGAAAAGCCCGGGCCCTGCAGGCCCGGGCCAAGCCCGGGCCCGCCGGGCTTTATGTGCACCACTATTAGGAATTCATCATTCATGAGTTATTTATAGAGGATTTTTTGGTTTGCCCACCACCCTGTATGAAATGTCTCTCTAATATAAAATATTTCAATGTGGTGAATATCATTGTCTTTATTTCACTTAAATATTTCTCTTCTTGCTTATATAAAGTTTAATGATATATTTAATTCTTCAATAAGTAAATTATGTGTTTCTAAGTAGTGAGTGCAATGAGTCAATTAACTGCAATGAGTCAACTAACTGCATAGAGTTATCAAGCAGTAACTCGCATCTGCTTGGAACTGGCAGAGAAGATCGGCGTGGTTAGGTAGAAGCAGAACAAAAACGGTCATGGCTTCCCCTCCACTATTAGCTGTACTAGGGCTGAGCATATTATTCGAAACTCGAAAATCGCTCGAAAATCGTTCAAAAATCGTTTGAAAATTGAGTCGAATCGGAATCGGTTAAAATTGATTCGACTCAATTTGAGTCGATTCAATTTGACTCGAATATGATTTCGAGTCGATTTCGAGTCAGTCCTGAATCGCTCGAAATATGATTCGAATCAACTCGAATTAATTAAAAAAATTATGTATTTATTAATATATTTTTATTTTAAGATTAAAAATAACAAAATTTAAACCTAAATAAAAAAAATGAAGGCTTTAAGTGTTTCATTTCCTAAATTTATAGGTTGCCCAATTTTATTTTGAGCAAACTAGGAATAAAGCGAAAAGTTGTTAAAATTTGAGCCGACTTGATTTGATTTCGAGTCGATTCAATTTGATTTCGAGCCGATTCAATTTGATTTTGAGCCGACTCGATTCGATTTTGAGCCGACTCGGAATCGAGCCATTTCGAGTCGAGCCGACTCGACTCGAAATCAATTTTGATTTCGAGTCGATTTCGAGCCGAGTTCGAGTCGAAAATTTCGATTTCGAGCCGAGCCAAAATCGCTCGAACTCAACTCGATATCAGCCCTAAGCTGCCCTCCGCCGCTCGTTGTTTCCGCCCTCCGCCGCTCTTATTTTTCACCTCCGTCGCTGGCATGTAAATCCTTCCAGATCCCTCCTTCTAAGTTGGAGCATCACCAATTCATGTCTCTTCCGGGGCTTTCTAAACGTCGCCGAGATCGCAAGGAGATCGGCGTTTGCTGATCTGTACAACTTCCTGAGATCAACGCGGGACAGGAAGGAGGCAGATGAATTCGATGTTGTAATTGAAGCGAAGCATCGCCCCATCGTCGCTTCAATATTAGAATCTTCGACAATAAGTTGGATTTTTGGAGAAAAAAAACACATTTTTGAGTAGGACGTGAATTTTTCTAACAATGATGTCAAACACAGAAATCGAATTTGCTGAGCTTTAAAGTGGAAATTCGAAAATGTTCATTTTTAAGCATTATTTGCGCATGCTTTCACTGAAGTTTTGGATCGTTGGATCACCGTAAATTAAATGGATCAAAATGTTCATGATGTTTGGCTTTGATTGCTTGGGAATGAGATTGTCATTTATAAGTGCAAAGACACTTCCAAATCGATTGATTAAATACATTGATATAAAAATAATGAAAATGCAGTAGTTAAATAGTAGCAGCAGTAAAATGTATGTATGCATGTGATTGATAGGGTGTGGTTGGGTCTGGCTTGATAGTATCCGTGCTGGCTTGGTGCATAAGAAAGAAGGGCATGTTGTATGCCTAGGTGTTTAATCCTCTTTTGTTTGTGCTTGTCTTCATTTTTGGATCTCTATTTTTAAATGAAAAGTTACATCTGGTAAGATATGTACAATTCATCAATCTTTTTTATTACTGTTATTACAAAATCAAAAGTGCGGTTTTTTAAAATTATATATTGCAGTGTTATTAGAGTTGTGCTAATTGTGATTGGATTGTACCTGGTGTTGTGGGGGCAAAGGGAAAGAGGTGCAGCAGCAACAATTGGAAATTTTCTTGCAGATGTGGTGGCTGTGGTGGGGGGAGCCTAGAGGAACCCTGCAGTAGAAGGCGGCTGATTCTGGTTAAGGAGGAAGTCTGTTTCTGGTTCATGACGTGCTTTTGTCATGTCTTTTTTTGGTAGCATATAATACATGTCACAAAAAAATTAAGAAAGAGTGAGTTGGAACATTAATTAGGTGCACTCTTAAATTCAATATTTGTATAGAACACACTCAACTTTACTAAGGGAAATTCTATAATGATTGAAAGAATATACACAGATTAACCAAATGCTTATTAAAGCTTTCTACTGGTGGCATGCATTATTTTTGAAAGTGTTGAGCTCTTCAGGAATTATACTTTTCATGAATGCCCATTTTCTTTTATCATCACCTCAAGCCTTGCACCAGTTTTTACGCAAAAGACATTTAAGTTTAAATGAGGGTCAATCAAGAGCCGATCATTGTAACGACCTTTATCATATTGAGCACCCAGCTAAATGGGCCCCGAGGTACCCACAATGCATGCACAACAAAAATTTAATGCTAACATTGGGTGAATCATGCATGAATATATGCTTGTATTCCACTTATTACTATCCACATGCATGCATGTTGAGCATCAAAAATCATAATTAGTAAACAACACAAGTGAAATTATGCTACAAACAATATGCCGCTTAGTACCCCCTGTAATTTGCTCCACGAGTTTCACATCAAGCACAATCATCCATGGAATCGTTTTCTTCCAGTTCGCTGCCTTCTCAGTTCTAACAAGCCTTCACCAAACATGCAATTTATGCATACTAAATTGACTGAATACCTCTAAAAAACTAGAAGAAAATGTTGACAGGCAAAGAGCTACCAATTATGGAATCATTTTCTTCTAGTTTTAACTACGATGTCATTTTGTTAAAAAACATCGTGGTATAGTTAATATTTTTCTCGATGTTTTCTTAGAAAGTGTCACGATAGATCAATTATTTATCATGATGTTTTTTGAAAAAATGTTACGATAAAACAACTATCAATTATGACATTTTTTTTTGAAAGCGTCGCAAAAAGCTACGGCAACGTCCGCAATCGCGATGATTTGGTGACGTTTTTATAAACGTCACGAAAATTATCACAACGCTTAAAAATCGTCGCTAAAGACAAAAAATGTCACCGTATAACAATTTTGTTGTGACGTTTGATCTAATTATTTTTAATAGCTAGCAAAATACCTGTTATTTGACTTGGTGATTTGTTTTTGTATTGTGTTAATGATCATGAAAAGGTGTCCGTTGCAGAAAATCACATAGATGGAATGGAGAAAGTGTAAACAAAATTCTTAATGGAATGGGTAGCCTATCAAAAGAGCATGTAGAAAGCACCGCACAAAAAATGTTCAATAAAAACTTAGAAACATTAAAGAGATGTCAATTGACTCCCAAGGTTTGTACATTAGTTTATATATATAAATACATTTGTGTTGAGTCTTTTTTCCATTTGGATGCCGCCGAACAAAACCCACATTGCCACATCTCTCCCTCCCTTCCTTTTTTTCTTCCTTTCCCCCTTCTCTCTTTCTCCCTCCCCCCTTTTCTTCGCTCCCTTCCCTCCCCCCTTTTTCCCCCACATACTGGAGTGGAACCGCACGATCCCATCAAACACTGCGCGTACAGAAAATTCTCTTTAAAAGTATATATTCGAAGGATTTGTCAATCTGTTGGTGTAATGCTGAACAATAGTACAATGAATGAATAGCAAATGCAATTAGAAGTTCAAGATTTTGTCATTTACATATCTCCTACTTGGAAAATTTTTAGGTGCACTAAATGCACGGTTCTACCGTGCCCATATAAAAACCCTCTTTCATGTGGGGCCCACCTCATTATCTGAAAAAAAATCAAAAGACCCACCTATCTTCTTCCTCGCGGAGCCGACGGAGCCTAGGGTTTCAGCGGTCTTCGACTCCTTACTCGCCGCATTTCTCGCCGCCGTACTTCTCGGGCCTCCGCCAACGCCGCATTACTCCGGTCTCCTCGTCTACGCAATCTAGTTGGCTCCAGGATCTTTGAAGGTAAGCAAACTAGACTTCAAGCCTGCCTCAAAATATAACTTCATGCTCTATTACTTATACGGATTTTTTTTAGAATGCAGGTGCTGCTGAGTTTTTGAAAAATCGGAAAAGCTCCATATACATTGATGGAGCAAACGGACAAGAAACCAGTATTTGATAGTTATGGCAATGTAAGTCTTTGAGCTTCCTGCTCTGTAATTCCCACCTTCATTCAACCACTAGAACAGAGAACGGGCAAGATTTGTCCTCATTTCCAAGATGAATCGTAATATTACAGTTGGAATTATATTTGCCAACTCTCAAATACAACTGTATTTTTTTAATTACAACTGGAATTTCTTTATTATAACTGTAATTATTTTTTAATTTACAGAGAGGAACTGTAGCATTCCCTATTGTGCACAGTGAGGAGGAAGCATATGGTGCCTACTGCGACTATGCTCATAGAACAGGCTTTAGTGTTAGGAAACAAAATATTGCCTACTGGACACATACGATGATTATTAAGGGCCGAGGGTATTGTTGCTCCAAGTCTGGTGTAAAGGTATCTAAGCCGACGATTGACGATCAAAAAAGGTACCGCAAGTTGGATACTCGCACAGGTTGTTTAGCTTGCATATATTTCAATGCAGATAAAGAAGGGAAGAATTGGGAGGTTACCAAATTTGTCGAGAAACATAACCATCCTCTAGCATCAGAAAATGACAAGCATTTGTTGCGGTCTCAGCGCAGTATATCTAATGCCCAAGCCAGTCTTCTAAAGAATATGACAGGTGTGGGTATTAGAACAACCGATGCATACAATTTCCTTGTCGATGAAGTAGGTGGTGTTGAAAATGTAGGATTTTCTAAGACCGATGCCTATAATTTTGTCCAACGAGAAAGAAAAGCTCTAATAGATAGTGGGGACGCCATGAGCCTGTCAAACATATTGCGGGAACGACAATCAGAGGATAATATGTTTTCCTATGATATTCAAACGGATGAAATGAATCGACTGATTAGTTTCTTTTGGATCGACGGGCGTAGCAAAATTGATTACGATTGCTTTGGTGCTGTTATCATATTTGATACGACATATCGATTAAACAAGTACAACTTGGCATGTGCCCCCTTTATTGCTGTTAACCACCATATGCAGAATGTTTTTGTCGGCGGGGCCTTCATAGCAACGGAGACCATTGAATCTTTTTGTTGGGTGTTCGAGACCTTCTTGAGGTTTGTTGGGGGAAAACAACCCATCACGATATTTACGGATCAAGACCAGGCAATGGCTGTTTCTATTGAGAGAGTTTTTTCCAATACTCGACATCGTTTGTGTCAGTGGCACATCTCAAAGAAAGCACCGTCAAAGGTACCTGCTTTCAATCATGATAGATGTATTAGATCTCTTTTCTACAACTGTATGAGTAAATGTGATAGTGAAGTTGAATTTGAAAATTCTTGGAGTGATATGATAAGAAGAGGAAACCTGGGTGAAAACAGGTGGTTGCAGGACCTATTTAAGGTTAGAATGAAATGGTCAACCGCTTTCAATAAAGAGAGATTGGATCTCGGTATATTATCGACCCAAAGGAGTGAATCAGCTAATAATGTTTTACATGGTTGTTCTAAAGCTACAAGTTCACTTGTTGAATGTTATCTTGGTTTGGACAAATTAACCTCAAGTTGGCGTCGATCCGAACACGAGGAAGACTTTCGATGCAAACATGGTAGTGTAACATTAAAGTACAGTGATTGCCTACTACTCAAAAAAGTATCAAAGATTTACACTCGAAAGTGTTATTCATTGTTTGAGCAATCATTTATGGACGGTGCTGTTGGTGTTTGTATTGTAGAGGAATCAAGACTAACTGACGAGCGTATCTTGTATGTTTTACAACATTCTGACATTGCCAATAATGTTAAACAATGGTTCGTGTCCTTTCATCCAACCAATTATGATGCTGATTGTTCATGCAGAGGGTTTCAAACAAGGGGAATTTTATGCAAACATATATTAAGGGTGTATAATCATAAAAATATGACGCAATTACCTGAGAAATACATACTCAGAAGATTCACCGTTTCGGCGAAGAAGGATGTGTATCGTTTCAAGACTGCTAGTCAGGATGACTTTGACTCCAATTTAGTGTTCAGAAGTCATATGATGAGGTTTACCTATGATCTCACTCGTCGGGTAGAAGATTGCAAGATTGCCAGAGAGTATGTTCTAAGTGCCATGAATGACATTGCTAAGAAATCAGATGAGATATTAGAGCATGATGAGAAGGTCAAAAATGGTTTATTTCCTGATAATCAAACAGACAAGGGTAATGTTCGAGATCCACCGGCAATGCGACGTAAGGGGCGATCAAACAACCGGCCTAAGAGTCATTGGGAGAAACCAACGCAAAGAAAAAGTAAGAAACTTGTTTTCAAATAGTTTTTTTTACTAACAATTACTAATATTATATTTTTATTTTTATTAGAGAACAAAAAGGAGTCAAAGGGAGAAGATCAAAAGGTGGAAAATGTCAAGATATCACCCAAGGAGTACGACTTCATGGGAAATTTGTCTCTTGATCGAAACTCGGCTGGGGGTGATACGATTCCATGCCCGAATCTGAACAATGAAGTTTCGGCGGACGACATCCATTTAAAATTTTCTGCAATTCCTGATGTATTTAAATGGTGATGTCAAATCACATAAGTATTGTTGCCACAATATTCATTCATATCTGCAGTTTCTGTGCCTATCTTATATGTTGGTCAATATTCATTAATTTATAACACAACCAAAACAGAACTGCTGCCGGTACAGAAAGGCATATCAACATTCATATATGCAGGTATCAACATTCATAATGCATCTTCATAGTGCAGGTACCAAAACAGAACTGCAGCAGTTCATTGTCGTCTCAAATCCAATCATAAATTTAAAACAAAAAACCATTTTCGGCTCTAAATAATATCTGTTAACAACAAAATTCATATTTGTTGTTCAATATTCAAGTGCTGCCACAATTTCGGCTCTAAACAAAGCATTAATTTTATACACAAAAACCATTTTCAGTTAGCAATGAGGTTTGGAATGTTTGTAGTAGTGTTGCCACAATTTCTGCTCTAATTCTCGGCATTTCCTTCGCCCAGCTAGTATGCCTTGTCCAATCCACCCGATCCTTTCCCAAGCTCGCCTCCATATACTTCATCACGAAGATGCCGCAATCGTTGCCGTTGTCCTGTGTGGGAAGCCCCTCGACCGTGTGTATTGGCCAATCAATAATATCTCCCGGTAACACCTCTGCTCTGTCCTCGTGAAGAAATCTTATCTGCACATAAAAATACGATGCAATCAGGCATGAAAACTAATAAAGTTACAGTTACTACATGCAAAATATAGTAACGTACATTTTCTTGGAGGGATGACCTATGCATGGGATTCGGAAGTGAATCATAGAAATCCCAATACTTGCCCTTCAAATTTCCCACCAGGAGGACCCAGTGGCTTGCAACATGACATGGGATCATGATAGCCTCGGCACCTCCAAATGAGTCATGGGTTATATGATCTACCAACCTACGGCTTATTTTGCTGCATCTTTTATAGTACTGTAGATAAATAGAGAGAAAAATACAGACAATAAATAATAAGCAATAATTAGTATAACTTAAAAGTTTTTATTCATTACCGCGTGGTTGGAAGATACAAACAAGAATCTGAGCATGTTATTGCCCTCCCTCTCTATGAGTGAATTCAAAACGTAGGCATATGCATCTATATGGGAGGAGCACACCCACTCGGTCCCTAAAATGTCAAGAAGACTCACTCGAGAAATAAAAATATTTCCACGCTCAATAACAATAGAATCTCTGCGTATAAAGTGAAATGAGTAAATAATAAAAATCTCTAACAAAATACTAACGAAAATGCAAATTTACGTACCGATCAGGGTATCGACTCAACACGAAGTCAATTCCATCTCTTTGTTGGGGAGAAAGATGATCCCTCCCGGGATACTTTGTTATCGCTTGACTGTGGTGACCTAGGTTATCCCCCTTCCTCTTCTTTTGTCTTCCCTTTACCGGTGTAAATTTTTTTGTTTGTGTTTTGGTAAGATAAGTAATGATGGCTTTCTCATCCTCCTCCTCCTTTAAAGCCTCCTCTTTTGGTGATGATCTTGGTGACGATGACGGTGGTGTTTGTAGAAGACTTGCACTTGGTCTCCCTTCACGAAACAGGGCTGCCAAGGCATCAAATTTCCCTTGAATAAAGTGTTTAAGATCGTCTACATAGCCTTTAAATCGCTCCTCCCTCTTCTTCTCCTCCTCTTCCCTTTTCTTCTTTTCCCTAACCCTCTTCTCCTCCTTCATCTCCTTCACCACCTCCCTCTTCCTTTCCTCTTCTTCCATTTTCTTCTTTTCCCTAACCCTCTTCTCCTTCAGCTTCTTAACCCTATCCCTCTTCTCCTTAATCTCCTTTGCCTCCTCTCTCTCCTTAATCTCCTTCTTTAGCCTTCGATTCTCCTCCTCAAAATCTGATGAATCTACCTCTTCCTCTTCTCCTAGTAAGTCTTGTTCCTCAACTGATATATAAACCAAAGCTCTTCTAACCTGAATGCAACTAATAACTCGTGTTATATATCTATGAATCAATTAATTCAAAAAAAAAATGTCTTGCTTACATTGTCGGGCTTTGACAGTTTAACTTGTAGTTCTGAACATTGTGTGGCGCTGATGGAAATCTTGGGGGACCATCGGTGCAATCTAGGTACGACCATTTCAGAAATTGGCGCTGCTAACTTGGTATGTTCAAAAAACCAAACCTACAAACGGAGATGAGATCAACAGAAATAATTCCTAAAATTAAATTGTTAAGAAAAAGAAAAAAAAGGAAGTTTGTGTTCTTCCTTACCACCAAGATGACACTACATCCCTCGAGGTAGCCTAGATTTGTCATCTCCTCCCTAGCAGCAACATCACTCATACGAGCAAAATGCGAGTGGAGGAAACTATGTATGGCCATCGGCCAGTTAACTGCTCCAAAATCATCCAATCCTTGAATCTCTAAAATGCAAGTTGGTACTTTAAGCCCTTTAAGTGGGAAGAGCAGTACTGCCAAAACATATCTAACAAGAGCATTCACTCTCCTAAGCTCTAGGGTTGGGGAGGCCTCCTCAATAGTGAGGGAATCTATCTCCTGCACCAAATCATTATGCTTGTACTTGGATAGAGGTGATCGCTGAAAATGGAATTCCCTTCCGCGGTTTGGCAGACCCAAAATGCATGCAACTTCATTCACGGAAAATTTAACATAACATTTACCCAGAAGAAAAGCATTTCTCCTAACAGAGTAGGACTTCATAAGGTAATATAATAGTGGGATATTTTGCTGAATAACCGGCATCTTGAACAAATCTAAAATCCTAAATTCTCGAAGAGACTCGATCGATTCATCGCTTAGTACATCCAATAAAGGTTTAGCATTGGCTTTGAAGGATTTTACAGCGCACCGGCTATACAAATAGCTAGAACCTGGCATCTACAGACAATAAACAATAATAAAGTCACTTAAAACTAGCAATATACTAGGTTATGGCTGGAAAACTTAAAAATATAACTGGACTAAAATACTTGCACTACAGGTTACAACTGGAAAGGATGGAATACATGTGAATGAAAACAAATTTGAATGTTTTACAACTGGATTACAAATATTACAACTGGAATACACACAAAACAACTGGAATGTGCCAGTTTTTACGGTGGGAAAAACATCTTTACAACTGGAATGAACCCTCTTTTAGGCTAGAAAGAAATTCAAAAAAACTAAACTATTACACACGGAAAACCAACTTGAATGTTTTACAACTGTAATACAAATATTACAACTGGAATACACACATAACAACTGGACTGTGCCAGTTTTTTACGGTGAAAAAATATCTTTACAACTGGAATGTGCCAGATTTTAAACTAGTGTGCTCATTCAAAAAAAATAGACAACTAACAACTGGAATGGTGTAAAAGGCCGCGTCAATGTCATTCCGTCTGGCCCAACTTACAGCTGGATTTTGAGGCAGGCTTAAAGTCTAGTTTGCTTACCTTCAAAGATCCTGAAGCCAACTAGATTGCGTAGACGAGGAGACCGGAGAAATGCGGCGATGGCGGAGGCCCGAGAAGTACTGCGGCGAGAAATGCGGCGAGTAAGGAGTCGAGGACCGCTGAAACCCTAGGCTCCGTCGGCTCCGCGAGGAAGAAGATAGGCGGGTTTCCCTTTTTTTTTTCAGGAAAAGAGGAATAATGAGGTGGACCCCACATGAAAGAGGGTTTTTATATGGGCACGGTAGAACCGTGCATTTAGTGCACCTAAAAATTTTCCCTCGTACTTATAAAACTTAGGCCCTCCTCCATATATAGGCATAAAATAATAAAAGAAATACCTCCAATCATTTATTTTCTTGAGCAGGTGCAGATAAAATATAAGAGGAAAACCTCATTTTTCATATGGAAATTGCACCCCTTCCAACTTCTCCCAACCTGAGAATTGCGTTCAAATCATGGGAATTAAAGCTACAAATTAAACTTGAAGTTGACCAAGGCTTCGTTTGGGGGACTTAGGCTTCGTTTCGGGGGACATATTTTCACTGGTCAAGCGGTTACAACCGCATGAACCCGGCCTTTATTAAGACCGGGTTCATGCGATCGTAATCGCTTGACAGGTTAAAATAAGTCCTCCCAAATGGAGCCTTAGTTTCACCGGTCAAACGGTTACAACTGCATGAGGGTCAAATTGTCATTCGATAACCCCCACCAAAAAAACTTCATCCACATTTATTTTCAAACGGATGATGTTAGTTAGGTGATTCTTAAAGAATGAAGATTTAAGCCATGCGTTTACGACCGCCACCACCGTGCCAAACTGAGCCTACAGCTACAAATTAAACATGGTAGAATCTGAGAAGCATGTATCGTAAAATATTTATCACAATATTCATTATAAAATAACCATCATCATCTGCATTAGTATTGTTGCGGGTCGCCCGGTTTTCCCCGGTCCGGAGAATCAGACCGTCTTAGTTCGGAATTAAACCGGACGTGCAAACAGACAAAGAGAAACAACAACAAATGACACGGTTTTTTTTTGACGTGGAAAATCCGGAAAGAGTGAAAAATCACGTGGCCGAAACTGTGCCGAGCCAAAATCCACTATTTCTTAGGAATTTACAAGAGTTGAGATAATTTCTCGGAGGGTGGCAAACCACCTCTCCGTTACACGCACAAAATATGAAAACAACGGAAAAGAAACTAAGTCCTTGGAGTCTGGATGAGAGCGCTTCACTTGGGAAAATCACTAAGTATTCGGAGCTTCGATGGAAGCGCTCCTGCTGAGTCGGAGCCTTGATGGGAGCGTTCATGCTGAGAAGAAAGTCGCACCTTGGAGGTCTTAAGATGCCTTCACACTAGAGAGGGAGTGGAGGGAATTCCGAGCGGAGAAACGATCTAAGTCCCACGTTCTCGCCCGAAAACCTCAGAGCTCTCTCTAGCCTCTGGAGTTCCTTGTCTTCAAATGAAGGTTTGAAACCTTTTTTATAGTTTTCTGGAGGGACGCGTCGGTAATTGTGTCAGAGTGGAATTTGTGCTGATGAATGTCATTGTTCCGTTTCGATCACTTGGATCATCAATTATAGCAAAAATGACGAGAGTATCCCCCGGTCGGTCTGGGCGCCCCGGGCAGGGCGCTCAACCGGAGGCGACCGGAAGTGGAGGTGGTCGCCGGCACGCGCACACAGGGAGCGCTCTTGCGCGCCCGCGCCCGAGGGGGCGCGCTATGTGTGCGTGCCTGAGAGGCGCGCGCTTGCGCGTGCGCCCAAGGGGCTTGCACATCTGATGCGTGTGCGGGCCCGTGGGGCATGCGTCACCCCTGCCTTGGCGTGACGTGCTCGTGTTTGGGCCGGTCGTGCTTTCACGCGCTCATCCTTGCGCCACCGCTTGGGTTAGTTTTGCCCGGCTCGAAAATTCTTAAGGGAACCCATCAAAAGGCCCCAAATCTTTGCTAGTCACTCGCGAAGCGATGAACGCGAAAATCTTTGAACTTTGCCCGAGATGTCTCAGAACCTTGTGATTATTAGTGCTCGGTCGTGAATGATCGTTTGCCGAAATCAGGGTGAATAAATGGTTGGATATTTCCTGCCATATTGTGCCAGATATTATCTGTCTTGTTTGCGAGATATTTGGTCTGAATATTGTGTTGGGTACATTGGAAAATGTGTACCTGATTTGAAGAAGCCCAACTTAGCTCAATGATATACATCAAGGTGTATTTGATGTTATTTTAAGTTGACATGTGCAGGTGGAGAATTGATAAAGTATGCAGAAAAATTCTAAGTCCAAGTGTCGACACAAAGGAAAAAGTGTCGACACAGAAGAAGTAAGTCGACACAACACTGGGAATTTGTGTCGACACAGAAAAGAGTCGACACAATACTGGGAAATTGTGTCGACACAGAAGAAAAGCGTCGACCTCAAACATTGGGAAAATGTGTCGACACAGAAGAATATAGTCGATCTCAAGATTGTCGACATCATCTGAATGTGTCGACACAGAAGAAAATAGTCGACCTCAAGTTAGTCGACACCAGCAGAATGTGTCGACACATTGTGATTAAGTCGACACATAATAGCAGAGTTAAAAAATGAATGTGTCGACACCTGAAGGCTAAGTCGACACTTACTAAAGTTATGATTCTACAACACTTGTGTCGACACACAGGACTTGTGTCGACACACTGAAGAGTCAAGATCAAGTTATTTGCAGAAGAAGCTGTGTCGACTTAAAGACAACTTAGTCGACATCACTGAAGACTGTGTCGACACCAAAGTCAATTATGTCGACACAAATAGACAGATTGTCTCGACACTTTCTGACAGACTGTTTCAACAACTTGTGATTCAAGACTAAGGCACAGGACTTGTTTGAAGACTTGACAGCTGTGGGTTATCACCGGTTAACTGAAGTTGTCAGACTTGTCAGAAAACGGTTAGAAACCGGATCAGCCGGTTACCATGAAGAATGTCTATAAATAGACAGATTCAGAAGGAGAAAAATTAATCAACAATATATAGAACTGACCTTTTGAAATACATTGGATCAGAAAGTGGAGAATGATTACTATTCTACTCATTTCAAGAAAGTGCTAGGCACTTAAGAAGATCTTCTCTGGGAGATCTAAGAAGACTATCTAAGGATAGATCTAAGAAGAGTTCTAATCAGAATTCAAAAGAATCATTCAAAGTTCTGGATAGAGAGAGATCAAGTCAGAATTTGAAGAAGAAGAAAGAATCCACCAGTGGATTCTCAAGAAGCTGTTTGGAATCAACTCAGCTAAGTACATTTTCAAGAAGCTTTGAAGAAGGCTAAGAAACAGTTGATTGCATCAGCTGATCAAGAATTGTCATTGCCTTTTCTCTCTCAACTTTGGCAAGACAATTAAGACAATCTTTTCTATATTTCTGTAGGATCTGTTTATACAGATCTGAGTTGTAAGCCTATGTTATAAAGGCTGAGTGTAGGAGTGTTGAACTCTGAGTGGTAGGGCTGATTGCCTGAGTGTAGGAGAAGGGTATTCTCTGAGTTGTAGGCCTTGGGGCAAGGCTGAGGTAGGGCAGTTGTGCCTGAGTTGTAGGAACCAGTTGGGTTCTGAGTTGTAAGATCTATTGATCTGAGATAAGTGGAAGTTTGGCCGAATCTAGCATACTGCTAGATAGGTGAAGGGGGAAAGTGGATGTACCCAGACCTTGGGGAACCACTATAAAACATAGTGCAATCTGTGATGTTTTGTTTTCTGTGATTGCTGTGTTTATTATATTAGTTATTAAATTGAATTCTGTCTAGAAGTTTTAGAAAGAGAAGCAGAACCTATTCACCCCCCCCCCTCTAGGTGTTTAGGCTGCCTTGAAAGTTAAACTATCAAGTGGTATCAGAGGGAGGTTCCTCAAAAAGGACTTAACAGTCTGAGGTAGATCTGATAGGCAGATTCAAGAATCAAGAAGATGGGTTCTGGAGAGAATCATAAGGAGCTAGGGTCAATGAAATTACCCATATGCAAGAAGGAAATCTTTGGGATCTGGAAAGAAAGAGTCAGATTGTTTATGGAAGCATCTGACCCAAGGATTTACATCACAGTACAGGAAGGCCCCTTCATACCAATGAAGATATCTGTTCTTGATGCAAATATCCAAACACCAAAGACTTATTCTGAAATGACCAAGGATGAAATCATCTTGGCAACCATGGACAAAAGGGCACAGAACATCATTGTCAGTGCCATAGATGATTCAACATTTCAGAATCTGATTCACTGCAAGACCTCCAAGGAGATGTGGGACACATTGATTGTCTACATGGAGGGATCTGAAGAAGTAAGGCTGGACAGAAAATCTATGCTAAATCAGGAGTATGAAAGTTTTAGACAAGGAAAATCTGATAGCATAACTGAGTGCTATAAGAAATTCTATAGAATTGTGAATGAGCTAATATCCTATGGAAGAGTCTTCAGTACCTATGAACTGAATGACAAATTCTTAAGATCCTTATCAAAGGATTGTGATACAAAGATCTGTGCCATAAGAGAAGTGGCAAAATTGGCAGAGATATCTCCTCCAACTCTGTTTGGAAAGTTGCTATCCTATGAAATGCAACTTATGGTAAGGAAGGAGGAGGAAAGAAACTCAAGAGGAGAGCATAGAGAAAAGACTGTGGCATTTAATGCTGAAGCCACTAGAAAGAATAGGAGGAAATCACCATCTCCTCCTAAGGAAGTTGAAGAAGGTAGTTCTGAAAATTCAGATAAGGGTTCAGTCAGCTGTGATTCAGATGCAGACTTTGCTGCATTCACTAGGCAATTTCAAAGGTTCTTGAAAAAGAAGCAATGGAAGTCTAGGCCTTCCTCATCACAGCAAGTAGATGACTATTATCAGAAGAGAAGGTCATCAAGGAAAGAGAAAAGCAGGTCAAAGCCCAGCAAAGCCACTACTTCAAAGATTGTCTGCTATTGTTGCAATAGGCCTGGACATGTAGTGGCTGATTGTCCTGACAAAAGGAAGGAATCTTCAGAAAAGAAGAAGACTTATCAGAAAGGCAAGAAGGAGAAATCCTTTGTAGCAAAGAAAGATAAAAGTCTGTCAGACCAGTCAACTTCAGAATCAGGATCTGAAGCTGAAGCATA
Source organism: Platanthera zijinensis (assembly GCA_039513925.1). Taxonomy (NCBI): domain Eukaryota; kingdom Viridiplantae; phylum Streptophyta; class Magnoliopsida; order Asparagales; family Orchidaceae; genus Platanthera; species Platanthera zijinensis. Next base: position 8,351,241 of record CM077089.1, read on the forward strand.
TATTGGATTATATGCTGCATCTGAGGAAGAGGAGTTTATGCAGTTGCTAGACTCCATCAATGAACATCAATGCATGGGTTTGATGACTAGATCAGAAGAGGACCTATGCCAGAATCAGTCTGGTTCTAATGAGGTAAACTGTCCTTCTTGTACATCTGTTTGTAATACAAGTGAAGAATCAGCTACATCTGCATCAAGTGATGAAGATGTATCTGGATCTGAAGGAGATGTCTATCAATTGATAGACAAGTATGGGGACCTGTTGCAGGCCCTTAAGAAAAGCAAGAACCTGGTTAAATCACAGGCTCAGGAAATTGCTGATCTAAGGGTTGCAACAACTGAGTTAGAAAAAGTCCTTGATCAAAAGTTAGCTGAAATTGCCAAGCTGAAGAATATAACTATTATTCAGATGGGCACAATTAATTATACTAATGATCAAGTAAAGAGTCTGGAGGACAGACTTAGAATTGAAAGGGATTTAGTGGCTAGTTACTCTAAGCCAAAATCTGTCTTACCCTTGATAGATGAATTTGTCACTCAGAAGGGTAAGGCTGGATTAGGATTTAAGGGTAACTCCAGGGCTGGCAGATTCAAGAGGAAAGGCAAAGCCCCTATTCAGCCACTAAACCTTTCAGTCCCCATAAGGTTTGGTAAGGAGAAAGTGCCTTCTAACATATATGATCATGAAGACATTCAGGATCATATTAAGACAAATGTTCTGAAGAACAAGGGTGTTAAGGCAAGCAGGCCTACCTATGGTCATAAACCCTATGGTTTTAAGAAATCAGTAGGTGAAGTTGCAACAGCACCAGCAATGAACAGAAATGCTTCTGACAAGGATGTATCTAGATCTAGATACAATAAGTTTGAATGTTGGTGCTGTGGCAAGAGGGGTCATTTTGCATTGGACTGCTGGTATAACACAAGTGTTATAAAGAATAAGAGTCTACCTGTTAGAAGAGGTTATGATAACTTTATAAAGGCTAACCTGAACCAAGGACCCAAGACTTACTTGGGTTCTAAGGGTAAGTAATTCTGTATTGCAGGTGAATCCAAGTTACCATGCCCCTATATGGTACTTGGATAGTGGTTGTTCCAGGCACATGACTGGAACAAAGGGGCTGCTGAAGGAGTATTCATCTGTCAAAGATGGACATAAAGTGATCTTTGGTGGATCTGAAAAAGGAGTCATCAAAGGATTTGGTAACATCTCTTCAAACCTAATTACTATCACCAAAGTGGCCTATGTAAAAGGTTTGAAACATAATCTAATAAGCATAAGCCAGCTGAGTGATCTAGGATATGACATTTCATTTGGTAAGGATGGATGTCATATCAAAAGGTCAAGTGATCAAGAGATCATATTGACTGGGTATAGGAAGAGAAATGTGTATTGCCTTAATTTTGAATGTGAGAATAAGGCATCCCCCATTTGTCTTGTAGCTGATGACAATGCTTCTCATTGTGTTAAGTGGCACAAGAGATTGGCTCATCTAAACTACAAGACAATTGGCCAACTCTTTAGTAAAGAACTAGTGAGGAATGGGCCTCAAGTTAAGTGTATAAAGGAAGGGGTATGCTCAGCTTGTCAAAAGGGCAAGCAGACAAAAACCTCATTTCAAAGCCTTGAAAACAAGGATTCTGTGAGGTGCTTATACCTCTTGCATATGGATCTTTTTGGTCCTATGCCAGTTCACAGTCTAGGTAGGAAGGTCTACACTCTAGTGGTTGTAGATGACTATTCTAGATTTACATGGGTGTTCTTTCTGAGACAAAAATCTGAAACCCCAAGTGTATTATTTAATTTTGTAAAGCAAATTCAGAATGAACTGAATAGTACAGTGGTCAAAATTAGAAGTGACCATGGTACTGAGTTTCAATCTGAAAGCATAACAAATTTGTGTATAGACTTTGGGATTTTCCAAGAGTTCTCCTCACCTAGAACACCTCAGCAAAATGGTATTGCTGAAAGAAAGAATAGAACATTAATTGAAGCTGGTAGAACTCTATTGAGTGACACCTCTCTCCCAGAATATTTTTGGGCTGAGGTAGTTAACACTGCTTGTCATGTCATCAATAGGGCTTCTATCACCAAAGGCCACAGAAAGACTCCCTATGAGATTGTGAAAGGCAGAAAACCAAACCTATCCTATTTTAGGATCTTTGGTTGCAAATGCTATATACTTAACAATGGCAAGTCATATTTGACTAAGTTTGCTGCCAAATCCCAGGATGGGATATTTGTTGGGTACAGCACAAATAGTAAGGCCTATAGAGTCTTCAACTTAACTACTCAAGTTGTTGAAAAATCTGTGCATGTTGTATTTGATGAAACAAGATTAATCAATTGTGAGTTGTCTTGTAGATCAAATGACTCAACAGGTATAAGCAAGAAGATGGACAAGCTCTCCATTGCTGAAGCTTCAAAGGAAGAGGGAGCATTGGAAAATGAAGGCTGCTGTCCAGGGGGAGTACAAGAGATAATGGAAGCTGATGAAAACCAAGAGGAACAGCAGAATGAAGAAGCTGGAGATGCACAACCTGAAGGGAATCTACCTCCAGCTATAAGATATCTAAGAGATCATCCTACTGATCAGATAATTGGTGATCCAAGACAAGGAGTGCAAACTAGAAGCAGAAATCAAAGCACAGTTTTGCATTCTAGTTTCTTGTTCCAAATGGAACCTAAAAAGTTTGAAGAAGCTATCCAAGACCAGCACTGGATTGATGCTATGCAAGAGGAGCTGAATCAATTTAGAAGGTGCAAAGTCTGGGAGCTTGTTCCTAAACCAAGAGGCCACAACATAATTGAAACTAAGTGGATCTATAGGAACAAGCTAGATGAAAGTGGAATAATAGTAAAGAATAAAGCAAGATTGGTTGCAAAAGGATACAGGCAGGAAGAAGGGATTGACTTTGATCAAACATTTGCTCCAGTAGCAAGGCTGGAGGCAATCAGAATGTTCCTTGCCTATGCAGCCTATCAAGACTTCAAAGTATACCAGATGGATGTGAAGTCAGCATTTCTGAATGGTGATCTTAAAGAAGAAGTATATGTAGAGCAGCCATCAGGTTTTGTAGATCCTCTTAAACCTGATTCTGTGTATAAGCTTAGGAAAGCTTTGTATGGGTTAAAACAAGCTCCAAGGGCTTGGTATGAAACCCTGTCTACCTTCCTCATTGAGAATAAATTCTCAAGAGGAAAGATAGACAAAACTCTATTCCTTAGGGAATCCAAAGGAAAGATCATCTTAGTCCAGATCTATGTTGATGACATAATCTTTGGATCTACTGAAAACAACCTTTGTAAAAAGTTTGCCAAACTTATGCAAGGGAAGTTTGAGATGAGCAGTATGAGAGAACTTAAGTTCTTCTTGGGACTCCAAGTAAGACAGACTGATGATGGATTGTCCATATCCCAGTCTAAGTTCACCAAGGAATTAATTAAAAAATATGGTATGGAGTCATCCTCCTCCATGAGAACTCCTATGGGCACAAGTATGCCAATATGCAAAGATGAGGCAGGTAAACCTGTTGATGAATCATTGTATAGAGGAATAGTTGGGTCTCTACTATATCTCACTGCTAGTAGACCTGACATTATGTATGCAACATGTGTCTGTGCTAGGTACCAAGCCTGCCCTAAAGAATCTCATTATACTGCAGTCAAAAGGATTCTGAGATATCTAAAGGGCACTCCTACTCTAGGTCTTTGGTACCCTAGGAATAGAGATTTTCAACTAACAGGCTATTCAGATGCAGATTTTGCAGGATGTAGAGAGGATAGAAAGAGTACTACAGGTACTTGTCAATTCCTGAGAGGAAGACTAATATCTTGGAGTAGTAAAAAACAGACTAGTGTGGCAATTTCCACAGCTGAGTCAGAGTATATTGCTGCAGGAAGCTGCTGTGCACAGCTATTATGGATGCAGCATCAGCTTAAAGATTATGGTATTCAGGTAAGTAGAACACCCCTTTTATGTGATTCTAAGAGTGCTATTTCTATTGCTAATAATCCAGTTTCTCATAGTAGAACTAAGCATATAGAAATCAAATATCATTTTCTTAGAGAACATGTAGAAAAAGGTGACATCTCATTGGAATTTGTAAAAACAGATTATCAAATAGCAGATGTATTTACTAAGCCTTTAGATGAAACCAAATTCAATAAATTCAAAATTGAATTAGGTATGTTAACCATTGATTAATGTATTAAACAAAATCATTAACAATGCTATTGAAATGGTTTATAAGTAAGTAAAAGTAGTAACAATATAATCAAGTGTTAAAAAGGACACATTGAAGTTACAGAAATTGGCTAAGTAAGAATGTGTCGACACATTCAGTAATAATGTGTCGACTCAGAGAAATTATGTCGACAAGTCAGAAATATTGTGTCGACACAGAGAATATGTGTCGACACTTAAGAGTTTTATTGTCGACTTAACCAGAAATGTAATGTCGACTCAACCAGAATTATGGTGTCGACACTTACAGAATATGTGTCGACACTTGTCCTTAGTGTCGACACAGAATTTCTGTCTTTCTACTATGTATCCAAGGTGTCGACATAACCACAAATTGGTGTCGACACATAGTAGGCTGAAGAAATGTCGAGTTAATAGAAGCTTGTGTCGACACATTCCGTCTGTGTCGACACATTTAGACTGTTTTTGGCGCCTTTTGAACTTCTTTCAACAGAAGCTATAAATAGGTCAAAAGCTCTTTGTGTCGACACGCTTTCAAGGTTTTCGAGACTCAAACCCTGTGTCGACAGTCTTTCTTTCTCTCTTCTCTCAAGCTTTCTCGACACAACGATGGCGCCAAGGATTGAAGATAACATCAATGAAGGATATGAGTTAGTGCGCCAGGCCTTTGCAGAGGCGCCGCCTGATGTTCAAGGAGTTATCACCCTTCTCTCTGCATCAGGGTTAGAATTTCTCATTTCCGAACCAACTAAGATCTGGAAGAAGGAGGTGCACGAGTTCTTTATCTCTGCATCAGTCCATTCTACTGGCCTCAAGATTAAGTCCACTGTTCACGGGACGAAGGTAAAGATTAATCAAAGAAGTTTAAGAAAGATCTTCCAACTGCAAGTGGTTGAGAATGAAGAGGAAGTTCCTATATCTAAGACAAGGGAAGCCCTTCAATGGTGTGGCCTGGATTCAGGATTGAAGATTGGAGCTGCATTCAACAGAAAGGGAATGAATCAGCAAGGGAAGTTCTTGTCTGAAGTAGTTGGAAAGGTAATCCTCTGCAAGACAGGTGGACATGATAGGATTTCTGCCTATATGTTCAGCCTGATGACCAGGATAGTTTTTACTATTCCTACTGATTGGTCAGGAGTGCTCTTTGACAAGATCAAAGAGGGAATCAAGAAGCCTAACATGGCTAGGATCATGAGCCTGTACTTCACTGGAGTGATTCCTGATGTGATGCAGCAGCTGCAAGGGAGTAAGATTAACCATATGAGAAGAATGGATATGAGACTATTCTCCAGGTGGGATAGGGTGCTGTCCAAGGATGTGCCTGAAGAGAGCAGGCCAGACACCCCTGTGCAATCCCCTACACCAAATCAAGAATCTGAACAAGTACAAGAAGGGACACAGCTTGACTCAACTGTGGTCCAGGAAGTATCCACACCTGCACAGATGCAGGGGGAGCCAGTTTCCACTTCTGCTCCAAAGGTATCTACTCCTGCTTAGGTATAGGGGGAGCTAATGTATTTTACTATAAAAGACATTGCTCATATTCTTATTACTGCACAGGTTCAGGGGGAGCTAGTGTCCACACCTACTCCTGCCACTACAAATATTGAGGTGCAAGTCCAAGAGGAAGCACAGTTAAACATATCTCAAGATTTAACTGCTGCAGAAGTGACAACTCAACTGGAATTTACTATGGAGGAGTTATTCCCAGATGTTGATACTGCTGCTGATAAAGAAGGAGGTGGACCAGATATTGAGAAGTCCATAGGAATGGACATTGATCAAGAAGCTGCTGTGGAAACACAGGTTGAGGATGAGCCTGTGGATGTTGAAGCTGAGCAACAATCCCCTGGAACAGATGCAATTCATCATCCACAAGAAAGAATTCATGTAGATACTTCCTCTGACACAGAAACTGAAGAAGCCAGGGTGGCAAAGAAAAGAAAACTTGTTGTCTTTAAGAGAAGAAGCAAGAACTATAAGCAGGCATTACAGACCACAACTCCACAAGTTTCTCCAGCCTTTGATTACAATAAATTTATGGTAGATCTTCAAGTAAAATTGGATGACCAAAGGATGGCTCTGGAGAAGTATGTTGATGAAAATAGCAAGTCAGTTCAGTTTGACTTAGCTCAGGATATCAAGTCCATCCAATTTCAAGTAAACTTGCATAAAACTGAAATGACAGATTGCTTCCACAGGGGTGGCAATGCTGTAGTTTATCTGGCTAAACAACAGGAGGCTATCTCTACAAAAGTGGATGATATTGCTTTGAAGCAAAGTTATGTTCTGGAAAATCAAATAAGAATGAATGACAATTTAACTGAATCTCATAATGAGATCATTAAAGAGGTGAAGAAGATTGTTCCAGGGATGCCTGCAGATAGAGCCAAAGAAATGGAAGAATTTGATAAGAATTTTCAGGCTGCTATTGAATCTGTTAAGACTGCCATCACAACCTCTCAAAAGGAAATATCTGAAAAGCTTCAAAAGTTAAGACCATTTTTCAAGGAGGGAGTGAATTATTTGGATGGCCAAATTCGATTTCAAAAAGAAGATCTTAGAGATCATGTCTCAAGAGAAGCCATAAAGGGGGAGAGGATGCTAATTCATGCCGGCTCTGAGCACACCAAGTGGGTGACCAATAGCATTCGAGCCACTTTGGGATATCCACCATTGTGTGATGATGCTATGGTAGCTGAGTCAGGAATACAATCTAATCTACTTGAAGGCAATCAACCTGAGGTTGCCCAAGTCATATACCCCCCTCCAGATTTTGACTTGATTGATCAGAAAGTTCAAGGAATGTATAGTCCTCCAAAGGAGGTTACTAATATTGTTTTTGGAAAAGTTGATAAGCCTGAGGCTACTCTGAAAGAACAGCAGGATGCTCTACTGGCAAAGAAGAAATTCAGAGAGCAGGCTGTACTGAAGCCAGATTATGAGCAGTGGAGTCCTACTTCAAGGAACATCATACTCACTGCATGGAAAGCTGTACAGGATAAAGTTCATGAGAGAGGGAAGTGGTACAATGAAATTGAATGGCAGAAGTATGAGGCAAGGCAAGAGGCAATTGTACAATTCAGAAGGAAAGCCAAGCTGGGAAGACTGCCATCAGATGCTAAGGAGCCAAGCAAATACTTCCCAAAGCCTTTTCATTATTTTGAAAGGCAAAGGATCAAGAAAGAAGCTCAGAAGAAGGCTGATCTTAAAGGAAAGAAGATAGCTGAAGAATCAGAAGCTCCTGTGACAGCTACAATTCAGTCTGGCAAAGGGATTACAATTAAAGAGCCTGATCAATCCTGATTTTGTTTTAAATATTGTGTAATGTTGTGATGTAATCATCAAATGTAAAACTTTGTAATCAAACATTACCCTGTTATAAACAAAATGTTGTTTGGCATATTATAATGTGCATTCTGTGATGATTGATTCTGAATTATTCTATGTTATGTTTTGTTTATATTTAAAGTATTCCTGCTATGTCATTAATCATCATTTAGTACTGTTTATAAATGGTGTATATCATTGGCTATAGGGGTTATGACTTCTCCAAATAGGGGGAGATTGTTGGGTACATTGGAAAATGTGTACCTGATTTGAAGAAGCCCAACTTAGCTCAATGATATACATCAAGGTGTATTTGATGTTATTTTAAGTTGACATGTGCAGGTGGAGAATTGATAAAGTATGCAGAAAAATTCTAAGTCCAAGTGTCGACACAAAGGAAAAAGTGTCGACACAGAAGAAGTAAGTCGACACAACACTGGGAATTTGTGTCGACACAGAAAAGAGTCGACACAATACTGGGAAATTGTGTCGACACAGAAGAAAAGCGTCGACCTCAAACATTGGGAAAATGTGTCGACACAGAAGAATATAGTCGATCTCAAGATTGTCGACATCATCTGAATGTGTCGACACAGAAGAAAATAGTCGACCTCAAGTTAGTCGACACCAGCAGAATGTGTCGACACATTGTGATTAAGTCGACACATAATAGCAGAGTTAAAAAATGAATGTGTCGACACCTGAAGGCTAAGTCGACACTTACTAAAGTTATGATTCTACAACACTTGTGTCGACACACAGGACTTGTGTCGACACACTGAAGAGTCAAGATCAAGTTATTTGCAGAAGAAGCTGTGTCGACTTAAAGGCAACTTAGTCGACATCACTGAAGACTGTGTCGACACCAAAGTCAATTATGTCGACACAAATAGACAGATTGTCTCGACACTTTCTGACAGACTGTTTCAACAACTTGTGATTCAAGACTAAGGCACAGGACTTGTTTGAAGACTTGACAGCTGTGGGTTATCACCGGTTAACTGAAGTTGTCAGACTTGTCAGAAAACGGTTAGAAACCGGATCAGCCGGTTACCATGAAGAATGTCTATAAATAGACAGATTCAGAAGGAGAAAAATTAATCAACAACATATAGAACTGACCTTTTGAAATACATTGGATCAGAAAGTGGAGAAGGATTACTATTCTACTCATTTCAAGAAAGTGCTAGGCACTTAAGAAGATCTTCTCTGGGAGATCTAAGAAGACTATCTAAGGATAGATCTAAGAAGAGTTCTAATCAGAATTCAGAAGAATCATTCAAAGTTCTGGATAGAGAGAGATCAAGTCAGAATTTGAAGAAGAAGAAAGAATCCACCAGTGGATTCTCAAGAAGCTGTTTGGAATCAACTCAGCTAAGTACATTTTCAAGAAGCTTTGAAGAAGGCTAAGAAACAGTTGATTGCATCAGCTGATCAAGAATTGTCATTGCCTTTTCTCTCTCAACTTTGGCAAGACAATTAAGACAATCTTTTCTATATTTCTGTAGGATCTGTTTATACAGATCTGAGTTGTAAGCCTATGTTATAAAGGCTGAGTATGAGAGTGTTGAACTCTGAGTGGTAGGGCTGATTGCCTGAGTGTAGGAGAAGGGTATTCTCTGAGTTGTAGGCCTTGGGGCAAGGCTGAGGTAGGGCAGTTGTGCCTGAGTTGTAGGAACCAGTTGGGTTCTGAGTTGTAAGATCTATTGATCTGAGATAAGTGGAAGTTTGGCCGAATCTAGCATACTGCTAGATAGGTGAAGGGGGAAAGTGGATGTACCCAGACCTTGGGGAACCACTATAAAACATAGTGCAATCTGTGATGTTTTATTTTCTGTGATTGCTGTGTTTATTATATTAGTTATTAAATTGAATTCTGTCTAGAAGTTTTAGAAAGAGAAGCAGAACCTATTCACCCCCCCTCTAGGTGTTTAGGCTGCCTTGAAAGTTAAACTATCATATTGTTTATTCCGCTGCCATTTTTGAGACAGGAAAATTTGGTAAGAGATATTTTATTATCTTAGACGCTTTCCATTATGAGCCCTCCTACAGGGTCTATATATTAGAGCGGGTTATTTGCTCCTCTTCCTACGTTGTTGCAGAGTCCTTGGAGTCTTCTCTTAGAGTTTGTGCGCTCCTGGTGCTGTCATGTTTTCCTTGAAAAATGTCAGTATTTTCGTGAAATCATTTTTTGTCTCGGTGAAGGGGAGCACATGAGCAGAAAAAAGGGGCGTGCAGAGAATCCCGCACGTGGAGGTGCCAGCATGGGAGTGCGCGGAGGAGGTGGTGTGGAGGAACCCCATTATGGGCGTGGGAGGTGGCGCGCGCGTGGTGGAGGTTGTGCCCGGGGGCGACCGCACATGAAGGAAACCCTGCGGAGGCGGTCGCGTGCGAGCGGTGCTCGTGTGGTGCCACCTAAGCGGGCGCGCGTGCGGTTCCCTGCGCGGTTCCCTGCGCAGAGGCGGCTGCGTGCTGGCGCGTGCGTGGTGACGTCCGCACGGGTGTGTGCGTACCCTCGCGTAGGGGAGCTCGTGCACATGGTTGCTCCTAGCGACGCATGTCCGGGCTCTTGCGGCGGTGCCTCCATCGGGGGACTTCAGGCGCATGCGGTTCTTTAGGGATTTTTCCTAGTTTGTTTATTTTAATGCTAATGATCGTCTTCTTTGCATGTGCCGAAGGGTAGTGCTCTGTCGTGGTCGATGCATCTTGCTTTGACTCTAAGCCTTGCCTGAGTGACCGGTTAGAGGAAACACTTTGGACTTTTGTCGGACGTGGAGGTCGTGATACCTTCCCCATGGGAGCGTGTTCAAAACCCTCCTCTGGGTCACTTCTCAATTACGGAGGGTTGTTTGAAGGAGGGCTTTCAGATCCCTCCTACTGATGAAGCCATCATTGTTTTCCAGTTTTGTGACATTCCTTGAAGATGGTTTTCCGGTTACACAGTTATCCCTAGTGGGGCTGACGAGGATCATGTGACTGATTTGCTTCTTTTGGGATCTCTGTTCCCTGATGTCGATTCGACTTTTTCACGAGCGGTGTGAAGTCTTCCTTGGACCTGGCAATCGGGTTGAGGTGCGGAGCAACAAGAGATGACTGTCGTTTGAAGACAAAACCGACTTCCGCTATAGGAGAACGTTGTCCGGGTTCGTCAAAAACCCGTGGAAGCTGTCTGAGACCTGGCGGGATCCTCCGGACCGCTGTCGCCGCCTTGCAGGGAGGGAGTACGACTTTTCTCCGTTGTTTGGTTTCGAGGATCCGCGCGAGTTAAGCGCTGCTCTTCACAAGATCATTGCATTTTTCATTGAGAAAAGGCTGGTTCTTGCGGGCCTTTCAACTGATTCAATTCAGAGTGTTATTATGTCGCGTCGTTGGAGCGCGAAAAGAAGAGCATGCTGGATTTTTCATAGCCATGGAGAAAATTCAGGCCGTCCTCTGTTTCCCCTGAGGTTGTCATTGAGCTCACTGATGACTGCCCAGACGACCTGACTGTTAATCCACCGCCCGCAGAGACCAAGGATACCTCGGAGCTCCCCGCGATTGAGCCGAGTTTCCACTGGTGACAACGAAAAGGAAGGGGCGGGAATGCTCCGTGATGCCGCAAGTCGGAATGTTGAAACTTTGCCGCGACATCGACCGCCATCGCCGCGTCATTTTAATGTTGGAACTTTGCCGCGACATCCACCGCCATCGCCGCGTCATTTAAATTATTATTTCAGATTTTATAATTATGTTTTTAATTGGCCTATGTTTAGCCAAAGTTTTAATTATTTGTCATTTCATTTTGGCCTTTATTTAGCCACATTTGGGGTGCTTATAACCCTTGTCTTTGTAAAGCCTATATAAGGCTATGTTGTATTGGATTTTGATTAGATTGAATGAAAAATTAAAAACCTAATTTCAGATTTTGGAATTACCTTCTCCTCTTTCCTCTTCCTCTTGGCCGCCCCCTACCTTTCTCTTTCCCTCTTTGGCCGCCGGCCTCCCTCCTCCCCTTCCAAGGCTTCGGCAACCTCCTCTCCTCCTCCCTTCCCTCTATCACCTTTCTCTACTCAAGGGTTACCCATAGCCGCCTCCCCATCCTCATCCCAAAACAAAAAAAAAGCCATCCCCTCCATTCAAATCCGCCGGCCACCCTTGGCATCCCCTCCAAAAAAACCGACCCTCATCAACTTCATCCTTGACCGAGCCCTCTCCCTTTGCCATCAAGATCTCGGCCACATCCATCCCCTCACAAAACCGACACACCCTTTCATTCTCCTAGCCGACCACCTCCATCCCAACACCATCCATAACCCTATCCTTACCAAAAACCGATTCCTTTGGTGAGATCCAAATCGCCCCATCTTCTAATCCAAGAGAAGAATCGACCAAAGCTTGAGGTGAATCTTGTGAAACTTCAACGGTGTCGGAAGGCAACGAAGAACTTGGAGTTTCCCTCCAACCGGCACGCTTTCGGTGGATTCGGAACGGAGCGATCCAAAGAGAGTTAAATCGGAATCATCCATTCCGGTTGGGTAACGAACGTCTCCACTCTTGTGTGTTTCTCTCTTAGATCTTTTCTTTGGGCATTTAGCATATCGTGTGATTTGTGATTGGTAGAATTTTCGTGGATAATATCTATTAAATTATTGTTATTGTTATTGATTCCCTTTTGAATTCGTGAGGCGTGGCGGCCCTCATTTTATTTCGTTGGGAGAGAACCACCCGTTATCCGAATCCTTATTTCGGTGGTGTCTTTTTTGGTACAACGTACGCTCGATCGAACCGTGTGGGTTCATTTCGCTTGAGAGGATCTTGGCCTATAGCCTTGATATTATCTTAAGGGGCCTAGCGAACCTCCCTGAATCCTATTAAATTAATTGTTGCAACTTGCGTAGTGGCTGTGTTTATTCTTCGTGCGAGCGTAATAGTAATTATAATTTAAGCGAGCGTGTGAATCCCTTAGCCGTTACGGTGTCGAAACCCGTGGCCTACATCACTCCGCTTGCTGATCACTTCTCCTGAGGGTACATTTGTTTCCCCCGGTGTTTTCCCACATTTGATGTGTTTGTGCATTAGAATAATTTGTTCCTTGTGTTTGCATCTAGACGAGATGTGTGATATTGTGCTTTCCTGGAACGATAATTACATTACCACAAAAGATGATTTCTCTCCTTGCCGACAATGTTGGCCACGTTCGAGGACTCTTTGTCGGCTGCCCGGAAGAGGAATAAAGAAGTTCTTTCCTTGCAGGTTAATGTAGAGTCCCAGTTCTTTTCTTCCCCGACTGAGGTCGATACTCCTCAGGGAAAGCTCAACGTCATTGACACAGAGGCTAGGGCTCTTCGCGGGAGGCTAGTCGCAGCTGAGGCGACCCTTGCAGAGTCGCTCCGTTGTACCGAAGTAGCCGATGTTGTGATGTCTTAGCAGGTGGCAGACGTAGAACAGCTGAAGAGACTGACCACGAAGCTGAAGAATGTAGAGACTGTACGGGCGTCCGCGGTGGCTGAGAATAAGGGGTCTCACGACTTTGAGATGGAGCGATCTTAGATTACATAGGAGGCCCGATATGAGATTATGGTGGCCGAGATTGACTCTCGTATGGAGGACGAGCGCGATGTTGTGTGCTACTTGGGCTTTAGCAAGGGGTTTCAGGCTGCTCGGAGGTTACCAGAGCCCGATGATCTGGTCGTGGAGGATGCCTCAGATGATGATGCGGGCGTCGATGTCAAGGGATTATCCTGCAGACCTCCTTTTCCCCTGTTTGTTTGCTTTGTAGGTGCACCTCAGTGCCATTGCATGTTTTTGATTTTCATGATGATGTAGCCTGCAGGGTAGCTTTTATTTGAACAGAGACCTTTTTTTTTGTTTTTCTGGGGTCTTTTGTGTTTTGGTCGTGTTCTTCGATGCATGTGTGCTTTTGGCAGAGTAGCGCCTATATTGAGTGTTAGTATTTTGAACAGCTCACTAGTGAGAGATATTCGTCCGCTTGCATTTTTGGGAGGGCTAGAAGCCGCTAGGAGTCAGAGGCGAGGAGCCCTGGTTTGCTCCTGCCTCGGGATGATCGGGGTCCGTCCGGGTGGAAGTGGCAAAAATCCTTTATTTGTTCATGACTTAGGAGAACCGGGATTCGTCTCGGTGGAGGTGGCGAAGAACCTTTGTTCGTTCACGCATCGGGAAGACCGAGGTTCGTCCGAGTGGAGGTGACAATGAACCTTTGTTTGTTCGCGCCTCAGGAGGATCGGGGTCCGTCAAGGAGGAGGTGGCGAATAACCTTTGTTCATTCGCGCCTCATGATGATCGGGGTCCGTCTTGTCTCCATCAGGTGGCGAGTATGCGTGTTCTGAGGAAGGAGAGCTCGTCACTGACACATAGAAATTTGGAATGAGGAACTCAACAATGAGCTCTATCCAGTCATCTCGCAGTACAATGACAATGACTGGTTAAAAAGAAAAGTGAAAAATAAAAATAAAATCGACTAGTTATGAAGAACAATAATGAAAGTGCAGGATAAGATCAATCCTAACTCTAGAGGGGGGTGAATAGAGTTATTTAAAATAATTTTGCAAATAAAAACTTGTGTGCAGAGAAAGTTTATATTTACTTAGTGTATGGTGCTATAGCAAATAATCAGAGTAAAAAGAAATTCACAGCACAAAGCAAAACACAAAGAAACAAGCAATCCAGACGACACAAGGAGCTATAGTGGTTCCCCAAATCTGGGTACATCCACTCTTCTATCACCCTTGATAGGAATCCACTTCAAGATGAGTTGATCAGGTGTCTTGATCACCAGAGAGTTTTTGACCAGGTTCTCACAAACCAAAGGAGCTGATTTTGACCAGGTTTCAGCAAAACCAAAAGTAACTTTTGAAGGGAGTTAAAACCCTGTACAGAAAGAAAAAGAAAAAGGGATGAGGTTGTCTTCTCTATCAACAAGCAGAGAGAAGCAAAAGTGGATCTGTAGTTGTTGTCAAAGCTCCCCCTGAGATCAAGAAGAAGTTCAGGAAGGAGAGCTCTGCACAAGGGTGACAGGTCTTCAAAGATCTGATTTGCTCCAGCAAGAGATGATCCAAGAAGGTTGGATGGTTGTGTCTGAAGCAATCAGAATTCCTGTGAGTGAGTTTTCAAAACAATATCACAGAGGGAGCAGCTGAAGTCCTGTATTGTTGTTCTATGTATTCTGTATATTCTCTGTATTCTGTAAAAATGAAAGAATGAATAATATAACTGAGTCTTCTTCTTCCTTTTCTTTGATAGCCGTTGGAAGTCAGCATTAATTGCTTTCCTTAAATGTCCATGCCTCAAAGGAAATGTCAGACAGACATTCCTTAGAAAATTCCTTGAGCCATGCACCAGATATGCTGTAACGGCCAATAAATCTTCAGCATTAATTGTCTGACAGATGGAATTTGAATTCCTATTCAAAACTGACGGAAGTCTGGAAAACGTCGAGCTCACAGTAAAACGTCGATCTGAGCACGACACACATCGGCCAGAGAGTGTTTTCTGTAAGCAGAACTGGGTTCGACGGAATGTCGAGCTGAGGTCGACTCCACGTCGAGCTGAGGTCGACTCTGCGTCGAGCTGAGATCGACTCTGCGTCGAGCAGAGGTCGACTCTGCGTTGAGCTGAGATCGACTCTGCGTCGAGCTGAAGTTGACTATGCGTCGAGCTGAAGATTACTCTAACTAGCCTAAGTGACCTTTATAACAACAAGGAGGTCACAACACAAAATCCCTATAGAAGTATAGTCATCCTGGTCCAAATAGTAATAGGGTGTTCCAACAATCTCCCCCTATTTGGATTAGGATTACTATTTACATGAATTTAGGGATTCAAAGAAAGATAAAGCAGATACAATACACTACAATACAACCAGACATGACAGAATAAAAAGCAGCATATATAACATTATATAGCAGTACAAATGTTCAAATGTCCTGAGTCCAGCATATAGAAAGAATTAAGGCATCTTACTTTACTTTCCCTTTGGGGCTTTGTCTTGATCACTCTTCTTGAAGATGATTTCTCTGTTTGGATTTGAAGCTTCCTTTTTAGATCTGTAATCATCAGCTGCACCTAAAGACTTTTGATCTCTTGCACTGGGTGGTACAGCTGCAGGATGGAGTTGCATATATCTGTCTGAATCAAAGAATTTCTTAGAATTATATTTCTCCAATTCCTCTTTTCTTTGGTCTGACATTGTACTGATATGAGAGGTGTCCAGACCTTTTTCTCTAGCTTTATTAATCTCATTTAAAGCAGCCATTTCTCTCATTCTAGCTTTCCAGTAGGCAGGAGTTTTGGTGGGATCTTCAAAAGGTACTGCTGGTTCAAATCTGTTAGAGGAGAGTTCTTGAGAGGTAGTTGGGGTGAGGTCAGCTCTAGGTCTATAAGGATAGGGACCAGAGGTTGGATCAATAGCTCTTCCCCTTTGATAAGGTTGAGAACCTGATCTTCCTCTGGACTGCCTGCCTCTATAGTTTCCTCTTTGCTGACCTCCCCTTTGCTGACTGTCTCCTTAATATCTTCTTGCTTGATATGTCTTTCCATGTAGAGCTGAAGGGGCTGGATTGGAAGATAGACTAGCACCTGCACCTGCATCTGGAGGAGGTGGAGGTGGAGGCTGATGGACAGGTTTGGTTGGTCCTTCATTGAATTTTCTTTTCTGTTTCATTGCTTTTCTCTGATTTTGGGAGTACTACATCCATGGCTCTGTGATTTCACAATTGTATTTGATATAGTAGGGAATGTCATGGTCTGTGGCTCTAGCCATTGGAACTCTTTTCAAAGCTTTTGATCTTGCTTTCCTCTTCCTTGCAATGGTTGCAGAGGAGTCATCAGAATCAGTGGCAAACTCATCTTCTGAACTCTGAGAGTCATCATAGGGATCTATGTACTTTCTTTTGGAGATAGGAAAAGTGATGGAGGCTGGAGCTGCTGAGGAGGAAACTGAAGGAAGATCTGCTGTCAGTGGGGAGGAGGAGTCTACCACTGCAGGAGAGGGCACAACCTCAGGAGCCATAGAGACTAAAGAGGCTGGTTCCTGAAGGGCTTGGGAGACATGGGTCTCAACTACATCAGGTGTCTCAATCGCTTCACCTGAAGTTTCAACAGCTACTATTATTTCAACTTCATCACTAGCAGGAGCCACTGCTATCACTGCTACATCAGGGATCTTCTGAAAAGGGACAATAGCCCTAGACAGATCTTCTTGAAGCAGTTCTGAATTAGGAGGAGGAGCCTCAGGTGCCATGGAAAGGTCTTCTTGAAACTGAGCTGGAGGGGAGAAGCTCTGGACAGAAGCTGCCAAACACTGAAGGTCTAAGGCACTGCTGATGAGCTGAATTGAAGCTGGAGGAGGAGCCTCAGATACTATCTGAACTTCTGCAACTGATACTGTCTCTGAACAAGTGTGCACAAGCTGAACTGATGAAGGATGCAGCTCTTCTTCTGCAGACATCTCCCCCTGCCTAGAATCAGTGGCAGCTGACTCTAGGCCCCCAGAAGAAGGGCATGCCAGATGAGAGGAGAGGGAGGAGACAGAGGCAGAGAGAGTTCTCAGGGAAAGGAGGAGAGGAGCCAGCTTGGCATCCAAGAGGGAGGAGAGCCTAGGGGACAGAAGGGCAAAAATCTGATTGGCCAAGGGCAGGAGAGCTACTTGCTCAAGTGGGACTTGAGTAGAGGTAGAGGGAGTAGCAGAAAATGTAAATGGGGAAGATGTTGAGGGTGGTGCAGACAAGGGAGGTGTAACTGGTTCATGGATGGAGGAAAAGAGCAGTTCTGAAAAAGTTGATGAATGATGGAAGTCATGAGGAGAGGAGGTAGAGGCATCCATGAAGGAGTCTTCATGCATGTCAAAAGAAAGGAGATCCTCATGAGATGAGGAATCCAAGCTTATGGGAAGGAAAGTAGTGTGAGGAGGAAGGGAGGATGCAATAGTAGAGATGGAGGAAGGTATGGGTTGAGTGGATGGAATGACTGTGGTTGAGGGGATGAAGGTGGATGGGAGGGAGAGGGAGGGAGATGGCAAATTCCCTGCTTCTGGACCAGTGGACTGAGGGAGAGTGACCTCTACAGTCCTGGTGTCTGCAGAAGACTTCATTGCTGCTGCTGCCCTGGGATTCACAATTCTTCTGTCCCACTTGCCAATTAGGGCACATGTGAGCCTCTTGGAAGCATTGATGTGCTTCTTGGAGGACACAAGCAGTTGGGGGCAGCAATGGTTGAGAATCAACCCAAGAACTCTTCCAAAGTGGACAGAGTTTTTATCCAATTTTTTCTTAATCATTTCAAACACAATCAATCCCCAGTTGGGATATTTCTTATCCATAAGTGCAGCCATAAGGCAAAACTGATGCCTAGTAATTGCATCATGTGCAGTCCTCTTTGCACAGATCACTTTGCCTGTAATGTCTGCTAATAACCTATATTCAATAGCTAGGTTAACTTTGAGGAGTTTAGAGGGGTTACCAGCAGCATGCCCCATCCTGTCCAGCACCAAGGCATACTCTTCCACAGATAGTTCTATGCCATCATCTCCAGCAGCAAAGTTGAAAACTTCTGAAATGATTTGAGGTGAGATGGCTACCTCATTTCCTGAAACTTTCCCAGTCAATGTATTGCTGTCTGAGATAACTGCTGTAAGACTCCACTCTTTGATTTCTGACTCTGGGAGAGGGATCCTGGTTGACATAAAGTTAACTAGTTGCTGCTCCTTGAAGAGGTCCAGTATATCCAGAAAGTATTGTGGAGATCCATCAAAAGAGTCGAAGTCGATATCGAATCCAGAATCGAACTTCATGGCCGCCAGAGCTCCTGCTGTGATTGCCATTTTCCTGCAAAAAGAATACCTTCCAAGATCAAGAGTAAGGTATTTGGAGGGAGAAAGCTTGAGCAGAAAGATATGAAAGCGCAACTGCGAACGACGATGAAAAAATGATTTTATACTTAGGGTTCGACGCAGAAAAGGAAAGAACGTCGAGCTCAGTTCGACGCTCTAAGGCTCTAGGAGAACTGAAACGATTCAACAGCGTCCAGCTTAGGTCGACGTTCGACGCTTTGGCTGAAGCTATACGTCGAGCTTAGGTCGACGTTGAACGAAGACGTCGACCGGAGAGAGAGAAACTCAAGAAGCCAGGGAGCTGTGAACTTAGTTCGACGCTAGAAGCTGGGTTCGACGTTCGACGCTTTTGAGGGCGACGGACCGTCGATCTCCGTTCGACGCAGCGTCGATCTTAGTTCAGAGCTCAGAACAACCACTCAGACAGGAAATTTTAAAATGAAAATTTTCCTATTCCTGTTAATTATGGGTTTCAAAATCTTGGAGTTTTATTTTATGCTGTCTTCATCTAGCATTCCCAACTGATTGAGGAAAAAGAAGTGCTTCTTTTCATCCAAGGGCTTGGTGAAAATATCTCCTCTCTGTAGTTCAGTGGAAATGTATTCTAGTGCAATTTTCTTCTTTTCTACATTATCCCTTAAGAAGTGATGTCTGATCTCTATGTGCTTAGTCCTACTATGGAGAACTGGATTTTGAGCAATAGATATTGCACTGGTATTATCACAAAAGATTTTAGACATCTCTAAGTTGTACCCATAGTCTAGGAGCTGGTTTTGAATCCACAAAATCTGTGAGCAACAACTACCTGCAGCCATGTATTCAGCTTCAGCAGTTGATGTGGACACAGAGGTTTGTTTCTTACAAAACCAGGAGACAAGTCTATCACCAAGGAATTGACAAGTTCCACTGGTGCTTTTCCTGTCTACTCTACATCCAGCATAATCAGAATCTGAAAATCCAGTTAGATCAAATCCTGAGTCATGTGGATACCAGAGACCTAGATTAGGACAACTTTTTACATACCTAAGAATCCTCTTAACTAATGTGAGGTGGGACTCTCTAGGGCTTACTTGGAATCTAGCACAAATGCATGTAGCAAACATTATATCTGGTCTAGTAGCTGTTAGATAAAGTAATGAGCCAATGATTGCTCTATAGCTTGTCTGATCAACTGGTTTTCCAGATTCATCAGCATCTAAAACAGCATTTGTAGGCATAGGTGTTTTCATAGAGGATGCTTCAGACATTCCAAATTTCTTAACCAGTTCTCTTGCATACTTGGTTTGAGAAATGAAAATGCCATCCACATGTTGTTTAACTTGCAATCCAAGAAAGAAAGCAAGCTCACCCATGCTACTCATTTCAAACTTTGAGTGCATAAGTTGTGAGAACTTTTTGCATAAGTTTGAATCTGTAGACCCAAATATGATATCGTCTACATAAACTTGTACTAGTAGGGTATGGGACCTATGAGTTCTAACAAAAAGAGTTTGGTCTACTCTACCCCTTTTAAAATCATTTTCCAACAAAAAATAAGCTAAGGTCTCATACCATGCTCTAGGAGCTTGTTTGAGACCATATAAAGCTTTATGCAGTTTAAAAACATGATCAGGAAAGGTTGGAGAGATAAAACCTGGAGGTTGCTTTACATAAACTTCTTCCTTGATGTCTCCATTGAGAAATGCACTCTTGACATCCATCTGATATACCTTGAATCTCTTGTGAGCTGCATATGCAAGGAAGATTCTTATGGCCTCCAACCTTGCAACTGGTGCAAAGGTTTGGTCATAATCAATTCCTTCTTCTTGGCAATATCCTTGTGCAACAAGTCTTGCCTTATTTCTCACAATTATTCCTTGATCATCCAACTTGTTTCTGAATACCCTTTTGGTTCCAACAATTTGCTGGTTCCTTGGTCTTGGTACTAATTCCCAAACTTTATTCCTTTCAAATTGATTCAACTCTTCCTGCATTGCAATGATCCAGTTTGGATCTTGCTCTGCATCTTGTATGGTTTGAGGCTCAATTTGAGAAAGAAAGCAGGTGTGCATAATATTTTGATTAACTTGATTCCTTGTTTGCACACCCACTGAGATATCTCCAATTACTTGTGAGATTGGGTGATCTCTTGTTGTTGCAAGATCAACAAGGGGTGTTGATGATGCACCAACCTGTGTTGTTGTTTCCTCTTGTGGAACAACAACTGGTTCTTCAATTTGTTGGCCTTTTGAACTTTTCAAAACCTGAAATTCCTCTTCATTGTCACTGAGTTCAGTGTCTTGCTGAATTGGTGAAGGTAATGACCCTTTGTCTGTGATGGTAAGCTGCTTCAGATTTTCTGAAATTGAATGTTCCTGCAAATTGCTTATGGTAGAAGTCTCCTTCTCCTTATAAGACATGTTAGTTTCATGAAATGTAACATGCATGGATTCTTCAATTTTATTTGAGCACTTGTTAAAAACCCTATAAGCCTTGCTAGTCATGGAGTATCCCAGAAACACTCCTTCATCAGCTTTGGCTTCAAATTTAGCTAGGTATTTCTTGTCATTATTGTGAATGAAGCAAATGCAACCAAAAATTTTGAAGTAATTTACTTTAGGTTTCTTCCCTTTGAGTAACTCATAGGGAGTCTTACCCTTTAGTTTATGTATCAGGCTTCTATTCAAAACATAGTTGGAGGTGTTCACAGCCTCTGCCCAAAAGGTTAGAGGAAGGTGAGCATCTGTCAACAATGTTGTGGCAGATTCAATAAGGGTTCTGTTTTTCCTTTCAACTACCCCATTTTGTTGAGGAGTTCTTGGAGCTGAGAAAGTGTGCCTGATACCTTCCTTCTAGCAGAACTCTAGTATAAGAAGAGAATCAAACTCTGTCCCATGATCACTTCTGATCAGGGCAATGTGAGTATTGAACTCAATCTGTATGCCTTTGAGAAAATCTGTCAAAATCTTGAAGTTATCAGACTTCTTTCTCAGAAACAACACCCAAGTGAATCTTGAGAAGTCATCTACAACTACTAAAGCATAAGATTTCCCTCCTAGGTTTTGTACATTAATTGGTCCAAAAAGGTCCATGTGCAATAAGTACAAAATTCTAGGTGAGTCACTCTTATTAAGTGACTTGAAACTGTTTTTATTTTGCTTGCCTAACTGACAGGCCTTGCAAAGTCCTTCCTTCTTGTAGGGACCAGAAGGTAGTCCTCTAACAAGGTTGTCTTGGGATAACTTAGCAATGGTTCTAAGGTTCACATGTCCTAGTCTTTTATGCCAAAGTTCATTAGGTTTGCTAAGGGAGTTAAATAAACAAATATCTACTTTAGATGAATTGAAATCAACTAGATATATGTTATCTTGTCTATTACCAATTAAAACAATGTTGTTATTTAATGCAATATTGCATGCTGAGTTGGTAAACCAAACCTGATAACCAGCATCACATAGCTGGCTGATGCTGATTAAGTTATGCTTTAGTCCTTCCACATAGGCCACTTTCTTAAATGTGATTGACCCTATCTTGACTTGGCCATAGCCTTTTGTTTGTCCAAAATTTGAATCTCCAAAGATTACTTTGGGTCCATGTTTGGCTTTGAAGGACACAAGGTTCTCCTTGTTGCCAGTCATGTGCTTTGAGCACCCACTATCCAAGTACCACTGCTGGTTCTCAATTGGATAGGTCTTTATCTGCACATACAACAAATCAATTGTTTTTGACCCAGTTTACCTTGGGCCTTTCTTGATATCCTTTAAATTCTGAAATAAAAGACATCTCAGGTTGACTCTTATAGCCTGCAGGATGATATCTCCTAGGAGGTATTGTCCATTCAGCATAAGGGTTAAAGTGATGAGATGTGGAGCTGGAATTAAATTTTGAATTAACCCCTGAGAACTGACTTTTGCTCTGAGCTTGGCTCGACGCACGTCGAGCTTCGGTCGACGGACTCTGGTGAGTGCGTCGAGCTCCATTCGACGGCGAAGGCTTGCTTTGTTCAGAAGGTAGGGGGCGTCGACCTGAGTTCGACGTTCTCTTGCGATTACGTCGAGCTCTGGTCGACGTCCGTTGAGCTTCGTTCGACGCTTTTTGTCCAGTTTCCTGGGTTAAGTCAGCATTCTTCCTAGCCACTATCAAGACTCCTTTACCTTTCTCACTGGTAAATTTGATTGGAGTTGTCAGCACTATGGGTTGGCTGGATGAAGCACCCAAGCCCAGTGAACCATTCAATCTTGAGTTCACTGTACTTGTGATGTCCATCAATTTGATACTTCTCTCATTAAGGGTTTCTTCAAATTGTTTGGCCTTAGATAGCTCACCTTTCAGTGAAGCTATCTCCTCCCCACACTGCTTCAACTCTTCTAAGAGTCTAAGATTATCTGAGTTAATGGATTTGCATTCAATTAATTGTTCTCTGAGAGTTTTAATCAACTTTTGAGATTCAATCAAGTCAATGCACATAGATTTGAACTCAGATTTAAATTCATCAGAGGTAAAATCAAATGAATCTATTACCTGATCCTCAGTGAGTTCCTGATCAGATAGGTAATCAGCATCAGGCTCTGAATCAGTGTTCTTTTGAGATGCACTGATGGCCATCATGCAGAATCCTTTTTCTTCTGCATCATCCTCATCATCACTAGAGCTGGATGATGAATTAGACTCATCAGATTCACTCCAGGATTCAGCCACAAATCCTTTTCTGGTGTGCTTGCTGTTGCTGGAGGAAGGCTTGTCATGGTACTTCCTTGACTCCTTATCTTTCCTTTTATCTTTTCTTTCCTTCTTGTCCCTTCTGTCCTTATCTTGATTTTCTGGACAGTTGGGGAAAATGTGTCCTGGTTTCCTGCAGCCAAAGCAGATAATATCTTTATTAGTAGATCTGTTATACCTTGGCTTGTCTTTGTCTTTGGATGACCATCTTCTGAAGTTTCTTTTATTCAGCTTATTGAACCTTTTGACCAGTAGGCTCATAAGCTCTTCATTTCCCAACACCTTTTCTTTAGGTTCTTCTTCCTGTGCTTTGAAGGCAATGGTTTTCTCAACCTTTTCTGTTGGTGTGGATGTCTTCTGCTCTTCTTCTCTCTTCTTAATGAATTGCTCATAACTCTTGAGCTTTCCTAGAAGAGCTTCTGTGGATAACTCACAGACATTTCTTCCATCTTTAATTGACCAGATTCTTGAGTCCCAAGAGCTAGGGAAACAAGTCAGTATCTTGTCATTTATCTCAGTGAGAGATATGTCCTTCTCTAGTGATCTAAGCTCACTGATGATTAGGCTCAGTCTGTTGTACATGTCAGCAACTGACTCAGACTCTGCCTTTTTGAAGTTCTCATACTGGGTGATGAGGTAGGATCTCCTATCCTTTCTTTCATCTGCAGAACCTGATATAATTTCTGAAAGTTTTTCCCAGATCTCTTTAGCAGTATTGCAATCAGCTACTTTCTGGAAAATGTCATCTGACATGGTTTGAGCCAAAATGTTCATGGCTTTAGCATCTGCTGCCTTCCACTTCTTTATGTCAGCATCAGTTCCTGAAGGAGGAGGAACAGCTGATGTACTTGTTCCTGTGGGAGGTCTTGGACAATCTGTCAACACAGAATTAAAAATGTCTTCATCAAAAGAGTTCATGTACAGTCTAATCCTTGCTTTCCATAGTGCAAACTTAGAGAGATTGCACATAGGAGGTCTGGTACTAACAAAGTCCTTGTTTTGTGCCATGAGTTTTAAAGATAAGTAAAACTAAGGAAAGTAACCCTTTGAGAGAAATGATCTTATCAGGGATCTTTTGATCCAGGTGTTAGCCTGTATGAATGATCAACCTGCCTCTGATACCAATTGAAAGTGCAGGATAAGATCAATCCTAACTCTAGAGGGGGGTGAATAGAGTTATTTAAAATAATTTTGCAAATAAAAACTTGTGTGCAGAGAAAGTTTATATTTACTTAGTGTATGGTGCTATAGCAAATAATCAGAGTAAAAAGAAATTCACAGCACAAAGCAAAACACAAAGAAACAAGCAATCCAGACGACACAAGGAGCTATAGTGGTTCCCCAAATCTGGGTACATCCACTCTTCTATCACCCTTGATAGGAATCCACTTCAAGATGAGTTGATCAGGTGTCTTGATCACCAGAGAGTTTTTGACCAGGTTCTCACAAACCAAAGGAGCTGATTTTGACCAGGTTTCAGCAAAACCAAAAGTAACTTTTGAAGGGAGTTAAAACCCTGTACAGAAAGAAAAAGAAAAAGGGATGAGGTTGTCTTCTCTATCAACAAGCAGAGAGAAGCAAAAGTGGATCTGTAGTTGTTGTCAAAGCTCCCCCTGAGATCAAGAAGAAGTTCAGGAAGGAGAGCTCTGCACAAGGGTGACAGGTCTTCAAAGATCTGATTTGCTCCAGCAAGAGATGATCCAAGAAGGTTGGATGGTTGTGTCTGAAGCAATCAGAATTCCTGTGAGTGAGTTTTCAAAACAATATCACAGAGGGAGCAGCTGAAGTCCTGTATTGTTGTTCTATGTATTCTGTATATTCTCTGTATTCTGTAAAAATGAAAGAATGAATAATATAACTGAATCTTCTTCTTCCTTTTCTTTGATAGCCGTTGGAAGTCAGCATTAATTGCTTTCCTTAAATGTCCATGCCTCAAAGGAAATGTCAGACAGACATTTCTTAGAAAATTCCTTGAGCCATGCACCAGATATGCTGTAACGGCCAATAAATCTTCAGCATTAATTGTCTGACAGATGAAATTTGAATTCCTATTCAAAACTGACGGAAGTCTGGAAAACGTCAAGCTCACAGTAAAACGTCGATCTGAGCACGACACACATCGGCCAGAGAGTGTTTTCTGTAAGCAGAACTGGGTTCGACGGAACGTCGAGCTGAGGTCGACTCCACGTCGAGCTGAGGTCGACTCTGCGTCGAGCTGAGATCGACTCTGCGTCGAGCAGAGGTCGACTCTGCATCGAGCTGAGATCGACTCTGCGTCGAGCTGAAGTCGACTATGCGTCGAGCTGAAGATTACTCTAACTAGCCTAAGTGACCTTTGTAACAACAAGGAGGTCACAACACAAAATCCCTATAGAAGTATAGTCATCCTGGTCCAAATAGTAATAGGGTGTTCCAACAAATAAGATCAACTCTCTCTCAATGTTAAGGAGTATTCCTCTCAGAAACTCTATATGTTGATCAAGAAGAATCTTCCCTTCTTTTTGAAGATTCAATCGATGAAGCCTTCTCTTAGAGGCCATTGCTGAAGATCAAGACTCTACCTTCTCCTCTAGAGTCTTGATCAATAAGAAGAAGATGCTGCTTATTCTGAATTGAGTCCACACAGTGCTGTAATGAATTAGTTCCTTCGGTCATCTTGTTGCTAAAGAGCATACCGTGAAAACTTCACTTCAAACCAACCAAATTACAATGCAAGGAGTCCTGAGAATCCCTCCACAAATGATTCTATTTAGTTTTAAGAGTTTCTTATTAAAAGACTCAATGTTGAGTTACCTTATTAACAACTTACTTGGTTCTAAGAGTCTCCCTATCAAAAGACTCAGCGGTTCTTATCAACATTCTTGGTTCTAAGAGTCTTCTTATCAAAAAACATAGTGGTTCTTTGACATCTTATAAACAGTTCTGATTCTAAGAGTCCCCTTATAAAATACTCCGCACTAATGATAGTGAATTCCTATTGTGACAAAAGAGTGGATGTATCCGATATTTGAAGAATCACTATATCTTCTTCTATTGTCTGTGTTGTTTGCCTCTTCTTTGTGCTTCTCTTCCGCACTTTTATTTACTCTAAACTGCAGTGATTATGATATAATATGGGTATTCTGTGAAACTATGATAAATAATTAAGCGAATCTAATTAAAATTTAAATACTTTATTCACCCAATTTAGAACATTTCTCAAGTGATTGTCGTCTCTTTCAATTGGCATCGGAGGTAGGTTGATTAGAAAAATGCTAACACCTTGGTCAACACGATCTCCTAAAAACTTAATAACTGGAGAAAAATTTATATCACAAACATGAGCATATCACAAGCCAGAGAATATGCAATCACAAGACCTAATGTGTGCAATCTAAATAATCTTTTT
Organism: Platanthera zijinensis; assembly: GCA_039513925.1. Classification (NCBI taxonomy): domain Eukaryota; kingdom Viridiplantae; phylum Streptophyta; class Magnoliopsida; order Asparagales; family Orchidaceae; genus Platanthera; species Platanthera zijinensis. The sequence goes on from CM077089.1 coordinate 8,377,690, forward strand.
TTATAGAAATCAAGAATTAGATTATATATGAACTATATTGTTGAAGATATTTTTTTAATATATTTTAACATGTTTTGTAAATCCCACAAAGATAAGCGATCATGGGCTAACTGAGCCTATTGCCAAATCCGAATGGTCAGAAGATGATAATAAGTCCAAAACATATGATACTGAGGCCATGAACATTCTGATATCAACAATGCCTAATGACATTTTTTTTCAGAAAGTAGCTGACTGTCTTTCAGCAAAAGAAATCTGAAAATCCCTCACAACATTAGTAGAAGGATATACTGAGTGCACTTAAAACACAAGGGACAAAACAAGAAAAATAAAGACTTCATTGCTAAACTCTGTAGTCAAAGTGATGAAAACTCCTCCCAACTCAGATGATGGAGGAAGTGGGCGAGGATGCTGAAGTCAACTGTATGATTCTCAATATCTCGGACCTTGAAGAAATCACACACGTAAATGAGGTAAAATTCTTTAACACTGTTGTTTATAATTCATCCAAACTCAGAAAAGACTTTGAAGTCATTCGCCTTGCTATCATAAAGTAGTGAAGGAAATCAAAGATTTTAAGAAAGAGCTGACATCTCTTAATTAAACAATGATAAATGATGTCACTGAAATTGAAAACAAAAATCTGAAAGTATAAAACTCTAAATTAAAAGATGAAATTGTCTCCCTAAAAATTAAAGTTGCTTAGTTGAAATATCAACTCGCTAAAACAAAGGAATTTGAAAATTTATTTTACACTAGTATTTCTAGGAAAAAATATAAGGATATTTTTATTTGAGAAATTGTTATAGGAGAGCAGAATTATTTATTAGCAAAAAAGATATCTAATATTTATTTTCCTAAAAGACTCTATGTTACTTTTCAAATCCTCTATGACTATGTGTAGACCAAATATTCCAACTCTAAAACCCACAATTTTCTCGCCCCCGTCATGAATTCTTCTTATTCACGATCTGAACTCTATCGCCGCAAGTATTGCTCGATTCCGTCAGCCACCGAATTGTCTGCGTTATTCGTGTCTAGCCTACCTGAGCCCGAAGACTCTGTTTTCCAATCCGCGGCCACGACATCAGCTTCACAGTCCTTCAGAAAAAATGGTAATGCAGAAGGTTTGAGACTATGTGCTTGCTATATCCATTAAAAACACCATTGATTGTTTTTTTTATTTTAAAACATAGTGCGTATTGTTAATTAGCTTAGATAATTTTCTTATCATAATCGCCTAGATATGTATTTGTAGACCCTTCTGACAGGGTCCCTCCAAATAAATAAAGGTGAATGGGGGGCGAGCTGTTGGACCTTCATATCATTATCATGGGGGTGCGAACAACATATATATAAATAATATAAAGATATATATATCTATATCTGTATATATTTTTATCATTATATAAAGATATATGGTATGATTTTTTAAACCATGCTTTTAAAAGTTGTTGGACAAATATCAAACGTCCGATCTTGCTTCATTATTCAGCATCGTCCGATCTAACTCACACTTTCTCTCCAAATTTTCGTAGGTATCCTAAACCTATTAGGGCCGTGTGTCCTAAACCTACTATTAGAAGGTCCTAAAGTTATGTAAATAACTTCAAAACAGACTTAATCAGCTGCTAAAACCAAGCGCAATCAGCCCGCCAAGCGGCAAGCCCGCGCAATCCCCCCGCCAGGCTGCAAGCCCGCCAGTCCTACAACCCAGCTGATTTCAAACATTGATTGCGGATTGAGAAATATAAACCTGAAATTGAAGTTGTAACAGACGGTGTAAGACTAAAAAGAAAGCGGTTCTTTTAAAAATAATATTTAATCATTAAAACCTACTAAGGGGCAACCTAAACCTACCACCACTGGGTGACCTAAAAACTAAGTTAAATGGGGTAGCCAAGCCCGCCGGCCCAATGAAACCTTGCAAGCTGTGTAGCCCCGCTCGAAATACAACATTTTCCAAATATTGGGTGCAATTTTTTTAATTTATACCGGAATATATGAATTTATCCCACGACGTGAGACTAAATTTGAACAAGATTTTATTATAAATTAAAAAAAAAACTAATAGGCACGCCCCAGGGGAGCCTCGATCAGCCGACCGCCACTTCTACAATCATGTGCCTTATCCATTAGGCCATGAAGACTTTCACATTTTATTTAACGTACAGTTTATATATGTAGTAATATTAATGAAATTAAGTTAGAATTAACTTTTTTTGTTTCCATTAAGTTAAAAATAACTTTTTTTTATTTTTACTAATATTATTTCCAATCGCCGGGGGAGGGCGAAGCCTGCCGGGGGGCGGCGCCAGGTACTGTGGCGCGTGGCCATCGGGCCGGAGGCCCGTGCCTGTCACTCGTATTATTTATAAAGATATATGGATGGCTTTTTAATTCCATGAATTTAAAAACCATTGATGTCATCTTAGCCGTTTGATTTTAAGATCAGCCCAACATTAAAGTTAAAAAACCAAGGCCTCTCTCTCCTAATTCCTGACTGCCTCCCGAAAATTCTTTAAACTCTCCTCTAGTTAGGGCTGATATCGAGTCGAGTTCGAGCGATTTTTGGCTCGGCTCGAAATCGAAATTTTCGACTCGAACTCGGCTCAAAATCGAAATTGATTTCGAGTCGAGTCGGCTTGATAACCGTCTCGAAATGGCTCAATTCCGAGTCGACTCGAAATCGAATCGAGTCGGCTCGAAATCGAATCGAGTCGGCTCGAAATCGAATCGAGTCGGCTCGAAATTGAGCAATCTTTCGTTTTATTTCTAGTTTGCTGATGAGTACAATTATGACAGACTTTTTACTATCATAATTGTAATCATGTCCACTGTTTTCTACATCTTTATCAAGTAATTGCGCGAAAATAGTTAAGAATTGGTATTATCATGAATCGTAGAATACAGTTTAGAGTTTTCACTATTTCATGTATTGAGCTCTTCACTTACTACTTCATTTCTCTAATACAAGTACGGCAAACCAGTGGAACTAAAAGTCTTGGAGCAAACAAGGGAGTTGACGGGACCAACATGGCTGATCACAGGAGAAGAATTGGTCACACACGGGTAGGAACACGCCCGTGTTCCTACCCGTGTTCTATTCCAGCTGAATTCGATTTAATGAAGGAAGAGTCAGAGCACCACACGGGTGGGAACACGCCCGTGTTCCCAGCCCGTGTCCTTTTCGGGTCAAATTGAAGAATTAGAGCCGACCTACCCGTGTCTGAAGAACATGAAGAACAACACGGTCGTGTTCATCAACACGGCCGTGTCAGTACCTGTGTCATCTAACACGGCCCACGACCAAACACGTCTACTCGTGTGGAACCGCCCTGGAACTGCCAACACGGCCTGCAACACGGCCGTGTTGGAATCCATGTTCGACCATGTTTGCTATGAGACTATAAAAACCTGGAGAAAATTTTATTCTGAACTTTTGGATCAATTTGCATTGGAGCTTTTCTGGAGGACGAAAGTGGAGCACCCAAGAGAAGTATAATTTAAGAGGATTTTTGTATGCCTTTAATTCTTCATGTATCTTCTTAATTTTGATCTTATCTTGGTGATTCAACTTTCCTTATTTTATATTTTACATGAACTTTGTATTTGAACAATTTGTTTAATCATGCATCGCTTAGTTTTTATCAAATGTGTGGTAGTTTATGCATATATAATCCTTGGAATAAAAATGATTATCCTAAATATGAATTTAGTTTTTGTTATTTATGAATTTCAAACCTCTAGATTGAGAAATTGGATGTTTGTAATGATGTTAATAATTTCATAATTAGGAGTTATTTTTATTTACACTGCAATTTTCATGATCGAGAGATATGTTAATTGTATAATTTTGATATGTATAAATGAATTTATGATATGTTAGAGATAACTTTTCATAAGTTTGTGTAGTAAATATGGTGACGTACTTAATGAACATTTGAGTTTTGTAAATTGTTCGAGAGAAAATTTACTCACTTAGGTTAGATTTTGAATTGCTCGAGAGAGAATTTAATGAATGTTTTACCCTTACATTACAATGGATTTGATAATGTTGCTATTACATGATTAAATAGATTTGAATCAATGCAAAAGTAGTTTCATATGAATGCTCTTAACTTTCATCTTTTCATCAACTTAACATTCCAATGTATCTTCATCTAAATAGTCATAGTTAGATTAATGTAGGTTAGAATTCAATTTTAATTATCGGTATGATAATAGAGTGAGGGTGAGTACGAGTATTTGAAAAGACCATGTGAAATACGACACGAGATGTAGAATTCTTCTATACTATGATTGATAGGTGAACTTGCCTGAAATGTTAAATCAATTTAGCTTATGTCTGTCTACATAGTTATTATTAAATTGTAGAATGATTCCGCATCAAGTTATTACCATGTTATGTGAAAATAATCATTATTTGCTCAAAATTAAATTGGACAATCTATAAATTTAACAAATAAAACACTTAAAACCTTCATTCTTTTTATTTAGTTTTAAATTTTGTTCTTTTAATGTTAAAATAAGAATATATTAATAAATACATATATATTTTTAATTAATTCGAGTTGATTCGAATCATATTTCGAGCGATTCAGGGCGGGCTCGAAATCAGATTCGAGTCAAATTGAATCGACTCAAATTGAGTCGAATCGATTTTAGCCGATTCCGATTCGGCTCAATTTTCAAATGATTTTCAATCGAATTTCGTGTTTCGAATAATATGCTCAGCCTTACCTCTAGTGACCAACACTTCCTCGACTCCCTCTGCAAGGCGAAATCCGACCAAAGACTGCCGCATCCTTTGCGCCTCCGCCTCCCTTCTCCTTTGTTCCTGTTGCAAAACCTAGGGAGGCGAAATCTGCCATGAAATTCCCACAAACTCACCGTATAGTAGTAGTCCACCGTTTCCCACAAACTCACTATAGTCTATCCCATAGTTGGGAGATGGATACTCAGGAATTGAATTTGGGAGATGCCTACCTGCTGTTTGTTGAAATGCCAAACCCAACTCACAGCAGTCATCGTGTGGCTGCGAGTGAATCACATCTCGCGCGCACACATCTTAAATACGTGCACGCATCTTCGGACGAGATGTGATGCACTCGCAGCCACACGATGGCTGCACTGCACCGTAAAGTGCAGTGCCTGCACTTTCCGCCCCCCAATTCCAAGTAGTGATAAATAACTTTGTACGCGTCTTTAGTTCATTCATGACCATTTCCTCGCTTCAGTCACCTGTATTGTTTATTTTGGATTTAGTTTCACGAAATTATGAGAATGAAAAATTTGTAAAGGAAGAAAAAACTTATATTGAATAAGAATAATTGTATTTTGTATAAGAAATAGTTCTCCTTCAAAAAAAATTCCATCTAGATAATCATGTTTCTAAATTTTGGCCATATATATAAATGATGTTGTAAATGTAAGGCATGATATGTAATTGCTCCGCTCAAGATAGTCCACTAAGACTCATCAAATGTGGAATGACCTTATATAGTATCTCCAGCGTAGATCCATTACACCCTCGTGACACGTAACCCATTGGGTCGTTCCAAGTCGGTTCTGACACGCGCGGACATATAACTAAATATCCTAACAATCTCCTCCTATGTCCGCGGTGAGACCGACGTCAGAAAAGGGGTGGTGTGTGTAAAGTTCAACCAGAATTCGACTCAATACACAACCGTGTCCACAACACCTGTCAGAATAAATTGGACTTAAAGAAACAGAAGTTAGTATGCACGCATAAGAATAAAGCATAAACTCAGCAACAACACATCAAAGTCAAAAGTACAATCAGAGAATCAGGTACTAGCACACATAGTGTCTCATGATCAACTAAAGAGCAATAGAAATAGTCCAAACAACAGATGAACAGAAAAGAGAGATAAATAGTGCTCTAAACCAAAGACAAAAAACCAGACAAACAGTCTAGACGTCAGCGTCCAGTAGGTCATCCTCCTCTGGATCCCAACCTGCAAGTGCTCCTTCGTCAGCAGCAGCTCCTGTAATTTCCAACAGAGAAGTTCATTCAGAATGAATTCAACCTTGAAAAATGTACAAGTATCTAGTTATACTTATATGAACGTAGTACAGTATGAGGAAGCATGTGTAGAGTATTTAGGTTCTACCTCAGAATTCATTATCTATTTTCAATGAAACGATGTTATGGATTTCAAATATTTTAAAAAAGAGCTGACATCTCTTAATTAAACAATGATAAATAATGCCACTGAAATTAAAAACAAAGATTTGAAAGTATAAAACTCTAAATTAAAAGATGAAATTGTCTCACTAAAAATTGAAGTTGCTGAGTTGAAATATCAAGTCGCTAAAACAAAGGAATTTGAAAACTTATATTACACTAGTATTTCTAGGAAAAAATATAAGGATATTTTTACAGGAGAAATTGTTATAGGAGAGCAAAATTATTTATTAGCAAACAAGATATCTAATATTTATTTTCCTAAAAGACTCTATGTTACTTTTCAAATCCTCTATGACTATGTGTAGACCAAAAATTCCAACTCTAAAACCCACAATTTTACCGGCCCGTCATGAATTCTTCTTATTCACGATCTGAACTCTATTGCCACAAGTATTGCTTGATTCCGCCGGCCACCTGAGCCCGAAGACTCTGTTTTCCAATCCGCGGCCACGACATCAGCTTCACAGTCCTTTAGAAAAGATGGTAATGCAGAAGGTTTGAGACTATGTGCTTGCTATCCATTAAAAACACCATTGATTGTGTTTTTTATTTTAAAACATAGTGCGTATTGTTAATTAGCTTGCATAATTTTCTTATCATAATCGCCTAGTTATGTATTTGTAGACCCTTCTGATAGGGTCCCTTCAAATAAATAAAGGTGAATGGGGGGCGAGCTGTTGGACCTTCATATCATGGGGGTGCGAACAACACATATAAATAATATAAATATATGTATATATCTATTTCTTTATATCTTTAACACGTATAAAAATTTATGAAATGATTTTTAAAACTATGCTTTTAAAATTTATGGCAGAAAAAGAGAGAGAAGGAGAGGGGGAGAGAAGATGGCCACACTTATATTATTATATACATATTATTTAATATTATATGACGAGAGAGAAATAAAGATGAGAGAGATGTAGAAAGTATGTTGGAGAGGGAGGGAGAGAAAGATAGAGCGAAAATAAATGATTTTACGTTAAATGATATTTTATTTTACAAAATAAATATTGTAATATTGATGTATATTTTTGTATGGTCATTTTGACTACTCATATGTATATGATGCTGGCACAACTGTTGGGGGGCGGGCGTAGCTCGCCGGGGGGGGGGGGGGGGGGGGGGGGGGGGGGGTAGCCCGTCATCGCCGATCGGATACTGTCGCGCTGGACACGCCGTCGGTGGCCGGGTACTGTCGTGCTTGGCTATCCGGGGTCGGGTACTGTAACACGTGGTCATCGGGTCGGAGGCCCGTGCCCGTCACTCATATTATTTATAAAGATATATGGATGATTTTTTAATTCCATGAATTTAAAAACCATTCATGTCATCTTAGCCGTTGGACCCTAAGATCAGTCCAACATTAAAGTTAAAAAACCAAGCCCTCTCTCTCCTAATTTTCGACTGCCTCCCGAAAAATTCTTTAAACTCTCCTCTAGCTAGGGCTGATATCGAGTCGAGTTCGAGCGATTTTTGGCTCTGCTTGAAATCGAAATTTTCGACTCGAACTCGGCTCAAAATCGAAATTGATTTCGAGTCGAGTCGGCTTGACTCGAAATGGCTCGATTCCGAGTCGGCTCGAAATCGAATCGAGTCAGCTCGAAATCGAATCGAGTCGGCACGAAATTGAGCAATTTTTCGTTTTATTCCTACTTTGCTCAAAATTAAATTAGACAATCTATAAATTTAGCAAATAAAACACGTAAAACCTTCATTTTGTTTATTTAATTTTAAATTATGTAATTTTTAATGTTAAAATAATAATATATTAATAAATACATAATTTTTTTTAATTAATTTGAGCTGATTTGAATCATATTTCGAGAGATTCATGGCTGGCTTGAAATCAGATTCAAGTCAAATTGAATCGACTCAAATTGAGTCGAATCGATTTTAACCGATTCCGATTCAGCTCAATTTTCAAATGATTTTCAAGCGACTTTCAAGTTTCGAATAATATGCTCATCCTTACCTCTAGTGACCAACACTTCCTCGACTCCCTCTGCAAGGTGAAATCCGACCAAATACTGCCGCATCCTTTGCGCCTCCGCCTTTCTTCTCCTTTGTTCCCGTTGCAAAACCTAGGGAGGCGAAATCTGCCATGAAATTCCCACAAACTCACCGTATAGTAGTAGTCCACCGTTTCCCACAAACTCACCATAGTCTATCCCATAGTTGGGGGATGGATACTCAGGAATTGAATATGGGAGATGCCTACCTGCTGTTTGTTGAAATGCCCAACCCAACTCACAATAGTCATCGTGTGGCTGCGAGTGAATCACATCTCGCGCGCACACATCTTAAAGACGTGCACGCATTTTCGGATGAGATGTGATGCACTCGCAGCCACACGATGGCAATACTGCACCGTAAAGTGCAGTGCCTGCACTTTCCGCCCCCCAATTCCAAGTAGTGATAAATAACTTTGTACGTGTCTTTAGTTCATTCATGAACATTTCCTCACTTCAGTCACCTGTATTGTTTATTCTGGATTTAGTTTCACGAAATTATGAGAATGAAAAATTTGTAAAGGAAGAAAAAACTTATATTGAATAAGAATAATTGTATTTTGTATAAGAAATAGTTCTCCTTCAAAAAAAAATTCCATCTAGATAATCATGTTTCTAAATTTTGGCCATATATATAAATGATGTTGTAAATGTAAGGCATGATAAGCAGTGAAAATTTAGATTATTAAGAGCAATGCTCTCATATAGATAAAGTCGCCTAACTACAATAAAAAATATATTCTTCCCGTCGCTCGCAGATCCCCGAGCATAGTATAACACTCAGAGGCTTACGAGCCGTGGGAGCGCCGTCGTTCCGGGACAATGTCGTGGTAGGGATAATGTCGAAGGTGCTGTTGCGGTTGGCTGTTGGGGTGAGCCTCGTGCCTGTGTGTGTATTTATATATTATCTTAGGGTCTGATTGACACGGTGGTGGTGGTCGTAAACGCATGGGTTAAAATGTCATTCATTAAGGATCACCTAACAAATATCATCTGTTCGTTTGAACATAAAAGTGGATGAAGTTCTTTAGGTGGGTGTTAACAAATGACAATTTGACCCCCCATGTTCATGACCGCCACCACCGTGCCAAACGAAGCCTTAGACTGCGTTTGGCACGACTTATTCCGGCTTATTTGCTCCGATGAGGTTGGACAAAAATGTTGAGGTATATTTATTTAAGTGTTAATGGGCTCCTTAACGGGTCGGTTAGGATCCGATAGGCATCCAAACCCGTAGTCGGGGATTTAGGGTTTCGCCTATAAATACCCTAGCTAGGGGCACGAGGAGACCGTTCCAAACTTGACGGTCACGCGGATGCTTCGAGCACAACTCTAACATTCTCGAAGTTTTCCTCTTGCCCTAGCCCCCGCTCCTGTAGCGGTCGTTCTCTCGCTCGCTTTTTCCTGGATCGCCGTCGCCGCGCTGGTGCTTCCTCCGGATTTCGCGAATCCTGTCGCCTTGATCGCGAAGGAAGCCATCGCTGCCGATCGTGAAGGAGAAGACAACGCCGTTCGCGTTTTATTTTCTGCGCGAGTCCAGGAGCACGACAACATCTCGATCGCTCTGGATCTCTTGCGTCGCTGCTGTTCGCAAACGCCGCGCGGAGATCCCGCCGCCTGAAATCTCCCGTCGCGACGAAGCAGCTAATCCCCGAACGGAATTTCCGCAGCCGCCAAGATCGGGAACTGAAATAGGTTTCCTGGTTGCTGTTGTTCGCGTGTTGTACCGCTCGGGACTTTCTCCTACCGCCGCCGGATTTGCTCAGGTGATCTGCTCCGACCAAGAAGAACAGATCCATCACAGGAGATCTAGATTTTTTCTGGTTCCCGTTGTAGATCTGGAACAGAGAGTGAGAAAGACTTTCGTTTGTGTGATTGGAAAAGGCTCTCACACATGATATTAAAGATCTAGTCGATTGTGGATCTAAAGAAGGGGAATCACGCTACTCTGATCTGACTCTCAAAGGAACAGAGATCTTGTTCCTGTAGCAGATTAACGTGCTGCATCTGCACCTTTTTTTTTCTCTCTGGATTGAATCCAAAGACCGTCGTCGGCTCGCTCAAGTGATTTCTTTCTAGTTTTTTCTGCTCGCAATTTTGTCTGCAAGTAGAATTACACGTAGTGGAAAGGAACACGCAATGTCAAAGACGATCAATCACTCCTTTCCCGTGCCGATGATCAAGCTGGAGAAATTCTCCAATGCCGAGTTCAGTGCCTGGAAGCGCAACACTCAGTTCGGCATGAAGTACCTGAACATCTTCTACACAGTGTAGACTGTCTTTGAGGACGTCAAAGGAAGTGAAGATGAAGATCAGTGTGTCAACGACGAGGACTTCTGCAGAGACTACATTCTGAATTGCCTCTCCAACAGGCTTGCAGAGACGTACGACAAGATGCAAAGAGCCAAGGAGATCTGGGAAGCTTTAGAAGAGCAGTTCAAGGAGGAGGAGAACATGTCCAAGACGCACATGGTGGACAAGTTTATGGCTTTCACCTTCACTGAGGAAAGGGAAATCCTGCCACAGGTTGCTGAGTTCGAAAATCTGGTGGACAAGCTCAACAATGAGAATATCCCTCTGCCAGATGGATTTGTTGCAGGGGCAATTATTTTTAAATTGCCCTCGGCCTAGTATTCCTTCAAGACTGAGATGTGCCGGAAGAAGACGCAGGTGAGTCTTAAAGACCTCAAGCGCTTCATCTGCATTGAGGATGAGAACCGGACTAGGCACGCTATAGAGACGATCAGCAAGCAGTCCTCTACTGCTAACATGATCACGCATCCTAAGCGAAAGCCTAAGCCTGGGAAGACTCGCCCACTGACCAGTGCACCCGCAGTTGCTGCCACCAGCAAACAGATAAAGAAGAAATTCAAAGGCAAGTGCTACAACTGCAAGTGGGGTCACTGCGCTTCCGAGTGCCGTCAGCCCAAACGGGGCGACACCAGCACACCAAGGACTGAAAATAAAGCCAACATGGTTTTTCAAATTGCGCCTACCGACTTTGTTGCCATGGTCGGTAACGGGACGGCCAGTTCCGAGTGGTGGCTCGACTCAGGTGCTACCTGCCACGTCTGTAACAATCTAAAGCTTCTGGAGGATGCAAAAGAGGTGGAAGAGACTGTTACTGTTGCAAATGGAGTTATAACTAACGTGCTGAAGGTCGACAATGCTACCCTGACTCTCTCCTCAGGTAAGACTCTTACTTTAAAAAATGTTAAATTTATACCGACATTAGCTGCTAATTTAGTTTCGATTAGTCTGTTGTGTGATGCGGGTATGTCTTTTAACATTAGTGGTGGTCGGGTAACCCTAATGGTTCACTCACATTACTTTGGTTGTGCATATGTCGTTAACGGGATGTATAGGCTGAGTCTAGCACACGAAGTAGTAAATCAGGTTAGCTCAAATCTGATAGATCCTAAGACTTTACATGTAAGATTAGGACACGTCAATTATAGAAAACTACTCCTGCTAGCTAGAACTCACAACATACCCCTCGACACAAAAACCAAATTTGAAAAATGTGAAATTTGTGCTCAAACTAAGATAACTAGAACACCTTTTAGTCAGGTTTCTAGGAGCACACAATTGCTAGAGTTAATACATTCCGATATCTGTGACTACAAAAGTTTTGTCACCCGAGGAGGTCGGAAGTATCTGATAACTTTTATCGACGACTACTCTAGATTCAGTCACATTTATCTTCTTAAAACCAAAGATGAAACTTTTGAAAAATTTCGTATATTCAAAAATAGGGTTGAAAATCAACTTGACATGAAAATTAAAAGGCTAAGGAGTGATAGAGGAGGCGAATACGTCTCGGGGGAGTTCAGAGATTTTCTTGCCAGCAATGACATAATTCTTGAAACGACTGCCTCGTATTCACCACAATCCAACGGTATCGCTGAGCGAAAAAATAGGACTTTAACAGAGATGTTGAATTCCATGTTGCTGACTGCCGGCATGCCTGCGACCTATTGGGGTGAAGCCATCCTCACGTCAAATCACATTCTTAATAAAATTCCTCATGCTAAGTTGACTAAGACACCCTACGAGCTTTGGTTTAAGAGGCCTCCTAGATTTGACAATCTTAAGACCTGAGGCTGTATCACTTATGTTAGGATACCAGACTCTAGAAGAGCAAAAATTGGACCAAGGACTAATACCTGCGTCTACCTAGGATGTGCAGATGATAATGCTGCAGACAGGTTTCTAGATCTCTCCACTAATACTGTAATAGAATCTAGAGACATTGTTTTCTTTGAGGATAAGTTTCTTAAGGACAAGAACCTGACTCTGCCAGGTCTGCCAGCCACTAGTACTGAGCCTTTAGCTGGGCCAGGACAACGTAACTCTGACACTGAGCCTGTAGACACGAGTGGTTTAGATTCTAGGAGGCTATCTAGTAGAGAAAAAATGCCCAAAAGCTTCGGTACAGACTTCGTGACTTACCAAGTTGAAGCTGATCCATCCACTTATAAGGAAGCGATACGATCTAGAGACTCTCTATTATGGAAAGAAGCCATAGACGAAGAGATGAACTCTCTTATGCAGAACAACACATGGACTTTGGTCGATTTGCCCAAAGGGGCTAAAACCATTGGCAATAAGTGGGTTCTGAGGAAGAAGCTAAATCCTGATGGGAGTATCGCAAAATACAAAGCACGTCTAGTTGCCAAAGGCTTCACTCAAGTGAGTGGTGTAGACTACTTTGATATATACTCACCTGTTTGTCACTATGCGACAATTAGGATTCTTCTCGCACTAGCATCTATTGAACACTACACTGTTCATCAGATGGATGTCAAGACTGCATTTCTCAATGGAGATCTGACTGAGGAGATCTACATGCACCAGCCTGAATGGTTCGTCATAGAAGGTCTAGAAAATAAGGTCTGTAAGTTGATTAAGTCACTATACGGATTGAAACAAGCATCTAAAATGTTGCATGAAAAATTTGACACCTGTGTAAAAGGCTTGGGTTTCAAATCCAGTCTATCAGATAAATATCTGTATGTAAGAATAAGTGCAAATAAAGTAGCCATCATATGCTTGTACGTTGATGACATGCTAATTCTGGGCACTGATCAGTCTGAAGTGAAAGACGTGAAAGTTGCCTTGACGACACATTTTAGCATGAAAGATCTAGGTAAGGTAAAAACCATCCTAGGAATGGAAGTGAACTTCACAAAAAAGGGTATTACCCTAAGTCAGAGTCAATACATTAGGAATCTATTGGAAAAGTGGGGTTATGATAAAAGCAAAAAAGGCTGAGACTCCGTACGATTATAACAGTAGACTGAAACCGAATGAAGGTTCAGCTATTAGACAGTTGGATTACTCCAAACTCATAGGAAGTCTCATGTACGCTACTACTTGCACTAGACCTAACATAGCCTTTACGGTCGGTATGTTGAGTAGATTCACCAGTAACCCTGGGAAGGACCACTAGAACGCCTTAGACAGGCTAATGAGATACTTAAAGTAAACTGAGAAGTATTCTTTATGTTACAGTGGGCATCCTCAGTGCTTGAAGGGTATTCCGACGCATCTTGGTGCTCGGAAATAGCTGATTGTCGATCCACTAGTGGCTTTGTGTTCACACTAGGAGGAGCTGCAGTAGCTTGGAAGTCTAAGAGGCAAACGTGCATTGCACTGTCCTCTATGGAATCGGAACTCTATGCTCTCGTTTCAGCTGGAGAAGAAGCAGAGTGGATAAGAGATCTGATATTGGACATTCCAATGACGAGTCTAAAAATGAACTCTATTTCGATTTATTGCGACAATCAAGCCACAAAGACCATTGCTACAAATACGTTGTTCAATGGAAAGCGAAGGCAACTAAGGATGAAACAGACCTGGTTGACCTATCTCACCAGTTAAGGGATAATCTCCCTATTGGACGTGAGATCAAAAGATAATGTAGCAGATGTCCTTACTAAGGGCTTATGTAAGGTTCTCACATCTAAAATATCGGGGGAGATGAGATTAATGTCTATTTAAGAGGACTTAATACCTAGCTTATGTTTTAAATCTAAGAACCGTTGTCTGCTTACATTCAAGCATCTACGTTGAGCACACCAAAGTGTTTCAGATGTTATCTGATGAAAGCTACAGATGTGATAGTTGCCAGTCATTCCAAACTTGATGACTTACGTAATTATTCTTTGTCAAAGGCTGAATTGGGTATCATTCCAAAAAGAAATACTGAAGTTGCTGATATGTGCCCTGATATTATGATTATTAGTTATATCATTCCAAACTTGATGATATAATAGTCACAGCTTGTTGTATCATTCCAAACTTGATGAAATAGCACAATTGTGGAACATTAATAATAATCTTAATAATCGAAGGAACATGGTTTGATTCTATGAAATCAATTAGTCTAATTTTGTGTAAATTAGATAGAGATGCTGTTTTGATATTCTTTCCTCCCAGTTAGAGTATTAAGTTCACCCGCTGTTAGAACTAATCACTTTATTTCTGTAAATGTTTGAATTCATAGAGATTTGTCTCATGACATTCTTGTTGTAATTGTTTGCAGGCAATATGAAGATTGGAGGAGAGACAGTTGATTTTGACCCAGATGATGATGATCTGCTGTTCGCCTAAATCAATTATCAGTTTGAGCTTTCCAGTTTTTTGTCTTATTTCATGTTTGGAATATTTGGTTTGAGTTTAGCATTTTGTTATCTAAAACTCATATTTATATTTCTGGATTTTTTTTTGCTATGGTCATTATTAACTATTGGATAAATAGCCTATTTTCTTATGCTAACACTTATATACAATATAAGAGGAGATTGTTGAGGTATATTTATTTAAGTGTTAATGAGCTCCTTAACGGGTCGGTTAGGATCCGATAGGCATCCAAACCCGTAGTCGGGGATTTAGGGTTTCGCCTATAAATACCCTAGCTAGGGGCAACGAGGAGACCGTTCCAAACTTGACGGTCACGCGGATGCTTCGAGCACAACTCTAACAAAAAATGTCATTGTTATACCAAAATCTTATGCCCCAAACTATTTTTTTTGGGTAATAGTAGTAACATTTGTCTTAACAAACATACATTCTATGACAATAATGTTTCTGTCCAACCTTACTGGAGCAAATAAGTTGCGATAAGCCGCGCCAAATGCAGTCTTAGTCTTCATTGGAATAACTGCCGACATTATCGTCTGGTTTGTTAAGAATATAATTACCTTCTCTGATCAGCCATTCCTAATGAAGTTCGCCACATACTTGTATGCCACTCTATTAGTTTCTCTGGAGCGTATCATAATCCAGAACAATGGGTAGTAGGTATGGTAAGTAATTTTCTCTTCATTTTCTTTCTTAAATTATTTTCTTATCATGCTCTTTTTTTGTAGGAAATGGTGTGAGTGAAGATGAAGCTGAAGATGATGAGGTTACCAATTAAATATTTCTTATCCCACTCTTTTATTGTGAAAAACAAGTTGTTAAAGCAAAAAAAACCTCTCTTTCTCTTACCGCCTGAAGCTAATACATATCGCCGACAATATCTTTATTTTATTGAAATTTCTTATTTTCTTTATATTTATTTTTCAAAAAATTATTTTACTGCTTTACTCATCATTTTTTTTGCTTTCAATAAATCTTACCTATTTTTGATTTATTTTTCTTTAAAATAAAAAAAACAAAGGAAAAATTACAGAACAATAAAAAATTACCAAAATCAATTTTTTTCTCTTTTCATGTAATTTTCTAGGTTATAAAAAATAGAAATCATAAAAATTGATTATTCTTCACTGATAAAGTGATGAATATGTAATGTCAGATTTCATATTCAACATTTTTTAAAATGTTGTCTTGATATTCATGCCTTGCATATTATCTAATTAATATCTATTGATGTACAATAATGATAATTATAGAAAATATGTGTATGAGTGTTAAGTATGTCTATAAGTATGAGTGATGTTTTATGTTTGAGAAAGAATACTTACACTCAATTTTTTGATTCCTACATTTGAAAATAATCTCATTCAAATATGAATATGTAGTGTAATCACACACCTAATTGAATTGTTATTACCTACACACCATTATATTCATGTCTTTTTACTCTTTATAAAAAAATTAAACTTTTTTTAAAATTACCTGCAGACTAATGTTTATTTTATAGAAGATATATTCAGGTTGAATGATATGTGCTCATTGTTACTATAGCAGAATTGACTCGTGACAATTCAAAATATCATTTTAGTTTTGTTTGAAGGATAAAATTTAGATTTTGTTTGAATGAGACATTTGCATTTTTTGATATATTACATTTTATCAATTAGTAGGAGAAAACAATTAAAATATATTTTTAATTTTTTTAAAAAAGAGTTGCAATTATCTGTGTAGACTGCAAATATTTATTTGAAGATTGTAAATATTGATTAAGAGCCTGACCCTTCATAAATTCCAAAAAAAATCGGTCTAGAGAGCAGACTTTGGGTCCATGATGATCTCCTAGGAGATCAAATTTGATCTCCTAGAAAATTGCGCTAGCTTTGAACAGATTCATCACACTCCTTTGATTTTGGGCGTTGGTATTAGCACTGTAGTTTTGGCTATTATGGCTATGTGCAAGCATTGTTTTTTAAAAAAAAATTGGCTATCGGCAAGCACGAAAGCTATCCACACTCAAAAATTGGAAAAAGGGAGGAGCAAAGCACCACCGCCTGGAGGAAGAATGGATGCTTGAAAATCAGGAATAGAGGAGCACTGCCGCCAAGAGGAAGATAAATCTCCGGATGTGGAAAAGATTGCCGCCAGATATGGAGGAGAATGCGTCGGGATAAAGAACGCCGCTCGGGAAATGGAAGAGCACTGTCAGATTTGGAGCCCTTTAGGCCAGGAGGAAAGAGAAGAGATAGGGTCTCCGACGGAATCATGACTTGGAGGGGAGACAGAAGCATGAGAGGGGCGAGCGCAAATAAGGAATAAATTTTGTACAGTGTTTTCTAATAGAAATTCTAAAAGTCCAAAAAACTCAAGAGTGCGGATAGCCGAAAATACAGTGCTAATATCAACACCCTTAATTTTTTAGTTTTGATTATCACGATCTATTATTCCACACAGCAACACAGCAGCAATCCAAGACCTAGATTTCTGGAAGATGCCTGACCCTGAAAAATTGACTCATTAATGCTGGGATTTTTGGCACTTTGCACCCTCCAATTATGGAGTTTTGACACTTTGCAACCTCCAATTATGGGGTTTTGACACTTTTCACCCTCTAAAGTTTATTTGGTAGCTCTTTGCACCCCCTCATCATTTAAATCTATTTTTTAAAAATATTATATGTAATGATAGGGTCATTTCAGGTATATGGTAAATTACCTAACACTAAATCTACGATCCCCCAGAAACAATGTCATTCCTCTGTACAATCATATTTCTGTCATCGATCCAAGTCCATGACTGACGAACTCCTCTTCAGGCCTGCGCTAGGTCGACATTCCTCCGTGCAACTCCATGCTTCCCAATCGATCCTAGTCGTCAGTTCCCATCGACGATCCAGTCTGACAGTTCTAACCGGATTGATCAGATTCACCGATCCTAGTTCCTGTCACTGGTAAATTTTTTTTTCTTATCCAATTTTTTGACTTGATTTCTTTGAATCAAATTTTATTACATGTTTTTTGAGCTTGTTTGATCTCCCCAAATTTTTTCTTACCTAATTTTTTCTTACATGATTTTTGAACTAGTCTCTACCGCTACATTGATTAGATTTTTTTACATTCTTACATGAGATTCGACATTCCTTTGTGCACCTCTAAATTTTTTTTTCCTTATCTAACAAGATCTCATCTCAAACAGCTTTGGAGGCCCGGTGAACTCATCTCCAACAGGCTTTAGGGTTGGCAAACTCATCTTCCCATCCAAATCCCCTTCGGTTGAGGTATAACTTTTATTTTTCTTTGATCTCCAGTACTTTTATTTTTCTTTGATCTCCAATACTTTTATTTTTCTTTGATCTCCAGCACTTTGATCTCCAACACTTTTATTTTTCTTACATTCATCTCCAGCAGGCTTTATAGTCTAAATTATTTGTTGATGGTGTTGAGTACATTCGTTTTCCTTTTTTTCATGTAAAAGAATAATGTGGATAGTTAGAGTTAATGATATGATTGGTTGTGCATTATATTTGTCATTTGAAGTTTCTTTATTCACCATTTGATTGCATCATTTGAGATCATTCATAGGTTCCACAAACATTACATACATACCAGATGTAATAAATTATGTTGACTACTGTAATTACGATGAGATAGTGATACATGATTTGCATGAAATGACAATGCAACTTGGTCACAGTGGATGGATCAGATTTTTTGTTTGTTTATTTGGGCATGGTGACTGCAGTAATTTGATATTATTAGATAATGATTCAGATGTTAAAGGTGTGATATAGTATACCGACATGAGAAGGGAAGTTGATGTTTACATTGACACAATAGTAGCTCAAGTAGTCTTGGTGAGTGATGATACTACACCAATAATTGAACTTCAAAATTACAACTCAAATGAAAATGACATTGATGACATTGATGACACTGATTCCACTTTTACTGATGACTTTCAAGATGGTGATTATGATGGTGATGATCTGCATTTTGACGAAAATATTGATGAATCTGTAGAATGGGTCAGAGTGAAAGAGCCAACTCAAATGATTGCACACAGTTTTTCTATTGTCATTTCCAATCCAAGGAAAAGTAGTTCAACACATTATCAGATTTATGAAGGCGATGTAAATAACTCAAACTTTGAATTTCAAGTTGGACAATGCTTTAACAATTCCCAAGATTTTAGAGATGTGATGCAAACATATGCAAATATGCAAGCGAGGCAAATAATATTTACAAAAAAAATTATAGTGATAAAGAGCAGATTACTTGCAAATGTGCATAGATTTTGTACGCTGCATTCATTTCTAAGAATGATCACACATTTAAAGTAAAGGCTATCAAAGGTGAACATGCATGCAATAGATCCTCCAGTTCTAA
This sequence comes from Platanthera zijinensis, assembly GCA_039513925.1. Classification (NCBI taxonomy): domain Eukaryota; kingdom Viridiplantae; phylum Streptophyta; class Magnoliopsida; order Asparagales; family Orchidaceae; genus Platanthera; species Platanthera zijinensis. The sequence continues at coordinate 8,396,943 of CM077089.1, forward strand.
GCACTGTACCTCAGATTTTCTTGCAAAGAGGTATCTGCACAACCTTAGAAGTAATCCTGAATGGCTTGTCGGTTCAATGCAAGAGACTATGCAAATGAAAAATAGAACATCTCTTTCTATTTGGAAAATATATCGAGTAAAGAAGCATGCCAACGAGATAACTCATGGTACAGAATTGGGGCAATACGCCAAATTATGGGATTATTGTGAAGAATTGCGCCAAAGTAATCATAACACAACAGTTAAATTTCAATGTAAACAAGTATTTGTAAATCAAGCATATGTATTTAAAAACTATATATATGTTGGGTGCTTTAAAGATAGGTTTTATTGCTGGGTGTCGGCAAATTGTTGGACTTAATGAAACTCACCTAAAAACTTATACCGGAGGAGTTCTATTATGCGCGGTTGGTATTGATGAGAATAATGGGATGTATCCTATAGCTTATGTTATGATTTTAAGAGAGAATAGAAAAAATTGGCACTGATTTATTAGTCTTTTAATGTAAGATTTAAACATCAAAAATAACTATGTATGGACAATAATTTCTGATAAACAAAAGAGCCTAATACGAGCAGTTAAAGAATTGCTACCAAACGCGGAGCATGGGTTTTATTTAAGGCACATATATAGTAGCTTCAAGCGATTACGTAAAGATTTACAACTCAAATTCTTGTTGTGGAAGGCTGCATCATCTGCATGATTAGTTGATTTCAACATGGAGATGAAGAAGTTGAAAGAATGTAATATTTTGGCTTATGAATGGGTAAGGGTAAAAGATCTCAAAAATTGGGCAAGATCACATTTTAGTACGTGGACAAAATATGGCATGCATCTTAATAATTTATGTGAATGCTTCAATAATGTAATATTGAAAGCAATAGACAAACCCATAATTACGATGCTTGAGATTATTAGAATTATTATGATGAAAATGATGCATACACAAATGGATAAAATATATAAATGTATGAGAGAAATATGTCCGACAATTCAAAAGATTCTAGAATGTGCGAAAAGAAAAAGAGAAACCGAAAGTTAGACAATAACAAAATTTTTATTTCTAAAAAATGTGTGTATTACAAAGTTATGACCTCCCTTTTATAGAATGGAGGAGAAGAGAGAGATTACAAATAAATAATGTGTGACTAAATACAATTACTGTGACCAGCGGCTAGACAAAATCAGACCGTATAGGTCGCGCGGTTAGATTAGAAGGCTAACCGCCCGACCATAGTAACAAGCTGCCAGAGGTTAGACGATAGCTATACCGCCCGACAACCAAGCTGCATGAGAAAAGCCGCCAGACCGCCCGACTATCAAGCCACTAGAGAGAAACCGCCAGACCGTCCGGTCTCCAAACTTCCAGAGACAAGCCGCCAGACCGCCCGATCTCCAAACTGCCAGACCGCCTGGTCTCCATACTGCAACACTCCCCCTCAAGCTAGAGCATATATATCAATCATGCCCAACTTGTCACAAATGTGAAAAAAAAGCGGATATAGGGTTGGTGAAGATATCTGCCAACTCATTGTCTGAAGTAACGAACATAGTGCAAATCTGTTTCTTCAAGATCTTTTCCCTAATGATATGTCAGTCAACTTTGATGTGCTTTGTTATCTTATGAAATACCATTTTTTTCGAGCTATATATAGCAGCCTTGTTGTTGCAAAACATAGGTAGAGGATGGTTATAGACTTCTCCTAAGTCAAGCATGAGAGCCCGTAACTACTTTAACTCACAAGTGGTTGATGTCATACTCTGATATTCAGCTTTTACACTAGACCTAGAGACAAATAGATTGTTTCTTGCTCTTACAGCTCACTAAGTTTCCTCCCACAAATGTGCAAAACCCCGATGTGGACTTGCAAACCCTTTTCGTCAACATAGCTAGAATTTGAGTAGGCTTCAACCTTTAAATGTCTATTCCACTGAAATAGTAGTCTCTTGCCTGTCGCCTCTTTGAAATATTCCAATATTCTCAGGGCAGACTGTAGATGTCACTCCCTAGGAGCTTGCATGAACTGGTAACCTTGCCTACATCGTAGGAGATGTCAGGTCTGGTAACGGTGAGATAAATGAGTTTGCCGACCAGATGCCTGTACCTCGTAACATCTGATAAAGGAGGTGAGTCATCTGTCTAGGATTTATCTTCTCTAGTGGCCATAGGGCATTGAACAGGTTTAGCCCCAGTCAACCTTTTCTCTTTTAAAAGATCAAGAACATACTTACGTTGGGAGAGTACCAAGGAGTTGAGCTTTCGAGAGATTTCTATTCTCAGAAAGTATTTGGGGGAGCCCATTTCCTTTGTGACTAGGTGTTGATAGAGATATTTCTTTGTCAAGGCTACCACAGCTTGGTCATCTCTAGTGAGAAGAATATCATCCACATACATGGCAAGAACCACCAGACCCAGGGAGGTTTTGCGAATGAACAACGAGTGATCGACAGAACTTCTTACAAAACCCACGACCGTCACAATGCTACTAAACTTGTCAAACCACCCTGAGGGCTCTGCTTTAGGCCATAAATGGTCTTCTTCAGGCTGCATACCCGTGTCTCCCCCTGAGCAACATACCTAGGAGGTTGCTCTATGTAGACATCCTCCTGAAGATCACCATACAAAAATGCATTTTTGACATCCAGTTGGGAAATGGGCCAATCCCTGTTGACTGGCACAAAGAGGAGAACTCGAATAGTGCTGAGACGTGTAATGTGACATAAGATGTCAAAATAATCCACACCATAAATCTGAGTGAAGCCTTTGGCGACAATGCGTGCTTTGTAGCGATCCACACTATCGTCCGGACTGAACTTCACAATAAATACCCAGCGACAGCCAACAACATCGGTGCCCAGCGGAGGAGGAATAAGGGTCCATGTACCCCGCACAGTGAGGGTGGCAATTTCCTCATCCATGACAGTATTCCAATGAGGAATAACAAGGGCTTCCTTGTAGGTACGGGGAGTGGCAGTGACAGAGATAGCCACTGCAAAAGTCTTGCGAGGAGTAAGACGAGCATAGGAAACAATAGCAGCAAGCGAGTGTTGGGTACATGTCCGCACCCCTTTGCGAAGAGCAATATGAAGATCCAGGTCGGCGTGTGTACAACCCCGTATCCAGCGAGTGAGCTGACAGGAGCCAAACCGGCCGGCTCAGACCGCCCCAGAGCCCCAGGCGAGTTCAGCAGAGCATGCCGAGCCCAGCATGCCGAGTACGGGCTCGGCAATCGTCGAGCCAAGTTTGGAGTTCGTGGAGCCGAGCAGATCCGGCCAGGGGCGTGCTCGCCGGAACAAGGGGGCGAGTGCCAGCATGCCCGCGAGCAGGGGTTACAGAGCCGACCCGCCCAGGCCCAAGGCGAGGCGAGCCAGGCCGTGGCGTTGAGAGAGGCGAGACGAGCCAGGCCGGCGGCGCTGAGAGAGGAGAGCTCACTCAACGCCTTCTCCCGAGGCGCTGAGAGAGGCGAGCTCACTCAACGCCTTCTCCCGTAGCGCTGAGGGAGGCGAGCTCACTCGCCGCTTTTCACCTCGGCATGGGATGGAGCTTTCTCGCTCCTGTACTCGCCGCCCTCGCCTAGCAGGCATTTTCTCAGGGCCAGCCCGCCCTTCAGCTGTGGTGTATTTTTACCATCTTACCCCCTTGGGACTGCCTAGAGTCCTCGAAAACAGTGAAGTTTGGATATTTGTAGACCGTCTTTTCCTATAAATAGGACCCAAGGGGTACCTCAGAAGGCACGCTTTCTTAGGCCCGGTCTTCCAGCGCTTTCTGAGGTACCTTAGCTTCAGCACTTGGCTAAGGAGGGGAAGCGCTCTCAGATCTTCCGGGTGTGTGGTGGGACCTCCGTGCTGGAGCCTTGGGTCCGTCCCTAATCCTTTTCCTTTGTCATTCGGGCTAGTGGGGAGAGAAGTAAGTGTGAGATCACCCCTTCCCCAAGGGTCGAACTCCCCAGAGACCGATTTTTCGGTTTCAACACTTTGGTGCGGTGAGCGTGGAGCGTGGTTAGCACAGAAAATCTTCCGCAAGTCCGATGGCAAGAGATGAAGGGCAAGGTTCAAGCAGGGCGACCTCGCCACCCCCTTCCCCTCCTGCGACGGCGGGGATGTCCGTGGAGCTCAGAGAGGAAGTGCTCGGACTCGTCAGGATCGCACTCGGCATGCGAGCCGAGAGCACGACGCCGGTGGTTCCCGTCGTCGCCGATCCGGCACTAGGCAACAACGCGCCCATCAGGCGAGCCGGGAAGGAAATCGCGAGCGAGGGGGAGCGCGAGCCGAGGGGGCGAGTCCTTTTCCCGGGCTCGGCAGGCGAGTGCCAGTTCGGCGAGATAGTGGGAAGGGAGCTCCCAACTTGCCCGGCCGAGGGAGGAAGCCCCTTCAGCGAGTTCGTTTCTTCTGCCCCTGTTCTAGAGGGATCCCGAGAGCCGGAGATGTCCTACTATTCAGGGAAGGGAGATCCGATCCAGCACGTCCAGTGGTTTGAAGACGTGGTCTCAATCCGACAGATGTCGGATGGCTTCAAGTGTAGGCTCTTCGCCATCACCCTCAGGGAGAAAGCGAGAGAGTGGTTTCATCAGCGCCTGACCGACTCCATCTACTACTTCGAGGACCTGCGCAGAGGGTTCATGTTAAGATTCACCACCTCAAGAAAAAGGAAGAGGGAGGCCGAGTCCTTGTTCCATATAATACAGAGAGCAGGGGAGACCCTGGGAAGTTACCTGGACAGGTTTCAGGAGGAACTGTCCCAGGTACAGGAGATGTTAGGGCACACCATGATGGTGTCCTTCACCCTGGGTCTCCAGCCCTGGTTCTTTGCCATGGAATTGAAGAGGAAACCTCCCATGTCTTTTGAGGCGCTCCTAGAGAGGGTGGCAAGGGAGGCCGACATGGAAGCAGCTCACCCAGAGTTTGCCCGGAGGTTGGCCAGGTGGGCCGTAGAGGAGGAGAAGTCAAGGGGTGGTCGAGCCCAGGAGGAGATAAGGGTCGAGCCTCGACAGAGAGAGCAGCAGCAGCAGCAGCCTAGGTGGGGGCATCAGGAACCAAACAACCGGTTGGGTTGGAGGCCGGAATGGCAGGATCAAGGGCCACGAAGGGGTTATCAGGGAGGAGATAATTGCCAAGGTGGGCGCGACCAGTTTTACCCCCAGGGAGGGAGGCAGGGTCAGACCCCCCTTCCCGATCAGGAGGAGGCCATGGCTATCGCCCTGGGGGGAGAAGGAGAGGGAAGCCAAGGAGGAGGAGGGAGGTCAGGGTAGACCTGCCCTACTGTGACTACCATCAAAAGGAGGGGCACACGACGATCACGTGTCCGGAGTTCCTCGAGATACGGGGGAATAGGGAACAGCAGCTGCAGCAGCAGAACCACCAGGAAGTACGGATTGAGGAAGTCCGGCCTCAGGCGGAGGGGGATCGTTGCGAAGACCGGGCCGATGTGGGGACCCGAGGAGAGATCAGAGTGATCCATGGGGGGGGGGTCGAAGCTTCCCGGAAAGCAAGCCTCCACACCATGTACCGAAGGAGCATCGGCTCCACATCCCAGACTCCACTCCCAGAGGAGAGGATCACCTTTTCAAGGGAGGACATGCCGGGTCATGAGGACCCCTGCTGCGATGCGCTAGTCATCCAGACGGCCATTGAGAACTTCACCGTATCCCGGATCCTTATTGACAATGGGAGCTCCGTCAACATCATCTTCAAGAAGCCCTTCGACGCCATGCAAGTAGAAACCAAGAGGGTGCTGGCCTCTGATGGGCCTCTCTTCGGTTTTTCGGGGAAAGGAAAGAGGTAGAAGGGGGAGTGGGTCTCCATGTCAGCTTGGGGGGGGGGGGGGGCAGTCCAGAAACTGCCGATTCGTTATAGTGGAGGCCCCTAGCAGCTACAACGCAATTTTTGGACGGCCCCTCATCAGCGCCTTCCGCTGCGTCCCCTCCTCCTTCCATCAATGCCTTAAGTTCAACGCAGAGGGGATCCAGGTCCGAGTTCGCGGCGACCCCAAGGCAGCTTGGGAATGCTATGTGACGGCAATGAATTCCATTTCTTGGCAGGAGGAGGCCGAAGAGATGGGGAGAAGGATGGAAGAGGTGGAAGGGCAGGAGGCCGGAGAAGAAAGTAGGGAGGAAGGAAGGATGGAGGGGGAAGCCCGCGAGGAGGTACTCCCAGAGGAGTCGGTCGAGGCGATGACAGTAGAAGGAGGGGAGGTCCTTACTCCAAGAGAGGAGGATATCGCAGAGTGGGAGGAGCAGTCCCGGTTGGAGGCCGCCGAGGAAGTGGTAGAGATGGAGGTTCTCACCCAGGATGGCAGGGTGGAGAAGGTTCGCATCAGCGGAGGGCTGACCCCGGAGGATCAAGGCAGGATACTGGAGTGCATCTAGAAGAATGTGGATGTCTTCGCTTGGAGCGCGGCCGAGATGCCTGGGATCGATGTTGACGTCGTCTGCCACCGTCTCAACCTAGACCCGGAGGCTCGCCCCATCCAGCAGAAGAGGAGGTCAATCACGGACAAGCTGGCGGAACCAATCAGGGAGGAAGTTGCCAAGCTCCTCCCTGATTGGTTTCATTTCCGAAATTCAATACCCCGGCTGGGTCTCGAATGTTGTAATGGTGAAAAAAGGGTACGACCGGTGGAGGATGTGTGTAGATTTTTCACTTCTTAATAAATCATGCCCGAAGGATTGTTATCCCTTGCCTAGAATCGACGCGCTGGTAGACTCAGCCGTCGGTTTTTCTGTAATGAGTTTTTTAGATGCCTTTTCAGCTTATCATCAGATCAGGATGCACCCTCCTGACATAAAGAATGTCTCATTCATCACAGGAGATGGATGCTACTACTACAAAATGATGCCTTTTGGGTTGAAGAATGCAGAGGCAACATACCAGAAGATGATGGACCGTGTATTCCAGGGACAGAAGGGGAGGAACTTGGAAGTATACGTGGATTACTTGATGATAAAAAGTCAGGAGGTCGGCTCCCACCTCCGGGATCTGGAGGAGACCTTCGCCACCTTGCGCAAGTACAAGATAAGGCTGAATCCCTTGAAGTGCATCTTTGGGGCAAGCAGGGGCAAATTTCTGGGTCACCTCCTCACCCCCGCTGGAGTCGAACCCAACCCCGACAAGGTCCGGGCGATTATGGAGTTGGGGTCGCCTCGGGATGCAAAGGAGGTACAATGACTGACAGGGAAGCTGGCAGGGCTGAGCAGGTTCCTCTCCCGGGCCGGGGAAAAGTTCTCCCCCTTCTTCAAGACCTTGAGAGGAGGACATAAGTTTGAATGGACCTCGGAATGCGAGGAGGCGTTCCAGGCTTTGAAGGGGCGGTTGACTCAGATCCCCTTGCTCAAGGGTCCGAAGGAGGGGGAGGACTTATTCTTGTATTTGGGGGTCGGGGCGTAGGCCGTGAGTTCTGTCTTAGATCGGGAAGAGGGGAGGAAACAACTGCCCATCTATTACGTGAGTAGGGTTCTGAGGAAGGCGGAACTCCGCTACCCCATCTTGGAGAAGTTGGCCTTCACTCAAATCATCTCGGCACGGAGGCTCAGGCCCTACTTCCTGGCACACTCCATCTAGGTGGTGACCGACCACCCCCTCCGCAACATCTTCGAGGGGGTGGAGCACTCAGGAATACTCGCCAAGTGATCAGTGGAATTGAGCGAGTTCGACATCTCCTTTGTCCCTCGACTCGCAATCAAGGCACAAGCGATGGCTGACTTCCTGGCTGACTATGTGGTCGAGGTAGCAGAGGAAAAACTCACTTATCCCGTCCCTTGGAAGGTGATGGTGGATGGGGATTCAGGAAAACACTCCTTAGGGGTTGGGGTCGTCTTGGAGAGCCCCCAAGGGACCCGGATTGAGCAGACAGTGGTAATACATTTTTCCATAACCAATAATCAGGCCGAGTACAAGGCGGTGATCGCAGGGCTGCGCCTGGCCAGGGAGTTGGGTGTGCATGACGTGAAGGTCCTCACTGACTCCATGGTAGTAGCCTCCCAGGTCAACGGGGAATTCGAAGCAAGGGAACCTACCCTGCAACGGTATCTGGCCAAGGTCAAAGGGATCATTGGGGGGTTCCAAACCTTCTCCATTCAACATGTGCCACGGAATGAAAATAAGCAGGTCGATCATCTTGCCAGGCACGGCCTTCGGGTGGGGGGGCACTATCACAGACCTTTTCCACCCATCCTTGGAGGAAGGAGAGTTGATGGAGATAGATCAGCGATCCACATGGATGGACTCCTTCACCACTATTTGTCCACTGGAGAGTACCCAGAAGGGATGGATAGAAAAAAGCTCAAGTACAAGTCAGCATATTACCTCCTACGCGACGGGAAACTCTACGGACAGACCCTTTCGGGATTACTGGCTCGTTGTGTGGCGGAGGGGGAGGTATCGAGGATTTTGGAAGAAGTCCACTCCGGGGAGTGTGGGAATCACTCGGGAAGCTGGACCCTAGAGGGGAGAATTATCAGGCAGGGCAACTTCTGGCCTACCCTGGGGCATGATGCCTTCGAATTTGCCAAAAGGTGTCATAAGTGCCAACTGTTTGCCCCCCTTCAACTACAACCGGCTCAACGACTCAGGAGTATCACGGCCCCCTGGCCTTTTGCGATTTGGGGAATGGATCTGGTAGGGCCCTTCCCCCAGGCAAGTGGGCAAAGGAGATTCTTGTTGGTGATGATTGACTATTTCTCCAAGTGGATGGAGGTGAAGGCGTTGGCCAAGGTGACCTCGCAGGTCATCCGAAATTTTGTATGGGGCGAAATCATTTGTAGGCATGGGATGCCCCAAGCCATCGTCACCGACAACAGACCGCAGTTTGTCAGCAACGAATTCATCAAATTCTGTGAAGAGCTCGGGATTGACCTTAGGTTCGCCTCTGTCCATCACCCAAGGAGAAACAGACAGGTGGAGGCGGGCAACAAGGTTATTGTGAACCTCCTAAAAAAGAAGGTTGAAAATTTGAAAGGGAGTTGAGTGGAGCAACTCCCCTTCGTTCTTTGGGCTCTGAGGACTACTCCCAATACCGCCACGGGGGAGACGCCCTTTAAACTATCTCATGGAAGCAATGCGGTGCTCCCCATCAAACTCGAGGTCCGTACTCCCAGGGTCGCTGAGGCGGAAGCTGGAGGGGAGGAATGGAGAGTTGAAAATGAGGGAGAACATCGGCTCTCCTTAGACTTGATAGAAGAACTGCGCGATCTCTCAGCGGTTCGGCAGGAGGCAGTCAAGCGGAGAATGGCTAAGTATTTTTACAAACATGTTCGGGTCAAACAGTTTGTGGAAGGCGACCTAGTCCTAAAGAAGGTAGATGCGGCGGGAAGATCGGCTGCCGTAGGCAAGCTCCATCCAAACTGGGAGGGGCCCTACATCGTAAAGGAGGCACTAAGGTCGGGAGGGTACCGCCTCCAAAATGTGGAGGGCGAGACTTTAAGCCACACCTGGAGCGGCGATGACCTGAAGCGCTTCTATCCCTGAATATTTGTATGTGCCTTAGTTTTTTCAATACAATGTGTTTCATTCATTTGAGCCTTTTTTGCATGATAATCGTAACATCGACATGAGATGTGGCGGAACGTTCGTAGCATAATATCATAAACCCTCAAGAAATGTTCTAAGTCTTCTCGCTCTGGGTTAGGTCTCGATTCTCCCGCTGCCAGGCTCCCTCCAAGCTGGCAGGATCGGGGTCTCGATGGACGTCGTTATGACCCTGGGACTGAGCCCGGAGGATGTTCAACACCCGCCCTCAGGCTCCCATCTAGCTGACTGGCCTGCTTGTAGCACCCGGGAGAGGCAAACATTCTAAGTCTTCTCGCTCTGGGGTTAGATCTCGATTCTCCCACTGCCAGGCTCCCTCCAAGTTGGCAGGGCCGGGGTCTCGATGGACGTCGTTATTACCCTGGGGCTGAGCCCGAAGGATGTTCAACACCCGCCCTCAGGCTCCCATCTAGCTATCTGGCCTTGTGGTAGCACCCGGGAGAGGCAAATATTCTAAGTCTTCTCGCTCTGGGGTTAGGTCTCGATTCTCCCGCTGACAGGCTCCCTCCAAGATGGCAGGGCCGGGGTCTCGATGGACGTCGTTATGACCCTGGGGCTGAGCCCGGAGGATGTTCAACACCCTCCCTGAGGCTCCCATCTAGCTGACTGGCCTGGTGGTAGCACCCGGGAGAGGAAAATGTTCTAAGTCTTCTCGCTCTGGGGTTAGGTCTCAATTATCCCGCTGCCAGGCTCCCTCCAAGCAGGCAGGGCCGGGGTCTCGATGGACGTCGTTATGACCCTGGGGCTGAGCCCGGAGGATGTTCAACACCCACCCTCAGGCTCCCATCTAGCTGACTGGCCTGGTGGTAGCACCCGGGAGAGGTAAACGTTCTAAGTCTTCTCGCTCTGGGGTTAGGTCTCGATTCTCCCGCTGCCAGGCTCCCTCCAAGCTGGCAGGGCCGGGGTATCGATGGACGTCGTTATGACCCTTGGGCTGAGCCCGGAGGATGTTCAACACCCGCCCTCAGGCTCCCATCTAGCTGACTGGCCTAGTTGTAGCACCCGGGGGAGGCAAATATTCTAAGTCTTCTCGCTCTGGGGGTAGGTCTCGATTCTCCCGCTGCCAGGCTCCCTCCAAGCTGGCAGGCGCAGGGGTGACGATGGACGTTGTTACGGTCCGGGGGGTGGACCTGAAAGTTAACACATGGCAAGCATGTACAAGCAAACCCACCAGTCAGAAGGGCGAGCTCAAGGGGTCTTGTCCCCCTTGGTTCTCTGTTGAAAGAGATTTTTGACCCTACCTCTGGTTGAGGGAAGAGTACACCTCCCAGGCGAGCCCATTCTCGCAAGGCTCGGCTCGGCAAAGGGTATTTCTCGGTATGATAGGCGGGTGCTGCGGCGACCAATCTCGCAGAGGCCGCCTCGCGGGTAAGCAGAGTGCTCGCGAGTCTGGCCGCTGCCGACGCTCAGGGCCCCTCGACGAGCGCGAATCCTAACTCAAGTACATCCTTGCGCTGAAGGTAAAAAGAAGATAGAAAATTTCCTCATTACAATCTCGCAAAGGCCGCCTCGCGGGTAAGCAGAGTGCTCGCGAGTCTGGCCGCTGCCGACGCTCAGGGCCCCTCGGCGAGTGCGAATCCTAACTCAAGTGCATTCTAGCGCTGAAGGTAAAAAGAAGGTAGAAAATTTCTTTATTATAATTTCAAAAAGGGGGCTCGCCTCGACGAGATTACAAAAGTGGGGGGGGGGGGGAACAAATTACAAAGAAAGTGGGGGAGGGGGGGGGGGGTAGATCTGGTCAGCTCTCGCCCTCCTCCCTCGAAGGATGGTCCTCCTCGCCTCCGAGCAGCGACTCCTTGTCCTTTGCCTCATAGAAAAGGGAGTCGAAGCTCTCCTCTTTTCCGCTAGGAGGTGACGACGGGAATAGGCTCGGCAAAAGGTCCCAGACCGCCACCTCCTCGCAGCCCTCGGCCAGAATCCTCGATCCCTTCATGGCGCCCAGGAGGCATTCGGCAGACTCGATCGAGTTAACTCGCAGCCGCTCCATGACCTCCCCCTCTCCGAAAACCCGAGGCCGCTTGTAGGGAAAAGGGGGCTCGGCGCCGTCCGGAGGGAAAAGGGCTTCCGTCAGCCGACGGACCTTGCCTTTAGACCGCAGTTCTGCTCCTTTAGCGCCTCTACCTCGGCCGTCGACCGAGCAGCAAGGGCCTCCTGCTCGGCAACATGGGCCTCCTGCTCGCGCTAGCTGGCCTCCTGATCCGCGAGGCGGACCCGTAGCTGGGCGACCTCGCCCTCCAACTTGCTAGCACGGACCTGTAACGCCCTGGCAGACTTGGCATCCTGAAAAGCAAAGAGGTTAGATTCTCGGTGAAGTATTTTTCCATGTTAAAATGAGAGTTGGTTGGTTCTTACCAGCCCGCCCGAGGCCTCGTCGAGTAAGCGCTCGACAATGCCGAACCGCCGCTCCGCGTAGGCAGCCTTCTCCGTCGCCAGGTCGCGCTCCTGCTCGGCCTTTAACAGAAGTTGGCTGAGCTGAAAGCCACGGTGAACCATCATGTGATGGAGTTCGAAGGCCCTCAGATGGGCCTGCAGACCCTCGTGGCCTATCTGTCGAGGAGTCATGTTCTTATAGGCCTCGGCGCCCTCCCGGCCATAGAGGCCGAAACGAAGGGCGAACGCGTGGCCCGTAGGAGGCCGGCGAGCTCCCCAGGAGGGGGCGCGAGTAGAGACGGAGACACGGTAGGCCCCCTCATCCCAGATAAGCATCGGCTCACCGACCGCATCCTTGCTCCTTCCCCCCTTGCCGAAGTGGGGGTGGTCCTTTGGGATTCCCAGATCGCAGGGAGCAATTTCCTCAACGGAGGGAGGGGAGGAGGACCCGCGCTTCTTCCAGCGAGGAGATGACGCCTCCTTCAGTGGGCTCGCCGGGGCTTTGTCGGAAAAAACCTCCGGCGAGCTCATAAACCTGACGGGCGACAAGTGTTGCTGAGGCCGGCCTCGCGAGATCACCCTCGCCTTTTTAGGGGCCGAGGGGCGATGGAGCGAGCTCGGCCCTCCAAGCTCCAGCCGCCTCTTGCTGGAAGGCTTGCCTCTAACCTTCTCTTCTCGGCACGCCTCAGCCGCAGCTTGAGCTAGCTCGAGCGGGTCCGAAAACACTCCCGGGTCGGCGAAGGGAGGGTTCACCGGGATTAGTCGCTCCCCTGCAAAAAAGACTTAGCTGGAAAATAAGGTTCTGATCGACTAGGCCGAGTGGCGAGCAGAAGGTGGGCGAGACAAACCTTCGCCAGGAAGGACGGGTGGCAGGGACTCGAGGCCGCGACGAAGGAAGGAGACTTCAAAGTCCTTGTACAGGAAGAACTTATGAAGCTCAGCGTCATTGCCGGACACGGACGGTGGCCGGTACACCTCCTCGCTTTTCTACAGGGGCGAGAAGGGAATGTTGCCAAGGTCGCCCCGGATGAAGGCAATCTTCGACATCTAATTGTGGTTCTTGTTGGCGACCTCGCGGATCTTTATGGACGTACCGCCAAAGAAGGCGACCCCGTCGGCATTGGCTTTGTAAGAAAACAGTTTGCGGAAGACGGTGAGGTTGAACTCGATCCGCTCTCGGCGGAGATAGCAGGCAAATCCCACTGCCATAGCGACGACATTGGGGTTGAGCTGCGCGGGCACGACGCCGTAATACTTAAGGACCTGACGGACCTCAGGCCAGAGCGGCAGGCGCAACCCCACCTCAAAGTGAGAGATGGGGAAGGCGAGCTCGTCCTCAAAGAAGGAGTTTATGGCCTCATGCTCCGCCGGGAGGCGGGCCACGAAGCCGGCAGGGACATAGTCCGCCACAAACTCGGCGAGCTCGCCCGCTGTGGTATTGCCATCGAAAAACCAATGGTCAACAAAGTTCTGGGCGCACTTGGCGCGGCCATCAGAATCAGGGTTTCCTTTACCCATGCTCGCCGAAGGAAGGGGAACGCGCGAGCAGAAGACGAGGAAAGCAAGAAGGGGAAGAGATAAGAAGGCAATAAAGGCGTAGCCGGGGGTAGGTGGGGATCCCTATTTATAGAAAAAGGGAGGATAACCAGAGCCGACTAACCAGCCCGGCTGGCATACTCCGTCTCGCCGCTCTCTGCTCGCAGACCTCAGCGAGCCCGGATGAGAAATTCGAAAAGGCACGCACCGCTCGAAAGAAATGAAATACGCTCGCATAACAAAAATTTATACAACTTATTAATATAGAGAACAAATTGTCCGGAACGATAAAAATTTAAAAAGTACATGCATGGACCAGGCAACAGCACGGGCGAGTGCCGGCCGGCTCGCAAGGGAGCCGTCCTCAATTACCCCGTTCTCGCCGGGCCGATGTTTCCAGCCGCTGCGCGAAGAGTTGCCGAAGCTGCCCCAGGTTCCTGTTCACCGCTCGCAAGTTCTCATCAATCTCGTCGAAGAGTATGGAGGAAGACGTCGCCGCATACGCCGAGCTGACCCTCGCCTCGCCAGCAAGCTGCGCGCACTCCTCTTGCAGCCTGGAGTTGTCTTTCTTCAGCTCGTGGAGTTCGCGCACTAACTTTTTGAGAACCATTTGGCTTCGCCTCGATCGTTCGGGGTTGTCCACCTTCGAGTCCAGGAAGATGTCTAGAGCACGCGGCGATGGAAGAGGCGAGTAGCCGGCCCGTTCGGCTGAGTCATTGGCCCCAGATTGGTTGGGAAGGCCTGCACAAGGGAGTCGGGATAGCGAGTGAGAGGAGCGAGCACTAATTAGAATCAGAAGCAATATGAGGGGATCAGAAACATACCTTCAGAATTTCAGTGGGAATCAGCAACGGAAATGTGCTCGGCGTCCTCCCCAGTAGCCGCGGGGGGAGGAGAGGGTTGTCGTGAAGGGGTGCGAGCCGGCGAACCCAGTATCCGTGAGTCCAGCCCCATGGTCGCGGAGGCAAGGAGCGGGTCCTGCGAATGTGGGTCAGAGGATGGATCAGGCATCTTGGCAGGGGGATTCTCGACCCGCGACGTGGAGACCTCGCCACTAGGGTCTTGATCGGTGGTGAGGTCCACAAAGTCTTTACCGAAGGTAACCGGAGCAGGACGGCTGGAGGAGTCGGAGCCATTGACCAGAGTGTTTTTCAAGTCAGTGAAGATGTGCTCGGCCTCGGGAGGAAAGTGCCTCGCCCTCTTGACCGAGCCGAATTCAGTGAAGCGGCGAGCCGGGACGTTCAAATCCGTTAAGGCCGCCGCGCGAAGGGCAGTCTCCTCGCGAGATTTCGCGAGTCGCTCCATGACCTCTTTGGGGAGTGGCATCTCGGCAAGGTTTAGTAAAGGGAAGGGCGGAGGTCAGTCGGGTATGTTGGGTATGTATATATAGCCATCGGTGGGACCCACCAAGAGATTCCTTCTGGTTCCTATCGCACTCGCAGGATCCTAGGGGTTGGATGTTTCTTTCCGAGTTTGTGCCAACCTTGCAAAGAGAGGGGATTGTGTACAACCCCGTATCAAGCGAGTGAGCTTACATGAGCCAAACCGACTGGCTCAGACCGCCCCAGAGCCCCAGGCGAGTTCAGCAGAGCATGGCGAGCCCACCATGCCGAGTACGGGCTCGAAAATCGTCGAGCCAAGTTCGGAGTTCGTGGAGCCGAGCAGATCCGGCTAGGGGCGTGCTCGCCGGAACCAAGGGGGGGCGAGTGCTAGCACGCCCGCGAGCAGGGGTTCCAGAGCCGACCCGCCCAGGCCCAAGGCGAGGCGAGCCAGGCCGTGGCGTTGAGAGAGGCGAGGCGAGCCAGGCTGGCGGCACTGAGAGAGGCGAGCTCACTCAACGCCTTCTCCCGAGGCACTGAGAGAGGCGAGCTCACTCAACGCTGTTGGGTATTGTATCCACAATTACCTTGATTTAAGGAAGCCTCCTGTCTAGCTAAGATGAATCCACAATGTATTTGATGATATATTTCAAGTTGTGCTTGCAGTTATTCCACGCTAAGTACACACCAATGTCAGGGTGCAATGGGTCAATATACACGGGTCTGTGCAACGTAATCCCTCGTTGAGCAGATCAGTGTGTTGGCCTACGTGTACTCTCTCTATTAGAGTGTACTTACTTTCAAGTACAGGGCTGAGAAAGATCAAGAGCAGACAAGGAGCAAGGATGAGTCAAAGCAACTCACGGGAAGAAAGACGAAAATCGTCTAAGTAGAAATCGTCGAGAATCACTAAGTGATTCTCGCCGATTCGACGATAATCACTAGTGATTCTCGCCGAATCGTCGAGAATCACTCGCTGATTCTTGTCGATTGCTGCCGGCTGTCTCAACGCCATCTTGATTTCTGCTTAAGGCAGAATCGTCGAGAATCACTAGTTGAGTCTCGCCGAATCGTTGAGAATGACTTTGCATTCTCGACGATTCGTCGAGAATGAATTATGATTCTCGCCGATTCTCTCCAGATGGCAAGATCTTCAGCCAGAATTCTGCCAAGTAGAATTCGGCGAGAATCATAAGTGATTCTCGCAGATTCGTCGAGAATCACCAATGATTCTCGTCGAATTTGCCTTAGGCGAATTTCTTCTGCTCGCTGGACCGGACCAAATATTCAGGCGCTGTTTTGAACCGGATTTAGGGCTTCTTTTGGTGGGGCCCACAATGGTCATAAAGGAGTATTCTACTGTATAAATACACTCCTAATTTGAACGTAATGAGCAGTGAACCAAAACGAAAAAGGCCGGCCGCCGACTTGACCTAACGGATCGTAGATCGCCGTCCGCCGCCATTGCCGCTCGTGCAAGTTGTCGCCGGTGCTGATCGTTGTTTCTTCTCGATCTCCCGGTGACAGAAGCTCAGCCAAGCAACGCGTCTCACGTGTCTACCTAGAGATCCTTTGTCTCTTGATTTGTTGATCGGGAATACCTTCCCTTTCCGAATCGATCGAGACGATCGATCCTATCAAGACCGTTGGTAGACCTTGCTAGCTTTGCTACGAAGGTTGGATCTCCAAAGCTCAGCCGCCGCACTTCGTTGCTGCTGCCGATCCTGACAGCTACGCCGCCGCACTTCTTGCCGCCGCTGGTTTCGGGGAGATTCTCTCTAAGAGAGCACTTAGGTCGTGGACTCTTCGACTTATTCAAGAACGCAACGTCGAACGAAGAGGGACACCAAGGGCTCCAAAAGTAGTTTGTATTTTCTACATTCAAGTTTTTTCTTTTTGTTGTAAAGGAACGTTGGTTCCTCTGTGTTAGGATTGGGTGCAACCCGTGGTGGAGGAGTGGTGACTCCTTCGTGTGGAAGAGTTACTTCCTTAGTGTGAGGATTGGTTTTCAATTCTGTTGGTGAAGTGACCGAGTCGTCCCTTGTTGGGAGATAGGTCGAAGGGGAGAGTGGACGTACCCAAATCGGGGAACCACTATAAATTGCCTGTGTCTTTCTGTGCTGTGTTGTTTTATTTATTTGTGCAGGTATAGTTTTAATTCCGCAAAAAACTGCAATACACCTATTCCCCCCCCCCATAGGTGAAGGTAGTTAGCACAAGGTGGACTTTCAAGTGGTATCAGAGGGAGGTTACTCTTCAAAGGGGTTAACACCTCGAGTAAGTTCCTGCCTCTTGTGTCAACAAGAAGATCAGACTCAAGCATGGAGTTGGATTATGATGTCCCTCCTCTAAGACTCCCCTCGTGTACAAAGGAGTACTATCTTGTATGGAAGATGAGAGTACTATTTCATCTGGAGGCCATCGAGCATCACTCATTCTGTAAGAGGGTCCCTTCATTCCCATGAAGGCTTCCGGCTCGGGGAAAGATCTCCAAATCCCCAAGTGTCCCAAAGAGATGTCGAAGACAGAGCTCTCACTATTCTACCTGGACAAGGTGATTCGTCAGATCATCACTGATGTCTGGTCTGGACCAGATCGCTCTAAATTGGACAAGTGTAGGACGGCCAAGTCCATGTGGCAAACCATCTCTGACCTCATGGAGGGATCAGAGAAAGAAGGGATCAGTGGTCAGCAAGAGGATGAAGCCTATGTGGGGGTCCTCGTTTCTGAAGATGAAGGGCATGATCAATCTGTCAGTATCAAGGCACCTGTGTCCTTGTCAGAGACTGAAGAAGAAGTTGAGGAAAGCAGTTCTGATGAAGCTGACTCAACAGTCTCTGCCGATCTTAACGGTAACCCTGAACAGCAAAGCCAGGAGCAGGTAACTTCTTCATTATGCCCCTCTCCTCTTGCAGTTCCTGAAGACAGGAATAGTTCAGAGGATTGTCCCTCTAGTGATGCAAGGGATATGGATAGCTTCAATCAAAAGATTGAAAATCTTGAATCCCTTCAGTGTGCTCTTCAAAAGAGCAACTTACTTGTTGAGGAGCAAGCTAAGGAGATTGCTCAGCTGAAGACCTTGATGAATATCCAATTGGAATCCATCAAGGTAAAGGACTCAAAGATCTCGGATCTAGAAAATCGTCTAGAGACCGAGAAGAGAATAGTTTCTAACTTTTTCACGATAGATGCTATCAAGAGAAAAGAAGAAAATGGGTGGATCTCCCGAATTATAAATTCATGGAGAAATGGGGAAACTATGTTCAGACCCCCCACCCCGAGTAGGAAGGGCACTCATCATGCCTTCAGGTATGACCACAGAAATAACGTTGGTCACTGCAAGAATGATCAGCCCTCAGGTGGAAATACCCACAGTGCCAGAGCTGTCATGGCTACCTATGAGAGAATACCCAAGGCTCATTCTGAACCCTTTGTATTCTCAGCCTCAGCCCCAACTCATCATGAATATGCAGGAACCATCTCTCACTGCAGTACTTTCCACCCTAGGACACAGGAAAGGGGGGTCAGGAAACATGTGGTAAGTACCCATGGGGCCTCTGGAAGTGTGCTGACTAAAAGGAAGATACCACCTCCCAGGCCTCATGACACTCACCACATGCATCCTGTCCACCCTCCCACGTGTCACAGTGGAAAAGGCAATTTTGTGAGCAGAATCGACTCTATCCCTTTTAGACCTAAGCTCATGACTACCTTAGTCAACAGATCAGGTCTGAAACGGTGATACAACATTCACGAATGTTGGTGCTGTGGCAAGGTGGGTCACTTTGCCGTAGATTGTTGGCACAATCCCTCTGTGCCAAGGGCAAGGGCATATCCACTTCCTCTGAGCAGAGTTAGCCTACCTGATAGGATTCCTGTGGGAAGGCATTCGAGATTTTACACTGACAAGAACCTAGGACCCAATACATATTGGGTTCCTAAGGCAAGGTAATTCTCTTTTGCAGGGCAGTCTAGGTTCCTGTATACATGATGGGAACTAGACAGGAGATGTTCCAAGAATGACTTGGAACAAGTACTTGGAATAAGAGCAGTACTATCTACAATGGCATACTCAAATTGAACACCTGGTGTGTCTTAAACTGAAGATCTGAATGATAAATCTTATGATCCCAGGTACTTGCGTTTAGTTTCGAGATTTGAGTCATATTATATTGATATTTACATATATATATACTTACATATCCATACAAATTTGTGAATTCCTTCTCTAAAAGGTAAGTGGTTATGTGTCTATATACACATATATGTTTTCACACCTGAGGACAAAATGAATCTATAAAATGACCTTAAAGTACTATCTGAAGAATTCTTTATAGTCACACATTTATAGATGTGAAAAGGGATCTAAATAGGCATAAGTCAGCCCATTTAAAATTAAGGAAGGTACGTCAATGAGTGTTACAAAAGATTACAATTGATATCAGAATATTGTGTACATCTCGATCAAGAAATAACTTGAAGGCAAATTTGCATACCTCGGTTATTGACTAGGGTATAACAAAATTAATATGCCACTTAAAGTTGTTTAGAAAATTCTGTCGAAATCCACGGTTAGAAAACTTTTAGAAAACCAAGTCAGAATCCCTTCGAAACCGCCCGGCTCGGAATAGTACATATCGCGCCTATTCCGCCGACCCTTCATATCCCGTTGATCCGCCTCTTTCTCTCATCCCGTCGACTTCCCGTAACAGCAAGAATCCTGACTCTGTGTCCCGACGATTGAGTTCCAGAGTTCCGTCGACCAAGTCTAGGGTTCTCGTCGATTGACTTCCAACGACTCCTTCTCGAGCGCATCCA
Organism: Platanthera zijinensis; assembly: GCA_039513925.1. Lineage (NCBI taxonomy): Eukaryota > Viridiplantae > Streptophyta > Magnoliopsida > Asparagales > Orchidaceae > Platanthera > Platanthera zijinensis. The sequence continues at coordinate 8,416,509 of CM077089.1, forward strand.
GGGTTCCCCGTCGACACAGTCCCAAGGACGCAAGAGATTCAGGCAATCCGGTCGATTCCCTTCAATCTCGTCAATTCTGTCGCCTTCGTCCCGCCAAATCCTCGGCATTAGGGTAACAGCTTCTTCCTCCTTGCAATGGCTTGTTGATAGTGTAGCTTCCTACTAGAGTTACTGACAAGGCTTAGACTTGGGTATTTCCTCCTTAGGTTTAAAATGGCTCCAAGAACCACCGCCGACCTGGTCACTGGATGCAAACTGGTTCGAACCGGCTTTTCTCATGCCTCAGATGAGTTCAGGAACATCATTCTTATGCTTGAAGAGGCTGGACTCACATTCATCCTGGAGCACCCATGCAAAATACTAGATAAGGAGGTGATGGAATTCTTTGCAACTGCAAAACTTTGACGTGAAGATACTGTAATCAAGTGTAAGATTGCCGGTGCAAGGATCAAAATGTCTGCAGGGAAACTGATACAATACTTGTAGCTCTCCAGCTCTGATCAAGAGGATTATCTGGAAGAACAGGATCGAGCCAGGACCCTTCTGTTCTGTGGACTACCAAGAGGAATCAAATCTATCAAGAGGAAGGAAATGAACGAGGAAGGGAAGCTCCTGTCAGACATCGTCGGGAAAGTCCTGATCTGTAAACCAGGCTCCCACGATCATATCTCGGGTGAGATGTTCAAGATCCTAGTGGTCATCGTTTGTTTGAAGAGATTCAACTGGGGGGCCATGCTGTTTGAGAGAATAAAGGATACTCTGCGAACCCCCAGTTTTGGACGGATTATTAGTCTTTATCTCAACCAACTGGATGGAGACAAGTTTGATATGAGTAAAGGAGTTCCCCTCCACTATCTGAAGAAAATGGACTCCAGTGTCTTTGATAGATGGGAGAGAAGGATCGGGCACGCTGCCATAGGTGAAGAACGAGATGATTCCCCAGCTGAGTCCTATGGGAATGAGGACAATAGGACTCCAGCAGACTCCGTGGTTGTACCCGGTGAAGTTCCTGTTATGCTGACTGCAGGAACTGAGGGGGAGTCTCTACCCGCTCCTGCCGATGTTAGATCTGACATCTCTCTGATAGCAAGGGATGCAGTTGAGAACCTGGAAGAAGAAAGTGAGGATGTGGACAAAGATGAGGCGGCCCTGGACAATAATGATATGGGAGATGGAGGTGCTGATCTGGAGGATGATGAACAGGATGTGGACGATGCTGCAGTTGAGAATGAGAACATGGATGATGAGGATGAGGAAGAAGGAAATGTGAGGCAGGAAGTAATGGAGCCTCGGGATGACACTGCAGTTCCATCTGAAAAACAAGCTCCTGAGGTAGTTTCTGAGAAAACCAGTGCAACTGTGGAGGGGGAGTCCTCTCAGCAAAGGCTGGTGTGTATTCCTGAGAAACATACATAGGATGCCAACATTTCCCCTGTGGAGACTGTGCATGTCTCTAGCTCATCCAGTGAATCTGCGGAAGGAGAAGGCCAAGGTATGCCTCAGGGTCATCCACTGCAAGCTAATCTAGCTAATCATACTGTGAACATTGTTCAAAGAATTCTGGATGAACTCAAAGTTACTTTTGAGAAAGCACAAGACAAAGTGCTAAAAAGAATTAAGGAATCTGAGGATCTGATGCTAAAGAACGTAGTTGAAATTAATCACAAGCTGGATGTAATGGAAACGAAGTTTGAGGAAAAGTACACAGCAGCCGGCACAGCTCTCTCTCTTCTTATGCAAGGACTTAAAAAGAATACGGATGACCTGACAGTGGTTAATCAGAATGCACATGTTGTGGCTAATAGCATCCAAAAATTTGATGCCAACATGGTGACTATGAACACGAATCAAAAGACTCTACTGAATGAATTTTCAAAGACAGTACAACACATTGATGAGTCCCTACACGCTTACGCAAACTCAATTGCTGTGGAAGTCAAAAAGGGGAAGGAAGATTATAAAGCTAAGATGGAAGGGGTTCAACAAGTAATACTCAACAACTTCGATCAGACTAATAGGTATGTTTTTGAAACGGCCTACTGGTTAGTTCAACAGGACTCAGGCATTCACGTTCTGATTGCCCCTCCGGAAGAGACTGCTGCTGCTGTTGAGGAAGAAGAAAGGGTTGAAGAAGTTCCACTGAGTGAGGCTGAATCTAAGAAGGCTGCTAGGGCTGCTGCAAGAGCTGAGCGCAGTGCCTGGTTTGACCAAGAAGCCCTAGAAAAAGCTAGAGGCAAGAGAAAAATTCAAGAAGGGACATCCAAGGAAACGCAAGCTGAAAAGAAAATCAGATTGAAGGAGGATGAAGTGAGGAACGAAAGGTGGAGTCCGGTATCAAGGAGTATTATTCTGGATACATTTACACTACAACAGAGGGGGAGATAAATCAGAACGATGTTTATAATCAGTACGAGTGGGAGCTGCACAAGACCTTTGAAGCTAAACGGAACATTTTCTTCAGGTCCAACACTGTGGAAAATAAAGCTCCTCCTCCCAGATACTACCCCAAGCCAAGGGAATACTTCGAAAGAAAAAGCAGGAAACACTTGGCGCAGCAACTAAACGATGAAATAGCTAAGGAGAAAGAGACCTAGGAGTTTTACTGATGTATTCCTTTTTGTTTATCGTTCTTATCATGTTATCATATGAACAATTATTGTGGATATCTCTATATATATATGTGATTTCATGATTGACTCTAGTATTGTTCTGTTTGCATTTATTGTTCTTCTCTTGATTTGCTGTATGTATTATCTGGATTGGTGAAATTCATCTTAGCTAGTAGGATTTTGGCTTCTTCAAATAGGGGGAGATTGTTGGGTATTGTATCCACAATTACTTGGATTTGAGGAAGCCTCCTGTCTAGCTAAGATGAATCCACAATATATTTGATGATATATTTCAATTTGTGCTTGCAGTTATTCCACGCTAAGTACACACCAATATCAGGGTACAGTGGGTCAATATACACGGGTCTGCGCAACGTAATCCCTCGTTGAGCAGATCAGTGTGTTGGCCTACATGTACTCTCTCTATTGGAGTGTACTTACTTTCAAGTACAGGGCTGAGAAAGATCAAAAGCAGACAAGGAGCAAGGATGGGTCAAAGCAACTCACAGGAAGAAAGACGAAAATCGTCTAAGTAGAAATCGTCGAGAATCACTAAGTGATTCTCGCCGATTCGACTAGTGATTCTCGCCGAATCGTCGAGAATCACTCGCTCATTCTTGTCGATTGTTGCCGGCTGTCTCAACGCCGTCTTGATTTCTGCTTAAGGCAGAATCGTCGAGAATCAGTAGTTGATTCTCGCTGAATCGTTGAGAATGACTTTGCATTCTCGACGATTCGTCGAGAATGAGTTATGATTCTCGCCGATTCTCTCCTGATGGCAAGATCTTCAGCCAGAATTCTGCCAAGTAGAATTCGGCGAGAATCATAAGTGATTCTCGCCGATTCGTCGAGAATCACCAATGATTCTCGCCGAATTTGCCTTAGGCGAATTTCTTCTGCTCGCTGGACCGGACCAAATATTCAGGCGCTGTTTTGAACCGGATTTAGGGCTTCTTTTGGTGGGGCCCACAATGGTCATAAAGGAGTATTCTACTGTATAAATACACTCCTAATTTCAACGTAATTAGCAGTGAACCAAAACGAAAAAGGTCGGCCGCTGACTTGACCTAACGGATCGTAGATCGCCGTCCGCCGCCATCGCCGCTCGTGCAAGTTGTCGCCGGTGCTGATCGTGGTTTCTTCTCGATCTCCTGGCGACAGAAGCTCAGCCAAGCAACGCGTCTCACGTGTCTACCTAGAGATCCTTTGTCTCTTGATTTGTTGATCGGGAATACCTTCCCTTTCCGAATCGATCGAGACGATCAATCCTAGTAAGACCGTTGGTAGACCTTGCTAGCTTTGCTATGAAGGTTGGATCTCCAAAGCTTAGCCGCCACACTTCGTTGCCGCCGCCGATCCTGACAGCTACGCCGCCGCACTTCTTGCCTCCGCTAGTTTCAGGGAGATTCTCTCTAAGAGAGCACTTAGGTCATGGACTCTTCGACTTATTCAAGAACGCAACGTCGAACGAAAAGGGACACCAAGGGCTCCAAAAGTAGTTTGTATTTTATACATTTAAGTTTTTCTTTTTGTTGTAAAGGAGGGTTGGTTCCTCTGTGTAAGGGTTGGGTGCAACCCGTGGTAGAGGAGTGGTGACTCCTTCGTGTGGAAGAGTTACTTCCTTAGTGTGAGGATTGGTTTTCAATCCTGTTGGTGAAGTGACTGAGTCGTCCCTTGTTGGGAGATAGGTCGAAGGGGGAGAGTGGACGTACCCAAATCGGGGAACCACTATAAATTGCCTGCGTCTTTCTGTGCTGTGTTTATTTATTTATTTGTGCAGGTATAGTTTTAATTCCGTAAAAAGCTGCAATACACCTATTCCCCCCCCCCCATAGGTGAAGGTAGTTGGCACAAGGTAGACTTTCAAACGCCTTCTCCCGTGGCGCTGAGCGAGGCGAGCTCACTCGCCGCTTTTCACCTCGGCATGGGATGGAGATTTCTCGCTCCTGTACTTGCCGCCCTAGCCTAGCGGGCCTTTTCTTAGGGCCAGCTCGCCCTTCATGTAAGACCCCTTTCCCGGAACACAAAACACGAGACGAGAGGGGTCTTATGCCCAGAACAGCCGCCTTGCGGTAACACTAACACTTGGGCTAGTATGTATCACAAGACGCCTATTCTGCCGGCTACAACCAATATCAACATATAAATGCCAACCCAACCATAATAATATAAAAAAGTCAATCCACACTAAGCATAAGTCCATAAGTACAGCAAAAGAGAAGCTAAACAAGCTTCTACATAATCAGAGTACGTAAATGGAATTGCCCCGAAGGGCTACAATAAAATCTCTCTCACTCACATCTGTAACCGACGGTAGCGACGGTACTGTCTCCTCAGGCCCTATCGTCCTGGCCTGGCTATCCAGCTGCATGTCCTGCTGCTCCACCTGCGGGGTTTCATCCTAAAAAGGAAGACGTAGCAATCGTTAGTCATAAAGACTAAGTGGCTTCACATCCGCTCCCCCGACGACTCCTCGGCACCAGGCGGAGAAAGGAACAGGTACAATATATAAAACAGTAGTACAAGCAGGTGAAGTAAGTATACATGTCATAAGTAGCAAAAGAAGTAGTGTATAAATGAGCAACCTCTTATTCTACAATTCTACCATCTACATCAGCAAGAGAGTATAATGTTATGACAGTAAATAACTCAACTTATATGGATACCCATACAAGCATATAAGTTGAGGGTCGTTCAGCAATAAGTAACTCATCGTATAGGAGTGCCCATACAAACTTATACGATGAGGGTCTTGTGTATGTAATGAAGTGCAATGCTATGTATGCAATGCAATGACACACCCATGATCAAGCACATGCAATCGCTATGACGTCATAGACTTATAGTTCCCACTATTCGAGCAGGTAGCTAACCTCTCAGGCGTAAACCATCGTGGCCAAACGGTGACAGTAGAGCGGGCATCTCCACTACTAGGCTGGTCTCCACACTACCTGGCCTAGGCCTCCGTACGCCTCAACGCTAAGAACACAACAACAGAGCTCACATGCGTGCTACGGCTCAGCGGGTTCTCTTGGGTAAATGTGCACCAAGATCCTAGCCCCAAACTGGCTTATGGTATGACACGGAAGGAGCCCCGTAAATGAGCACGAGGACCAAGACCAACCGTTCACTTGGCACGGAAGGAGCCTCGGGACGTGAACACCGAGGACCAAGCCCAACCGCCCAAGGTCTAACTGTCAACTCCCATCGGTGTGACGATTGGCGAGCCTGTAGACCTGCCACTCTATCCTTAACCCGGGATTACGACACCGCGTGTCGACTCACACCACATGTAATTCCACCATACCGTGGCATGGAAGGAGCCTCGGGATGTGAACACCGAGGACCAAGCCCAACCATCCATCAAATACAGAAGGAGCCTCGGGACGTGAACACCGAGGACCAAGCCCAACCGTCTAACTTTACTCATCTCAACCTCATTCCAACTAGTGATGGTCAACACCGTGCTGGTTAACTTCCACAATGCTACCCGTAGCGAGACGACACTCTAAGCATTGTATTACTAATTCCCTTCTATCCATTCAACATACATCATGGCCATAGTTTAATCATTTATATGCCCTTCCAAACGAATTCAACATGATATAGATAATGAGCATAAATATATATCTACCAAATTCATATCAAGCTCTTTCCTTAATTAAGCTTGTCCACAACTCGTTATACGAATTCAGATTTATAACATCAAATTATCATATCACTATGATGATTATGCCAAAAGAGTTCACCCAAACCTTGAGTTAGATCGCAACATTAAATTCCACCAAATCGAATTCCACATTACACCACCCAGAATTTAGGTGCAGCATTAATCTGACAGCAACTTCGACCAAGGATTCCCGTGGCTACAGACTCCACCTGAAGGTGTGCAACTACTCGTTGGAAAGATAATTTCAAGGGCTAAAACTTTCGTGTTTAGTCGAAAGCCCAGATCTGACCCCTTCTTGCTTGAAAACAACCAAGAAGGTCGCTGCGTGCAGAACACAGATTCTACACGCATCTTGAAGCGGAGTGAACGACATCTGTTCGTCTTCCTCCTCAAGCGATTTTCCCCAAATCGCAATCAGCAGTTCCTCCACCCTTATTCTCCCTCTCGAGGCCATTTCCTCTTCACAAAGCCACCCCCATCATCACTTTGAAGAAGGGGAGGTTGAAGATGACTAGTCTTTAGAACAAAAGTTCTAGCAAGGCCTTTCCTAGAGAAATCACCATCTCCCATATCTAGACTCTCTTGATTCGACATCTCACCTAGATATCTACAGATCTAGCACCAAGGGAGAGGGGAGGAAGCTCACCTCATTTCCAGCGGTACCATCATTCCCGGCCATGGATCTAGTCATCCTCCTCCGCGGCATCATTTCCTCGTTGACGGCGATGGCGTTTCTCCTCTTCCAAAGTTTGGCTGGCTCCAGCAAGCCTTTCCTCCTCCAGAACTCCAACTCTGATGATCCGCTTCTCTCTCGATGGTTTTGCATGGGTAAGGGCTCGGCAGTGGTCGAAGTGACGGCTAGGGTTTCGTTTTCTTCTTATTTATATTAGTTCATTAGGGTTATGTCACTTCGCCACGTGTCAATTTCCGATTGGACCGCCCAAATTAAATCCCATCTGAAATGAACGGTCCAAGGGATCATCCAGCACGAATCCCGAAGTTCGGTTTAGTCCGCCTGTACAAGCCGGCGAATCTGCTTGGGCGGAAAAACGCACAAGTCAAATTCGGCGGGAATCAGCTTCCATTCTCGACGATCGGTGAGTATAGCCGGGTATTCTCGACGAATTCGTCGGGTATCAACAATGATTCCCGACGAATTTCCCTTAACCATTTTACCGGAAATTCTGGCGTTGAGTGCGTTGAGTATCAGTCAACGATACTCGACGATTGATCATCATTCTTGACGATCGGTGAGTATAGCCGGGTATTCTCGGCGAATTCGTCGGATATCACTCAACCCATCACTCCGTTCAACACACTTGACACCTTTTGCCAGTGCGCCCCGAGCCCGAGTCAAGTCTTTTGACTCAGAACTCGTGCTTGGGGGCCTAGTGCGAATTGGGACGTTACAAATCCTATAAACAAAATAAAAGATTTCGTCCCCGAAATCAGGTTGAGGCTATGAGGAGTAAAGCATACAAAAATAACATATGCTTTTAACTAAAACTACCTGAAGCAAATAACTCCGGGTAGCGTCCTTGCATCAAATCCATTGGCTCCCATGTGAATTGCTCCTTCCCATGATTAGACCATAACACTTTTACCAAGGGAACACTTTTGCGGCGCAAGGCTCTTATCTCATTATCAACGATCCGCACCGGCTCAAGTCGCACAGATCTGTCAGACGCCACAGTACCATCAGTTGTGGGGATGTATTGTTCGGCCGCAACAGCGCCTTCCGAAGCGACGATACATGGAACACATCGTGGAGATTCTCTAGCTCGGGCGGTAGCTCCAGCCGATAGGCCAAAGGGCCAATCCTTTCCAATATGACATAGGGCCCAACATACTGTGCGCTGAGCTTCTTCACTCCCCGCACCCGTGACACTCCATGCATCAGCCGGATTTTCTGGAACACTTTATCACCCACTTGAAACTCCACCATACGGTGTCTTGCGTTATAATACTTCGCCTGCCGACTTTGAGCCTCTAACATACGATCCCGTATCAACCTAACCACCGCATCTGTGTCATCTATATATTCAATACTCAAAGTCTTCGGGTCTTCATCTTGCACCCAAGACAAGGGGGTTCTACACCTCCTTCCATATAGGGCTTCATGGGGTGTCATGCCAATGCTAGCTTGATGGCTGTTGTTGTAGGAGAATTCCACTAAGGGCAAGATTCTTTCTCATGGCTCTCTCCTATCTATCACACACAACCTCAACAGATCCTCTAATATTCGGATGGTCCGCTCAGACTGCCCGTCCGTCTGAGGATGAAATGCGGTGCTGAAGGTAAGGTGCGAGACCAAATACGCTTGTATCGCCTTCCACTCCTTGGAGGTAAAGCGACCATCACAGTCCGAAACTATCGTCTTAGGTACGCCATGATACCGTACAAACTGCTCCACGAAAAGGCGTACTAAGACATCCATATGAGCCTCCTTCTTCATAGGAATGAACCGGGCAACTTTCGTCAGGCGATCAACGATCACCCATACTGAATCATTTCCTGAGCGGGAGTGAGGTAGCCCATGTACGAAGTCCATGGAAATATCCTCGAACTTCCACTCGGGGATTGACAACGACTGCAACAAGCCACCGGGACTCCTGCACTCCGCCTTCACTCTTTGGCAGGCTTCACAATGCGTGACAAAGTATCGGACATCCTTCTTCATTCCTGGCCAACACATCGTCTTCCGTAAGCCGACGTACATCTTTGAAATTCCCGGGTGCACTGAATATTGAGAGCAATGTGCCTCTCTCAAGATATCCTCCCAGATTTTACCGCCTTTGGGAATGTAGAGTAGGCCGCGAAAGTAAACGAGGCCGTCCTTTAGTGTGCACTCATCGGTAGCCCCGTCTTCGATCAACTTGAGTGTCGGGGCCAGAGCCGCATCCAATCCTTGCTCAACTCGTCCCGGATATCACTAACTATGCTCATGCTGGACAAGTAATCCGTATATTCTGCCGAAGGAGCCTTAAATATCAATGTAATATCCATCTCCTCAATCATCCGCGCCAACTCCATGCTCATCAACCGAGACTCTGGGCTCGAGCCGGGTACTTTCCTGCTCAACACATCGGCTACAGAGTTTGCTTTTCCGGGGTGGTAGTTCAAGGTGACTCATAATCGCATAGAAACTCTAACCACCGCCGTTGTCTTAGGTTCAACTCCTTCTGGGTATAAACGTACTTCAAGTTTTTATGGTCCGAGAAGATTTCGCAGTGGACGCCGTATAGATAATGTCTCCATACCTTCAAGGCGAACACCACTGCTCCTAGCTCCAAATCATGCACCGGGTAATTGATTTCATGCTTCTTCAATTGTCTTGAAGCATAAGCAATCACGTGCCTGTGCTGCATCAACACCGCTCTCAACCCCTGATAAGACGCGTCCGTATAAACTTGAAATCCTTCCTTCCCAGACGGCAGGACAAGGATGGGGGCGGAGGTGAGTCTATCTGTTGGAATACCCTATTACTAATTTGGGTAAGGATCACTATGTTTTTCTTAGGAAACCAGGTTGACCTAGATGTATAGTTGAAAAGGTCAACATTAGAATGTGTCTAGGGCTTAGAACTTAGGTTTGAAGCTGCCCCCAGGACCATTCCAAGATTTCAGAAATAGAGCCAAGTCTAAGACTTTTTTCGTCGAACTCCGTTCGACGCTCTCTGAGCTCAACTAAGTTAAGTCGTCGAGCTCAGTTCGACGATCTTCGAGCTCAGATCGACGATCTGCCTTCAGTCAGTCTGCTTAGTCGTCGAACTCAATTCGACGATCTTCTAGCTCAGGTCAACGATCCTTCTTCACTTATTCTCCAGGTCGCTGAGCTCAGTTCAACGATCTTCGAGCTCAGTTCGACGTTTTATGGCTGATGATCATTTCCAGTTTCTGAGCTTAGTTCGACGATCTTCGAGCTCAGATCGACGTTTTTCTTGAGAGATCGACGATTTTAAGGATTCAAATTCAGTCAGACTTTGGAATGTGTTTCAAATTATCTCAGCATTTATGTCAAGAGATCTGCCAGCCGTTTTCATTTATTCTGGAGCAAGTTTCAAGGAATTATTCAGAGAATGTTTTACTGGACTTTCCTCTAGAAGACAAAATCTTTTATGGAAGGCATTTAATGTCTGGTTAACGGCTATCTTGGACATAGAATCTCCAGAGAATTAAATAAATCTTCTTCTCTTCTTTTCTCCAGTAACAAGACACACAGATACATAGACTGATACAGATAAGAAAGAAAAAGAAGAAGTGATTCACAGGATTCTCTGATCAACACAAGAAAACTCAAGTGATCAATCCTGGAGAATTAGCTGAATAATTTTGTGTACTCAAAAAGTGATCACAGCTTCATCCCAAGGACTCCAGACAACTCATCTTTCAGCCTCTGCTGAAACTATCTTATGCTGGAAATCTGAAGCTTCTGAAGACCTATCACCCTGAAGCAAAGCTTCCACTCCTGATCTAGTCATCATCTCAGGGGGAGCTTTGACAATACAAATCCACTTGTGCTTCTCTCTTTGATTGAGACAGAGAAGACACTTCACTCTCCCTTTTTCTTTTCCTTTCCCTCTGTAAAAGGGTTTTCAAAACTCCCTTCAAAAGCTTTGATTCTGGTTCTGAGAACCTTGTCAAAACTCAGTCGTGGCAAGACACCTGATCAAAAAATCTAGTTTGGTTTTTGAGCACCTTATCAAAAGCTCATTGGTGCCAGGACACCTGATCAACCCTTCCTGCAGTGGATTCCTACCAAGGGTGGTAGAAGAGTGGATGTACCCAGGTTTTTGGGGAACCACTATAGCTCCTTGTGTTTTCTGGTTTGCTTGTGTGTTTTCTTTGCTGTGTGTTGTGCTCTTCTTTTTACTATTCTTTTAATTCTATAGCAAAGCACCTTACACCTATATATAAATTAAATCTTAAAAGCTTTGCTAAGTTTAAAATTGTGAATTTACTTTAAATAAACTCTATTCACCCCCTCTCTAGAGTTGAGATAGATCTTGCTCTCACTTTCACTATCCTTCAATTCCTGGAATGCCGCTTCATATTGGGGTGTCCACTCAAATGGCACACCTTTCTTTGTCAAAGAAGTAAGCGGGAGGGCAATCTTGGAGAATCCTTTTACGAACTTGCGGTAGTATCCAGCAAGTCCAAGAAAACTCCTCACATCGGCCGCCGACTTCAAGGGCGAACACTCCTTCACGACACGCATGTTGGCCGGATCCACAGCTAGTCCAGCCCCACTGATTATATGACCCAAGAAATCTACTTCCCTAAGACAGAATTCACACTTGCTAAACTTGGCGAACAGGGCGTGCTCTTTTAGCTTCTCCAGAACTAAAGCCAAATGCCCGACATGCTCTTCCTCTGTCTTAGAGTAGACTAAGATGTCGTCAATAAACACAATGACGAAGACATCTAGATAGGCCTCAAACACTTTATTCATCAAGCTCATGAAAGCTGATGGGGCATTTGTGAGCCCAAACGGCATCATCGTAAAATCATATAAGCCGTACCTTGAGCTGAAAGCCGTTTTCTAGATATCATCCTCTTGTATTCTCAATTGATAATACCCCGAGCGCAAATCAAGCTTGGAGAACCAATGCGCTCCCACCAGTTGATCGAACAACTCATCGATCCGAGGTAACAGATAGGTGTTCCGTACCGTCAGTCAGTTGAGCTCCCGATAGTCTATACATAAACGCATGGTTCCATCTTTCTTCTTAACGAATAGAATAGGGGCTCCCCAAGGTGATGAGCTGGGGCGAACAAACCCTGATTCTACCAACTCCTGCAGTTAAACTCTAAGCTCTGCGAGTTCTTTTGGGTCCATTCGATAAGGGGTCCTAGAAACGGGCTTAGCTCCTGATACAAGCTTAATCTGAAAATCCACTTCTCTATGCGGGGGTAACCCTGGTAATTTCTCGGGAAATACCTCAGGGAAATCCCATGCTACCCGCACATCCTTCACATCTACCCTCACCTCCTTCAGTTCAAAACATACTATGTAGTAGACTTCATCCCCTCTCATATGAGCTTTCAAGGTCTGGATTGAGGATAACAATAATCGTGGTGCGAAATTTATACCTTGGAAGATTACATCAGTATCTCCATGTCTCAAATAGATTTGCTTCTCCGCACAGTCGATTCTTGCATAGTGCCAATCCAGCCACGCCATGCCCAGAATGAGGTCGAATTCTGGCATTCTCAAAATTGTGGCGGGGGTATCAAAGGTCTTTCCCCCAATGGTTATCTCCAACTCACACTTCGCAGTTGCCATCTTCTTAGATCCGTCTGGGAGGCATACTCTTCGAGCAATACCAGTGAAATATTGCACTCCGTTTATGTCCTTGATGAAGTCTTCAGACACGAAAGAATGTGAGGCACCGGTGTCAAATAACGTATAAGCCGGTTTCCCGCCGACCATCACGGTGCCTAAGTGTCATTAATAATACTCAAGCTAGACATCTAGTATATCTTAAGCCACTAGAGGATATTAATGGAAGCAAAATGGCTAATTCAAATCGTACCTGCAATCATCTCCTGAGGATTCCGCTCTTGAGTCATATCCAAGGCATACATCTGATCCCGAGCGGGTCCGGGGTTTCTTCCTCGTGGTCCACGTCCTCGACCACGCACATAACCTCGCTCCCGAGGGGCTGCTGGAGGGAAAGCAAAAGGCGCATCTCCAAACAGTTGCGGACAGTAGCGTCGAATGTGGCCCGGTTGGTTGCATCCAAAACACACCCGTTCCTACCTTCCGTCGTGTTGCTGAAATTGTTGAGGTGGAGGTAATGCTGGCGGTTGCGGAACCGGGCGCTCCTCTATAAAAATCTTGGGGGAAACGCCCGCCACCTCTCCGATATACTCTTCCTCTTCTATTGTCAAATCTCCTTCTGTTACTGGGTCGGCTTCCATCACGCCCTCCGCTGGCCTCTTACCACTTCCCAAGTGGTCCGCTTCCAATCTCTTCGCCATATCGATAATCTCCGCCAGACTAGAGTTCGATATAAACAAAAGGGCTTGCCTTAGGGGATCTCGCAAGCCTTTGTAGAATCGTTTGGCATACCCTCTATCATCCAACTCATAGGAGTCAGCGAATTTAGCCAAGTGCTGAAACTCCCGTTGGTACTCTGTCACTGACTTGGACCATTGCTTTAGTTGTAAAAATCTCTCTTCAAGATCATCCCGAGCGGCCGAGGGGATGAAATGCTCTAAGAAGGCTTCAGAGAATTCGCTCCAACTAATGTCCGTGTACACTCTTCCATGAAAAGTGGAGCCCATGAGGGACTTCCACAACCTTTTGGCGTGCAGCTCTAAGAGTGTCACCACAAGGGTCACCGCCATGTTGTTTGGGCATCTTATTCCTGCCAACAATTCTTGTACAATGTCGAGCCACTCTTCCGTACGCATCGCCGACTCTGTCCCAATATAAGCGGGAAGGGAGAGAGCTCGGAAAATGCTTAACCAATTAGATCTCGGACCCTGTTATTGTACAGGTGCCTGCTGAGATTGGGACCTAAAGGCATCCAAAATAGCTGTGAGCGTCTGCCCCAGCTCTGATTGTTGGAATTGTGTAGGTACGGACGGGGCGGGGGTGCCCCTCACTGGCTCAGCATATACTGGGATCTACACATAGGATACAAAACTAAGGTTAGGTTGGCTAATTTAAGGCCAAAGATGGACAAACTTAGTGTGAATTACATATGGACACACCACTGCTTCCGTTAAGTCAGTTTGTCCTCAAACTGACTAATCAAACGGGGGTGGCACCATTGTTAAGTGACTTTCTCCTTGGAGGATCGTAACAAGCTGATACCATTTGTAAGACCCCCATCCCGGAACACAAAACACGGCACGAGAGGGGTCTTATACCCAGAACAGCTGCCTTGCGGTAACACTAACACTCGGGCTAGTCTGTACCACAAGACGTCTATTCTGCCGGCTACAACCAATATCAACATATAAATGCCAACCCAACCATAATAATATAAAGAAGTCAATCCACACTAAGCATAAGTCCATAAGTACAGCAAAAGAGAAGCTAAATAAGCTTCTACATAATCAGAGTACGTAAATGGAATTGCCCCGAAGGGCTACAATAAAATCTCTCTCACTCACATCTGTAACCGACGGTAGCGACGGTACCGTCCCCTCAGGCCCTGTCGTCCTGGCCTGGCTATCCAGCTGCATGACCTGTTGCTCAACCTGCGCGGTTTCCTCCTAAAAAGGAAGACGTAGCAACCGTTAGTCATAAAGACTAAGTGGCTTCACATCCGCTCCCCGACGACTCCTCGGCACCGGGCGGAGAAAGGAACAGGTACAATATATAAAACAGTAGTACAAGCAGGTGAAGTAAGTATAGATGTCATAAGTAGCAATAGAAGTAGTGTATAAATGAGCAACCTCTTATTCTACAATTCTACCATCTACATCAGCAAGAGAGTATAATGTTATGACAGTAAGTAACTCAACTTATATGGATGCTCATACAAGCATATAAGTTCAGGGTCGTTCAACAATAAGTAACTCATCGTATAGGAGTGTCCATACAAACTTATACGATGAGGGTCTTGTGTATGTAATGAAGTGCAATGCTATGTATGCAATGCAATGACACACCCATGATCAAGCACATGCAATCGCTATGATGTCACAGACTTATAGTTCCCACTATTCGAGCAGGTAGCTAACCTCTCAGGCGTCAACCGTCGTGGCCAAACGGTGATAGTAGAGCGGGCATCTCCACTACTAGGCTGGTCTCCACACTACCTGGTCTAGGCCTCCGTACGCCTCAACGCTAAGAACACAACAGCGGAGCTCACATGCGTACTACGGCTTAGCGGGTTCTCTTGGGTAAATGTGCACCAAGATCCTAGCCCCGAACTTGCCTATGGTATGACACGGAAGGAGCCCCGGAAATGAGCACGAGGACCAAGCCCAACCGTTCACTTGACACGGAAGGAGCCTCGGGATGTGAACACCGAGGACCAAGCCCAACCGCCCAAGGTCTAACTGTCAACTCCCATCGGTGTGACAATTGGCGAGCCCGTAGACCTGCCACTCTATCCTTAACCCGGGATTACGACACCGCGTGTCGACCCACACCACATGCAATTCTACCATACTGTGGCATGGAAGGAGCCTCGGGACGTGAACACCGAGGACCAAGCCCAACCATCCATCAAATACGGAAGGAGCCTCGGAACGTGAACACCGAGGACCAAGCCCAACCGTCTAACTTTACTCATCTCAACCTCATTCCAACTAGTGATGGTCAACACCGCTCTGGTTAACTTCCACAATGCTACCCGTAGGGAGACGACACTATAAGCATTGGATTACTAATTCCCTTCTATCCATTCAACATACATCATGGCCATAATTTAATCATTTATATGCCCTTCAATACAAATTCAACATGATATAGATAATGGGCATAAATATATATCTACAAAATTCATATCAAGCTCTTTCCTTAAATTAAGTTTGTCCACAACTCGTTATAGGAATTCAGATTTATAACATCAACTTATCATATCACTATGATGATTATGCCAAAAGAGTTCACCCAAACCTCGAGTTAGATCGCAACATTAAATTCCACCAAATCGAATTCCACATTACACCACCCAGAATTTAGGTGCAGCATTAATCCGGGCAGCAATTTCGACAAAGGATTCCTGTGGCTACAGACTCTACCTGAAGACGTGCAACCACTCGTTGGAAAGATAATTTCAAGGGCTACAACTTTTGTGTTTAGTCAAAAGCCCAGATCTGATCCCTTCTTGCTTGAAAACAGCCAAGAGTGTCGCTGCGTGCAGAACACAGATTCTGCACGCATCTTGAGGCGGAGTGAACGACATCCGTTCGTCTTCCTCCTCAAGCGATTTTCCACAAATCGCAATCAGCAGTTCCTCCACCCTTATTCTCCCTCTCGAGTCCATTTTCTCTTCACGAAGCCACCCCCATCATCACTTTGAAGAGGGGGAGGTTGAAGATGACTAGTCATTAGAACAAAAGTTCTAGCAAGGCCTTTCCTAGAGAAATCACCATCTCCCATGTCCAGACTCTCTTGAGTCGACATCTCACCTAGATATCTACAGATCTAGCACCAAGGGAGAGGGGAGGAAGCTCACCTCATTTCCAGCAGTACCATCATTCCCGGCCATGGATCTAGTTATCCTCTTCCGCGGCATCATTTCCTCCTTGACGGCGATGGCGTTTCTCCTCTTCTAAAGTTTAGCTGGCTCCAGCAAGCCTTTCCTCCTCCAGAACTCCAACTCCGATGATCCGCTTCTCTCTCGATGGTTTTGCGCGGGTAAGGGCTCGGCAGTGGTCGAAGTGACAACTAGGGTTTCGTTTTCTTCTTATTTATATTAGTTCATTAGGGTTATGTCACTTCGTCACGTGACAATTTCCAATTGGACCGCCAAAATTAAATCTTATCTGAAATGACCGGTCCAAGGGATCATCAAGCACGAATCCCGAAGTCCGGTTCAGTCCGCCTGTACAAGCCGACGAATCTGCCTTGGCGAAAAAACGCACAAGTCAAATTCGGCGGGAATCAGCTTCCATTCTCGACGATCGGCGAATATTGTCGGGTATTCTCGACGAATTCGTCAGGTATCAACAATGATTCCCGACGAATTTCCCTTAACCATTTTATCGGAAATTCTGGCGTTGAGTGCGTTGAGTATCAGTCAACGATATTCGACGATCGGTCATCATTCTCGACGATCGGTGAGTATAGCCGGGTATGCTCGACGAATTCGTCGGATATCACTCAACCCATCACTCCGTTCAACACACTTGACACCTTTTTCCAGTGCGCCCCGAGCCCGAGTCAAGTCTCTTGACTCAGAACTCGTGTGAGGGGGCCTAGCGCGAATTGGGACGATACACTTTAGATGTGGTGTATTTTTACCATCTTACCCCCTTGGGACTGCCTAGAGTCCTTGAAAACAGTGAAGTTTGGATATTTGCAGACCGACTTTTCCTATAAATAGGACCCAAGGGGTACCTCAGAAGGCACGCTTTCTTGGGCCCGGTCTTCCAGCACTTTCTGAGGTACCTTAGCTTCAGCACTTGGCTAAGGAGGGGAAGCGCTCTCAGATCTTCCGGGTGTGTGGTGGGACCTCCGTGCTGGAGCCTTGGGTCCGTCCCTAATCCATTTCCTTTGTCATTCGGGCTCATGGGGAGAGAAGTAAGTGTGAGATCACCCCTTCCCCAAGGGTCGAACTCCTCAGAGACCGATTTTTCGGCTTCAACAGCGTGTTCCTCAGTATCCGGTGCATCCGTGGCAGATAGAGCTGGCCCTGGAGTAGAGAGAGATGGCTACAGAGAAGAGGAAGATAATAGAGGCAGAGAGTGGGGAGGAGGAGATGGTGGACACGACGAAGGAGGAAAAACCTCGGTAGGTGTAGATGGGATGGTGGGGATGATAGGAGAAGCAGGAACAACAGGAAAAGAAGAGGAGTCATGAGAAAAATAGGATGCATTTTCGAAGAAGGTTATGTCCGCGGAGACAAACTGCTTACGAAGAATAGGGGTCAAAACAACAATAACCTTTCTGAGTGGAAGAGTAACCCAGAAAGATACATTTGGTGGCACGCGGGGAGAGTTTGTCACGGGTGGTGGAGGGAGTGTGCACAAAAGCCGTGCACCCAAAGATATGTAGAGGGAGAGGAAACAGATCCTTGCCTGGATAGAGAGTGGAGAATGGGGTTTGACCTTGGAGAACCTTGGAGGGAATGCGATTGATGAGATAGCAGGAGATGAGAATGATATAGCCCCAATAGGAGCGAGGAACCTGCATTTGTGTCATCAGAGTGTTAGCGATATTAAGGAGGTGACGGTTTTTGTGTTCCGCCACTCCATTTTGCTGTGAGGTATAGACACAGCTAATTTGATGAATAATCTCATGTTGCATGCAGAAAGAAGAAAAATCATGACTAAGATATTCTTTGGCATTATCAGAATGAAATATTTTAATAGGGACATCAAACTGAGTCTTAATCATAGAGTAAAAAAATGTCCATACAACGAATAATTCAGAGCGATCTTTTAAGAGATACACCCATGTATAGCGAGAGAAATCATCTATAAAAGTTAAAAAATATGAACTACCCTGACATACGGTAAGGGTAGGAGTAGGGCCCCAGATATCGGAGTGAACGAGATCATACGGACGGGAAGAGCCACGACCTTGCTTCGGCGGGGAAGGAGGAGTGGTGATGCTTGCCAAGTTGATAGGCGTCACAGTTGAGAGGAGTGTTGAAACCAAAAACTTGGTCTCTCGTGGAGTTCGGGATCCCAAAAGAGGGGTGACCTCACACCTACTACACTTCGGGGAACGTCATGGACCAAAGACATGAGAAACTAGGAATAGACCCTCGGCTCTAGCGTGGAGTCCCACCACACACCCGGAAGGTCACAGGAGCACTTCCCCTCCCTCACCAATGGCTGAGCCGAGTACCTTGGAGAGCTGTCTCAACTCAACCAAGAAAGAAGAAACCAAGGGAGGAGGAAGCCAAAAACTCATGCCTCCAAAGGTACCCAATGAGGTCTATTTATATTTTTTCCAAGCATGGGGGCCAAAATGTCCAAAATACCCCTACGACCAATTGGCCTTGAGCCAATAGCAAACCTACACACCGGGGGGTAACGAGGTATCTCCACCCTAAGGGCACAATGGTAAGAGCATGGCCAAAAGAAGACCCGGGCGAGCCTGCGGCCTAGGGGGCGAGCTGGCGGCCCGGGGAGCTCGGCGGACTAGGGAGCTCGGCGGCCTGGGGGGCTCGACGGCCTGGGGAGCTCGGCGGCCTGGGGGGCTCGACGGCCTGGGGGGCTCGGTGGCCTGGGGTGCTCGGCGGCCTGGGGTGCTCGGCGGCCTGGGGAGCTCGGCGGCCTGGGGTGTTCGGCGGCCTGGGGAGCTCGGCGGCCTGGGGAGCTCGGCGGCCTGGTGACCCCCCGAGGGGGCCGGGGGGAGAAAAATATTTCATCCCCCTACTAGTATAAAACACAGATTCACACTAAATTAGCCTCCAAGAGTGCAAAGTCCTCAAAAAGCTTAAAACTGCACAACAAGCCTTGCGTCTGCCGAGGGACCCCCACTCTGCGATTACGGGGTTGTACACAATCCCCACTCTTTTCAAGGTTGGCACAAGCTCGGAAAGAAACATCCAACCCAATGTATTCGCTGAGTGTAGCCTTTTCTTGCGGTTTTGAAAAAAACGCAAGGCTTCTCTAAGGGGCCAACCTGTCATGCCAACTAGTGGGAGCCTGGTCAGCGAAATCATCCTGGAGTTGAAATGACTTAGCCTTCACGAGAGATCAACCCACCCTGCCAGCTAGTGGGAGCCTGGTCAGCGGAATCATCCCGGAGCTGAAAGGACTTAGCCTCCACAAGAGATCAACCTGCCCTGCCAGCTAGTGGGAGCCTAGTCAGCGGAATCATCCCGGAGCTGAAATGACTTTGCCTCCACGAGAGATCAACCTGCCCTGCCAGCTAGTGAGATCCTTGTCAGCGGAATCATCCCGGAGCTAAAAGAACTTAGCTTCCACGAGAGATTAACCTGCCCTGCCAGCTAGTGGGAGCCTGGTCAGCGGAATTATCTCGGAGCTGAAAGGACTTAGCCTCCACGAGAGATCAACCTGCCCTGCCAGCTAGTGGGAGCCTAGTCAGCGGAACCATCCCGGAGCTAAAAGGAATTAGCCTCCACGAGAGATCAACCTGCCCTGTCAGCTAGTGGGAGCCTAGTCAGCGGAATCATCCCGGAGCTAAAAGGACTTAACTTCCACGAGATATCAACCTGCCCTGCCAGCTAGTAAGAGCCTGACAACGGAATCATCTCAGAGCTAAAGAACTTAGATTTCACGAGAGATCAACCTGCCCTGTCAGCTAGTGGGAGCCTGGTCAGCAGAATCATCTCGGAGCTAAAAGGACTTAGCTTCCACGATAGATCAACTTGCTCTGCCAGCTAATGGGAGCCTGGTCAGCGGAATCATCTCGGAGCTAAAAGGACTTAGCCTCCACGAGAGATCAACCTGCCCTGCCAGCTAATGGGAGCCTGGTTAGCGGAATCAT
Organism: Platanthera zijinensis; assembly: GCA_039513925.1. NCBI lineage: Eukaryota > Viridiplantae > Streptophyta > Magnoliopsida > Asparagales > Orchidaceae > Platanthera > Platanthera zijinensis. The sequence goes on from CM077089.1 coordinate 8,436,882, forward strand.
ATCAAAGCTAAAATGACTTAGCCTCCACGAGAGATCAATCTGTCATGCCAGCTAGTGGGAGCCTGGTCAGCAGAATCATCCCGGAGCTAAAAGGACTTAGCTTCCACAAGATATCAACCTTCCCTACCAGCTAGTGAGAGTCTGGTCAGCGGAATCATCTCGGAGCTAAAAGGACTTAACCTCCACGAGAGATCAACCTGCCCTGCTAGCTAGTGAGAGCCTGATCAACGGAATTATCTCGGAGCTAAAAGGACTTAGATTCCACGAGAGATCAACCTGCCCTGCCAGCTAGTGAGAGCCTGACATCGGAATCATCTCGGAGCTAAATAACTTAGCTTCCACGAGAGATCAACCTGCCCTGCCAGCTAGTGGGAGTCTGACAGCGGAATCATCTCAGAGCTAAAAGGACTTAGCTTATACGAGAGATCAACCTGCCCTGCCAGCTAGTGGGAGCCTGACAGCGGAATCATTTCAGAGCTAAAAGGCCTTAGCCTCCACGAGAGATCAACCTGCCCTGCCAGCTAGTGGGAGTCTAGTAGTGGAATCATCTCAGAGCTAAAAGAACTGGGCATGTTACCTGAACACTACTAGAATTCAACATCCTCTAACGGGGAAAAAGAGTTAGGTTACATGACCCCCCTCCCCCCCACCCCCCCCCCCCCGACTCTACCGATCGGGGGCTGGACTCATTATAACATAAGAAAAAGATAAAAGACTCCGCCGATGCGAGGCTTCTTTAGGGGGTCTGGGCATGATGGTCATCCTCCGACTCCATCCCACTAGACACCTCCATCCTGCTCAGGCTCTCCATGATCTTCTCCATCTCCTCCGTCTTGGCCAACCAAGAGATGGTGTTGACAGCCATGACGTAACACTGCCTCGCCATCCTGGAGTCTCCCTTGATCCTGACCTGGATCCCTTCTGAGCTGAACTTGAGGCACTGGTGAAGGGAAGACGACACACAACAGAAGGCACTGATGAGGGGTCTCCCGAAGATTGCGTTGTAATTGCTTGGGGCATCAACAATGACGAACCTGCGGTTTCTTGAGGTCCCCCTAACTTCACTTAGAGTCCGACTCCACCTTCGACTTCCTTCCTCTCCCCTGAAAATCCAAACAGGGGTCCGTCCGAGGCCAACACCCTCCTTGGCTCTACCTTCATCCCGTCAAATGCTTTCTTGAAAACGACTTTGACAGAGCTTCCATTATCAACCAAGATTCGAGATACGGTAAAGCCTTCGATGGCGGTCTGGATGACCAGGGCGTCGCAGAATGGATCCTCATGCTCTGGCATGTCCTTTGACGAGAAGGTGATCCTTTCTTCCGGGGGAGGGGTCTGGGATGTCTAGGCAACGCTCCGTCGCTACATCACATGGAGACTTGCCTTCCGAGCGGGTTCAATCCCCCCCCCCCCGTGGATCACTGTTATTCCTCCTCGGTGTCCTACGTCGACCCGGTCCTCGCATACATCATCTCCTTCCCCTCCTTAGGGCAGAACTTCAATCCGCTCCGCCGGCTTCTGCTGGGCTGGAGCTCCCGTTCCCCTCACTTCCAGAAACTCGGGGTAGGTAGCCGTGGCGTGACCCTCCAACTGGTGAAAGTCAGAGTACGGTAACTCTACTCTGTCTCTCCTTCTTCCCCTGTGATTCTTCCTCTCCCTTCGACCAATCGCCATTGCATGCTGTGGTGGGGGCAGGAGCTGTCTTGGGGCTTGACTTTGGAAGTTGAACCTCTCTTGGCCCCCATGAAAGTTCCCCCCACCCTGGATGAGAGCTCTTCCTGGACCCTGGGCAGGTCCTCCCTGCTGCCTCCAAACTGGTTCCGGACCCTCTTGTCCCTGAAACCCCTGAACTCTCTGCTCTTCTCTCCGCCTTCCTTCCTGATGCTTTGAGCCATCTTGCTCCTTGGGCTCCGACTCTGTTAGCTTCGCCAACTTCTTGACAAATGACGGGTTGGCCGCCTCCATGGCTATCTCCTCAGCCGCCCTTTCCATCAGCTCCTCGAAAGAAAGGGGGGCCTTTCGGATCAGGCTCATCTCGAAGAACCCCTCGCGCAACCCCACCGTGAACGTCATCTGGAGGGCATACCCTGACATCTCCTGGATATCCAGGATCTCCTCCTGGAACCTATCAACATAGTGGGTCAGCGACTCCTCGACCCTCTGCCTTATCAGAAAGATGAACTCAAGACTCCTCTTCCTCTTCTTGGAGGTGGAGAAGCGGAGCTGAAAGCTTCGACTCAAGTCCTCGAACCCATAGATTGACCTCGAAGGGAGTTGATGAAACCAGTCCCTTGCTTTCTCCTTCAACGTGATCGCAAAGAGGCGACACTTGAAGGCATCCATCATCAACTTGATGGAGACGACATCCTCGAACCACTGCAGGTGATGGATGGGATCATACTTCCCGGTATAGTAAGACATGTCTGACTCTCTAAACCCCTCGGGAACGGGAGCTGAGATGATCAACTCACTGAAGGATGACCCCCTATGGAGTGCTCTCGCCACCTCTACTTGCGCCACCTGCTCGCCTGGAGGGCTAGCACTCGCCGAGCTAGGGAACAGCTCCCGGCCGGAGAGGTCACGCTCGACCCCCTCTCCCATCCTTTTCTTCCCAGGTCGCCTACCTGGTACACTTCCTTCTCCCCCTACTGGGGTCATCTCTCCTGTGACCCTGAGAGGCAGCTCGCCTAAACCACTCTGGGTCAGCTCGCCGAGACCCCTGGGAGCTTGTCCCTGGGGGGTGGGGGTTGAGCTGTCAGCCCGAGGGGCAATGTCTCTCAGCATCTCCATGATGCCTTGGATGGAAGCCATGAACTCCTCCCTTCCTACGAAGGGTTCGGGGTTGGGGAGCTCGCCGAGATCATCACCACCTCCCTGATCTCTAGCCATGACACTCTCCCGAGATCTTCTGTGCTGGTCACTCTCCATGCTCACCGCACCAAAATGTTGAAACCAAAAACTTGGTCTCTTGTGGAGTTCGGGGTCCCAAAAGAGGGGTGACCTCACACCTACTACACTCGGGGGAACATCACGGACCGAAGACTTGGGAAACTACGAACAGACCCTCGGCTCTAGCGTAGAGGTCCCACCACACACCCGGAAGGTCACAGGAGCACTTCCCCTCCCTCACCAATGACTGAGCCGGGTACCTTGGAGAGCTCTCTCAACTCAACCAAGAAAGAAGAAACCAATGGAGAAGGAAGCCAAAAACTCATGTCTCCAAAGGTACCCAAGGGGGTCAATTTATAGTTTTCCAAGCATGGGGGCCAAAATGTCCAAAATACCCCTACGATCAATTGGCCTTGAGCCAATAGCAAACCTCCACACCGGGGGGTAACGAGGTAACTCCACCCTAAGGGCATAATGGTAAGAGCATGGCCAAAAGAAGACCCGGGCGAGCCTGCGGCCTATGGGGCGAGCTGGCGGCCTAGGGAGCTCGGCGGCCTAGGGAGCTCGGCAGCCTGGTGACCCCCCGAGGGGGCCAGGAGGGAGAAAAATATTCCATCCCCCTACTAGTATAAAACACAGATTCACACTAAATTGGCCTCCAAGAGTGCAAAGTCCTCAAAAAAGCTTAAAACTGAACAACAAGCCTTGCGTCTGTCGAGGGACCCCCACTCCGCGAATACGGGATTGTACAAGGAGGACTGCGCGAATGTAGGTGGGGCAGAAGCTGACGAAGAAGTCGTGGAGGAGGATGACCAAGACGAAGATGCCATTAGAGAAGATCCGTAGAAGAAAAAGAAATAACTGATAGAGTAGATACATTGTCGAGGAAGTAGAGGTCGCTGCTCTCAGTCCCAGTAGCAATCGTCCTTTGGGAGCTCGAATCCTGAAAAAAACAAGAAGTAGGGGTGAATGCGACAGAGTACTGTAGTTGCTTGCAAAGAGAAGTAACAGACAACAAATTGCATGGAAACTTGGGCACGTAGAGGGTGTACGCCAAACGAAGAGACGGAGTGACTTGAACCACTCTCGTCCCATTGACCGGCGAGAGGGAGCCGTCCGCAATGAAGACCAGGGGCAACCGATCATGTTTTTCTAGGAGAGAAAAACACTGAGGATTACAGATCATATGATTAGTAGCACCAGAGTCAATCAGTCATTTACCTTGAGTTACCACATGGGCACTACCTGAAGACGTGATCAACCGTATTGTCGGTGCGGCCACAGTGAGAGTAGAGAAAGCGGGAAGGTCCATGTCCGCCGGGCTGATGGCTACGACCACCAGAGCCACCCCGCTGAGTATGATGAACATAGGTGTTGGGGAGCGGTGGGGAGGATAGGATCGGACGTTGAAGCAGAGAGGTAACATAACGATGCGGGTAGCCATGGCATCTAAGGTGGGAGAATCCTCCTCGCCAATGATCTGTTGACAGATCATGTCATAGGACTCTGGAAGATGGAGAAGATTGCACACAACCAGAAGCTCCTGGAAGTGTTTGTGTTGCTCGGCCAGATCTAGGGCTGATATCGAGTCGAGTTCGAGCAATTTTGGCTCGGTTCGAAATCGAAATTTTCGACTCGAAATCGAAATTGATTTCGAGTCGAGCCGGCTCGACTCGAAATGACTCGATTCCGAGTCGGCTCGAAATCGAATCGAGTCGGCTCGAAATTGAGCAAATTTTCGTTTTATTCCTAGTTTGGTCAAAATTAAATTAGGCAATTTATAAATTTAGCAAATGAAATACTTAAATCATTCATTCTTTTTATTTAGTTTTAAATTTGCTATTTTTAATCTTAAAATAAGAATATATTAATAAATACATAAATTTTTTTAATTAATTCGAGTTGATTCGAATCATATTTCGAGCGATTCAGGGCTGGCTCGAAATCGACTCGAAATCAGATTCGAGCCAAATTAAATCGACTCAAATTGAGTCGAATCAATTTTAACCGATTCCGATTCGACTCAATTTTCGAACGATTTTCGAGCGACTTTCGAGTTTCGAATAATATGCTCAGCCCTAGCCAGATCCGTAGAGAATGGGCGGTTCTGAAGAATTTCGGATCTAAGAGCCTGAACCTGATTGTAAGCAGCAACAGGAGACATGGAGGGACGGGCAAAGAGGTCCGCATAGAGAGTATAGATGCGAGACATGTGAGCCCCCTTGGAGTAAAGAGCGGCAAGATGAAGCCAGCCTTCACCGTTTCATCATGGCGAATGACGAAAAGACATTCATCAGAAAGGCTGTTAGCCAGCCAAGTGCGAACAAGAGATTCGCTAGCATCCCAGTCATCAAAGAGATCAGACTCGGGAGGAGGAGGGTCATCCGTGAGATGATGGCGTTTGCATTGTGAGCGAAGGAGAAATGTGAAGGAAACACTCCAGTCCGGATAATTGGAACCGATAAGTTTGGAAACGGTCCCAAGATTACCCGAAGGAGTAGGAATAGGATGGTGGGTCATACAAGGAATAGTAGTAGTAGATGAATCAGAGAGAGTCATAGAGAGAAAGAGAGAAAGAGAGCGAACAGATAAGAAGCCGCTCGAACAGGCAAAGAGGCCACGCGAATAGACAAGGAGAGGCCGCACAAGCAGACAAAGAGAGGCCGCGCGAACAGACACAGAGGCCGCGCGAACAGACAAAGAGAGGCCGCGCAAACAGACATAGAGGCCGCGCGAACAGACAAATAGAGGCTGCGCGAATAGGAAAAAGAGGCCGCACGAACAGACAAAGAGGTCGCGGGGAGATGGGGAGGTCGCAAAAATAGGCCTAAGCAGAGAACATAGAAAGGCAAACCGCGCGAACAACCTGCGCGGACAGAGAGGGCGTGCGGGCAGAGATAAACTTCGTGGTCAGATGAAGCTCACAAAAAAGAAAGGAAGCCGTGCGAACAGGCCACAAGAAGAAAAAGCAAACAGTACGGTCAGAAGAATCTCACAGAATTAGGTGGAAAAGATTGAGTCCTTTGATACCATGTGTGAATAGGAAAAAAGAAACCAAAAGTTGGATAATAATAGATATTTTATTTCCAAAAAATGTGTGTATTATAAATGTATGACCTCCTTTTTATAAAATGGAGGAGAAGAGAGAGATTATGAATAAGTAATGTGATACTAAATACAATTACTGTGACCAGCGGCTAGACAAAATCAGACTGCATAGTCGCACGGTTAGATTAGAAGGTTAACCGCCCGACCATAATAATAAGCCGCCAGAGGCTAGACTAGAGCTAGACCGCCCGACAACCAAGCTGCTGGAGAGAAGCCGCCAGACCGCCCGACTATCAAGCCGCCAGAGAGAAACCGCTAGACCGTCCGGTCTCCAAACTGCCAGAGACAAGCCGCCAGACCGCCTGGTCTCCAAACCGTCAGAGACAAGCCGCTAGACCGCCCGGTCTCCATACTATAACATAGAAAATAACAAAAAAGAAGTCCAATAGTTGTACTTGCAAGAAGTGGGACCTAAGTGAAATATCATGTGTGCATGCTATAGCTTGCATATTCTTTAAAAGGGAAAAGGTTTGGGACTACATAGATTATTGACATAAGAAAACTACTTTCTTAAAAGCTTATGACTATATGTTGAACCCCATTAAAGGACAAAATGAGCGGCCTCAAGGTAATTTAAACTTTGTGGTGTCATGGAAGATAAAATAAAAATTGTCCGGGAGGCCATCAAAACATGCAAAGAGACAAGAAGAAGATGAGTTAAGTAACATGAAATATGATATTAATAGACATAGTACAAAGCATGTTTGTTCAAAGTGTAGAGTAGTCGGACATAATAAAAAAAGTTGTGTCCAATCGTCCAAGATAACCAAAAACCATTGCCAACAACATCAACTTCCAGAATAAAGCTATCAGTGAGTTAAAATTCTATTAGTACCTTTTTTTAAAACATTTGACTTAATAATAGATCTCAGTCGTACATATAGTTTGCCAAATTAGGTGAAGAAAAAGACTGCACGTTCAACTGTGGAGTCAGATATTGTTGCTAAGCAGGAAGGATTAATTGGGTCATCACATTCAATAATCGTTGGTACTCAATCAATTATTACAAACGCTCCAACACCTCCATTTGTTGCTTAATTTCTAAACTTACTCGTGTTCTTCACAGGTAAGCCGGATGATTATGAAGATTATGTTAGGGAAAGGGGGTCGCGGATAACGGCAACACCTACCGATCAATAGAGCCCAAGCAATAATAAGAAGCAAAAACAAACAACAACACAAGTGAACACAAGTGAACACAAGGATGTACGTGGAAAACCTTCACCACTTGAAGGTCAAAAACCATGAGGCACGACACAACGAAAATCCACTATAATAAATAAGGATTACAAAAATTATCTAGGTTTGCCCAAACCTAGAAAGCCCTCCGGATTTGACACACAAATCCACTCCTCTCTACCACCAAGACAAATCCACTACTTCTCTACAACAGGATAAAATCCTACTCTCTCTTCAAGCATAATAGCAAACGAAGACAAGAAAGGGTACACCTGAAACCGTAGACGAAGAAGCCCTTGAAACGGTAGAGAAATACTCCTTCTTTAGCAGAGGAAACACCTACTTCCAAGCGGCAAACACCCGCCTACAGCAGCGGCAAAACTGGCGATCCAGCGGCGGTGAACGGCGCGGGCGCGGAGACGGCGGACATCGGCTGTCGGCGCGGGGATGGCGGACGGCGCTGGCGCGGCGCGGGGATGGCGGACGGCTTCCGCTCCTTTTTTGTTTTTTAACCCTAACCTAAAGTATCGGGAGGAGGAAGGAGATTAAAAAAGCAACTCTTTAAAATAAAACTGACTGCAGTTTTAATAATAACAAAACTGCCACCCCCTCCCAAAACCGGTTCAAGAGAAAGGAAGACAGCAGGAAAAAGGTTGTGACCCCAAAAACCAGGTTGCAACCTCTGGAATTCTGCACAAAATATCATCTTTAGGGGCTGAACCCCAACAAACTCCCCCTTCAGACCATAAAGGGGAGTATCCCACCTTGACTCCTTCAAGTGGGGATCATGCCGATCAAACGCCGGCAGAAATCATGCTTTTCCCTTGGGACGACCTTCGTCATCATATCCGAAGGATTTTCATCCGTGTGGATCTTCTCCACCACCAACAGCTTCTCCTCCACAGCATCCTGAATCCAGTGATACTTCACGTCAATGTGCTTCGTCCTGGAGTGAAAGGCGGGATTCTTGGCCGAAAATATATCACTCTGACTGTCACAGAAAACTGTGTACACGTCCTGTCGGAGATCAAGCTCTAGCATGAACTTCTTCATCCAAATAAGCTCCTTTGACGCCTCAGTCAATGCAATATATTCAGCCTCCGTCGTCGACAATGCCACGCACTTCTGAAGCCTTGACTGCCACGATACTGCTCCCCCTCCAAAAGTGACCACGAATCCAGAAGTAGATCTCCTCGTGTCAACATCTCCTGACATATCCGAATCCGAGTACCCAATAAGTTCTGGTAGACCTCCACCAAACTATAAACAAAGGTCTGAGGTACCTCGGAGATAGCGGAGTATCCATTTCACAGCACTCCAGTGGACTTTCCCTGGGTTTGCCAAGTAACGGCTCACAGACCCCACAACATGAGCTATGTCTGGCCTAGTGCAGACCATATCATACATCAGGCTCCCCACTGTGGATGCATAAGGAATTTGGATCATCTCTTCCTCCTCCTTCTCAGATGAGGGGCTTTGAGAACTGGAAAGTCTGAAGTGCCCGGCAAGAGGAGTAGCAACGGGTTTTACCTTGTCCATCATGAACCTCTTCAGCACTTTCTCCACATACTCAGACTGAGATAGCCATAGTTGACCAGTACTCCTGTCCCTGGTAATTTTCATTCCAAGGATCTTCCTTGCCGGTCCCAAATCCTTCACTTCAAAGGACTCACTGAGCTCCTTCTTCAACTCAGCTATACTGGTCTTGTCATCCCCAACAATCAGCATATCATCTACGTACAACAGCAGAATAGTGAACGTCTTCTCAGTCCTCTTCACATACACACAGTGATCAGCCCTGGTCCGTTGAAATTTGCTCTTCATCATGAAAGAGTCAAATTTCCTATACCACTGCCTGGGTGCTTGCTTCAACCCATAAAGGCTCTTCTTGAGGCGGCAGACCAGATGATGCTTCCCCTTAGCCACAAAGCCTTTGGGCTACTCCATATACAGCTCTTCCTTCAAATTTCCATGTAGAAAAGCCGTCTTGACGCCCATCTGCTCGACTTCAAGATCCATGGAGGCAGCCATACCCAACACCAGTCTGATAGAGGACATTTTCACCACTGGATAAAAAATCTCGTCGAAATCGACACCTTGTTTCTGACTGAAACCTTTCACCCAAGTCTCGCCTTGTACCTTTGTTGAGAACGATTTTCATCCAACTTTAGCTTGAAGACCCACTTGTTCTTCAAAGCTTTCTTCCCTTTAGGCAATGAGACTAAATCATACGTCTCGTTCTTCTGAAGGGAGTACAACTCCTCTTCCATAGCAGCTGTCCAAGCCTCATGATCTTCAGCACTCTGAGCCTCCACATAGGACTCAGGCTCTCCACTATATGTAAGCAAAATATACTCATGAGGGGAATACCTGGTATTGGGCCTTCTAACTCTCTCAGATCTGACAAGAGGAACCTCCACCACAGGTGGTACATCAACTGGCAGAGCTCCCCCTACATCCGGAATCATCTCCTCATCAGGGATAAGCTCACCAACTTCCTCCTCAGCATGCCCATCATCAGCAGTAATCTCTACTGGCCCATCATCAGCATAGAGTCTCTCCTCCGCAGGTGGAAACTGCGGAACCTGTGACTCCGCAGGATTCTGCTCACCAACCACTTGATCTTCAACGAAGATCACATCTCTGCTTCTGATCATTTTCTTGTTCACAAGATCCCAGTGTCTATAGCCAAACTCCTCATGGGAAAATCCCATCAAGATGCACTCCCGGGACTTCTCATCAAGCTTCGATCTCTCTTCCTTGGGAACATGAACGTGGACTTTGCACCCGAACACCCGCAAATGTCAGTATGACACTTCCTTCCCGGACCAAACACGCTCTGGAATATCACCATTCAGAGGTGCAGAAGGAGACAGATTTATCAGATGTACAGCAGTTTGAACAGTCTCAGCCCAAAACTGTTTGCTAATGCCAGCTTGAGAAATCATACATTTGATCTTCTCAACAATTGTCCTGTTCATCCTTTCTGCTAACCCATTCTGTTGCAGCGTCCTCGGGATTGTCCTTTCATGTACTATGCCATGCCTTCTGCAGTAAGCGTCGAAGGCACCAATGTACTCTCCCCCATTGTCAGATCGAACTCACTTTATTTCTTTCCCGGTCATCTTCTCCACCTTCGCTCTGAACTCTTCAAACTTTGCTAGAACATTACTCTTCTGCTTCACAGAATATGCCCAGACTTTCCTGGAGTGATCGTCAATGAACGTGACAAAGTAAGCGGCTCCGCCCACAGACTTGGGCTCAATAGGACCACACACATCAGTGTGTATCAAGTATAGTAACTCCGTCTTCCTCCTTGGTTCAGAATCAGCAAAGGAAACACGTTTCTGCTTACCGGCCAAGCAGTGCGCACACGTATCAGGAAGCCCTCCTGATAGTTCCGGAAGGACCTTGTTCTTCACCAAGATCTTCAAGTTCTTCTCGTTGATATGCCCAAGTCTGCGATGACATAACTCCATAAAGTCGCTCTCTGCCGCATTCACACTTGGACCACAGATCTTGGCTTTAGTTCGATAAAGGCCACAACACTTCCTTCCTTTGGCTACCACCAAAGAGCCCTTCAACAACCTCCAGGTCCCTCCACATTCAATGCTCAAACCACCGTCATCAAGCCTACCAACAGAAATCAGATTCATTCTCAAGTCAGGAATATGCCTGACGCCCTTGAGAACAATCTTCCCCAATTCAGTCTCTAGATGGACATCACCACTGTCAATAATCAACGACTCACCAGAATTTGCCATCCGGATCACACCAAAATCTCCCGTAGAATAGGTGTAGAAGTAATCTCTGTGAGGAGTGCAATGATAGGATGCACCTCCGTCCACGATCCAGTCTGTGTCAACGCAGTCCTGGCAAGACGACCCACTGCACTGCAAGCATAATGGCTCAGCCTCCACAATCGAAGTCGTCGCATCACCAGTGGATTCTACTACCTCCTTGGTCTTTCCCTTCAGGTCTCTTTTCATTTGGAAGCAATCCTTCCTGAAATGACCCTTCTTCTTACAATAGTAGCACTCGATGTCCTTCTTAGACTTGCCCCTGGACTTACTCCTGGAACTGTCCCTGTGCTTCACATCCTTCTTCACAGACCGGCCTCTTCCTTCCATGAGAAAAACACCCGAAGTGGAAGATCCAGAATCCTTCCTTCTCAGCTCTTCGTTCAAGAGACAACCAGACATCATTTCCATGGTTACCACGCCATCAGGTGCTGAGTTGCTCAACGACACTACTAGAGTCTCCCAACTCTCGGGTAAAGAACTAAGGATCATCAGAGCTTGGAGTTCATCTTCCAAAGTAATCTTCATGGACTCCAACTGATTGATAATACTTTGAGCAAGGTTCAGATGCTCAGTCATTTGTGAACCTTCCCGGTACTTCAAATTGACAAGCTTCCTAATCAGAAATGCCTTGTTACCTGCAGTCTTCCGCTCGTACAAGGCTTCAAGCTTTTTCCATAAGGCCTGAGCCGAGGTCTCCGTGGAAACATGATGAAAAACAGAGTCATCGAGCCACTGTCTAATGAACCCTACTGCCTTTCGATCAATTTTCTTCCACTCTTCATCATCCTTAACTGAAGCAGGTCTCCCCGTCAACGGAGCATGGAGATCTTTACAATATAAGAGATCCTCCATCCGAGGCTTCCAGATGCTCCAATTCTTGCCATTCATACTGACCATCCTTGTGTTCTGTTCCATTGCTTTCTTAAATAAATAACTCTATTACGGTCCACAAGTCGATTTATTTCAAGTGATTAACAAGAGTGGATAGAGAGCGGACCGATGGTCGTCACCTACCGCACCAAGTTAGAAACCGAGAAATAAAAACGACTAGTCAAAGAACCTTCCCTCTGATACCACTTGTTAAGGAAAGGAGGTCGCAGATAACGACAACACCCACCGATCAATAATAAGAAGCAAAAACAAACAACAACACAAATGAACACAAGGATATACGTGGAAAACCTTCACCACTTGAAGGTCAAAAACCACGGGGCACGGCACAACGAAAATCCACTATAATAAATAAGGATTACAGAAATTATCTAGGTTTGCCCAAACCTAGAAAGCCCTCCGGATTTGACACACAAATCCACTCCTCTCTACCACAAAGACAAATCCACTACTTCTCTACAACAGGATAAAATCATACTCTCTTCAAGCATAATAGCAAACGAAAACAAGAAAGGGTACACCTGAAACCGTAGACGAAGAAGCCCTTGAAACGGTAGAGAAATACTTCTTCTTCAGCAGAGGAAACACCTCCTTCCAAGCGGCAAACACCCGCCTACAGCAGCGGCAAAACTGGTGATCCAGCGGTGGCGAACGGAGCGGGCGCGGAGACGGCGGACAGCGGCTGTCGGCGCGGGGATGGCGGACGGCGCTGGCGCGGCGCGGGGATGGCGGTCGGCTTCCGCTCCTTTTTTGTTTTTTAACCCTAACCTAAAGTATCGGGAGGAGGAAGGAGATTAAAAAGGCAACTCTTTAAAATAAAACTGACTGCAGTTTTAATAATAACAAAACTGCCACCCCCTCCCAAAACCGGTTCAAGAGAAAGGAAGACAGCAGGAAAAAGGTTGTGACCCCAAAAACCAGGTTGCAACCTCTGGAATTCTGCACAAAATATCATCTTTAGGGGCTGAACCCCAACAGATTATACCGGAAATATATGATCGCAGCCACTTGATAATCACAGATGGATGAGTCTTTGTTATCTTCTATTATGCAATGTATAACTATTATTAGTATTTTGTTGGTTTTGTATGTTGAGCTAATATATGTTGAGTCAATGGCCTGAGTGGTGCGTCTTTAGAGAAACTGGAAAGGAAGGCTATGTTCGAACTCGTGGAAATGGATTAAGTAGTCTTTATCTCTCTTGCAAATTTTTTCAAATGATATGCAGACATGTTGTGAAGTTTCCTTTATAAAAAATTCTAAAAGATAACGACTTTATTTGCTTACTCTTTAGAGTAACAAACTATTCTGTAAATCAAGGTATATGTACTTATACCAGAATGAATAAAATCTCCTTTAGGTTCAAGCATCATTGACAGAATGAGCTTCTCTATAATATTACAATGTATACTTTACTAAGTATGGCGTATAGAGTATCATCATAGTGATTTCAAGGAAACAGGCCCGCAATTAATCAAATTGGAGTTAAAAAAATTAATTTTATAGAATAACTTTGTACCAAAATGACACAGACACTACAAAGAGCTAAGACATTCAGATTACGATGGAATTAAGAACAATTATTTATATTAAGGTGTTAGTATAATTGGTATTTATTTTGACTTGACAGTTAAATGATTTGACCGAATAGAATAACATAATGATATTTCAAAATAAAATGGCCTTTCTTTAAGTCTGCCAACAATTTGAGAATAAAATGCCCCTCATATTTCTATTTAAGTAAAGAAATTCTAGGAAGAAAAGGATGGTGCAAAGTGCCAAAATAATAGGTTTTAAGGGCGCAAAGTGCCAAAAAAATGAAAGTTGGGGTGCAAAGTGTCAAACCCCCCTAATTGGAGGGTGCAAAGTAGTCATGTCCAAAAAGCCCGATCGGGCCGGGCTTGGGTGGGGACGGTCGGGCCAAATCTTTTTACCAACCGGGCTCGGCCCGGGCTCAGTTTGAGCCGGGCCGGGCTCGGGCTCCCTCTCAAAGAGGGGCCCGATAAGACCCTTCAGGCCGGGCCGGGCCGACCTGAATACCAAAGGCGGGATTTTAATCCCGCCTAAATATGCGGGATAGATTAAAATCGTGCCTTGGCGGGATTTCTCGCTTAGCGTGGTGTCGGGCCCAGGCTAGGCCCGGTGCCCAGGCGGGCCGGGCAACCAGCTAATATGGGGGCTGGTAAGGACCCCAAGCCCGGCATTGTCCCGGACCGGATTTTTCCCAAGCCGGTCCAAGCCGGTCCAAGCCGGTCCAAGCCGGTCCAAGCCGGGCTTTTCCGGGGCTGACCCGGGCGGGCTTTCCGGGCCGGGCTTTTTGCACCTAGACTGCAAGGTGCCAAAAATCCCAAATGCTGCCTCAATTTCTGCTCATGCTCTTTAATTCAGAATTGGACCCGCGGCCACCTACTGAAATTCATAAATGCAATCTCAATTTCTGCTCGCACTCTTAATTCAGAATTGGAGCTGCTGCTGCTCCTTGAAGTTCTCCAAGGAAAATGGGCAGCAAGAATACTGATGGCGACCAGTCGAACGCCGCCGCCGCCGCCGCCAGCACGGCGGCTTTAATGGTGGAAATCCGAAACCTGAGCTTTACATATCCAGGGATCGATGGCCATCCTCCTCGTGGATCAAAGCCCCTAATCGACGGCTTCTCCCTCAAGCTACATGCTGGAGAACGCTGCCTACTTGTCGGATCTAATGGCGCAGGTTAGTCGGCAAAATCAAATCAAATCCCCCCGACTTGAGATCTTTTATTAATAGATTTAGATTCAGATTTCTATATATATTTCGGAATCCAATTTCATGTTTGTGCGGGTGATTGATTAGGCAAGACGACGATATTGAAGATATTGGGGGGCAAGCACATGGTGGATCGAGATATGGTGCGTGTCATGGGGAGATCTGCGTTTCACGATACTGCGCTTACGTCCTCCGGCGATCTTTCCTACCTGGGCGGAGAAGTATGGATATCCCGGCGATGTTCTTTTTCGTTTATTTGGGATCTTAGGGTTTATTCAATTCTGGATGAATTGGCTTTTGCAGTTTATGAGTCGAGAATCAACTGCTTATAGTCAATCATAGGCTTATATGAATATATATATATTTTTAATCCCTTTTATGAATTTGGTTCAGGTATTTTTCCTAGATGCCGAGCTATGAGCCATTGCCAAAAGCAATGGCGGCCTATACTTCTGAACAACTTCAATGTGTTGTTTTTTCGCTGTTTCTCATTTTTCGATTTTGTTTTACTGTCTCAAAGTGGACAGATGGAGCACATTCATAAATTGCTAAGATAAATCCATGACTATCCTTATCTCTGCATTTGAAATGTTTGCAAACAGCTCATGTAATTTATAAATGTCATTTGTGCTAGGGAGCTTTGCTCAAGGCATTCTACATATGACATATCAAGTTTGGAATATGTATATATATTACCTTCAGGGTAGAGCCTAGCCCTAGGATGACACGAAACTCATAGGTCACCTCCGAGTCGGTCTCGACACGCACACACACACATATCTATCTATCTATATATATATCTTTATTATATAAAACAATAAGCATATTTGGAGGCACACCATAGGTTGGATCTGTACCGTTGGATGGGGCTGCGTCAAATAATGGCCGTTGGATTCAAGAGAAGGGGACTGCCTATATCCATTCCTCCCAAAAAGCATGATCTGCAACTCCCAAAAATCCCGATGCCTTTTCCGCCTCAAACCGGAACTGTGAAGCAGCGCCGGGCCGGAGGCGGAAAAGGCATCGGTTTCACGGGATTTGTTTTAAATTATTTTATTTGGTTTTTTAATGAGTTTTTATTTAATATTTTTATTTGATTTTTTTATAATTTAATTATATTCTTTAAATAATTAATAAAATTATTAAAATTTCTAATAAATAAAATTTAAATACTTTTAAATTATAAAATTTTAAATAATTGTTGGGGGCGGGCGAAGCCCGCTTGAATGTCAAGCGGGTGAAGCCCGCTTGGTTGCGCGCTCAACGCATCGAGAACGGGCGAAGCCCGTTCGAAGATGCTAGTGTATATATACATATATATCTTATATATATAAGAGAATATAGATATTTGGAGGCACACCAAAGATTAAATATTGGCCATTGGATTATGAGAGAGAGCATGAGGAGGGGGTGGGGGAGTTGGGAGAGAGAGTGAGGGGGGAGAGAGAGGGGGAGGGAGGGAAGGAGGAGAGAGAGGGAGTGATTTTAATGAATAAAGAGAGAGGGAGAGAGGGGAGAGTGATAAGGAGAGGGGGGGGAGAGAAATTAATTTTTGCTAGTGTATATATACTTCATATTTTTTGTGGTCATTTTAAGTACTCATATGTATATGTTTTGAAAAAAAAGATTTCGGGTGCGTGCGCAGCCCGCAGCGACGCATCGAGCCCGTGCGAAAGCGGGCGAAGCCCGCCTTCATGCGGCTGAAGGCTGCCCGAGAGCATCGAGTAGCCCGTGCGAAAATGCTCGTGTGTGTATATATATATATATATATATATATATATATATATATATATATATATATAAAATTATCCAACAATTCACACCCTGATATAATATATGATTGTGCCTCTATTGCTTTGATGCATAGCACTTTAATCTATTGTTGCAGAGCATTTTAATTTGTTCCTCAAACATGAAGTTTGCTCCATCTAATTCATAGGTTTGGGGATACTTATTTATTGCGATTTATGCAAACCATGATTGATATTTAATTGTTTTCAGTGGAGGAGAGATGTTGCTTTTGCTGGTTTTGAAGTTACCATACAAATGGACATTTCTGCTGAAAAAATGATTAATGGAGTTCCAGGTGTTGATCATGAAAGGAGAGATGAATTAATCAAGGTTTACAATTTGCACTAGTTTCATGTTTTTTATTCATATTGCTTATGATAGATAGCCCTCCAAAATAAATGTTGTTCGATTTCTCTTCTTTTATGTTAGTAAATTAAAATAGTTGTTTATCATCATTCAAAATTGCATGTATGTTAATTGGTGCCAGGTCTTAGACATTGATCTTTCTTGGAGAATGCATAAATCATCTGATGGTCAGAGAAGGCGTTTACAAATCTGTATGGGCCTTCTTAAACCATTCAAGGTTTGTTTTTGCCGACCTATCATATTCAAATTTTTCTATAACATTTTCCTTTTAGATTTGCAATCCCAATAGTAAATCAGTAGTTATTTTATCCTTGAATTTGTAGGTTCTTCTTCTCGATGAAATAACAGTTGACCTAGATGTACTGGTACGGGCTAACCTCTTAAAATATCTAAAGAAGGAGTGTGAAACAAGAGGTGCAACAATTATTTATGCAACTCACATTTTCGATGGTCTTAACGATTGGCCATCACATATTGTGAGTTCTTATAAAGTTTCTATTAACTATTCATTTGGAAGCCATACATTAAATTGAATCAACTTGCTTTAAATGACAGGTTTATGTTGCACACGGGAAACTACAATTAGCATCTCCTTTAGTCAAAGTAAAAGAAATGAGCCACCTTTCTTTGATGGTAAGTATTTTCATCCCCAAAATGAGCAATCTGTGCAAAGAAAAGAGATGTAACATAATGCATGCTTATCATAAAGCATGATTTATTAACTAGTGCTCTAGAATCTACGAAGCACGTGCTCCAAAATGAGACACAAACACAAGTAAACAACATAATCAAAGATAATAGGACTCAAAAAGCTATGAATAAAACACCATGCCCTCGACTCAATGGACCGATAGTCATGGCTCTTGAATGAAGGATGCGTTTAATGACAGCAAAGCCATCACAACGAACAACAACACTCAAATTTTTATCCCACTATAGTGGGGTCGGCTATATGGATTTTGTCGCCATTGTGCCCTATCTTTAGACATACTTTCGCTAATGCCTAAGTACATCATGTCTTTCCTTATAGTTTCATTCCAAGTCTTTTGTTGCGGATTGCTCGTGGCTCATGGCAGACCGGGCCTTTTGAATGTCTTAGCCGCTGAGCGGTCAAGCGTGCAATTAGTCAAAGATCCACAGGGTAGTGAGACAGAGACTTGATGACGTAGAAAACCCACAATCGAGATAAAAAACCACGCGGTCGGTACGGTGCCGGCCTAACTTCCACTATCACAGTGTTTATTATATGACTTCTTTGGATGAAGGTGAGGGCGGCATACCGCTCCTCGTTACACTTGGAGAAATGAGAGTGAGATAGCTCTGGGCTTGGTAGGTCTCCGTGGCCTTCTGGCAGCGTCGCTTCCTTTGCTTCTTGGAGGGCGAGCGTATCTTGGTCTTCCGGATGGTCCTGTCGCGTTGGCGGTGTGCGGGCTTGCCTCTAACCTCCTTGCCTTGCGAGCGACAGGAGGTTTTGCATCTCGAGCGCGTGCCTGCGCACTTCCCAACGCTCGTCTCGCCACTGGGATGACTTCACTTCACTTGGCTCGACGTGCTTCATCACCGCTCCGCTGGAGCGCTCCTGGGAGGAAATCCTACAGAGAGAAGGAGAGAAGAGAGAGAGAGAGAGAAAGAGAAGAGCGGTTAGAGAACTTCCCCAACCGAAAAAAGTATCCAAATGAAGTAAAAACCGGTCTATTTATAGACTTCTACGGGGGCGGTCCAGTAATTTCATCTAATAACTACCGGTCCGGCCAATGAGAGCGCTCGATTTTGCGCACGCGGAACGCTATTATTGGGAAAATGACAATCTTGCCCCTGGGCCAAAAAAGGGACCCGCCTACGCTAGATGGGGGCCCGAAACCGGCGACGGCAGCCGCCGTCCCTCCCGCGCTCGGTGGGCGGTCGGGAGGGGCCATCCACGGCCGCCTGCCTCGGGAGGCCTTGGCGGAGAGGACGACCAACCCTCGCCGCCCGGCCGCGGCCGCCTCAGGCGGCCTCGGCGGAGGAGGTGGCCTCGGTGGAGGAGGCGGCCTCGGCGGAGGAGGCGGCCTCGGCGGAGGGGGAGGCTGGCCCTCGCGGGGCCGACCGCAGCCGAGACTGCTCTCGGCGGCCTTGGCGGTGAGGACGACCGATCCTCGCGGGGTCGGCCGCGACTGAGGCCGCTCCCGGGTGGTCTCGGCGAAGAGGGCAGCCGAGGCCGCTCCGGGCGGCCTCGACGGAGAGGGAGGCCGGCCTTCACGAGGTCTGCCGCGGCCGAGGCCGCTCCGAGCGGCCTCTGCGGAGAGGGCGGCCGGCCCTCGCTGGGTATGCCGTGGCCGAGGCCGCTCCGTGAGGCCTCAGCGGAGATGGGTCGGCCGCAGCCGAGGACACTCCGGGCGGCCTCGGCGGAGGGGGCGGCTGGCTCTCGCGGGGCGGCCGCGGCCGAGTACGCTCCGGGAGGCTTCAATGGAGGGGACGTCCGGCTTTCACGGGCCGGTCGGTGTCGCCGGCTTGTGACAGGCGGTCTGGTGACAGGTGTTCTGGTGCACGGGATCCCGCGCGGCAGTTGGGATCTTGTGTGCGGTAGTTACCATGCGGATCCGGTGTGCGGATCGCGCGTGCGGCGGTTACACGCGTAACTTCCATGATGCTTAGCGGGGGTAGAGGGGAACCCGACTATTCAGAGCCCGATTTTTTCTATAAATTGGGGTCAATCCCATCATCTTTATTGGTCTATGCCTCCCGCGTTTAACATGCTTAGTGACTAAACTCTCAAAACGTCTAATAGGTGCCTCTAATGGTCTCGCAAAGCCATCACAAAAATTACATCATTCTAGTGGAAACACAAAGTAAAGTAGCAATTTTTTTCTCATTAATTAGGTACATTTGTTTTATTATATCACTAATCTAGTGACAAAAGGCAAACTAAAGAAGCAGTAAATGATCTCTCAAAATCAAACCACTGATGGAGATCAAATTTGTGCACCATATATTGCAAGTAAAATAAGGTATTGGTCATGTAAATAGAGTAAAAAAACCTTCCTTCTTTCCCAAGCAGATGTTACAATCCCATTGACAGCTGGAGAGACATAGGATCATGGTGTGAGGGAATGGTGAACGTGTCTCCAAAGATAAAGTGACATGGGGTAATAGTTTGTGCTCCATATGTTGCAAGTAAAAAAAAGGTATTTATTATTTGTAAACCTTCTCCCATGTTAAGATCTAATTCAGACATGTTCTCCATATCTTAATTGAGAAGTTTCTTCAATTTGGGATAAGTTGAATCCTCTGCAGTTGACACGGGAGGAATCCTTGGGACTGATTCAGAGTTTTCCTTTTAAAGGGGATTTGAATTGTTTGTTGGAGCTACCTTAACAATTTCAAATTCATCCTAATTTTGGGCCTCTGTAGGAGTCACTTCTAGATTTTCAGCATTCAAGTGTCTTATGAAGATGAATCGTGTAACACCTTAATTTAATTAAAAAATTTTTTGGGGAGTGTGGCTAGCTGGTAGTGGCATGCGAATAGCGGGTTCTACTTAGATTAAAATTAATATAGAACCCCCCAGCCAAGGCCGATACTCCCCATTACCGATCCCTCCTTTTTTGCACGTAAGCTTGTGCCGTTGAGTGAGAGAGAAAGAGAGTGTCGTCTCCCTATCTCATGCTGTCCCCGGTCGACCCGAGAGGGAGATAAAGCTGCAACTTTCCTTGTTCTTGTGTCGTCTAGGAGAGGGAGGCAGAGCTCTTGTTTCTAGCCGCCACTGAGCCTCCCATTCCGAATCTTGTTGGAGTTTTGCCGCTGCTGAGTGATCACGGAGGCGGTGATTGTTGCGTTGGATGCGAGACAGATTTGACTGGCACCAAATGCTGCACCTGCTACACCTGCTACACCTAAAGTGACTGCGGTGCTGACTGCTGCTACGGTGCTGATTTTTGAGCCCCGAGCTTGGAGGAACCAACTGAAGCATTTTTTGAGCTTCAACTCACCATCTTTCTTAGGGAGTAAGACAACAATTGAAGCTGAGAACTGGTTGGCTAGAATAAAGAGAACACTGACCGCTACTAAGACAGACAAAGTGCAGATAGTGACGCTAACCACCTTCCTACTGGTTGGGGAGGCCAGGCTTTGGTGGGATGAAGAGGTAGAGCAGAGTTTCCACGGGAGATGGTTGACACAGATATCTATGAAGAACTTCTTTGAGTCCTTCCTACAACGCTTCATACCTGAGGTGACTCGCCAGCATCTACAGAACTAGTTCTTCTACTTGCTACAGAAAGATATGAGTAGACAACTACCTCCACGAGTTTACCCATCTGGGCCGCTACTCGGGTGGGTTAGTGGCTAATGAAAGGACGAAGACCCATAGGTTCTTTGATGATTGCGTGATGATCCGAGGATGAAATTACCAAGGCCCAATGCCCTTGGATTCAATGCCCTGGTGGAGGAGTCTAGAGCATTAGAGATGGACATGGAGAGAGTACAACGCCGTATGGGGTTTCAGTCAAAGAACACAGGGTTCAGGGCGCTGAATTCCTATGTGAGATCAGAAAGCAGGAGGCATATCAAGAGGCAAAAACATGCAAATACCGTGCCAGCTAAGCCTACCTCTTAAGGGGCCACTACTGTTCAAAGTCCTATCACTTGCTACACATGCAGGAAGGTGGGGCACATCGCCCGTTCGTGTCTTAACGGTCACCCAAAGAATGACAACCTAACATTGGAGGCTCCCAGGGCGACAGGGCCCAATGTTATCAAGATCGCGATTCGGATCGTAGGATCGTATGATCCTACGATCTAGATTCTGAAATTCGATTTGGGTCATAAGTATGATCGAAATAGGTGTGTGTTCACGTGGGTTCGCGATCTGACCCGTGGGATCTGTAGGATTGCGATCCCTACATGACCCTATTAATCTGACTTTAATTCACTTTCGCATTTTAAAATGGAGCCTCCCTTGAAACCCTATTCCATTCTATTTTTGTTGTGTCCCGCTCCCACACCCTCGTCTCTCTGTCGACTGTGTCCCCAGTCCCGAGTCTCCTGACTACCGATTGGTTCTCTGTCAACCGCTAATCTCATCTACGTGCGTTTGTTCCTCGGTAATCTACATTCGATTTGCTCCGTTCCTCTCCTAGATACGAGCACACCTAAATACATTCGACTCTGTTACTGCCTTGCTCCGTTCCTCGCCGATGTCATTTCTCGCTCTCTATTGAGTGCCGACTGTCGATTGATCCTCGCCAACTTCTTTTCTGCTCCTTACAGATTTCTTCTCGATAGTCCAGACTCTAAAGTTTCAAACCTCAGGTAAATACAAACAATTTCAACTATTTTGCAATAGTAAACAAATGGATCTTTAAACTATTTCTTCTCCAGACTACTTGCAACTATTTGATCTTTCAACTATTTTGTTCAGGTATAAATAAACAGTTAAACACAAAATGTTTTTAAGACCTAAGTGACAGTATGCAACTATGCAAATGCAAGATATGATTGTTTTTTTTGGTAATATTTTGTCTATCTTTAATTTATGAAATAACAAATGACAGTAAAATGCAACTATTTGATCTTTCAACCATTTTGTTTAGGTATAAACAGTCAAACACATATTTTAATTGTTGGACTGGCAACTATTTGATCTTTTATGCTTTCATATTATTTTAGTTTAGCCATCCAGCCATCCTTGGGCGAAGGTAATACCACATTTTGTTTTAGTTTCATTTTTTTGTCATAGTCTCATGACACATTTTCTTTTAGTTTCAATTTTTGTAACTTCTAGATGATTGCTTCGGGTTTGGGTTTTTATGATTGGGCTTTGAGCTGACAAACTAAAACTATTATTTGATATTTTATAATGATGCGTATTTTTTATTTGTTAATGTAGAATTTATAGTTATAACTATGTTTTTTTTAAACCCTTTATTTGCTTTCTTTTGAATTTTGATATAATTATTTAATAAATGATTAATTTTATAGTTTTTTGTATTGATTGTTTGTGTAATTGGATGATACCAAATTTAATTTCATATTTTAAGTCTTACTTTATGAATGTAGTAGGATCTTACGATCCTCAATCCGATCTGATCCAACCCGCAAAACGATCTCATCTTACGATCCTCAATTCGATTTAATCCAACCCGCAAAACGATCCCACCTAGGATTTGAGGTTTAAATTGTCAGGGACCAAGGCCCTTGTATTCAATGCCCTAGTGGAGGAGGCCAGAGCGTTAGAGATTAACTTGAAGTGAGTCCAACGCCGCAGGGGTTTCAGTCGAAGAACATTGAGTTCAGGGCGCCGAAGTCACGGGAGAGGTTAGAAACAGAAAGCACATCAAGAGGTAGAGGCATGTAGGCACTGTGTCATCTCAGCCTACCGCTTCAGGGGCCACTACTTTTCGAGGTCCCATCACTTGCTACACATGCGGGAAGGTGGGGAACATCACCCGTTCGTGTCGTAGCGGTCAACCTAGGATTGGAAATCTAGCATTGGAGGCTTCCAGGGCGGCAGGGCCCACTATGATGATAATGGGAAGATATCAAAGTCGTCGGTTTTCTAGTACCCACCGACGCAGTCGTGGCTCTTCACTCTTGGACAGCAAGACGCCATCAGGCAAAATGACGTCGTGACAGGTATATTTGTGCTTTAATTATTTTGATTTAAATTGTTTATGCCTCACGTGTGCGCTTAATTCTCGTATACTCGTTAGCGTTTGTGTTGGTCTTTAATTATTTCGCGAGGGCGTTGTTCAACACCAGTGCATTGCATTCCTTCTTATCTGAGTACTTCGTTATACTCATCAGAGTACCTTGTGTTTTGGCAGAGGAGAAGTTGGATGTGCTTCTACCCAATGGGTGCCTAATGAGTGCGAAGAGCAAGATCCGCATGAAAGTTCGTATTGGAGAGTAGGAGTTCGATTTGGAGGCCTCTCTGCAATTGTTATCGAAGTTTAATGTCATCTTCGGCAAAGATTGACTGACAAAGTAGAGTGCATGAATCGTTTGCAAGTCGAAGGAGGTCTTATTGGGTCGTGGATGCAGAGGCGTAATCTGTTTTGCTGGTCTGCAGGGTGCGAACAAGACCCTGATGACGCCCTCTTGGTGGTGAAGGCGACTCGGAAAGGCGCATGGCTATTTTCACATTACTAGAGGTTTCGGAACATAAGCCTATACTATGTGACGTGCCCGTCATAGCGAAGTTTGCAGACGTCTTTTCGGATGAGCTTCCTAGGGCTCTGCCCCAGAGGGAGATCATCTTTTGCATTGAGCTTGTGCTGGGTGCCAAACCCGTGTCACACTCACTCTATCGGATGACTCCGAAAGAGATGACAGAGTTGAAGGTGCAACTATAGGAATTATTGGAGCAAGGATATATACGTTTGAGCTCGTTGTCGTGCGGTGCACCGGTCCTTTTTCGTGAAGAAGGGGTAGTTTGTGATTGTGCATAGATTATATGAAGTTAGACAAGCTGATGGAAAGAACAAGTATCTGATTCCCCGCATTGACAACATGTTTGACCAGTTGGTAGGATCCACGGTGTATTCGAAGCTGGATTTGAAGTTCGGATAATTTCAGCTCAGGATACAGAAGTCTGACATCCCGAAGACTGCTTTTAACACTCGTTATGAGCATTATGCGTTCATAGTGGTGTCGTTTGTGCTCACGAGTTCACCGTCAGTCTTTATGGATCTGATGAACAGAGCATTTACCTAGATCAATTTGTCATCGTTTTCATCGACAATATTCTTGTGTACTCGCAGTCGCAGTCTGAGGAGGAGCATGTCGACCACCTTCGTGTTGTCTTGTCAGTTCTAAGGAAGCACCAATTGCATGCAAAATTCTCCAAGTGCAAGTCTTGGCTCGCGTCTATGACATTTATGGGGCACATCGTTAGTGGAGGGGATTTTGCGGTGGATCCAAAGAAGGTTGCAACAATTCGAGAGTGACCTGAGTTGAGGAACGTAGCGAAAGTTTAGAGCTTCTTAGGGCTTGCCCGCTACCACAAGCGCCGTGGAGAACTTTTCGCGGATTGCACTTCCTCTCACTACTTTGACCAGGAAGGATCTGAGGTTTATTTCGACACCGGAGTGCCCTCGAGCTTTTGAGGAGCTGAAGAGCTGACTAATTTTCGCCCCGGTATTATGTTCTCCATGTGGGACTGAAGGCTACCAGGTGCACAGTGACGCCTCAGGGATTGGTCGGGCTGCGTGCTATGTTAGTTTGGTAAGTTTATCTCCTACGGTTCGAGCTAGCTGAAGGTGCATAAGAGAAACTGCTAGGTCCTCGATTTAGAATTGACGGTCGTGGTGTTCGCTCTGAAGTTATGGAGGCATTACTTGTATGACGTTAAGATCAAAATCTTCACAAACCATAAGAGCATGCAATACCTGCTGGATCAGAAGGATGAACATGTGTCAGACTGCCAGAGGAGATGGATGGAGTTCCTGAGGGACTACACATTCGATATATATTATACCCCAGGAAGGGAATGTGATTGCAAATGATTTGAGTCGTCGAGCACTGGTGCATGTGAGTTGGATTCTGGCTCATGATGAGCTTTTGATATGAGAGTTAGAGGCTTTTGAGATCTTCTGTGTGGATAGAGGATCATCTCCCACAACTGTTCTGAGTTGGATGGAAGTATAATATGATATTGGAGATCGTGTTAGGCAGACCTTAGAGTTTTTATCTGAGTATGCAACGCTATTTGGCAGAGGCCGTCGAGGGTCCGAACGTTGTGTTTTCTTTTGAAGATGGGATACTATAGATGGATTGAAGGTTGTCTCTAATTATGGGAAACCGCATGATGAGTTGATGTACGAGGCTCACTTCTCCAAGTACTCGATTCACCTAGGGAGTATCAAAATGTATCAAGACATGAAAACACTGTTTTGGTGGCCAGACTTGAAAAATGACAAAGATCTTTTCGTGGTAAAGTGCCAAACTTGCGCTCTAGTGAAGGCCGAGTGCCAACGTCCTAGAGGTTTCTTGAAGTCCTTGCCAATTCCGGAGTGGAAATTTGATGATAGCTCCATGAATTTTGTGCACGGGTTGCCAAGGTTGCAGTATGTAATTATCTAAGTAAATGCGGGATAAGAGCCGCTGTTCACATCAATGTTCTGATTGCTTCGAAATTCACCACGGCTCAATCCATACCCCTACAAACCTCTCAATTTCCGTTGTCGCGAGTTTTATCCACCTAGGAGGGATCCCAAACCCAACAGGCATGCGCACGGGAGGCGGGATCAAGAGGGGGATCGGGAGGGGTATTGGTGAGAGCACGGTATCGAGGCGCTCAACGATTGTTGAACTCCAACCGTTGTTCGATGAACATGAAGCTCACAGATCTCAGTCTGAAGAAGCAAGCTCAGCGATCTACGATCGCTGATCACCGACCGTTGATCAATGATCGATTCTTTCAAATTTTGAAGATATGAAGATGCTCAATGATCATCGGTCATTGACCAGCAACCGTAAGCATCGCTCATCGATCGTCGACCGCTGAACCCAGATTAATGCAAAGGCTGATCATAGTTCGTTGATCGCCAACCTCGCCCAGGAAGAGTTCCACTCGATGATCGTTGACCGACCCGGACAACGATCGTTGATCGAACTTAAAGATTTCATCAAACCAAAAAAAAGTCATAGCAGTTCTCAGAATAGAAAGGGCCGGTCCTTTTTGCCGCCCATGTCGCGCCTGTTTTGTTGGAATTTGTATAGAAATAGAAAGAGGAGGAGATAAATACAATAAACTTCTTCTAAAGGATTCCCTAACGAAGTAGAAAAAATAAGCAAGCAGCGCGAACAATAGCTAATTGCAAAAACCAAAAAGCTCACGGAGCTCGTCTTCTTCCTTCTGTAAACTGAATCTCTCTTCTTCTGAGATTCTACCAGTCCCCCACATCCCTTCTTCAGCTACATCATTCAAAGATCAACTCATTTTCTGCAAAGGGTTATCAATCTCTCCCTTCAAAAGATCTGCTTGGGTTGTTGGATCTCTAGAAGAAAATATTTTGTTAGTTTCGAGTCTCCGGAGGAAAATACCTTAACAGGAGAGCTTGAGGGGAACTTTAACTTTCATTCATTGATTTCTTTCATTACATGACAAGACATTCTTATATAAGGCCCCAATGGAACAGACGTAAATACCTGATACAAAGAAAATATGTGAAATATTAAAACACATAAAATACAACATGATTTGATACAATACAACTTAATATAAAAGACTGTAATACTAGATAACCAATGACATGAGATCCGTAACATCCCATCAAGCTTGAACTCCAGTAAGCGGATCGACTCCGCTGGCTCCTTGATTTCTCGCCAAAACAATGCCTGGTAGAGCATTGCGGAGGCGTTTGTGGCGATGATTAGCGACAACACCATCGGATCTGGCTCCTTGATTTCTCACCAAAATAGCGCGTCGCGGCGGCGTTGGTAGCGATGATTAGCCGCGGCGCCGTCGGAAAGACATGCGGCGGAAGGAATGGGTCCGGCTGGTTTGGCGGAGCGGTGGGAAGCAGAAGTGGCAGGGTGGCCGTGGGGACAACAGCCGACGAAAGGTACGGGTCTGAATGCAGCGAGGTGGCCAAAGGGACCAACAAAACAAGGGCCGACAGAACAAAAGCAGACAAAGAAGGCGATAATGGGGCAAAAGAGAGAGGCAGGGCATGGGTCAGCAGAGCAAGGTTTGACAAAGGATACGACAAGGTGATCGGAGATAGCAGAGCAGGTTACCGTAGAGGAGTCGGAAGCAGCGGAATGACGACCACCGTGGAGAGAGGTGGTGCATCAATGGCCGGCGACGGCAGCAACTGCGTGAGGTGGGTTGGTTGTGGGGCAGACGCGGGCGACGTCTGGTGGCGGTCGAACAGGGCCGAACACATCAGAAGAGGCGAACGGATAATCAGCGGTGTGATCAATGGCACTGCAGTGGGTTGAGGACGAGGTGGTAGAGTGATGGAATAGCCACCCACAGGGCATGGCGAGCCGCGACGCTCGGTAAGTTGAGTTTGGATTGTGTCACACGTGTGTTCGATCCACGCTTCAAAACTATCATGTCGAGCGAATATTTGTGCAATGAGGTAGCAATTAGAAAATTTGAGCAACTCCAAATACATAAATGGAATTATATCAAATCATTTTTCCAAGATTATATGTATTATAGTAGCATCGAAGGATGCTTCTATGGAAAAAATATTGATTAATAATTATCTAATTAATTCTCTATACCTAATAAATTCACTGTAAGAATTAATTACAATAATCAATAAATTAAGAAAATCCCTAGCTTGTTAATAGGGCTACTGCGGAATGAACTCGAGGAAATTTATTTGTGGGACTGAGATGTGCTATCAGCGACTCTCAAGGGCTGCTCTTGGTTGCCAAAGTGACAAAGGTGCATAGTCAGTCCATTCCGATCACGGAGCTACGAAGTGCCCTTTTGGGATTGGAGCTTGCTAGGGATTTCTTCCACCTGGCTAGCAGAGTAATTCTAGAAGGAGACTCATCGGATGTATTCCACACCTTGGGCCGAATATTCAATAGAGTCTACTCGGGAAGCACCTAAACAATGCTTGCTCAACTATGCGAAGATGCTCTGCACCTCTGTGTCTCTCTACTGAGTTGTGATGCCAACATGGTAGCCGATTACTTCTCGAAGGAAGCTTGCAGTCATGATCTATCTTGGAAAAGGTGTATGCCCCAATCCCAAAGCCTTTGGGCTCTGATACTAGCTGACTCCATGTAATTGTTGCTCTATGCTTTTATATTAATATAAGCTAATGCCCCCTTCAAGTAAAGGAACTAACTCGAGGAGGGAAGGGAGGCATGTGATGTCTAACACTGGAGAGAAGGCATAGGAAGGATTGCAGATCACTGGACTTGTGGGATCAGTTGCGTGTGTGGCTTGAGATAAGCTTGCCAGCTCGATGGGAGAGGTCAACTGCAGTGATGGACGAAGGAGGAAGCAATCGGGAAGCTCGATTTCACGCACGAGGGTAGAGGATGGTCGGCATTCCAGGTGGAGATGTCGTGTCGGTTCTGGATGAGGAGGACGCGGGCTCGTGGACTGGGAGCAAAGAGACAGGTCGCTAGTCTGCGTGGTCGACGATGAAGGTGTCATGTAAGTCGATTGAAGATGCTCTAGATGGGTAGCAACGGATGTGGGGCGGCGCTGTCGTCGTTTTCCTCAGAGGTGTCTAACAATGTCGACGATAAAGAAGCTCAGTTGAGGCGTCGTCGATGGCAGCGGTTATGGACGAGCAGCAAGAAGGGTGCTATGAGAGGCTGCTAGACACTCTTTCCTCCTCACGTGGCCAAGCATTTTCGTCCACTGTTCCAACAACCCGCACCGTTCCCGTCGTCGGCTCCTTCCAACAATCGCTCGTCTCGTCTCCTTCCATCAACCTCCCGCGCCCTCTGCTTCCACTTGGATCGAGCTGCCCACAACCCATTTACTCATGTCGAGCCATGTGCCGATCTATTCGTTCCTCGATCCCACCAAGCAACAACAAACCTGCCCCTCGACTCCTGTGCCTTCTTTTCTATCAATTGGCTGCCTCAAGTCATATGAAGCTCAACGTCGTCAATTCGGCTATCCTCACTTCGTTGGTGGCTTCATATCAAGCCTCCATGTCTTAACTCTTCACTGACATGCCCAATGGGTTACGGACGACGACTACTCTATTATGGCCGACGATTTCGCCGTTGCCACCCATGCCTCTGCCGGACTTTGTCGACCGACCACCGACACAACTTCCACTTCATGCGGTTTTCGCTCCGCCACTTCCTCCACCGCCGTCGTCACATTTCAGCCTAGTGGTGGTGCCACCTTTCAACCTAGTAGTGGGCACTGACAGTTCTCACGGCTGCCATCCTGCAGCCTCTGCCTCCACCCGCTTCACTGTCTCTTCTGCCAGACCTTTCTCTGCCAGCCTCACTTTGCCAGCTCCGCCAGCCTTCTCGCCGCCTCTTCTCCGACCATCTACTCCATCGGTATCGCTGGATCTGTTCCTCCCATCGGCTATGATTTCCCGATATACTCACCCTCATTCCAACTATTCCTGGTAGCATCCCCTCCGCCCGTTCCTCTGCCCCGTCATCTCCTTGCAGTATTTTATGACACTGGGGAGCATGTCAGCGCCTCACTGCTTGACGCCTCCCAGCTTCAGCGACGTACCATCATGAGATGTTCTGGAGAGAAATCAAAGAGCCAGAGGATCAGTCGTGCAAGCATCACTCGATCTTGAGGACAAGCTTGATTTCAAGAACAGATGGAATGTTAGGGGTCCCATACATGCAGTTATCTAGTTAGATGGTATTTATGTATGAAGTCGAGTCTTTATGTATTGAGTCGATTCTGAGTTGTATCGAGTTGAGTCAAGTTGAGTCGGTTGTATTATCTTTATTTGTTAGGATTGGTATCGTGGGTCTTTAAATAGACCAGTCATTGTATGAGCAAGGTTATCAAAGATGTAAATCAATTTCTCGTCTCTCTCTAAAGTTCTTCCTCTCTCTAGCTTCTCTCTTCTCAACTCCTCCCTCATTATAAGGTTAGCTCCTTATATCCCCGCTCCCTCTCCGCTGCCAACACCAGCCCGTCAAAGCTCGCAAAATAGGCCCGTAACACGTATCTCAGCTAATGAATATGGGATGCCCTCACAACATAGTTGAAGGAAGTGAAGATATATGGAAGGACAAGAAGACTGACCTAATCAATCAACATGAAAACTTCAATGTGAAGTCTGAAGAATCAGTGGTGAAATGATATAAAATATTTACCACCATCATTAATGGTCTCAAGACCTATGAAAGTGAGATCTTTGATGACGAGCAAAATGATAAATTCCTCAAGAGTCTCACCAAAGAATACCTACCCTACTCCTGGTCATCAAGGAAACCGGGAAACTCGAGGAAATCACACCCGAGGCTCTCTATGGAAGATTACAACCTTTGAGTTGGCTACCGGACAAAGGATGAGCAAGAACCACCAGGCGTCGATTACCCAAATTGTTGATCGCCAAGTGGTCGGTCAACAATTACATATTACTGCCCAATCTTTTGCAGCTGGTCGATTCCCGATCATTGATCGTCGACCTCTCTTGCATTCAACGACCATTGATCGTCGAACGCTTCCTCGATCAACGATTGGTGACTCTGCACCGATCAACATCGTTGATTGCTGGTCTCTTCAGCGATCAACGATTGTAGATCTCATACAACATCTGAGGTCTGCTTAGATTCATACATTGCAGATCCCCGCCTCTCTCATCTCCTTAAGCCTCCTTAGAGGTCAAGCAAATACAATATGTACCCTTGCTTTTGTTATGGTAAAGTATGCCACTTTATAGTTGATTGAAGACACAACAATACAAACACCCTCATAAGAAGCCATCCAGTGAGAGGAAGGGTTTGTGCTTTTCATCTAACTCTTGGTAAGGGTCCCAAATCTATATTGAAACCTTATCCTGTCTAATTGCAGACATTTGTAGGTTCAATCCCAACCAAGATGCATACTTGGTACTTGGACAATGGTTGCCGCAAGCACATGGCTGGAGATAGAAGTTTGCTGACATATTATTTTGCAAAAAAAGAACCCAAAGTCTTCTTTGCAGATTCAGACAATGACTTCAACAGAGGTTATGATATTTTTTCCTTAGGAAAGATAACCTTCACTGATGTGACTTTTGTGGAAGGATTACAACACAATCTGAGAAACATAAACAATCTTGTAATTAAGGTTATTTAATCTTTTTTCAATTCAATAATTGCATTGTAAAGGAGCGTAGGACAAACAATGATTTTCATTGGAATTAGGGTCGAAAAGATTTATCTAACTTTAGTCAGGTAGAAACCCCTGCTTTCTTTATGACATATTCTCTTAATCTAAGCCAACTATGACATAAGAGGTTAGCTTACCTCAATTTCAAAACTTTAGGTAAATTGTCTAGGTCAAACCTACTTAGAGGTTTACCTAAGTCAAAATATGTTAAAGACTTGTAGTGCTTGCCAACTTGGAAAGTAAATCAAGGCCTCCCTTAAGAAAAAAAGCAAACCATATTACTTCTAGGTGTCAATCGGGAGTACTCCATTGAGTGAGTACGGGCTTCAAAAGTTCTTCTGAGTATTAGGAATATCTTTCCCACAGACGGAGCCAAACTATTGCAGTTTGCTTAGCGCTCCCACGGATCGGAGGAATCAAAACTTTTTAGCTCGAAGGCGAGTCAAATGCGTAAATAGTCAAAATGATGAACCGACAACAGACAACAAGACTTTTACGTAGAAAATCCGTAAATGAAAAAAATCACAAGGCCATGCCCAATTCTGACGAAATCCACTAGTTGTAGCTGATTACAAGAGTTAGTGTTTAGGAGGCTGACATGCCACCGCTCTATTCCAAGTCTTTGGAGTGTCCAATTTTGAGAAAAGTCAACTATTTGGGAGAGCTTACTGAAGCAGTCACAAGAGCAGAACTGTCCCATGTGGAGCGCACGTTAAGAGGGAAAATGAGCAGTGGGCCAAGTATTCGCTAGAAAACCTTAGAGTTTTCTTCTCCCCTTTTTTCTGTCCCTGCAAATGAAGGCTTGTGTGCCCTTTTATAGTTTTCAGGGGGCGCACGGGTTATTGAGCCTCTAGTCAATTGAATGGGCGAATAGAAATGCACAATTCCGGTCATCCGGATCACGAACTTTTGGTATAGGATGACCATGCCCCCTGGAGTCCCGGGTAACCCGGGCAGTCTAGTCAGGTCCTTCGGTAGGGGCGGCAGTGGAGGCAGCGGTGTGCAAGGGGCGCGAAGGCTGTTGCGCGTTGCAAGTGGTGTACGTCCGGGGCTGCGTAGGGCGCCCGTGCGTGAGGAGCCCGCGAGCGGGCGCCCGCAGGGAGCCCGCATGTTGGGATGTCGCTTGCGCTGGGAAGCACTTCGGCACGAGCACGCCCTTTCGGGGCACACACTGCGGTCTGCGGTGGGATCCCTGCGATGGTCCAGACTGCTACGACATACCAATTGGGGTCGCGGTGCATGAAGCGCACGACTCGACCACTTTAATATTATGGAAAACCCTATCAATATATATGAGTCTCACTCTTATATATATAAGTGAAGGGTAATAAGGAGAAATACATAACAAATGAGAAATACAGGTACAAATGAGAAATATAGGTAATAACAAAATATCAACTAATACAAGCAAATTTATATAATACCTCAAATATTATGTGGTAGTTCATTACACCATGCTACCTCCATTCGTCATAGACGCTTGCCTTGACTGCCCTCTCCTCAACTGATTGCTCTCCCATCGTGAGCTACTACTCAAATATCTCTAAGCTTGGTGTGTTAGCCACCTAAGCTGGGTTTAGGAAATATCAGTTAAAATTATCCTGCCTAGGAACTAAAAATAATTAAATTACCTAAACCTCCTGGTCCATCAAATGTTGATCATGACCAAATCCTTGGCATAACTCAAATAATATATGCAACGTTATTCCAAAATATCATTATCAGTTGAACAATGCAATAATTTAAAAAGATTACCCCAAAATTAATTCAAAAATTGGTATTAGTTAAAAAAATAGCTAGAAGAAATGCTAGGCATTACTCCGCTGTACATATCTCTTAACCAAAAATACCCCTGACTAAAAAATTCTAGAAAAAACCCAAGATAAAATACACCTGAATAGATATTGTTTTACATGGGACGTTTGAAGGGTCAATGGAAGATGTCTCTAGCATGCTCCAAATGAAGATTATCTCTGCACGTGTTCCTTTGCTCACGCTATCAGCAAAGGAGGTGCGAATGCGGAAGAAGCAAGGCTGCGGGTAGGGAAGCGGGATTTCTCCGGACCGGTTTTGTGAGCCTATCTCTGATACTAAGTAGAAATGAAAATGAATGAAGAAAAGTACATTTCTTCCGTATATATACACAAAGTGGGAGGCCTAAAAAATATCTGAGATGTGGGACTAAACAAGGAGGAGGCCGCTAACTGCACATTAATCTGAACTATCTCCACATCAAATACCAACAATTATTGATTTGTGTTTCGTTTAGGTGAGGCCTACATATAATTTATATAACAACTCATGGTTTATGATGCAGAGAACAGTAGAGAGTTGGTTGAGGAGAGAAAGGGACGAGGACAGAAAATTGAGAAAAGAGAGGCACAACAACGGACTCCCTGAACGTGAGAATTCCATTGATGGCACCCGTGTGGCAGGAGTTCCTGCCAGAATGTTGAACAATGGCTGGGCTTCTGGGAGGCTGCAGTCCACGGTTGCAGGGGAGGAGAACTTCTACTTAAGTTCAAATAGTGTCCTCAGGCAGTAATACACATATTCCAATTGATATTTCTGTTTATATATATATATATATATGTGGCAAAATAATTTATTATGTTTTTTTCTTTGTTTTATAGCAGAATAATTTGTCATTGTTATTATTAACTTAATTGAATTTATTGCATTAATATAAAACACTCTTTAGTGGCATGATGTATGGTGTTATTTTGTAGTTTTCTTCTATTTTGATGTAATTTGGTTGGGTAAATTTTGAAGCTGTACTTTCTTTTTCAAGCTCTGCTCTTCAGTGAGAAGGCTAAAAAATGTCTCCAAGCACCTATTTTTGAATTGAAGATCAACGGTGAGATGAATTATTCAGGCATTATTTACTTCTCTAATTCTGATATCTCCTTGTTCCTGCTCATCTGCCTTCACCTTCATCACCATTCTTGTTGTTGCCCGCTCGCACAAGGTCCCATTTGGCGTGACGGTGGCGGTTACGGTTGCGAATGTGGTGATTATGACCCGTCATTTGTGAACGGCTGACCACACTTGTTTTCTTTTTCTCGGTGGCTGTCATAACTGTTGTCATGCCAAGCAAACGTTCCATGATGGTGGCTTTTTCGTCCAAACTTGCTGGAGCAAAGACACTGCGCCAAACAGAGCCTAATTTCTAGCGCTCTTCCAGGTATGGAAATTAATTTGCTGTTTAAAACATGAATTAAACATCAGAGTTCTTCAATTTAAATTTGCTAGATGGCCCTGTGGGCATTATCCATAAGAACATAACTGTTGCGTTCAAACTCGGCGTCCCGGTCAGATCAGAATAAACTGGACCGTCTTAGCTCTCGGGACGGTCGAGCGCACACACAGTCAGTGAAAAAAACGAATTGACACAAGATGTTTTTACGTGGAAAAACCCCTCAACTTGGTAAAAAATCACGTGATCGGATCTGTGCC
The DNA here is from genome assembly GCA_039513925.1 of Platanthera zijinensis. Lineage (NCBI taxonomy): Eukaryota > Viridiplantae > Streptophyta > Magnoliopsida > Asparagales > Orchidaceae > Platanthera > Platanthera zijinensis. Next base: position 8,471,871 of record CM077089.1, read on the forward strand.
GGTCAAAGTCCACTATCTGCTCCCGGTTACAGGGCGTTTGGGGAATCGAGGGCGACAGACCGCTCCTCGTTACAACTTGGAGGTGAGAGAATTTCCTGACTCGCAACGGGCAACAGGCTGCGCCGAAGGAGTGCTAACTGCTAACTTGGTGGCTGGTGTGTTTGTGTGCTGACGGTGGTCGTCTTCTTCCTTCTCCGCGCACTTAGGAACTTGGCTCGTATGTGGCTTGAGGATGACCCGAGGGAGGAGTTCGACAGAGCTCTGACTTGAGCAAGAAGAAGACTCCGGGAGCGAAAATGGTGAGAAATGAGGAGGCCTGAGACTCCTTTTATAGCCTTCAGGAGGCGGTTATGGCTCGAGGGCGACCCCCCCGTTACAACTTTGAGGTGAGAGAGAATTTCCACTAACGGGCAACAGGCTGCGCCGAAGGAGTGCTAATGGTGGCTGGTGTACTGAGTGGTTACCTGTAGATCGGACGGCGACAGATGCTCAATAATGATCGGACGGTGGCCAACCTGCAAGCGGCGGCGGCGGTTAACGGCGGCGGGGTGAAGCGACGGCGGTCGGCGGCGGCGGGAGGCGGCCGACGGCGTCGGGCGGCTGGCGATGGCGGCGACGGGCGGTGGCCGGTGAGCGACGACGACGGCGGCGGCGAAGACGACGGCGGAGGGTTGCGGCGGTTGGCGGCGGGAGGTGGAGACGGCGGCCGGCGGTGGCGGGAGGCGGTCGACGGCGGCGGGCGGCGCGGGCGGCGGCGGCGGGCGGCGGGTGGCCGGCGGGCGATGGCGGCGACGACTGCGGTGGCGGCGGGCGGCGGGCGGTGGGCGGCGGTGACGGTGGATGACGGGCGGGTGGCGGTATTTGTTGAGTGGGGGACCACCATGATCCCTCCTTTTGTGGTGGAGATCATGAGGGAGTGGGTTGACCAGTCAAACCCATGATCTGCACAATGAGAGGAATCATGGAGGAGATGATTAAGTGCACACTCAAGCCTATAAATGAGGCTTTATCCCCATCAATAACTATGAAAAATGGACGCTTGTCGGCACCAACCTTGGAGATGAGAGTGAATATGTTAGTCAAGTACTTGTTGACAGTGTTTATTTTTCCATTGAAGGGCTTGAAGGTCCCACCTTGTATTGACAAAGTAAATGGTCTTTCAAATTTTGTGAAGTACAAATAGCCGCAAGTCATTCACGAGTTCTTATATGTGCAGTTTTCATATTATATATCTTTAATATATGTTTGCACGTTATGTCTTTACTCTCAAAACCTCTACATGAGCAGTCTGCATCATTGATATCAGAGTTATAATTCTGAAATCACATTTTATCATCTTCAGCTCCATCGCAGTGCTTTACGACATAAAATGTAGCTATTATCATATATCTTGTTTCCTCTACTACACATACACCAACAACCTCCTCTATAAAAGCTTTCTAAAAATGGCAAACATTTTACTTGTGTACACCTTAAGACACATATTTAAGCAAGACACAACTTTTGAACTTTACGCTTACACTGCCCAACTTAAAATCTTAGTCATGCTCTTCTCTCCCGAAGACGCTACCAATTTCTCTAGTCCTAAAAAACACTCCTCCAGTGTACTCATTCCCTTTGAAAAACCATACAAACCATTATTGACAGATTTTTTCTCTGCGTTGATAAAATACCAAGCTCCAACACATCTTTGTTGAAGACTATCACTTCCTCCTAGCTGTATATAAATCCACTAGACATCTATTCTCATTCAAATTTCTTCTAGTTAGCCGATGCATTGTGATGTTCGAGCTTTTCCGAATATTTTTGCGACACTTGTTTTGTTTTTTCATTTAATCTTGCATATGATGTATTAGTAATATATGGGGGTTGACATGTGGTTGTTCTGAGTGGTTTTGGTGCTTGGGATATTCTATTATATTTGGCTTGACGACTGGAGTATTGGTTTGTTGACTGGAGCACTGGCTTTTTGACTTGAGTTTATATTCACTAGCTTGTTGACTGGAAGAAGGCTCTTGTCGACTGGAAGACCTCATTTCAGCAGTGCTTGGTTGGCTTAAGCGGTGGATTGTTGGACTTATATTTCTCCTGATACCTTTTCTCTCCCGATACCTATCTCATTTTCTTGCTGTTTGGAGTTCTCGACGGGCTAGAAACTCCTGGTTACCTGATGGTAGGGGGTGATAGATTTTGCTTGGGACCGGCTATGTTGCTTTGAGTTGGCTTTATTGGCTCATTGTTCTTTTGTTACTTGTTTTGGCCAGCTGTTTCTGTTATCTTTTGTAGTTGGCCAGCTGTTTGATAGGGTTTTGTCTTGGATTTGGTGCCTCTTGTGGGGCAGCCCTTGGTGTTCTGATGTTGACACCCCTTAGTGTTGTTGTTGGCAGCCATTGGTGTTGTTGTTAGCAACCCTTTGTGATGCGATTGGGTGCCCGAATATGGCTTGTGTGCCCCTTTTGATGGTTGGTTATTGGCTACCTCTTGTTAGGGCTGAGCATATTATTTTAAACTCGGAAGTCGCTCGAAAATCGCTCGAATATTGGGCTGAATCGGAATCTGTTAAAATTGATTCGACTCAATTTGACTTGAATCTGATTTTGAGTCGATTTTGAGCCAGCCCTGAATCGCTCGAAATATGATTCGAATCAACTCGATTTGATTAAAAATATTATGTATTTATTAATATATTCTTATTTTAAAATTAAAAACAATAAAATTTAAACCTAAATAAAAAGAATGAACCCTTTGAGTATTTCTTTTGCTAAATTTAGAGGTTGCCCAATTTAATTTTGAGTCAACTAGGAATAAAGAGAAAATTTCTCAATTTTGAGTCGGTTCGATTTGATTTCGAGTCGACTCGGAATCCAGTCATTTCAAGTCAAGTCGACTCGGCTCGAAATCGATTTCAATTTTGAGTCGATTTTGAGTCAAATTGTTTTTATTTTGAGCCAAACACAAATCACTCAATTAAAACTCGACTCGATATCACCCCTACCTCTTGTAGCTTTTGATTGGGGTCAAATGTGGCTGAAATTGTAAGTGTCGAGTGGCCCTTATTGTCATAACAACTTAATATTGATTTGAGTTTGCTTCCATTTTTGAGTCACTTAAGCTAGTCATCTCCTAGACAATTCCTATAGGCCATAGTTGTGACCGTCGTAGAAGTCCGCTTTGTAGCTATGTAATGACGCAATCCTAAAGTATTGATTTACTTGATACTGCAGAGGATGACATCCGGCGATAGACGCGACGCGAATCCTATGAAGGACAGGGACAAAGGAAAAGTTACGGTGAGTACTTACCGCTTTGATTACGTATACATTTGAATTATTTTGAATTATGAACATATAGAGCTATTTTACTCTGAGTTACTTCTTTGCATGGACTTTGATTATGAATTGTATTGAATTGAAGAAAAGATCAGATCGCCAATATACCAAGCCCGCTAGGAGGTACCTGCAGTCTCGCGGAGGCAGAATGAAAGCAAAAAAGAACGTGTTTTGAACCCGGGTTAGAATTTTTTGGATATGTTGTACATGATGTAGCTAATGGTGTAATGAATGAAAAAGTTATTTTATGTTGACTCTTGGTATCTCTCTTGTATTATATATTAGAATTGTTGCGTTATTTAATCGTGAAAAATCACTTAGAATAAAGGTTTAAATTGTGGTGGACTTCAGACCATTATAGCCCGTGACCGAAAATAGCCGGAAGCCACCCTATAGAAAACAAAGACATGGGAGACGTCGTAAACCCTAACTTGGTTTGTGTGAGGAACGATGAGCAGAGCGATGACTACGTGGAACTTGCGGAAGCCGGGGCAAGCTCCAGAATAACAGTGAAGCGAAACGCAAGGATCGCCAGCGATGGAGCAAATTTGTGTGAGCGGCAATGGAGGTAGATGTGGCTCCGCTGGAGTTAGATGTAACGCCCTTAAATTTTTGATGATTTTTTTTAATCTTTTTTGGCGTAATGATGATGTAAGGGCGTTACGTTAACGCGAAGTTATTAGTGCAACATTGTTAGTGCATTTCCGTGTCCGTTTGGTCAAGTCGACTGAATTTCGAGCTTGTCGGCATGCGGTATTTTCCGAGTTAAAAAAATTAAAGTAATTAATTTTAATCACGATTGTCAAGTCTTGTTGCCTTAAACAATGGAAATAAATTGTAACTCGTTATCGGCTCATCGAACTCTGATTTTGACTTCGTCGTTGGATTCGTAGGACCGGTATTTACCTTTGATACAAATTTCGTCGAAAACTAAGTTGACCTTAATCCAAATCGTCATATAAAGGTTAAGATCATTTATAAATCATATTATATAAATAAATATACATAAAAATTTTCATATAAAACCGACCCACTTTAGATTTAGGTTTTACGAACTTTTACGTCTTCCTGTTCCGCTGAACCAAAGCCACGCGAGAGAGAGGAGGCATTCTTCCGGGATCTTTTCGATAGCCGTCGCGGGAGTTACAATGAGTGGATTCTTCGTCGGAGCATAGATTTGGAAAACTCTCGCTGAGATCTATGCGTGTGCAGTGAGTATTTCCGATTTCGTAGATTTTTGGTGTTGACATGAGTAGCCATAATCTTCCTTTTTGTCCAAAACCTTTTAGAAATCTGTTATCATGATTTTCTGTCGGCCGTCCCTTGATGTGAAGTGCTTTGGAGGCTGGAAATCGGGAGATTTCGGGGTAAGTGGCGGTTTGCTTTCTTCTCCCTTTGCCTGATTTTCTCCTTATAAAATCTCCCACTTCGTTCATTTTGGAATGAAGTTGATTTCTTATTTGTTGACCAAGTTTAGGTTTGTAAGGAATAGTGAGTGACAAGGAATTATTGTCAAAATAAAGTTTAGTGATTTCTGTTTCAAATCGTGGAACCGGCTAAATAAATTTGTCAAGTGGACTTGACTAGTTTCGTCAAAATGAAGGCCAGATTTGTAGGGTAATCAGAACTGAATTCGTCTAGTAGTCACGTATAATTCGTCGAGTAGACACGTATAATTCGTCGAGCAGTCACGTATAATTCGTCGAGTAGACATGTAAATTCGTCGAGTAGTCACGTATGGTTCGTCGAGTTCGTCGAGAAGTGTGTCTAGTGCGTCGAGAGGTTTAGTTGAATTTGTCGAGCGATTACGTCGAATTCGTCGAGTGATCATGCCAAATTCGTCAAGTGATTTCGTCTAGTGCTTCGAGTGGTTAAGTCGAATTCGTCGAGTGATTGAGTTAAGTTCATCGAGTACTTGGATAAGATTCGTCGAATTGTTTTGACGATTCGTCAAGTGATCTTGCCAAATTCACGCATGGTCACGACGAATTCGTCATGAGGGCTGTTTTTACTTGGAAAAATCTGAGATTTTCTTGCGTCGTCGGGGTAATCTGATGTCAAGTCTTGTGTGATGCTAGATTTTGGTTATGATATTTTGGACTGTTGGTTGGATTGGAATGGATGACCACCACCACGTTGCCTGTTAGTGAAACATTACCTCTGGTGATTTTTTTTGGACTGTTTGGTTGGATTGGAATGGATGACCACCATCACAGTGCCTTTTTCTTTAGATGTTTTGGTCTGATGGTTTGTGTTGGAAAGAATGCCACCGTCTTAGTACCGTTTATTGCCGGTGTTAATGATTCACTTTTCGAGCCGATCAGTCTCTTTTACTACATATTTATGATTATTTGAATGAGTACTTATCGCACTTGGTGCAAATACTTATCTTTTATAGCCAATTTGTGATGATTTATTTATACGTATTGTTCAAATGACCTTTGTTTGCTGTTGTTTCACAGTTACACTTGTTGGATTGGTAACTTCTTTAGCTCATTAATCTTTAAACCCTGTTTGAGCTACCTTTTGTGCCTTTGTGTTGAGTCATTCTTTTCCTTTTTTGAATGACTCAGGTCTAGACTAGTAACAGTTAGAGTTGTCCGAGTTTGACTCCTCCAGGCTTCTGTAGCTGAGTTCTTTTCCTCTCATCTGTGAGAGATAGTCTGTCGTTTCTGCTGACTTTGTAGTTTATCTCAGACTTGTACTGTTGATGCTATGAGTTCGTGTCAGATTGTTGGCGCACGTAACATAGTTCTTTCCGCGTAGACTGTTTAGTTGTTGTTACCACTACTGCTACTTTCTGTTGTTGATGTATTGCTTTCTGAGAAGGTTTTATGTTATGTTGCATATTGCTATTTTATATGTATAAAAAAATCTGCATCTTACTCATACTCATAACATTTATTTCAACTAAATGTCACTCTATTTTGAAGATCGTAAATTTTTTTTCTACTTATACTAAATTTAGAAACTTGCATGTCATTAGTTCATTGTTGGGTCTTCATGCTCGTGTAGGATAAAATGAATTAAACTCTATATTTTTTCGCTGCGTATACACTTTTCTACTTGTGGACTAGCTGATTCACTGAATTGAGGGACACGGTCTCTGAACTTTAAACTTAAATCCTATTTTTCAACATAAATTATTTGTCTTTTATGAAAATAAATGAAGAGACAAAGCTGCCCGGGCGTCTGTAGGTGTCATCTACACGACATGACATCATGACACGTATTTTTTCTAACTTTGATAATATATTTATATATTGAGAAAATGCGGGTTGTGACAGTTGGTATCAAAGTCAGGTTTGTTTGGTTCGTTAAACGGGTTAGTCGAACGACCATTCATTTTTAGAATTTTATTTCATTGCATAAACACACCAAAGTGTCATTGGTATGTCTTGGCTGAAGCATGGACACTACACTCATAAGCATAACAGAAGCATACAAGATATATTATGTAGTATGAGATGCATAATATGTGTTTTTATATGGGCATAATAACATGCGACAGTTAAGTTGAAATGAGAGACTTAACATTATCACATGTATGCTTATTAGATTTTATTTTTACATTACATGCGATATTATGTAATATGAGATGCATAATATTTCATGTGTACGCCGCTCATGACATGCATTAAGGTTTTTTTCTTTAAAATGCATAACACAACATAACATAGCATAACCGCACATATCAAATTAAGATTTACATGATGACACTCGTACACACATAATTTAAAATGAAGATTTAAGTATTTTTGCATTCATATTATATGCACAAAAGTCGAGGGATGATGGTATATCATTCTAAGTAAGCATTACATGCGATATTATGTAATATGAGATGCATAATATTTCATGTGTACGCCGCTCATGACATGCATTAAGGTTTTTTTCTTTAAAATGCATAACACAACATAACATAGCATAAACACACATATCAAATTAAGATTTACATGATGACACTCGTACACACATAATTTAAAATGAAGATTTAAGCATTTTTGCATTCATATTATATGCACAAAAGTCGATGGATGATGGTATATCATTCTAAGTAAGCATAACATCATCCATAGAAAATCCCAGAGCAAGGTAGTAGCAAGAGCAAGTGCTTACACATTTCCAGTTTGATCTAAGTTGGGTATTTCTAACATTAAGCTAAGTTTTGATGAGATGTTCGTTGTATTTGTAGAGAATGTATCTGAAGCGTCATACGCTGAGGTCGGCTCCCCAATCTGAGGGTGAGTCTTCAGATGCGCATAGTGAGGTCATGATCGAGGAGTTGCATCAGAGCAATGAGATTTTGCCGAGACAAATAGTTGTGATGCAAACATAGATGCATGTATTGTTGACTGCCACTTTAGAGCAATAGTCTGGGGTCCAGGACCCTATAGTGGGTCGGGTTGTTCCTGTTCCTCCTGCTCCCCTGGTGCCTCCTGTTTTGTTGTCGCCCGAGATGAATTTCATCTCGCATTTCCAGTGTTTAGGAACCCAGACCTATGATGGGAGGGCTGATTTTGTGGTGTTAGATGACTGGGTCATAGCTATTGAAGAGATGTTTTCTTATTCGGGAATTTTTGCAGACCAAAAGGTTATGGTCGTTTCTTATCAGCTGAAGTGTCTTGATAAATGCTGGTGGATTAAGGAGAAGGAATGCCTTACAGAGGGGTGCTCGTGAGAAAGGTTCAAGGGGATGTTGTTGAAGAAATTCCTGCCGTCAGTGGAACAAGACAAGCTGATAAATAATTTTTTTCATTTGAAGCAGAGGCAACTCACAGTTGGTGAATATGAGATCGAGTTCAGCGAGTTAAACAGGTTTGCTCTGGATCTGGTAGCCACTGAGGAGGGCAGAGATAAGTGTTTTCTGGGTGGTCTTCGAAGTGACATCCAACAGTTAGCCAACGCTTACCGATCTGAGAATTATGCTAAAGTAGTGGAAGCTACTTTGAAGGTGGAGGCTATTGATAACGCCAAGAACCGTGACATGTTACTGAGGAAGTAAAAGAGAAAGGGTGAGGATAGTGGAATCCGTTCAGCAACTGGCCCTGCTTTGAAGAAAGGGGGCAAGGAGGTGTATAGTTTTTGTGGTCGTCCAAGCCACCCTTTCAAAAAGTGCTTCAAGAGGTTGGGTGCTCAGAAGTAGCATCAGGTGCTTGCGATTTAGAGGACACCCAAGGGAGATCTGACCTGTGCTTTGTGTAAGCGGAAGGGGCATGATGTTTCCCACTATTGGTTAAAAGATAAGACTTGCTTCCAATGTGGGCAGAAGGGGCATGTGAAGTCTAAGTGCCTGCAGTCCTAGCCCACGATGCAGTCGGTTCCGCTTCAGGCTTTGCCACCGCCGTAGCTGCAGAAACTGGATAGTGGAAATGATAGACTGAATGTGATGACCAAGGAAGAAGCTCAGTCTTCTACTCAGGTGATCTCAGGTTAGTTTCTGCTCTAGTTGTTAACTTGTAATTATAGATTCAGTTTCGGCCATATTAGTTATCTGTATAATTTTATAGGCGAGTTTAAGGTAAGGAATCCTTGGGCGCGCGTTCTTTTCGATTTGGGTGTCCACTCACTCTTTCGTAGCTAGGAATTTCGTAGACCAACATCATTTGGCCATTGATCAAGTTAGCGATCCGCTTCGTGTTAAGTTTCCATCTGGTGATTCAGTGGTGTCGAATCAGGGTATCTAGAATGGCCCTATTCTTTTATGTAGATTCCTAGCTTATGCTAATCTAAAGGCGCTAGATTTGGAAGACTTCGATGTGATCTTGGGTATGGATTGGTTATCCAGATACGATGTTGTCATTCAATGTAAGGTCAAGTGTTTGGATTTCAAGATGGACAACGGCGAACCCATGAGCGTGTTTGGCTTTCCGCGTCATGACTCCCCAATCATATCTGTGGTACGTGCTCAGAAATTTTTAGAGTCCGATTATAATGCTTACCTTGTTTCTATTTTGGAAGTTGCCCGTGATTTGCCGCCTATTGAGGATATTTTTGTGGCGCGAGAGTTTCCCGATATTTTCCCTATTAGTCTTCCTGATCTCCTTCCTGAGAGAGGTGTAGTGTTTGTTATATACCTTGAGCCTGTCACTTATCCTATTGCAAAGACACCTTACAGTATGGCTCCACACGAGTTGGGAGAGTTGCGCACTCAGTTAGACAAATTGTTGCAGTGTGATTTTATTAGGCATAGTTCTTCACCCTGGGTTGCTCTAGTCCTTTTTGTGAAGAAAAAGGATGATTTTATAAGATTGTGCATAAATTATAAGGAGCTAAATAAGGTAACTATCAAGAATAGATATCCGTTGTCTCGGATTGACGATTTGTTTGACCAGTTGCGGGGTAGCTCTGTGTTCTCGAAGATTGACCTTCGATCAGACTACCATCAGTTGAGGATCCGTGAGTCGGACGTTCCGCGAATTGCTTTTCGTTTTCGGTATTAGCATTTTGAGTTCTTGGTAATGTCCTTTGGATTAATGAATACACCCTTTGCATTTATTGATATGATGAATCGAGTATTCAAAGATTTTCTATATCACTTCGTGGTTGTGTTCATCGATGATGTTCTGGTGTATTTTTGAAGTGCTGAGGAGCATACTTTGCATTTGTGCTTAGTATTGTCTACTCTAAGGAAGCATAAGTTGTATGCGAAGTTTAATAAATGTGAATTTTGACTTTCTCAAGTGTCTTTCCTAGATCACGTTGTGAATAAAGATGAAATTTTTGTGGACCCAACAAAGATAGTTGCTATTTTGGACTGGAAGAGGCCTACAACACCTAAGGAAATAAGGAGTTTCTTAGGGTTGACATGTTACTATTGAGATTTGTGCAAGGATTTTCATTGTTGTCTGTACCTTAGATCAAACTTACGCAGAAGAATGCAACGTTCATTTGGAGTGATTCCTGTGAAGAAGCTTTTTGAAAATTGAAGAAGCGATTGTGCACTGCTCCTATTTTGACTTTACCTATCAAATGAGTGGAGTATGCGGTTTATGTGTACACCTCACAAGTTAGACTTGGGCGCGTCTTAATGCAAGAAGGAAATGTAATCGCATATGGATCGAGACAACTGAAGGTTCACGAAAGAAACTACCCTACGCATGACCTTGAGTTTGCAGCGGTTATTTATGCCCTAATTATATGGGGACATCTATTGTACGAGGTGTCATGTAAGATTTACACAAACGACAAAAGTCTGAAGTATGTCTTCACTCAGAAGGAGCTGAATCTGCGCCAACATAGATGGTTAGAGTATGTCAAGGATTGTGAGGTTCATATCTTTTATCATCCAGGTAAGGGTAATGTGGTGGTCGATGCCTTGATCAAAACAGCCGCACATGTCTTTGGTCTTTCCGTGCAATCCTTGGAGGAGGAGTCCTTATTGATGAATATAACGGTCAGGAGTAGCACTGTGTCAACTAACTTAGAAGTTGGAGAGCCTTCATAGATTACACATACGAGATTACATCAGAGAGATGATCTGAAATTGCAGCACATTCAGAGTAGAGCTGAAAGGGGAGAATTACCAGACTTCTTTATAGATAGTGATGGTTCCCTAAGGTACTAGGGTAGATATTGCATTCCTACTGTTGAGGATATTCGGGCAAAGATTTGTGATGAAGCGCATAATTCTAGCATTGCCTATCATCCTGGTTCTACGAAGATGTACATAGATCTGAAGCAGGTTGTTTGGTGGTCAGGTATGAAGAATGATATAGCAAGGTTCGTATCAGAATGTTATACCTGTCAGCGTGTTAAGGCAGATCATAGAAGACCTGAAGGTAAGTTTACCCATTTTGATATTCCAAGCTGGAAGTGGGAGAGTATTTCTATGAATTTCATTACCGATTTGCCGAGGTCTCCCCGAGGGCATGATTCTGTGTGGGTTACTGTTGTCAATTGACAAAGTGTGCTCACTTCGTGCCCTTCAAAATTGACTATTCCATGGAGAAAATAACAAAGCTTTATTTGGATGAGGTCATCAGATTGCATGGTGTGCCAGTGATTATTATATCAGATCGGGATTCCAAATATATGTCTTATTTTTGGCGAAGCTTGTAGGAAGCTTTGGGCACTGACCTTAGGTATTCTACCGAATATCATCCGCAGACTAATGGTCAAATAGAGAGAGTGAATCAGATTTTAGAAGATATGATTAGATGTTATATTATGGACCATGGTGGAGCTTGGGATAAAAGTCTTGGACTTATAGAGTTTGCTTACAACAATAGTTATTAGAAGAGTTTGCAGATGACGCCCTTTGAGGCTTTGTATGGGAGGCGTTGTCGGACTCTCCTATTTTGGGCTGAAGTTGGTGAAAGACTGTTGTTAGGTCCTGAAGCCTTGGAAGAGATAAGCATTGTTGTGTCGCATATTCATGAGAAGTATGAGAAGCATTGTTTTGGGCTTCGTGCAACTCAAGAGCATTATGAGAAGTATGCAAATCAGCGAAGGGTTGATCTAAAGTTCGTAGTTGAGGACATGATTTTCTTAAAAGTTTCTCCGATGCCAGGTGTTAAGAGATTTGGAAGGAACCACAAGTTGGATCCTAGGTATGTGAGACCTTTCCAGATTATTGAGCGCATCAGAGCGTCTGCTTATAGGCTGGATTTGCCTGCTGATTTCCCTGGTGTTCATGATGTGTTTCATGTGATCCAGTTGCGATAGTGTGTGCCTAGTGATCGTCATGTCTTTGACTCTGTGCCCCAGTTGCAACTCAATCTTTCTTATGTTGAAGAGCCTGTCCGCATTCTGGAGACGCGGGATCGAGTATTACGGAGGGAGATAATTCCTATGGTTAAGGTTCTTTGACAAACTCAGGACGTCAAGAGCACGACTTGGGAATTAGAATCTTCCATAAAGGAATCTCATCCCTATCTTTTCTCCTAGCTTTCTTCGGTGAGTATTTCTATCCGGTAAAATCTTAAGTTGTCCCTTTTATCTCTTGGGTTCGGATTGCGTTTCAAGTTTCAGGACGAAACTTCCCTTTATGGGGAGTAGATGTAACACCCCTGAATTTTTGATGATTTATTTTAATCTCCTTTTGACATAATGATGACGTAATGGCGTTACATTAATGCAAAGTTATTAGTGTGACGTCGTTAGTACGTTTCTGTGCCCGATTGGTCAAGCGACTGAATTTCAAGCTTGCCGGAGTGTGGAATTTTCTGAGTTTAAGAAATTAAAATTATTAATTTTAATCGCGATTGCCAACTTTCGTTGTCATAAACTGTGAAAATAAATCGTAACTCGTTATCGGCTCGTCGAACTCTGATTTTGACTTCATCGTTGGATTTGTAGAACCGGTATTTACCTTTGGTGCAAATTTCATCAAAAACCAAGTTGGCCTTAGTCCAAATCGTCAAATAAAGGTTAAGATCATTTATAAATCATATTATATAAATAAATATACATAAAGATTTCCATATAAAATCGGCTCACCTTAGATTTAGGTTTTACGATCTTTTACGTCTTCTTGTTCTGCCGAACCCGAACCGCGAGAGACGGAGGAGGCGTTCTTCCGGGAGCTTTTCGACGGCCGCCACGGGAGCTACAGTGAGTGGATTCTTCGTCGGAGCATAGATTTGGAAAGCTCTTGCCAATTGAGATCTACACGTGTGCGGTGAGTATTTCCGATTTCGTTGATTTTTGGTGTTGGATTGAGTAGCCCTAACCCTCTTTTTTGTCCAAAACCTTTCAGAAATTTGTTATCGTGGTTTTCTGCTGGTCATCGCTTGACGTGGAGTGCGTTGGAGGCTGGAAATCGGGAGATTTTGAGGCAAGTGACAGTTTTCTTTTTCTCCCCTTGCCTAGTTTTCTCCTTATAAAATCTCCCACCTTGTTCATTTTGAAATGAAGTTGATTCCTTCTTTGTTGACCACGTTTAGGTTAGTAAGGAATAGTGAGTGACAAGGAATTAATGTCAAAACAAAGTTTAGTGATTTCTGTTCAAGTCGTGGAATCGGGTATGTAAATTCATCGAGTGGACTCGACTAGTTTTGTCGAAATAAAGGCCAGATTCGTTGGGTAATTAGAATTGAATTCGTCGAGCTGTCGTGTATAATTCGTTGAGTAGACATGTAAATTCGTCAAGAAGTTACGTAGAATTCGTCGAGTAGACATGTAAATTCGTCGAGTAGTCACGTAAGGTTCGTCGAGTTCGTCGAGAAGTTCGTCTAGTGCGTCGAGAGGTTAAGTCGAATCCGTCGAGCGATTACATCGAATTCGTCAAGTGATCATGCTGAATTCGTCAAGTGATTTCGTCTATTGCGTCGATTGGTTAAGTCGAATTTGATGAGTGGTTGCGTCAAGTTTGTCGAGTACTTGGATAAGATTCGTCGAGTGGTTTTGACGATTCGTCGAGTGATCACGCCGAATTGATGCACGGTCTCGACGAATTCGTCGTGAGGACTGTTTTTACTTGGAAAATTCTGGGTTTTTCTTGCGTCGTCGTGATAATCCAATGTCAAGTCTTGTGTGGTGTCAGATTTTAGTTCTGATATTTTGGAATGTTGGTTGGATTGGAATGGATGACCACCAACACAGTGCCTGTTAGTAAAACATTACACTCGGTGGTTTTTTGGGACTATTTGGTTGGATTGGAATGGATGACCACCACCACAATGCCTTTTTTTTGGATGTTTTGGTCTGATGGTTTGTGTTGGAAAGAATGTCACTGCCTTAGTACCGTTTATTACCGATGTTAATGATTCACTTTTCGAGCCGATAATTCTCTTTTACTACATATATATGATTACTTAAATGTGTACTTATTGCACTTGGTGCAAATCCTTCTCTTTTATAGACAATTCGTGCTGATTTATATTATATTTATTGTTCATATGATCTTTGTTTGTTGTTGTTTCACAGTTACACTTGTTGGGTTGGTAACTTCTTTAACTCATTAATCTTTAAACTCTGTTTGAGCTGCCTTTTTGCGCTTTTGTGCTGAGACATTCTTTTTTTTTTGAATGCCTTGGGTTTAAACTAGTAACAGCTAGAGCTATCCGAGTTTGAATCCTACAGGCTTCTATAGCTAAGTTCTTTTCCTCTCATCAGTGAGAGGTAGTCTGTCGTTTCTGCTAACTTTGTAGTTTATCTCAGACTTGTACTGTTGATGTTATGAGTTCATGTCAGATTGTTAGTGCCCATAACGTAGTTTCTTTCTATGTAGACTATTTAATTGTTGTTACTGCTATTACTATTTTCTGCTATTGATGTATTGCTCTATAGAAAAGTTTTATGTTAGGTTGCATATTAGTTATTTTATATGTATAAAAAATCTGCATCTTACTCATACTCATAACATTTATTTCAACTAAATGACACTCTATTTTGAAGATCGTAAAAGTTTTTTTTTTCTACTTGTACTAAATTTATAAACTTACATGTCATTAGTTCATTGTAGGGTCTTCATGCTCATGTATGATAAAATGAATTAAACTCTATATTTTCTGTTGCGTATATACTTTTCTACTTGTGGACTAGCTGATCAACTGAACCGAGTGACACGATCTCTGAACTTTAAACTTAAATCTTGTTTTTCAACATAAATTATTTATGTCTTTTATGAAAATAAATGAAGAGACAGAACTGCCTGAGCGTCTGTAGTTGTCCTCTACACCGCGTGGTATCATGATGTGTATTTTTTCTCACTTTGATAATATATTTATATATTGAGATAATACGGGTTGTGACATTGGACGATCCAAGTAACTCTGATATTTCTTTGTTGTTTTTTTTTGTTGAATCGGGAGTCCCATGAAGAAGTCCAGTCGATTCATCCTTAGTGTTCTGCAAAAATGAGGAGTTAAACACATGATTGGTAAGATTTAGGCTCCGTTTGTGATCGTAAATGCGTGGTTTAAAACGTCATTCGTTAAGGATCACCTAACAACATTATTCGTTTGAACATAAAAGTGGATGAAGTTTCTTAGGTGGGCTTTACAAATGACAATTTAACACCCGTGTTCATGACCGCCACCATCGTGCCAAACGCAGCCTTAATGGGATGACTTGTGTAAAGTAAGGATCGTGGTTGTCCCTGTTGTAGAAACATGTAAGGAAAACATGACCGAGGAAGACGTAGTTTGAATGAACCCGATCTATAACTGGTTTAATGTTAGAGGCTGAATCTGGAGTTCCATCCGTTTGTGTATGTTACTAAGGAAAATAAAAATCATTGCTAAGTTGGGAGATCATTGGGGAGCATGGGTGGATTTAGGGGGGGGGGGGGGGGGGTCGTGCCCCCCCCCCCCAAGAAAAATATATATATATATATATATATATATATATATGATATAAAATAGATGTTATTTCTGCCTTCATTTTGCGGTTGGGGCAGAATAGTGAAATGAAATCCCGTTAATATTTCCGTGAAATCTGCTTGATCAAAATCCCTAACGTGCGACGCGTGCGACGTGCCTTGGCCCTCTTCATTCTCGTTGGGCATCTACGATCCCTCTACAGCTATACTGCTCTACTTGCCATCGGTCACCCCTTCCTGTTCTTGGATCTGTCATCTCATCTGAACTTTGTTTGTAGTGTTATAAATATGTACAATGTTATGTGATCTATGTTGCTTTATATTAGTAAAAACGAAAGGACATCTGCTCAACAAGGAGATGCTGAAGTAGCGTTTAGAAAAATGAGAGTATTTGAATTTGTATTTATCTTGCATTTAATGAAGAAAGTTTTGGAAATCAGTGACGTTTTATGCAAGACACTGCAACATCAATCTCTAAATATATTAAATGCTATAAATTTAGTTTCAACAACAAAAACTCTCATTCAAAAATTACGGGAATCTGGCTGATAAAAATTCTTAAAGGTTGTGACCATATTTTGTGAGAAAAATAAAGTCGAAGTTCCCGACATGAATGCTCGTTTTAGTGATCGTTGTTTTCAAAGTTCACGTGCAATTATTATAGTGGAACATCACATTCGAGTAGACATTTTCAATTCCACAATAGATTGTGTGTTGTAGGAGCTCAACTCAAGATTCAGTTAAAATTCTATGGAACTACTTCATCTAAGTATGACTTTAGATCTAAGTGATGATTAAAAATCTTTCAATATTGATGATATATGCGCTCTTGCAAAAAAATTATATCCTAAAAATTTCAACGAGCATGAAATTTATGTGTTGAATACTCAGTTGCAACATTATCAATTTGATATTTCTTCTCATAAGGACTTCAAGAATTTGCTTACAATTTTCACGTTTTATCAGAAATTGGTGGAAACAAAAAAAAATCAAAAACCTACTGTCTTATTGACAAATTGATTTGAGTCATTTTGACTCTTCTGTATCAACAACAATCACAAAAAAATCATTTTCTGCTATGAAACTTGTTAAAACGAGACTTCCGAATAAGATGGATGATGAATTTCTTGCAGATTGCATGACTTTATACATTGAGCGAGAAATAACGGAGAAAATTGACAAAGATTATATTATATATGAATTCTATGAAGTAAAAAATCATAATGCATAATTGAAGTAATATGTATGAGGTTGTTTGTATCTTTTTGATTTATTGAAGATATATAATATATTTTATCCAAAAATTATCTATATTTTTTATATTAATTTTTTTTGACTTTGCTTGGTGACTGTGCCCCCAAGTCAGAATTCTTGGATCCGCCCCCGTCAGGGAGTGGGGATGGCATGAGACTGAGAATGGATGGAATTTATCTGAAACTCCGTCTGAGCTTGCATGTTCCCGTGTCCATAAAAAACTATTGTTAGGCAGATTTGTTGTTAAAGAGGGGGATGACAGAAGAATCCAAGGGTGTTGGTGTAAGACCCCCCTCGCGGAACACAGGACACAGCACGAGGGGAGTCTTATGCCCAGAACAGCCACCTTGCGGTAGTGCCAACACACGGGTTGACCTGTTCCACAAGACGCATATCCTGTTGGCTACAACCAATATCATCATTACCAACCCAACATAAAGATAAATAGAAGTCAAAATAACACACTAAGTAAAAAGGTCCAAGATAAGTACATCAAAATAGAAGAAGCATCAACAAGCTTCTATAATATCAGAGTACATGTACAAAATTTCCCAAAGGCTACACAAAGGAGTCTCTCAAAACTCATATCTGTCACTGATGGCAGCGATGGTACCGTCACATCAGGCCCTATCGTCCTGGTTTGGCTGCCCTCCTGCAAGACCTGCTGCTGGGTTTCCTCTTAAAGGAAGACGTAACAATCGTTAGTCGAAAGACTAAGTGGCTATCTCATCCTCTCACCCCGACAACTCTTAGGCAACGAGCGGGAGAAAGAAGAGGGTACAATATATATGTAGTTGTAGTACAAGCAGGTGGTATATAATGCTAACATTGTCAACATAATCAACAGTATAAATGAATAACTACAACAGTCTAAACTAGTAGTTCTACTATCAACAGGAGTGTACAAATAGAAATATACAATAAGAAGTTACTCAACCTATATGAATGCCCATACCGATATATAGGTTAAGGATCGGCTTAACAGTAAAGTAATTCATCATATAAGAGTGCCCATATAAACTTATATGATAAGAATCTTATGTGATGCAATGCAATGCTATGGCTCACCCATGTTCACACAAGCCATTTCACAACTCGTGCTCAACAGCATGCAAGGGCTTTACACCGAGTCCCTTATCAACACATCAGTCCGGTACGACAAACACACACACACTTCCAAATCATTCCTGTGCGGTAAACAAAAACGCACTTTTAAATCATTCCTGTGCAGCAAACAAACACGCACTTCCAAATCTTTCATGTACGGCAAACAAACATGCACTTCCAAATCATTCCTGTGCGGCAAACAAACACACACTTCCAAATCATTCCTGTGCGGCAAACAAGCACACACTTCCAAATCATTCCTGTGCGGCAAAAAAACACACACTTCCAAATCATTCATGTGCGGCAAACAAACACGCACTTCCAAATCATTCCTATGTGGCAAACAAACACGCACTTCCAAATCATTCCTATGCGACAAACAAACACGCACTTCCAAATCATTCATGTGCGGCAAACAAACACACTTCCAAATCATTCCTGTGTGGCAAACAAACACACACTTCCAAATCATTCTTGTACGGCAAACAAACGCGCACTTCCAAATCATTCCTGTTTCCATGCAAGCAAGCACGCAAGGGTTCATCATTCGCATAGGTGGCAAGCCACCTTTTACAACCTATTAATCCCACACTGCTACCCGTAGGGAGACACATCTCTAAGCTGTGGAATACTATACACATTTCATTCACCACTATATCATATGGCCTTATATTAACCTCATCTAATTCCTTCTTATCTCAAGCATTCACAAATCTCTATGCTTCCATAGGATATTCACACACTCTCATGATACTTCACTTACACCTCAAACATGATATCATGCTCTATGTTACACCATTCAATATTCGGGCATCACGCCTTCTTTCCAAAACCTATATCATTATCCTGATTATAACCATGCACCTTCTTACCGGATTTCACGAGAATATCGCTTGTACGACCATATCGTATCAGATCGTTTGCCTATTGAACTCCTCCAAACCGATTACACAAATACATTTCTTCAAACCATTTGTTTACTATGTGATATATCTACCAAATCCCATCAACCATTAGTTCACTAACTCTCCCTAAACATCCGCTTATCCAACTCTACCAATCCATCTGTACTTATGTATTTTACCAACCACTTGATTTCATAAGAATCTTTCATCCTATGGCCAACAATTATTTATTTATCATAATCACTAATAAGTTAGTTCAGCAAAGCCTCCACATTATTTTTCTACGATCTATCCATCAAAATCAAAACACATCAAACCATTTGCTCACTAAGCCCCAAATTGTTTGTACAAACACGTATCACCAATCATTTGTTTATCTAAGGATTTATCAATCATATCTCATCAACCATTTGTTATTCTTAAGGATCTATCCACTAGATACCAATAGTCATTTGTTCATCACAATCACTACTAAATTAAGTCCAGCAATTCTCACGCAAATCTCAACATTTATTTGCTATGACCTATCTATCGACTAAATGCCAACAATCATTTAATCATCACAGTCATGTAAGTTAAGTCCAGCAACCTCAAATAATTTACTATGACCTCTCTACCAATTTCAAACTAGGTTATGCACTTAAACCGAGAATTATAAGTGCAGGAAGCTTGCTGGTCAGCAACTTAGATCGGGGATTTATGAGGCTATAGACCTCGTAGGAAAACGTGTAACCATCCATTGTAAAGGTCTTTCCAAGGGTTACAACTTTTGTATTCAGACCAAAATCCATATCTGGCCGCAACATACTCAAAATAGGCTTCGAAGTCTGATGCGTTCAGAAGATAGTTTTCTGCATTCAGAAGCCATGGATCTCATCATTCTCCTCGGTGGCATCTTCCACCTTGCTTGTGTTGTTTGTTCTTTATAGGGAAAGAGAAGAGGAAGACTTTCCAGGAAATCCGACTCCGGCCGCTCCTTGTTTCGTCGGGCTTGGCAAAGACAATCAACTCCGTAAGAGGAAAATGAAAAGTCCGGCTAGGGTTTTCCCGTAAGTCTTCTTTTATAATGAGAAATTAGGGTTAGGTTGCTCCGCCATGTGTCGCCCTAGCATTGGACTGCCTAATATTGTATTAAATAAGTCCTATTGAAAGAACCGGGGCCAATTAATTCATTTTGGCGCAATTCCCAAAACTGGGTTCAGCCTGTTAATATGAACCAGCAAACTGGGTCGAGAATTTCTCTAAGGCAAAAGCGTTGAGTGCAGTCAGCACACTCAATGCCTATTGCCGCCAGAAAATTCTAAGTCCAAAAGAGTTGAGACCAGTCAGCTCACTCAACGCCAAAATCTGCCAGCAAAATTCTAAGTTTAAAAGCATTGAATGGCATTGAGTGAGCTCAACTCACTCAATGCCATTCAGTCTTTGGCGTTGAGTCCATTTAACTCACTCAATGCCTATAGAAACTAGAAAAATCCCAAGTCCAAAAGCACTGAGTCAAGCCACCACACTCAACACCTAAATCGGCTAGAACTATTCTAAGTAAAATGACGTTGAGTGAGCTCAACTCACTCAACGCCAATAATTCTATGGCGTCGAGTCAAGCCACTACACTCAACGCCTGGCCTTTAATATAATTTCTAAGTCATAACTGGCATGGCGTTGAGTCTATGCAACACTCTCAACGCCTTATTTCCAGAAATCGCCAAGTAAAATGGCGCTGAGTGAGCTCAACTCACTCAACGCCATTCAGTCTATGGCGTTGAGTGCGTTCAACGCACTCAACGCCCCGAGCCAGAAATATTTCTAAGTTAAATGGCATTGAGTGAGCTCAACTCACTAAACGCCATTCGGTCTACGGTATTGAGTGAGCTCAACTCACTCAACTCCCCGAGCCAGAAATATTTCTAAGTTAAATGGCGTTGAGTGAGCTCAACTAACTCAATGCCATTCAGTCTATGACATTGAGTGAGCCCAACTCACTCAACTCCCCGAGCCAGAAATATTTCTAAGTTAAATGGCGTTGAGTGAGATCAACTCACTCAACGCCATTCAGTCTATGACGTTGAGTGAGCTCAATTCACTCAACTCCCCGAGCCAGAAATATTTCTAAGTTAAATGGCATTGAGTGAGCTCAACTCACTCAACGCCATTCAGTCTACGACATTGAGTGAGCTCAACTCACTCAATGCCCCGAGCCAGAAATATTTCTAAGTTAAATGGCATTGAGTGAGCTCAACTCACTCAACGTCATTCAGTCTATGGCATTGAGTGAGCTCAACACACTCAACTCCCCGAGCCAGAAATATTTCTAAGTTAAATGGCATTGAGTGAGCTCAACTAACTCAACGCCATTCAGTCTATGACGTTGAGTGAGCTCAACTCACTCAACGCCCCGAGCCAGAAATAATTCTAAGTTTAATGGCATTGAGTGAGCTCAACTCACTCAACGCCATTCAGTCTACGATATTGAGTGAGCTCAACTCACTCAACGCCCTGAGACAGAAATATTTCTAAGTTAAATGGCGTTGAGTGAGTTCAATTCACTCAACGTCATTCAGTCTATGGCGTTGAGTGAGCTCAACTCACTCAACGCCCCGAGCTAGAAATATTTCTAAGAAAAACCCTACCCCATTCGTCGAGTCCAGTCGACTCACTCGATATTTCCCGAACCTGATTCCATTCTCTTGACTCAAAACGCGTGCGAGGGGTCTAGCACGAAATGGGATGTTACAAATCATATAAACAAAATAAAAGATTTTGTTCCCGAAATCAGGCTAAGGCCATGGGGAAGATTAAATCATGAACTCAAACATTGTGTGTACGTGCGTCATCATGTAGATCTTAGCTTGACACGTGTTCTATGCAATGTCATGTTATGCATGTTATGCTATGCAATCTAGAAAAGGCCTTAGTGCATGTTATGAGCGGCGTACACAAGTAATATTATGCATCCCATTCTACATAATATTGCATGCAACAAAAAGTAAAATCTAATGCACATTCCTATGAGGATCCATATGCAAACCCATATTATGCATCTCATCCTACATAATATGCCCCCTTATACTTCTTATCATGCTTATGAGTGTAGTGTTCATGCTTTAGCCAAGACGTACTGAAGACACATCGGTGTGTGTATGAAATGATACTAGACAACTTACGCTAACCGATTTAATAGTATTTTGATCAATTGCCAAACAACCTATTTCATCGATGTTAACTTTCACAACCATTCTTTTCACGACGTCAAGGCGAACCAAGGCGAGCGCCAAACGCCTTGACACTTAGGCGACATGGCGGACGCCTAGGCGACCATAAGGCGAGCAAGTCACAAGTCACAAGGCACCAATTTACTCAATTTTTATTTTAAAAAAACAGACTATAGACTGCGGTTATTATAATAACCACAGTCTATAGTCTGCAGGCTTTAAGACGGCGGTTATTATAATAACCGCAGTCTATATACACTAAAGACTACGGTTATTATACCAACCGCAGTCTATAGTATGTAGCTTTAAGACTGTGGTTATTATACCAACCGCAGTTTATAGTATGCATCTTTAAGACTGCGGTTATTATAATAACTGTACAACCCCGTATCCAGCGAGTGAGCTAACAGGAGCCGATCCGGCCGGCCCAGACCGCCCCCGAGCCCCAGGCGAGTTCAGCAGGGTATGCCGAGCCCAGCATGCCAAGTACGGGCTCGGCAATTGATAGTTTTACTTTCAAGACAACCTAAACATCTAGAGGGGGGGTGAATAGGTTCTAATTGCTTGTTTATACTTCTAGGCAGAATTCAATAGCAGAAATAAAACATTCAGCACAGCAATCACAGAAATTGAAACATCACAGATTGCACAATGTTTTATAGTGGTTCCCCAAGGTTTGGGTACATCCACTTTCCCCCTTCACCTATCTAGCAGTATGCTAGATTCGGCCAAACTTCCACTATTCTCAGATCCGCAGATCCTACAGCTCAGAACCTGGATAGGTTCCTACAACTCAGGCTCAATAGCCCTACCTCAGCCTTGCCTCAAGGCCTACCACTCAGAGAAGAACCTTCTCCTACACTCAGGCAAATAGCCCTACCACTCAGAGATCACCTCTCCTACACTCAGCCTTTATAACACAGGCTTACAACTCAGATCTGTGTAAACAGATCCTACAGAAATTTAGAAAAGATATTTTAATGTCTTGCCTTTGTTGAGAGAGAAGAGGACAAGACACTTCTTGATCAGCTGATGAAATCAACTGAATCTGAGCTTTCTTCAAAGCTTCTTGAATCTGAACTTAGCTGAGTTGATTTCCAAACAGCTTCTTGAGAAACCACTGATGGCTTCCTTCTTCTTCTTCAAGATGACTGGATCCCTCTCTATCCAACACCTTTTCTGATACTTCAGACTTCTTCTTCTTAGATCTTCTGATGAAGATCTTCTTTAGAGCTTAACACTTTCTTGAATTGAAACTTCAATAGGATCGTAATCCTTTTTTTTTTCTCTTCTTAGATCTTCTTCTTTTTATCACTATTTCCTTCTGAATATGTCTATTTATAGACTTTCTTCATGGTAACCGGCTGATCCGGTTTCTAACTGTTTTCTGACAGGTCTGACAGCTTCAGTTAAACGGTGGCAACCCACAGCTGTCAAGTCTTCAAACAGTTCCTGTACCTTAGCCTTGGACAGCAAAATGTCGAGACAGTCTGTCAGAAAGTGTCGAGACCAATCTGTCTATCTGTGTCGACACAAGTGACTTTGGTGTCGACACAGTCTTTGATGATGTCGACTAAGTTGCCTTTAAGTCGACACAGCTTCTTCAGAAAATAACTTGGTCTTGGCTCTGCAATGTGTCGACAAAAGTCCTGTGTGTCGACACAGTTGTTGTAGATTCAGAACTCAGTATGTGTCGACTCAGCCTTCAGGTGTCGACACAACAATCTTCAATTCTGCCAAAATGTGTCGACTCAGTCTCAAGGTGTCGACACATCCTCCCAGTGTCGACACAGTTGAGGTCGACAATCTTCTTCTGTGAGTCGACTATCTTTCTCTGGTCGACTATCTTTCACTGATCGACTATCTTTCTCTGGTCGACTATCTTTCACTAGTCGACTATCTTTCACTAGTCGACTATCTTTCTCTGGTCGACTATCTTTCTCTGTGTGTCGACTATCTTTCACTGTGTCGACACTGCTTCCTAGTGTTGAGGTCGACGATCTTCTTTATGTGTCGACACTGCTTCCCAGTGTCGACATAAATGTGATCGACTATCTTTCTCTGTGTCGACACTGATATTCTGAAGTGTCGACACAAATATTCTGAAGTGTCGACACAA
The DNA here is from genome assembly GCA_039513925.1 of Platanthera zijinensis. Taxonomy (NCBI): domain Eukaryota; kingdom Viridiplantae; phylum Streptophyta; class Magnoliopsida; order Asparagales; family Orchidaceae; genus Platanthera; species Platanthera zijinensis. Next base: position 8,496,059 of record CM077089.1, read on the forward strand.
ATATTCTGAAGTGTCGACACAAATATTCTGAAGTGTCGACACAATTTCTTCAGGTGTCGACACGTGGACTTAGAATATTTTTCTGCATTCTTTAATACTTCTTCACCTGCACATGTCAACTCAAAACAACATCAAATACACCTTGATGTATATCATTGAGCTAAGTTGGGCTTCTTCAAATCAGGTACACATTTTCCAATGTACCCAACAATCTCCCCCTATTTGGAGAAGTCATAACCCTTATAGCCAATGATGTACACCATTTATAAAAAGTATAAACTGATGATATATGACATAACTGGAATACTTAATATAAATAAAATAAAAACAATCCATCACAGAATGAACATTATATGATACCAAACAACATTTTGTTTATAACTTGGTAATGTTTAATTACAGAGTTTTACATTTAATGATCAAAACATAACAAAACACTTTGAAAGAACTAAAAATTAAGACTGATCAGACTCTTTTATGACAATCCCTTTGCCAGATTGAATTTGAGCCTTCACAGGAGCTTCAGAATCTTCAGCTGGTTTCTTGCCTTTTAGCTCAGCTTTCTTCAGAGCTTCTTCCTTGAGCCTTTGCCTTTCAAAATAATGAAAGGGCTTTGGAAAGTACTTGCTCGGCTCCTGAGCATCGGGTGGCAGCCTACCCAGCTTGGCTTTTCTTCTAAACTGTACTATTGCCTCTTGCCTGGCTTCATACTTCTGCCATTCCATCTCATTGAACCACTTGCCTCTTTCATGTTCTTGGTCTTTGACAGCCTTCCATGCAGTGAGTATAATATTTCTGGAAGTAGGACTCCACTGCTCAAAGTCTGGCTTAAGTTCAGCCTGCTCTCTAAATCTTTTCTTAGATAGTAGAGCATCTTGCTGTTCTTTCAAAGTAGCCTCAGGCTTATCTACTTTCCCAATAACAACCCTGTGAACCTCCTTTGGAGGACTATACATTCCTTGAACTTGCTGATCAATCATATCAAAATCTGGAGGAGGGTAAATGACTTGGGCAACCTCAGGTTGATTGCCTTCAAGTAGACCTGTTTGTATTCCTGACTCAGCCACCATAGCATCATCACACAAAGGTGGATATCCCAATGTGGCTCGAATACTATTGGTCACCCATTTGGTGTGCTCTGAGCCTGCATGAACTAACAACCTCTCCCCCTTTATGGCTTCTCTAGTAATATGATCTCTTAGATCTTCCTTCTGAAATCTGATTTGTCCATCCAGATAATTCACACCCTCTTTAAAAAATGGTTTTAACTTTAGAAGCTTGTCAGATATGTCCTTTTGAGAGGTAGTGATAGCAGTTTTAACAGAATCAATAGCAGCTTGAAATTTCTTATCAAATTCTTCCATTTCCTTTGCTCTAGCTGCAGGCAGACCTAGAATAGTCTTTTTCAATTCATTAATGATCGCTTGATGAGATTCAGTTAAATTGTCATTCATCCTTATCTAATTTTCCAAAACATAGTTTTGCTTTAAAGCAATATCATCCACTTTAGGAATGATGGACTGCTGTTGTTTTGCCAAATATACCACAGCATTACCTCCCTTATGGAAGCAATCTGTCATCTCCTTCTTATGCATATTGACTTCAAATCGAATAGACTTTATATCCTGAGCCAAGTCAAATTGCAGGGACTTGTTGTTCTCATCAACATATTTTTCAATAGCCACTCTGTGTTCATCCAATTTCACTTGTAAATCGACCATAAACTTGTTATAATCAAATTCAGAAGGAGTGTGATGTGTTGTAGGCTGTAGAGCCTGCTTATAGCTCTTGCTCCTCTTGAAGACCATAAGTTTTCTCTTCTTAGCCATCCTGGCTTCTTCATTCTCAGAATCAGAAGTACTATCAATTTGAACTCTCTCTTTGGGAGGAGGAGGAACATCTGCTTCAGTGCCATGTTATTCAGCCTCAACATGCACAGGCTCCCCCTCAATTGCTTGCTCCACTTCCATTCTATCAGTAACTATTTCATCATTTGGAAATAACTCATCTAGAGTATATTCCTTCTGGGCTGGAACATCTGCAGTATTCAAATCTTGAGATAAATCAATTTGAGCGTCCTCTTGCACTTGCTCAGACAGCTTCTCCCCCTGTACTTGTTCAGTATTGGTGATGTCCTGGGCAGGTGAGGACACTTGCTTCCCCTGGACCTGTGCAGAAATAGAAATATTAGAAACGTCTTGTGTAGGAAAATACACCAGCTCCCCCTGCACCTGTACCTGGTCATGAGTAGATACAGCTTGTGTAGGTGAATAAACTTGCTGAGCTGGTATTCTTACTTGTTCTCCTTGAATTGCAGGTACAGTGGCATCCTGAACTTGTGTAGAAGCAGGCTGATCTTCAACCTCTTGTCTTACTTGCTCCTCTTGTGGGTGCTCAGTACTGGTAGCATGACCTGGGGATTTCTCAGGTGAATCCTGCCTTTCCACTTCAGGCATCTCTTTGGTCAGGACCCTATCCCATCTGGAAAACAATCTCATGTCCATCCTTCTCATGTGATTAATTTTTGTTCCAGGTAGTTGTTGCATAACATCAGGAATCTCCTTAGTTAGGTATATACTCATTATTCTAGCCAGATTTGGCTTCTTGATTCCTTCCTTAATCTTTTCAAAGATTACAGTTGACCAATCTGTTGGAATTGTAAACACAATCCTGGTCATGAGGCTGAACATATAGGCGGAAATCCTATCATGTCCACCTGGCTTGCACAGAATTACTTTGCCAACCACCTCAGACAGAAACTTGCCCTGTTGATTCATTCCTTTCCTGTTGAAAGCAGCTCCAATTTTCATGGTGGAATCCAATCCACACCATTGAAGAGCCTCCCTTGATTTAGAAGCAGGGACATCCTCTTCATTCTCAATTATAGGTAATTGTAGAATTGTTCTTAACTTACTTGGAGTAATTTCCACTGTTGACCCATGAACTGTGGATTTTATCTCGTGACTTTCAGAATCTACAGATGCAGAAGTAAAGAACTCATGCACCTCCTTCTTCCATATTTTAGATGGTTCGGAGACCAGAAATTCTAATCCCGAGTCGGAGAGGAGAGAGATAACCCCGTGAACATCTGGTGGGGCATCAGCAAAGGCCTGGCGCACCAACTCATATCCTTCATTTACGTTATCTTCAATCTTTGGCGCCATAGATCAGTCGAGAAAGCTTGAAAGATGAGAGAAAGAGAGAGAGAGGGAGAATGTCGACACAGGGTTTCAGTCTCGAAAACCTTGTAAGCGTGTCGACAGAATGAGTTTTTGACCTATTTATACCTTCTGTTTAAAGAAGATCAAAAGTCGCCAAAAACAGACTATAAGTGTCGACACAGATGGAATGTGTCGACACAAGCTTCTATTGTCTCGACTTCAAGTCCGTCTATAATGAGTCGACACCAATTTGTGGATATGTCGACACCTGAGATATATAGTAGAGCATCAGAAAGTCTGTGTCGACTCTTAGTATAAGTGTCGACACAAAATCTGTAAGTGTCGACACCACTATCCTGGTGAAGTCGACACTACATTCCTGGATAAGTCGACAATAAGATTCTTAAGTGTCGACACATATTTTTCTGTGTCGACACAATATCTCTGACTTGTCGACATTACTACCCTGAGTCGACACATTATTACTGAATGTGTCGACACCATCTTACTTAGCCAATTTCTGTTTGTTCAACACAACTTATAAGTACTACAAAGTACTTGATACTACTTCAATGTGTCTTTATATTACTTGAATGTTTTGTTACCACTTCAACTTCATTGTTGATGATTTTGTGATTACACTAATCAATGGTTAACATACCTAATTCAATTTTAAATTTATTGAATTTGGTCTCATCTAGGGGCTTAGTAAACACATCTGCTATTTGATAATCTGTTTTGACAAATTCCAATGAGATGTCTTCTTTTTCTACATGTTCTCTAAGAAAATGGTATTTAATTTCTATATGCTTAGTTCTACTATGAGAAACATGATTATTAGCAATAGAAATTGCACTCTTAGAATCACACAAAAGAGGTGTTCTACTTACTTGAATACCATAATCCTTAAGTTGATGCTGCATAATAGCTGTGCACAGCAGCTTCCAGCAGCAACATACTCAGACTCAGCTGTGGAAATTGCCACACTAGTCTGCTTCTTACTACTCCATGATATCAGTCTTCCTCCCAGGAATTGACAAGTACCTGTAGTACTCTTCCTATCCTCTCTACATCCTGCAAAATCTGCATCTGAATAGCCTGTTAGTAGAAAATCTCTATTCCTAGGGTACCAAAGACCTAGATTAGGTGTGCCCTTAAGATATCTCAGAATCCTTTTGACTGCAGTATAATGAGACTCTTTAGGGCAGGCTTGGTACCTGCACAGACACATGTAGCATACATAATATCTGGTCTACTAGCTGTGAGATATAGTAGAGAACCAACTATTCCTCTATACAAAGTCTCATCAACAGGTTTACCTGCATCATCTTTGCATATAGGCATACTTGTCCCCATAGGAGTTCTCATGATGGAGGATGACTCCATACCATACTTCTTGATTAATTCTTTAGTAAACTTTGACTGGGATATGGACAAGCCATCATCAGTCTGTCTTACTTGGAGTCCCAAGAAGAACTTCAGTTCCCCCATACTGCTCATCTCAAACTTCCCTTGCATAAGTTTGGCAAACTTTTTACAAAGGTTGTTTTCAGTAGATCCAAAGATTATGTCATCAACATAGATCTGAACTAAGATGATCTTGCCTTTGGATTCCCTAAGGAATAGAGTTTTGTCAATTTTTCCTCTTGAGAATTTATTCTCAATAAGGAAAGTAGACAGGGTTTCATACCAAGCCCTTGGGGCTTGCTTTAACCCATACAAAGCTTTTCTAAGCTTATAAACATAATCAGGTTTGAAAGGATCTACAAAACCTGATGGCTGCTCTACATATACTTCTTCTTTAAGATCACCATTCAGAAATGCTGACTTCACATCCATCTGGTATACCTTGAAGTCTTGATAGACTGCATAGGCAAGGAACATTCTGATTGCCTCCAGCCTTGCTACTGGAGCAAAGGTTTGATCAAAGTCAATCCCTTATTCTTGCCTGTATCCTTTTGCAACCAATCTTGCTTTATTCTTCACTATTATTCCACTTTCATCTAGCTTGTTCCTATAGATCCATTTTGTGCCAATTATGTTGTGGCCTCTTGGTTTAGGAACAAGCTCCCAGACATTGCACCTTCTGAATTGATTCAGCTCCTCTTGCATAGCATCAATCCAGTGCTGGTCTTGGATAGCTTCTTCAAACTTCTTAGGCTCCATTTGTGACAGGAAACTTGAATGTAGAACTGTGTTTTGATTTCTGCTTCTAGTTTGCACCCCCTGTCTTGGATCACCTATTATCTGATCAGCTGGATGATCTCTTAAATGTCTTGTAGCTGGAGGAAGATTCCCTTCTGGTTGAACATCTCCAGCTCCTTCATTTAGCTGAATCTCTTGGTTTTCATCAGCTTCTATAGTGTCTTGTTCTCCCCCTGGACAGAAGCCTTCATTTTCCAATGCTCCATCTTCCTTTGATACTTCAGTAATGGAGAGCTTGTCCATACTTTTGCTTATACCTGTTGAGTCATTTGATCTACAAGACAACTCACAGTTGATTAATCTTGTTTCATCAAACACAACATGCACAGATTCTTCAACAATTTGAGTAGTCAAGTTGAAGACTCTATAGGCCTTACTATTTGTGCTGTACCCAACAAATATCCCATCCTGGGATTTGGCAGCAAACTTAGTCAAATATGACTTGCCATTGTTAAGTATATAACACTTGCAACCAAAGATCCTAAAGTAAGATAGATTTGGTTTTCTGCCTTTCACAATCTCATAGGGAGTCATTTTGTGGCTTTTGGTGATAGTAGCCCTATTGATTACATGACAAGCTGTGTTAACTGCCTCAGCCCAAAAATATTCTAGGAGAGAGGTGTCACTCAACAGAGTTCTACCTGCTTCAATTAATGTTCTATTCTTTCTTTCAGCAATTCCATTTTGCTGAGGTGTTCTAGGTGAGGAGAACTCTTGGAAAATCCCAAAGTCTTTACACAATTTTGTTATGCTTTCAGATTGAAACTCAGTACCATGGTCACTTCTGATTTTGACCACTATACTATTCAGTTCATTCTGAATTTGCTTTACAAAATTAAGTAATACACTTGGGGTTTCAGATTTCTGTCTCAGAAAGAACACCCATGTAAATCTAGAATAGTCATCTACAACCACAAAAGTGTAGACTTTCCTACCTAGACTGAGAACTGGCATAGGACCAAAAAGATCCATATGCAAGAGGTATAAGCACCTCACAGAATCCTTGTTTTCAAGGCTTTGAAAGGAGGATTTTGTCTGCTTGCCCTTTTGACAAGCTGAGCATATCCCTTCCTTTATACACTTAACTTGAGGTCCATTCCTCACTAACTCTTTGCTAAAGAGTTGGCCAATTGTCTTGTAGTTTAGATGAGCCAATCTCTTGTGCCACTTAACACAATGAGAAGCATTGTCATCAGCTACAAGACAGATGGAAGAAGCCTTATTCTCACATTCAAAATTAAGACAATATACATTTCTCTTCTTATACCCAGTCAATATGATCTTTTGATCACTTGACCTTTTGATATGACATCCATCTTTAACAAATGAAATGTCATATCCTAAATCACTTAGCTGGCTTATGCTTATTAGATTATGTTTCAAACCTTTTACATAAGCCACTTGAGTGATAGTAATTAGGTTAGAAGAAATGTTACCAAACCCTTTGATGACTCCTTTTTCAGATCCACCAAAGATCACTTTAGGTCCATCTTTGACAGATGTATACTCCTTCAGCAGCCCCTTTGTTCCAGTCATGTGCCTGGAACAACCACTGTCCAAGTACCATATAGGGGCATGGCCACTTGGACTATCCTGCAACACAGAATTACTTACCCTTAGAACCCAAGTAAGTCTTGGGTCCTTGGTTCAGGTTAGCATTAATAAAGCTACCATAACCTCTTCTAACAGGTAGACTATTGTTCTTTATAACACTTGTGTTATACCAGCAGTCTAGTGCAAAATGGCCTCTCTTGCCACAGCACCAACATTCAAACTTATTGTATCTAGATCTAGATACATCCTTGTCAGAAGAATTTCTGTTCATTGTTGGTGCTGCAGCAACTTCACCTACTGATTTCTTAAAACCATTGGGTTTATGACCATGGGTAGGCCTGCTTGCATTTACACCCTTGTTCTTCAGAACATTAGTCTTAATATGACCTTGAATATCTTCATGATCATATTTGTTAGAAGGCGCTTCCACCTTACTAAACTTTATGGGGACTGAAAGGTTTAGTGGCTGAACAGGAGTTTTGCCTTTCCTCTTGAATCTGCCACCCCTGGAGTTACCTTTAAATCATAATCCAGCCTTACCCTTTTGAGTGACAAATTCATCTATCAAGGGTAAGACAGATTTTGGCTTAGAGTAACTAGCCACTAAATCCCTTTTAATTCTAAGTCTGGCCTCCAGACTCTTCACTTGATCATTAGTATAATTAATTGTGCCCATCTGAATAATAGTTATATTCTTCAGCTTGGCAATTTCATTTAATTTTTGATCAATAACTTTCTCTAACTCAGTTGTAGCACTCCTTAGTTCAGCAATTTCCTGAGCCTGAGATTTAACCAAGTTCTTGCTTTTCTTAAGGGCCTGCAACAAGTCCCCATACTTGTCTATCAATTGATAGACATCTCCTTCAGATTCAGATGCATCTACATCACTTGATGCAGATGTAGCTGATTCTTCACTTGTGCTACAAACAGATGTAATAGAAGGACATTGTACCTTATTAGGACCAGACTGATTCTGGCATATGTCCTCTTCTGATCCTGCCATCAGCCCCATACACTGATGATCCTTTTGTTCATTGATGGAGTCTAGCAACTGCAGAAACTCCTCTTCTTCAGATGCAGCATATAGTCCAATATATGCTTCAGCTTCAGATTCTGACTCTGAAGTTGACTGGTCTGTTAGACTCTTATCTTTCTTTGCAACAAAGGATTTCTCCTTCTTGCCTTTCTGATGAGTCTTCTTCTTGTCTGAAGACTCCTTTCTCTTATCAGGACAGTCAGCCACTACATGTCCAGGCCTATTGCAACAATAGCAGACAATCTTTGAAGTAGTGGCTTTGCTGGAAATTGATCTGCTCTTCTCTTTCCTTGATGACCTTTTCTTCTGATAATAGTCATCAACTTGCTGTGATGTGGAAGGCCTAGACTTCCATTGCTTCTTTTTCAAGAACCTCTGGAATTGCCATGTGAATGCAGCAAAGTCTGCATCTGAATCACAGCTTTCTGAACCCTTATCTGAATTTTCAGAATTATCTTCTGCAACTTCCTTAGGAGGAGATGGTGATTTCCTCCTATTCTTTCTAGTGGCTTCTGCATTGAATGCCACAGTCTTTTCTCTATGCTCTCCTCTTGAATTCTTTTCCTCCTCCTTCCTCACCATAAGTTGCATTTCATAGGATAGCAACTTTCCAAACAAGGTGGGAGGAGAGATCTCTGCCAATTTAGCCACTTCTCTTATGGCACAGATCTTTGTGTCCCAATCCTTTGTTAAGGATCTCAAGAATTTGTCATTCAGTTCATAAGTACTGAAGACTCTTCCATAGGACATAAGCTCATTCACAATTTTATAGAATTTCTTGTAGCACTCAGTTATGCTATCAGATTTTCCTTGTCTAAAACTTTCATACTCCTGATTGAGCATAGATTTCCTGTCCTGCCTTACTTCTTCAGATCCCTCCATGTAGACAATCAATGTGTCCCACATCTCTTTGGAGGTCTTGCAGTGAATCAGATTCTGAAATGTTGAATCATCTATGGCACTAACAATAATGTTCTGAGCTCTTTTATCCATGGTTGCCAAGATGATTTCATCCTTGGTCATTTCTGAATAACTCTTTGGAGTTTGGATATTTGCATCAAGAACTGATACCTTCATTGGAATGAAGGGGCCTTCCTGTACTGTGATGTAAATCCTTGGGTCAGATGCCTCCATAAACAATCTGACTCTTTCTTTCCAAATTCCAAAAATTTCTTTCTTGCATATGGGTAATTTCATAGACCCTAGCTCCTTATGATTCTCACCAGAACCCATCTTTTTGAATCTTGATTCTGCCTTTAAGATCTACCTCAGACTGTTAAGTCCTTTTTGAGGAACCTCCCTCTGATACCACTTGATAGTTTTACTTTCAAGACAACCTAAACACCTAGAGGGGGGGGGTGAATAGGTTCTAATTGCTTGTTTATACTTCTAGGCAGAATTCAATAGCAGAAATAAAACATTCAGCACAGCAATCACAGAAATTGAAACATCACAGATTGCACAATGTTTTATAGTGGTTCCCCAAGGTTTGGGTACATCCACTTTCCCCTTCACCTATCTAGCAGTATGCTAGATTCGGCCAAACTTCCACTATTCTCAGATCCGCAGATCCTACAGCTCAGAACCTGGATAGGTTCCTACAACTCAGGCTCAACAGCCCTACCTCAGCCTTGCCTCAAGGCCTACCACTCAGAGAAGAACCTTCTCCTACACTCAGGCAAATAGCCCTACCACTCAGAGATCACCTCTCCTACACTCAGCCTTTATAACACAGGCTTACAACTCAGATCTGTGAAAACAGATCCTACAGAAATTTAGAAAAGATATTTTAATGTCTTGCCTTTGTTGAGAGAGAAGAGGACAAGACACTTCTTGATCAGCTGATGAAATCAACTGAATCTGAGCTTTCTTCAAAGCTTCTTGAATCTGAACTTAGCTGAGTTGATTTCCAAACAGCTTCTTGAGAAACCACTGATGGCTTCCTTCTTCTTCAAGATGACTGGATCCCTCTCTATCCAACACCTTTTCTGATACTTCAGACTTCTTCTTCTTAGATCTTCTGATGAAGATCTTCTTTAGAGCTTAGCACTTTCTTGAATTGAAACTTCAATAGGATCGTAATCCTTTTTTTTCTCTTCTTAGATCTTCTTCTTTTTATCACTATTTCCTTCTGAATATGTCTTTTTATAGACTTTCTTCATGGTAACCGGCTGATCCGGTTTCTAACTGTTTTCTGACAGGTCTGACAGCTTCAGTTAAACGGTGGCAACCCACAGCTGTCAAGTCTTCAAACAGTTCCTGTACCTTAGCCTTGGACAGCAAAATGTCGAGACAGTCTGTCAGAAAGTGTCGAGACCAATCTGTCTATCTGTGTCGACACAAGTGACTTTGGTGTCGACACAGTCTGATGATGTCGACTAAATTGCCTTTAAGTTGACACAGCTTCTTCAGAAAATAACTTGGTCTTGGCTCTGCAATGTGTCGACAAAAGTCCTGTGTGTCGACACAGTTGTTGTAGATTCAGAACTCAGTATGTGTCGACTCAGCCTTCAGGTGTCGACACAGCAATCTTCAATTCTGCCAAAATGTGTCGACTCAATCTCAAGGTGTCGACACATCCTCCCAGTGTCGACACAGTTGAGGTCGACAATCTTCTTCTGTGAGTCGACTATCTTTCTCTGGTCGACTATCTTTCACTGATCGACTATCTTTCTCTGGTCGACTATCTTTCACTAGTCGACTATCTTTCACTAGTCGACTATCTTTCTCTGGTCGACTATCTTTCTCTGTATGTCGACTATCTTTCACTGTGTCGACACTGCTTCCTAGTGCTGAGGTCGACGATCTTCTTTATGTGTTGACACTGCTTCCCAGTGTCGACATAAATGTGATCGACTATCTTTCTCTGTGTCGACACTGATATTCTGAAGTGTCGACACAAATATTCTGAAGTGTCGACACAAATATTCTGAAGTGTCGACACAATTTCTTCAGGTGTCGACACGTGGACTTAGAATATTTTTCTGCATTCTTTAATACTTCTTCACCTGCACATGTCAACTCAAAACAACATCAAATACACCTTGATGTATATCATTGAGCTAAGTTGGGCTTCTTCAAATCAGGTACACATTTTCCAATGTACCCAACAGCAATCGTCGGGCCGAGCTCGAAGATCGTAGAGTTGAGCCCGGCGAGAGGAAGCCATTCATCGTGGGGCCGGCCGAGTACGTGCTCGTCTAGAGCCAAGGGGTTGGCGAGTGCCGACGCGACCGTCATCTGCGAGCAGGGGCTTCAGGCCCAACTTTCCCAGGCCTGAGGCGAGGCGAGCCGGACCGTGGCATTGAGAGAGGCGAGCTCACTCAACGCCTTCTCCAGTGGCGTTGAGAGAGGCGAGCTCACTCAACTCCTTCTCCAGTGGCGTTGAGAGAGGCGAGCTCCCTCAACGCCTTCTCTAGTGGCGTTGAGTCAGGCGAGTCAGGTCCGCGGCGCTGGGAGAGGCGAGCTCATCCAACGCCCTCTCCCGCGGCGCTGAGAGAGGCGAGCTCACTCGCCGCTTTTCACCTCGGCGCGGGGGGGGGAGCCTTTTCGTGCCCTTACTCGCCGCCCCCGCTCAATGGGCGCTTCTCAGGGCCGGCTTGCCCTTCAGTTGTGGGGTGTTTTTACCATGTTACCCCCTTTGGATTGCCTATAGTACTCGAAAACAGTGACGGCTGGATGTTTGCAGACTATATTTTCCTATAAATAGGACCCAAGGGGTACCTCAGAAGGCACGCTTTCTTGTGCCCGGTCTTCTAGCGCTTTCTGAGGTACCTTAGCTTCAGCACTTGGCTAAGGAGGGGAAGCGCTCTAAGATCTTCTGGGTGTGTGGTGGGACCTCCGTGCTGAAGCCTTGGGTCTGTCCCCGGTCCTTTTCCCTTGTCACTTGGGCTTGTGAGTAGAGAAGTAAGTGTGCGATCACCCCTTCCGCAAGGGTCGAACTCCACAGGGACCGATTTTTCGGTTTCAACACTTTGGCGCGGTGAGCGTGGAGCGTGGTCAGCACAGAAAATCTTCCGCAAGACCGATGGCAAGAGACGAAGGGCAAGGTTCAGGCAGGGCGAGCTCGTCACCTCCTCCCCCTCCTGCGACGGCGGGGATGTCAGCGGAGCTCAGGGAGGAAGTACTCGGACTCGTCAGGGTCGCACTCGGCATGCGAGCTGAGAGCACGACGCCAGCGGTTCCCGTGGTCGCCGATCCAGCACTAGGCAACGATGCGCCCCTCAGGCGCACGGGGAAGGAGGTCGCGAGCGAGGGGGAGCGCGAGCCGAGGGGGCGAGTCCTCTTCTAGGCTCGGCAGGCGAGTACCTATTCGGCGAGACGGTGGGAAGGGAGTTCCCAACTCGCCCGGCCGAGGGAGGAAGTCCCTTTAGCGAATTCGTTTCGTCAGCCCCAGTTCAGAAGGGTTCCGAGAGCCGGAGATGTCCTACTACTCAGTGAAGGGCGATCCGATCCAGCATGTCCAGTGGTTCGAAGATGTGGTATCAATCCGACAGATGTCGGATGGCTTCAAGTGTAGGCTCTTCGCCATCACCCTCAGGGAGAAAGCGAGAGAGTGGTTTCATCATCTCCTGGCCGGTTCCATCTACTGCTTCGAGGACTTGCGCATGGGGATTCATGTTGAGATTCACCACCTCAAAGACAAGGAAGAGGGAGGTCGAGTCCTTGTTCTGTATCAGGCAGAAAGTAGGGGAGACCCTGGGAAGTTACCGTGACAGGTTTCAGGAGGAACTGTCCCAGGTACAAGAGATGCCAGAGCACACCATGATGGTTGCCTTCACCCTGGGTCTCCAACCCGGGTTCTTCTTTATGGAGTTGAAGAGGACGCCTCTGGTGTCTTTCGAAGCGCTCCTGGAAAGGGCGGCAAGGGAGGCCGACATGGAGGCAGCACATCCAGAGTTCGCTCGGAGGTTGTCCAGGTGGGCCGTGGAGGAGGAGAAGCCAAGGGGAGGTCGAGCCCAGGAGGAGAGAAGGGTCGAGCCCCGACAGAGAGAACAGCAACCGCAGCAGCCCAGGTGGGGGCGTCAGGAGCCGAATAACCGATTGGGTTGGAGGCCGGAGTGGCAGGATCAAGGGCCACAGAGGGGTTATCAGGGGGGAGATAACCGCCAAGGTGGGCATGGCCAGTTTTGCCCCCAGGGGGGGAGGCAGGGCCAGAGACCCCCTCTTCCCGATCAGGAGGAGGCCATGGCTATCGCCCTGGGGGGAGAAGGAGAGGATAGCTAAGGAGGAGGAGGGAGGTCAGGGTAGACCTGCCCTATTGTGACTACCATCAAGAGGAGGGGCACACGACGATCACGTGTCCGGAGTTCCTCGAGATGCGGGGGACTAGGGAGCAGCAATAACAGTAGCGGAATCATCAGGAGGTGCGGATTGAGGAAGTCCGGCCTCAGGCGGAGGGGGATCGTTGCGAAGACCGGGCCGATGTGGGGACCCGAGGAGGGATCAGAGTGATCCATGGGGGGGTGGGAGTCGAGGCTTCCCGGAAGGCAAGCCTCCACACCATGTACCGAAGGAGCATCGGCTCCACATCTCAGACTCCACCCCCAGAGGAGAGGATCACCTTCTCAAGGGAGGACATGCCGGGTCATGATGACCCCTTCTGCGATGCGCTGGTCATCCAGACAGCCATCGAGAATTTCACAGTCTCCCGGATCCTCATTGATAATGGGAGCTCCGTCAACATCATCATCAAGAAGCCCTTCGATGCCATGCAGGTAGAAGCCAAGAGAGTGCTGGCCTCTGATGGGCCTCTCTTCGGTTTTTCGGGGGAGAGGAAAGAAGTAGAGGGGGAGTGGGACTCCATGTCAGCTTAGGGGGGCAGTCTAGGAACTGCCGGTTCATCATAGTGGAGGCCCCCAGCAGCTACAACGCCATTTTCGGAAGGCCCCTCATCAGCACCTTCCGCTGCGTCCCCTCCTCCTTCCATCAATGTCTTAAGTTCAACGTGGAGGGGATCCAGGTCCGGGTTCGCGGCGACCTCAAGGCAGCTCGGGAATGCTACGTGACGGCGGTGAATTCCATTTCTTGGCAGGAGGAGGTCGAAGAGATGGGGAGAAGGATGGAGGAGGTGGAAGGGCAGGAGGCCGGAGAAGAAGGCGGGGAGGAAGGAAGGATGGAGGAGGAGGAAGGGCAGGAGGCCGGAGAAGAAGGCGGGGAAGAAGGAAGGATGGAAGGGGAAGCCCGCGAGGTACTCCCTGAGGAGTCGGTTGAGGCGATGATCGTAGAAGGAGGGGAGGTCCTTACTCCAAGAGGGGAGGACATCGCAGAGTGGGAGGAGCAGTCCCGGTTGGAGGCCGCCGAGGAGGTAGTGGAGATGGAAGTTCTCACCCAGGATGGCAGGGTGGAGAAGGTCCGCATCAGCGGGGGACTGACCCCGGAGGATCAAGGCAGGGTGCTGGAGTGCATCCAAAAGAATGTGGATGTCTTCGCTTGGAGCGCGGCCGAGATGCCTGGGATCGATGCTGACGTCGTCTGCCACCGTCTCAATCTAGACCTGGAGGCTCGCCCCATCCAGCAGAAGAGGAGGTCTGTCACGGACAAGCTGGCCGAACCAATCAGGGAGGAAGTCGCCAAGCTCCTTATGGCCGGCTTCGTTTCCGAAATTCAATACCCCGGCTGGGTCTCCAATGTTGTAATGGTGAAAAAGGGGACGGCCGGTGGAGGATGTTTGTAGATTTTTCACTGCTTAATAAATCATGTCCGAAAGATTGTTACCCCTTGCCTAGAATCGACGCGCTGGTAGATTCAATCGTTGGTTTCTCTGTGATGAGTTTTTAGATGCTTTTTCAGGTTATCATCAGATCAGGATGCATCCTCCTGACATAAAGAATGTCTCGTTCATCACAAGAGATGGATGCTACTGGTACAAGATGATGCCTTTTGGGTTAAAAAATGCAGGGGCAACATACCAGAAGATGATGGACCGTGTATTCCAGGGACAGAAGGGGAGGAACTTGGAAGTGTACGTGGATGACTTGATGGTAAAAAGTCGGGAGGTCGATTCTCACCTCCAGGATCTAGAGGAGACCTTTGGCACCATGCGTAAATACAAGATGAGGTTGAATCCTCTGAAGTGCATCTTCAGGGCGAGCAAAGGCAAATTTATGGGTCATCTCCTCACCCCCACCGGAGTCGAACCCAACCCTGACAAGGTCCGGGCGATTATGGAGTTGGGGTCACCTCGGGATACGAAGGAGGTACAACGACTGACGGGGAAGCTGGCAGGACTGAGCAGGTTCCTCTCCCGGGCCGGGGAAAGGTGTTCTCCCTTCTTCAAAACCTTGAGGGGAGGTCAGAAGTTCGAGTGGATCCCGGAGTGCGAGGAGGCATTCCAGGCCTTGAAGAGGCAGTTGACTCAGGCCCCCTTGCTCCAAGGGCCGAAGGAGGGGGAGGACTTGTTTTTGTATTTAGGGGTCAGGGCGGAGGCCGTGAGTTCTGTCTTAGTTCGGGAAGAGGGGAGGAAGCAGCTTCCCATCTATTATGTGAGTAGGGTTCTGAGGAAGGCGGAACTCCGCTACCCCATCTTGGAGAAGTTGGCCTTCGCTCTAATCATCTCGGCCCGGAGGCTCAAGCCCTACTTCCAGGCACACTCCATCCAGGTGGTAACCGACCACCCCCTCCGCAACATCTTCGAGGGAGTGGAGCACTCAGGAAGACTCGCCAAGTGGTTGGTGGAGTTGAGCGAGTTTGACATCTCCTTTGTCCCTCGACTCGCGATCAAGGCGCAAGCAATGGCTGACTTTTTGCTGACTATGTGGTCGAGGTAGCAGAAGACAAACTCACTTGCCCCGTCCCTTGGAAGGTGATGGTGGATGGGGCTTCAGGGAAACACTCCTTGGGGGTTGGGGTTGTCTTGGAGAGTCCCCAAGGGACCCGGATTGAGCAAACGGTGGTGATACATTTCTCCATAACCAACAACCAGGCCGAGTACGAGGCAGTGATCGCAGGACTGCGCCTGGCCAAGGAATTGGGAGTGCATGATGTGAAGGTCCTCACTAACTCTATGGTAGTAGCCTCCCAGATCAACGGGGAGTTCGAGGCGAGGGAGCCCACCCTGCAACGATATCTTTCCAAGGTTAAGAGAATTATTGGGGGGTTCCAAACCTTCTCCATTCAGTATGTGCCACGGGAGGAAAATGAACAAGTCGACCACCTTGCCAAGCGCGGCCCTCGGGAGGGGGGAACTATCACGGACCTTTTTCACCCAACCCTGGAGGAAGGAGAGTTGATGGAGATAGATCGGCGATCCACCTGGATGGACCCATTCACTACCTACTTGTCCACGGGAGAGTACCTAGAAGGGATGGATAGAAAGAATCTCAAGTACAAGTCAGCATATTACCTCTTGTGCGACGGGCAACTTTACCGCAAGACCCTTTCAGGATTACTGGCTCGTTGTGTGGCGGAGGGGGAGGTTTCGAGGATTTTGGAAGAGGTCCACTCTGGGGAATGTGGGAGTCATTCGGGAGGTCGGACCCTGGAGGGAAGGATCATCAGGCAGGGCTACTTCTGGCCTACCCTGGGGCACGATGCCTTAAAATTTGTCAAAAAATGTCATAAGTGCCAACTGTTTTCCTCCCTCCAACTACAACCGGCTCAGCGACTCAGGAGTGTCACGGCCCCTTGGCCTTTCACAATTTGGGGAATGGACTTGGTAGGTCCCTTCCCCCAGGCAAGCGGGCAGAGAAGATTCTTGCTGGTAATGATCGATTATTTCTCCAAGTGGATGGAGGTGAAGGCGTTGGCCAAGGTGACCTCGCAGATCATTCGAAATTTCGTATGGGGGGAGATCATCTGCAGGCATGGGATGCCCCAAGCCATCGTCACCGACAACGAACCACAATTCGCCAGCAACGATTTCATCAAGTTCTGTGGAGAGCTCGAGATTGACCTCAGGTTCGCCTCTGTCCACCACCCAAGGAGCAACGGGCAGGTGGAGGCGGCCAACAAGATTATCGTGAACCTACTGAAAAAGAAGGTGGAAAATTTAAAGGGGAATTGGGTGGAGCAACTCCCCTCGGTCCTCTGGGCCCTGAGGACTACTCCCAACACCGCCACGGGGGAGACGCCTTTTAAACTATCTCACGGAAGCGAGGCGGTGCTCCCAATCGAACTTGAGGTCCGTACTCCCAGGGTCGCTGAGGCGGAAGCTGGAAGGGAGGAGTGGAGAGTTGAAAATGAGGGAGAACAGCGGCTCTCCTTAGACTTGATAGAAGAAGTGCGCGACCTCTCAGCGGTTCGGCAGGAGGAAGTCAAGCGGAGAATGGCTAAGTATTTTGACAAACATGTCTGAGTCAAGCAGTTTCTAGAAGGCGACCTGGTTCTAAAGAAGGTAGATGCGGCGGGAAGATCGGCGGTCGTGGGCAAGCTCCATCCAAACTGGGAGGGGCCCTACATCGTAAAGGAGGCATTAAAATTGGGAGGGTACCGCCTCCAAAATGTGGAGGGCGAGACTTTGAGCCACACCTGGAGCGGCAACGACCTGAAACGCTTCTATCCCTGAATGTTTGTATGTGCCTCAATTTTTTCAATGCAATGTGTTTCACTCATTTGAGCCTCCTTTTTGTTCATAATAATCGTAACAATGACATGAGATGTGGCGGAACTTCCGTGGAAGAGCATCAAAAACACTCAGCAAATATTCTAAGTATTCTCGCTCTGGGTTTAGGTCTCGATTCTCCCGCTGTCAGGCTCCCTCCAAGCTGGCAGGGCTGGGGTCTCGATGGACGTCGTTATGACCCTGGGGCTGAGCCCGGAGGATGTTCAACACCCGCCCTCAGGCTCCCATCTAGCTGACTGGCCTGGTGGTAGCACCCGGGAGAGGAAAATATTCTAAGTATTATCGCTCTGGGATTAGGTCTCGATTCTCCCGCTGCCAGGCTCCCTCCAAGCTGGCAGGGCCGGGGTCTCGATGGATGTCGTTATGACCCTGGGGCTGAGCCCAGAGGATGTTCAACACCCGCCCTCAGGCTCCTATCTAGCTGACTGGCCTGGTGGTAGCACCCGGGAGAGGAAAATATTCTAAGTATTCTCGCTCTGGGGTTAGGTCTCGATTCTCCCGCTGCCAGGCTCCCTCCAAGCTGGCAGGGCCGGGGTCTCGATGGACGTCGTTATGACCATGGGGCTGAGCCTGGAGGATGTTCAACACCCGCCCTCAGGCTCTCATCTAGCTGACTGGCCTGGTGGTAGCACCCGGGAGAGGAAAATATTCTAAGTATTCTCGCTCTGGGGTTAGGTCTCGATTCTCCCGCTGTCAGGCTCCCTCCAAGCTGGTAGGGTCGGGGTCTCGATGGACGTCGTTATGACCCTGGGGCTGAGCCCGGAGGATGTTCAACACCCGCCCTCAGGCTCCCATCTAGCTGACTGACCTGGTGGTAGCACCCGGGAGAGGAAAATATTCTAAGTATTCTCTCTCTGGGGTTAGGTCTCAATTCTCCCGCTGTCAGGCTCCCTCCAAGCTGGCAGGGCCGGGGTCTCGATGGACGTCATTATGACCTTGGGGCTGAGCCCGGAGGATGTTCAACACCCGCCCTCAGGCTCTCATCTAGCTGACTGGCCTGGTGGTAGCATCCGGGAGAGGAAAATATTCTGAGTATTCTCGCTCTGGGGTTAGGTCTCGATTCTCCCGCTGCTAGGCTCCCTCCAAGCTGACAAGGCCGGGGTCTCGATGGACGTCGTTATGACCCTGGGGCTGAGCCCGGAGGATGTTCAACACCCGCCCTCAGGCTCCCATCTAGCTGACTGGCCTGGTGGTAGCACCCGGGAGAGGAAAATACTCTAAGTATTCTCGCTCTGGGGTTAGGTCTCGATTCTCCCACTGCCAGGCTCCCTCCAAGCTGGCAGAGCCGGGGTCTCGATGGACGTCGTTATGACCCTGGGGCAGAGCCCGGAGGATGTTCGACACCCACCCTTAGGCTCCCATCTAGCTGATTGGCCCGGTGGTAGCACCCGGGAGAAGCAAATGATCTGAATATTCTAATTCCGGGGGTAGGTCTCGATTCTCCCGCTGTTAGATTCCCTCCAAGCCGGCAAGGGCAAGGGTCACGATGGACGTTGTCATGGTCCGAGGGGGGGGGGGGGGGTGGACCCGAAAGTTGACACATAGCAAACATATGAGAGCAAACCCACCAGTCGGAGAGGCGAGCCCAAGGGGTCATGTTTCCCTTGGTTTTATGATTAGAAAGGATTTTTGGCCCCACCTAGTCGAAGGAAAAATATGCCTCCCGCGCGAGCCCGGACTCACAGGGGTCTGATCGGCAGAAGATCTTTTCTCAGAATGATAGGCGGGCACCTGCGGCGGCCGCTCTCGCAAAGGTCACCTAGCGAGTAAGCGGAGAGATCGCGAGTCTGGTCGCTGCCAATGCTCAAGGCCTCTCGCCGAGCGCGAATCCTAACTCACGTGCATTCTAGCGCAAAAGGTAAAAAAGAGATAGAAAATTTCTTCATTATATTTGCAAAAAGGGGAAAGGCTTACCCCGGCGAGATTACAAAAAGGGGGGGATGATTACAAGAAGAAAGACAGTAGAGAAGGGGGGGAGTTTGGTCAGCTCTCGCCCTCCTCTCCCGAATGGCGATCCTCCTCCTCGCCTCCGAGCGACTTTTCCTTGCCCTTCGCCCCATCGAAGAGGGAGCCGAAGCTCTCCTCCTTCTCGCTGGGCGGGGACGGCGGGAACAGGCTCGGCAGAAGATCCCGGACCGCCACCTCCTCGCAGCCCTCGGCCAGAATCCTCGATCCTTTCATGGCGTCCAGGAGGCATTTGGCAGACTCGATCGATTTGACTCGCAGCCGCTCCATGACCTCCCCCTCGCCGAAAACCCGGGGCCGCTTGTAGGGGAAAGGGGGCTCGGCGCCGTCTGGGGGGAAAAGGGCTTCCATCAGCCGACGGACCTCGCCTTGGAGACACTGGTTCTTCTCCTTTAGCGCCTCCGCCTCGGTCGCCGACCGAGCAGCAAGGGCCTCCTGCTCGCGCGAGCTGGCCTCTTGATCCGCGAGGCGGACCCGCAGCAGGGCAGTCTCTCCCTCCAACTCGCTAGCGCAGGCCTGCAACACCTTGGCGGACTCGGCGTCCTGAAAAGCAAAAAGGTCAGATTTTCGATAAAATATTTTCCCATGTTAAAATGAGAGTTGGTCGGCTCTTACCAGCCCGCCCGAGGCCTCGTCGATTAAGCGCTCGGCAATGCCGAACCGTCGCTCCGCGTCGGCAGCTTTCTCCGCCGCCAGGTCGCGCTCCTGCTCGACTTTTATCAGAAGTTGGCTGAGCTGGAAGCCGCGGCAGACCATCATATGGTGAAGTTCGAAGGCCCTCAGATGAGCCTGCAGACCCTCGTGGCCTATCTGTCGAGGAGTCAAGTTCTTGTAGGCATCGGCGCCCTCCCGGCCATAGAGGCTGAAGCCAAGGGCAAACGCATGGCCCGTGGGAGGTCGGCGAGCTCCCCAGGAGGGGGCACGAGTGGAGACAGAGACGCGGTGGGCCCCCTCATCCCAGACTAGCATCGGCTCGCCAGCCGCATCCTTGCTCCTTCCCCCTTCCCGAAGTGGGGGTGGTCCTTTGGAGCTCCCGAGCCACTGGGAGAAACCTCCTCCACGGAAGGAGGGAAGGAGGAACCGCGCTTCTTCCCGCGAGGGGATGACGTCTCCTTCAGCGGGCTCGCCGGGGATTCGTCGGAGAAAACCTCCGGCGAGCTCATGAACCTGACGAGCGATACGGGCTGTTGTGGCCGGCCTCGCGAGACCACCCTCGCCTTTTTAGGGGCCGAGGGGCGGTGGACCGAGCTCGGCCCCCCGAGCTCCAGCCGCTTCTTGCTGGAGGGCTTGCCTCTGACCGTCTCTTCCCGGCACGCCTCAGCCGCGGCTCGGGCCCGCTCAAGCGGGTCCGAAAACACTCCCGGGTAGGCAAAGGGAGGGTTCACCGGGATCAGTCGCTCCCCTGCAAAAAAAAACTTAGCCAAAAAATAAGGTTCTGATCGGTTAGGCCAAGTGGCGAGCAGAAGGTGCGCGAGACAAACCTTCACCATGAAGGACAGGCGGCAGGGATTCGAGGCTGTGGCGGAGGAAGGCGACTTCAAAGTCCTTGTACAGAAAGAACTTGTGAAGCTCGGCGTCATTGCCAGACACGGATGGCGGCTGGTACACCTCCTCGCTCTTCTGCAGGGGCGAGAAGGGAATGTTGCCGAGGTCGCCCCGGATGAAGGCGATCTTCGACATCCAATTGTGATTCTTGTTGGCGACCTCGCGGATCTTTATGGATGTACCGCCGAAGAATGCGACCCCGTCGGCGTTGGCTTTGTAGGAGAAGAGTTTGCGGAAGACGGTGAGGTTGAACTCGATCCGCTCTCGGCGGAGGTAGCAGGCAAACCCCATTATCATAGCGATGACGTTGGGGTTGAGCTGCGCGGGCACAACGCCGTAGTACTTGAGTACCTGGCGGACCTCCGGCCAGAGCGACAGGCGCAACCCCACCTCAAAATGCGAGATGGGGAAGGCGAGCTCGTCCTCAAAGAAGGAGTTGATGGCCTCATGCTGCGCCGAGAGGCGGGCCACAAAGCTGGCAGGGACATAGTCCGCCACAAACTCAGCGAGCTCGCCCACCGTGGTGTTCCCCTCGAAAAAACAGTGGTTCGCGAAGTTCTGGGCGCACTTGGCACGGCCATCGGAGTCGGGGTTTCCTTTACCCATACTCGCTGAGGGAACGAAAGCACGCGAGCAGCAGGTGGGGAGAGCAAGGAAAGGAAGAAATGAGAAGGCAATAAAGGCGTAGCCGGGGGTAGGTGGGGATCCCTATTTATAGAAAAAGGGAGGGGAAGCAAAACCGACTGACCAGCCCGGCTCGCATACCCTGTCTCGCGTATCCCGTCTCGCCGCTCTCTACTCGCCGACCTAGGCGAGCCTAGATGAGGAATTCGAAAAGGCACGCACCACTCGAAGGAGAAAAGATACGCTCGCATGATAAGAATTTATACACTTTATTAGCATTAAAAGATCAAATTGTCCAGAACAAGGAAAAACAGAAAAGCGCGCGCATAGACCAGGCGACAGTGGGGGCGAGTACCGGTCGGATTGCAAGGGAGCTGTCCTTAATTACCCCGGTCTCGCC
This sequence comes from Platanthera zijinensis, assembly GCA_039513925.1. Taxonomy (NCBI): domain Eukaryota; kingdom Viridiplantae; phylum Streptophyta; class Magnoliopsida; order Asparagales; family Orchidaceae; genus Platanthera; species Platanthera zijinensis. Next base: position 8,518,111 of record CM077089.1, read on the forward strand.
GACCCGATGCTGCCAGCCGCTGCGCGAAAAGTTGCTGAAGCTGCCCCAGGTTCCTGTTCGCCGCTCGCAGGTTCTCATCAATCTCGTCAAAGAGTATGGAGGAAGATGTCGCCGCATACGCCGAGCTGATCCTCGCCTCGCCAGCAAGCTACGCGCACTCGTCCAGCAGCCTGGAGTTATCTTTCTTCAGCTCATGGAGCTCGCGCACTAGCTTTTTCAGGACCAGTTGGCTTCGTCTCGACCATTCGGGGCTGTCCACCTCCGAGTCCAGGAAGACGTCCAAGGCGCGCGGCGATGGAAGAGGCGAGTAGACGGCCCGTTCAGCTGAGTTATCGGCCGCGGCTGGGTAAGGGAGGCCTGCACAGGGAAGTCGAGATAGCGAGTGGGAGGGGCGAGCGCCAGTTAGAATCGGACGCAAGATGAGGGGGTCAGGGACATACCTTCTGAATCTCGGGGGGAAGCAGGAGCGGATGTGGAGAGTGAAGGCTAGCCGTCGATGCCAGCCCCCGCGAATCCGGTTCCATGATTTCGGTGACAAGGGGCGAGTCTCGCGGGCGCGGGTCAGAGGATGGCTCAGGCGCCTTGACAAGTAGATTCTCGACCCTTGGTGTGGAGACCTCGCCGCCTTGGTCCTGTTCGGCGGTAAGATCCACAAAGTCTTTATCATGAGGGGCCAGGGCAGAACGGTTGGAGGAGTCGGATCCATTGGCCAAAGTGTTCTTTAGGTCAGCAAAGATGTGCTCGGCCTCGGGAGGAAAGGGCCTCGCCCTCTTGGCCGAGCCAAATTCAGCAAAGCAGCGAGCCAGGGCGTTAAGATCCGTTAGGGCCGCAGCGCGAAGGGCGGTCTCCCCGCGGGATTTCGCGAGTCGCTCCATGACCTCTTTTGGGAGTGGCATCGCGGCAGGGCTTAAGTAAAGAGAGGGGCGGAGATCAGTCGAGCAGGCAGGGCATGTATATATAGCCACTGGTGGGTCCTACCAAGAGATTCCTTTCGGCTCCTGTCGCACTCGCAGGATCCTAGCGGGTTGGATGTTTCTTTCCGAGTTTGTGCCAACCTCGCAAAGAGCGGGGATTGTGTACAACCCCGTATCAAGCGAGTGGGCTAACAGGAGCCGATCTGGCCGGCCCAGACCGCCCCCGAGCCCCAGGCGAGTTCAGCAGGGTATGCCGAGCCCAGCATGCCGAGTACGGGCTCGGCAATCGTCGGGTCGAGCTCGAAGATCGTGGAGCTGAGCCCGGCGAGAGGAAGCCATTCATCGTAGGGCCGGCCGAGTACGTGCTCGTCTAGAGCCAAGGGGTTGGCGAGTGCCGACGCGACCGTCATCTGCGAGCAGGGGCTTCAGGCCCAACTTTCCCAGGCCTGAGGCGAGGCGAGCCGGACCATGGCATTGAGAGAGGCGAGCTCACTCAACGCCTTCTCCAGTGGCGTTGAGAGAGGAGAGCTCACTCAACGCCTTCTCCAGTGGCGTTGAGAGAGGCGAGCTCCCTCAACGCCTTCTCCAGTGGCGTTGAGTCAGGCGAGTCAGGTCCGCGGCGCTGAGAGAGGCGAGCTCATCCAATGCCCTCTCCCATGGCGCTGAGAGAGGCGAGCTATCTCGCCGCTTTTCACCTCGGCGCGGGGGGGGGGGGAGCCTTCTCGTGCCCGTACTCGCCGCCCCCGCTCAATGGGCGCTTCTCAGGGCCGGCTCGTCCTTCAGTTGTGGGGTGTTTTTTCCATGTTACCCCCTTTGGATTGCCTATAGTCCTCGAAAACAGTGACGGCTGGCTGTTTGCAGACTATCTTTTCCTATAAATAGGACCCAATGGGTACCTCAGAAGGCATGCTTTCTTGTGCCCGGTCTTCTAGCACTTTCTGAGGTACCTTAGCTTCAGCACTTGGCTAAGGAGGGGAAGCGCTCTAAGATCTTCTGGGTGTGTGGTGGGACCTCCGTGCTGAAGCCTTGGGTCTGTCCCCGGTCCTTTTCCCTTGTCACTTGGGCTTGTGAGTAGAGAAGTAAGTGTGTGATCACCCCTTCCGCAAGGGTCGAACTCTACAGGGACCGATTTTTCGGTTTCAACAATAACCGTCGTCTATAGTTGGCATTCTATAGACGACGGTTATTATGATAACCACAATCTATAGTATTATATAGATGGCAATTATTATAATAATCGTTGTCGTAAAGCCTTCCTGCCGACGACTTTAGACGGCGGTTATTATAATAACCGTTGTCTAAACCTCCTTTTTTTAAAACTTAAAAAATATGTTTACCCTGTACCAAACTACCAAATACAAACACACAGGAACACAACCATATAGATTTTTTCTTCATAGTTGTAAGCAGTAAGAAATATCAATGCCAATGTACCAAACTACCTAATAGGAAAATACAAAGTACAAACACAGCCACAGATTTTTTTTCTTCATAGCAGTTGCCAGTAAGAAGTAGCTTCTAAATTTTGATATATGAGAAGTTAGCAGTAAGAAAAATCAATGTCAATCTACCAAACTACCAAATACAAACACATAGCCAGTCAGCCACACAGATTTTTTTTCATAGCATTAAGCAATAGCTTCTGATATATGGGCAGTTAGCACTTAGCAGTAAAAAATGCCAATCAATAGTTTCTGATATATTATATATGGGCAGTTAACACTTAGCACTTAGCAGTTAGCACTTAGAACTTAGAAGTAAGAAAAAACAATGCCTTTCAGTAGTTGAATACAGACTAGAGCAATAACAGTAAAGGGAACACAAAAAAATCATAGTTGATACTTGATAGTACAGTATTGTGGTCAAAATGTCAAATACAAAATGTCTTTATCCAATGCACAATAGCGTATTAGCATGAATAATGTTTTTTTAAAAAATTCTAAAAAATCATAAAAGATCAATTAGAATCATCATCTAGTAAGTCGTCATTTGCATTGCATGTGCTTGGTTGGTTTGAGGCACTTGCCCATAATTATCTTCAACATTTTCGTCATCATTGGCAAAGAAAAAATGATTGAAATCTTCATCCTTTTCATCTAATAGTTGAGGATTAGCTCCAGCTTCACTTCGTAAATTTCGAGCCTCAGTTCCAATAGCTCTCTCTACAGCTTCCCATGTGAGATTATCATCTCCAAAAACTAGTGCATCTTCTGGTTTCTTCATCATCCACTCACTACTCCAATCTAGCTCATTAAGCACTAAAGGGCTGTAATTTCTTCCCTTTTCACGTCTTTCTTGGAATTGTGCTCACAGACGACGATTATATTAGATGTATACAAGATCACTAAGCCTTTTATGCTCCAATCTATTTCTTTTCTTGATGTGAATCTGAATCAAGATAAATGGAAACTTATTAGTCAATATAAAAATATTTGTTTTTATATTGAATATTTGTATACTTAGTACTGACAAACTCAAAAGTACTCCAGTTGCGCTCACAACTAGAAGAAGAAGAACATAAGCCAAGTATGCGCAATGCTACCTTTGTAAGGTCAATATTCGATTCTCCATGTGCATCCCACCAATCCACTATTCATTTAAGACAAATATAAATTATCTGACATATAAATAATTTAAGAAAAAATAAACACTTAATCAATACTTACTTGGATTTAAGGTGGTTTGTTGCCTAATAGCCATAGGCTTTCCAAGACTATTTCGAGATGCTTTGTAGTTAATGCTTTGCTCTGCAATCTTGTCTTGCAATTCTTGATCGGGCACTAGTCTTGTAATAACATCATTGAAAGCATCTTGAAATTTCCAGGCATCATCATTATGTTTTTCCTCGTATTCAAAATATTTGCTTGAATTTAAAAACAAAGCCTCCCTGTACAACTTTTTCTCCATTTGATTTGTCCACCTATTTTCAACAATGTCAATAATCTTTTTATATAATCTTTCTTTGTTATCAAAATGATCTTTGATCTTTTGTTTAGCTTCTTCCATTGCCACATATACTTCAGGCATAGCCAGCCTTTCATCTCCATCTACTAATCGCAAAATAGCAATCAGTGACTTTCCTCCTTTTAGGCAATCTCTTACTCCATTCCGAAAAATAGTTGAAAGTATTATTTCAACAACTTGTTTTCGTGCTTCAGTTTTTGCCAAATTAGCGGCATTCCACGAAGACGACACAAAAAATAATCTCAGCTTCTCCTCATGCTTAAGCACACTTTGTAGAGTAAGGAATGATATTGCAAATTTAGTCACTGAATGCCGCACTAGATCACTACCAATAGTAGTCCTTATTGCATCAAGTAAACGAGTTTTTTTGTAGATAAAATTTGTGATCATCCTTGCCTTTCTTATAACAATTTTGTTCTGTTTTAACTTGTCTATATCCTCTAGCATAAGATTAATACAATGAGCTGCACACGGAGTCGAAAATAATGTTGGTTTTCTCTCCATTAAAATTTTACCAGTTGCCTTGTAATTGGAAGCATTGCCAGTCACCACCTGCATACAAGACATACAACATAACTTTTTAATTTGTATTTCAATAAAGTTATAGTCTTATAGACTATTAACTTGAAATATGAATATATGAAAATTAGTGAGACTATTAACTTGAAATATGATTATATGAAAATTAATGAGATTAAATAATTTACCTGAACAACGCACTCAGCTCCTATCTCTCTAATCTTACAATCAAGCAACTTGAATAACATTACGGCATCAACTATGTCAATCATGTAGCTCATGATATAGTACCCACATTGAATACTATCCGGTTATATTGGGCGCTAAAAAAATTAAACAATTGATAAGTATTTTAAAATCCTTAAATTAAACATTGAATACATAAACTCATTTTGGCTATAAGTCTATAACTTACCGGCTTACACTTTAAAACCATTGATTTACGGAAATTTGTACGCCGATCTTTTGCAAACTCTTTAAATGCACTTCATAAAATATTAAAAAAAAAATTAATTTATAGCTAAATTTGAGCTCCAAATAGAAAAATAAATAAATAACTAATTAATAAACTTACTTTGAAATGACATTTTTAATATCATCATGAATGTCATAACTTAGGGGATCAAGCCAATAAATTATATTATTATCATAATCAATAATAACCAACATCCAATGTTCTCTGTGAAACAAATGAAAAAATTAATAACTTAACTAGAATTAAAAATGGTAATAATCATTGATAATTTGATATAGAGATATTTCATACTTACAATCTATGATAGGGCAAAAATAATAAAGATTTTGATTGGAGTTGACTAAGCCTATTTTTTAGATTATCAACTCTTGTCTTTGAATTAGCCTTGACATAGATATCATCAAAATAACAAATGACTATTGGATTATGAAAATATACACCTCTATTATATGTAAATTTTTTTAATTGAGAATCTATGTACCTAGAATAAAATATGTAAATCAGTTTATATATTAATAAAAAATTTAAATTTTGTAATATTTGATACTCAGTAGTCAGTACTCACCCAATACATACAAATATGATGTTAACTCCAATTTTTTGCAAATTTAGAAAATCATACAACTCCAATACTTCAAAGTATGTACTTGTTGATTCAACACCCCCAAATACTATTGAATGTAATACTAGAGTTATTGCTTCATTTTCATTCACCTTCCTAGTTATGAAACTGGGTAACATAACAATGAAGTCATTTGATGTCTCAGGTTCATCACCATCTGACCTGGTTTCATGCTCCGTTTCATGCTCTGGCTGCGCAACAAAAAGAGAGCATAACATTTAATAAAATTATAAATAATTAAATATATAAACATAATAATTAATAATACATTAATACCTAAGAAGCCTGTGAAGTTCCAGTTCTAGCTCCAGCACTAAACATGCGCATAAGTTCTTCCATTTGATTCTTCATACTACTTATCCCGGCTTCATGCGCTTGTTGTCGTTGACTCCATAATTGTTGTTGCTCACTGAATCTTTCTTGGACTATAACTTCGACATCTCCAATACAAGCTACTGATGTCCTCTGGCTCTGTCTATCAGTCTTTAAAAAACTTGTAATGGTGGAAAACTTGCCACCAGCTCTAACTCTGCCCGGATGTTCTTGGCCTAAAACATATGCAAGGAGGTCATCTCTTCCCTGTGACACTATTTCAGCACTCTGAGTCTGGGACTCTTGGCTCGATAATTCGTCCTTAAAATAAGTAATATAAATTAATCCAGAATTACAAATAAGAAATTAAATATTTATACTTCACAAATCACAAACAATATTACTATTGAAGTATTGATAATTTACAAATAAATAAATGAAACAATTAAACTTATAATTTTTGATGCCAACTTAGTTGTATTTGTACTAATGTATTCACCGGTCTTTCTTTTATGACCGGCTTTCCATAACTCTATACGTGAAATTGATGTAGCTGCCCCTTGTTCAACCTTGACAATAAAATAAAAGTAAAGTATTATTTAAATTATTGAAAAAACTAATATGTACAATAAAAAATACGAGAGAGATGCAGAGAACTAATCAACTACTATCATTCTTTTTTCTAATCCAGAATAACCCATTATGGAAGTAGTATGAAAGGACTTCTGTGTTTTTGTTCTCTTTGTATTAACCTTACTTTTCTCCTACACAAATAAATATTTGTTAATACTTATATTGCTTATAAGTTATAAAGATAAAGAATGACATAAACATTGAATTTAATAAGAAGTTAATAATACATACCATATATTCTACAGTTGTGCGATGGTCGATAAAAACTCTCCAGTCTTCGGGAGTAATAAAGCTATACTTGACAGGAACATTGTATCGATGCTCCAAATCAACATCTTTTACATAAGTGATAAAGAGTTTGGATTTCCAAGTTCTCCAACTTTCACCCAAACCTTTCAGTAATGACTTGCGAAGACCATCAATATTATCAAAATAAATATGAAAATAATAGACAATATCAATTAAAAATTAACTAAAACACCACAGTTATGTAATCACTAATCACTAATCATTAAAAACAAAGTTACGTACATTTAATTCTGCCCATATTTGATCTTTTATTTGTTTATCAACTTCCTTCCATGAAATAAATGTAATTGGCACATAAGACCTCACAAGAGATCCCATACAACTCATCAATTTAGTTGACTCGGGCCTGGGAATAATGCGGTCATCATCACTCACATAAACATAAAGCTTCTTCCCCTCTAGCCTAAGCTTTTTCAATTCGTTCATTTTTGTAAAGCATCTTCTTGACTTTGATGAAGAGACCTTATCAGCCATTTTCCTGTAATAAGAAAACTCTAAAAAAACCTAAACCATCCAAAAACCATAAACCAAATTTATAAAGTAGAGCAATAACATTGAGCTACTATCACACAATCAGTCAATCACACATATAATGATATGAATATATATGTTACAATGTTAGTGCAATATTTAGGTTAATATATATAATAATGTTTTTAGGATATCTAAATATCTAATACAAAAATGCTACAGCCTACAAGTGGGTGCCTGCTAGGCGGCTACACAATGTTTAAAGTTTATACTTTATACTACTACAACTACTAATAAAGACATTATAACACAGAGATCAAAACTGAGAAAGGTCATAGGAAAAAAAATACCTAAGTGAGAATATGAGATCTTTCGAAGAAGAATCTTCAAATCAAAGCAAAGGAGAGCAAGGACTCAAGGAGAGAAGAAACTTGAACAAAATCGCATTTAGGGTTTTACGCAAGGAGCAGCGTCTGTAAGAACCAAAAAGTCGAGATAAAACGAGATTTTTACGGTTCACGGTTTCAAATAGATAGTATCGACTGCGGTTTATATAAAAACCTCAGTCGATTCTATAGAATGGACTGCGGTTTATATGTAAACCGTAGTTTATTCTATCATAGACTGCGGTTTATATAACCAGCAGAGACTACGGTTTATATATAAACCGCAGCCTATTCTATTACCCCAAATACACTGCGGTTTATATATAAACCGCAGTCTATTTTAGAGCCCCAGTAAAGAAATAGACTGTTGTTTATATCTAAACCGCAGTCTATTCCCTGTGCCTAGAATAGACTGTGGTTTATATATAAACCGCAGTGTATTTGGGGTAATAGAATAGACTACGGTTTATATATAAACCGCTGTCTATTCCCATATTTTTTTAAAAAAAGGCGCCCATCGTCTTGTTTACAATTGGGCTCATTGACGCCTAGGCGCCGCCTAGGGGACGCCATGACAAGAATGGTCACAACCTCAGTAGATCTTCTAAGGTTCTAATGGTCCTTTAAGACCGACCATCCGTTTGAGGATGAACAGTTGTGCTGAAGGTAAGGCGAGAGCCCAAGTATGCTTGCATTACCCGAATCTGATCTCGACCGTCACAAATTATACTCATGGTAGCCAAATACCCTGTATACTTTTTAGGATGATCCTTACATATCAACGTTGTCTCCATCTCTTCTAGTACTCGCACCCATTCCATACTCATCATTCGAGCCGCGAGACTTGACTCATGTACTTTTCTACTCAACGCATCAGCCACGGAGTTTGCTTTACCGGGGTGGTAGTTCAAGGTAAACTCGTAATCACATAAACATTTTAACCACCGCAGCTGTCTCAAATTCAATTCTTTTCTGAGTATGGACATACTAAAGAAAATTTATGGTCTCAAAAGATCTCATAGTGGATGCCATGTGGATAGTGTCTCCAAACCTTCAAGGCGAACATCACTGCTCTCAATTCTAAATCATGTACTAGATAGTTGACTTCATGCTTCTTCAGCTGCCTCGAAGCATAAGCAATCACATGACCGTGCTGCATCATACAATTCATTTCCAAATTATATCCGGCATATTGCTATTGTCTAACACATCTTTATTAATTATCATAGTTAAATCATTCGTATAATTCCAAATTCATCAAATCATTCACTCATTAACCTCCACCAAATCCTTTCATTCAAGTACATTTCACTACTCCATTTGTTTGCTAAGGATCTATCCAACAATTTTCATCAATCGTTGAATTATCACGGTTAGACATAAAAAGAATTCACCCAACCTCAATGTCAATCTGCTACAATGTCTCTACCGAGTCCAAACCTGATTCTACACCAACTCAAGAACTTTAAGTGCAAGACACCTTCTCTATGTGGGGGTAATCTTGGCAGTTTCTTGGGAAAGACCTCGGGGAAAATACCACACTACTCACATATCTTTCAAATCAACTGCCATCTCTTTTAGTTCAAAGTAGATCATATATACTTCATCTCCTCTCATTTGAGCCTTAAGGATCTGAATCGAAGATAACAACTCACGAGGTGCGAATCTAATACCTTGGAAAATAACTTTTGAGCCTCCATGTCTCGAAAGGATTTGCTTTGCCGTGCAATCAATCCTGGCATGCTGACAATCCAACCATATCATGCCCAGGGTGAGGTCGAATTCCGGTATTCTCAATACCATTGCAGGGGTTTCAGAGATCTTTCACGAAATCTTCCAACACAACGAGTGTGTGGCACCGGTATCGAATAGAGTGTAGGCTTGTTTCTCACTAATCATTACGCCTAAGTATCAGTTGTAAAGACTCAAACCAGATTCCTAGCACAAACTTAGGCATATTAAGGACGAATGTTTAATATGTATTGATCAAGTCACCACATACCTGCAGTCACGTCCTGAGCATTCTGCTCCTGCGCCATATATGGAGCAAATCTCTGCTCCCTAGTGGGTCCGAGATTCCTTCCTCGTGGTCCTCGTCCTCAACCACGCCTTTGTCCTCGTCCTCATGGAGCTATCGGAGGAAAAATAGGGGGAGCATTTCCTCTTAGTTATGGGCAGTGGCATCGAATGTGGCCCGGCTGGTTACACTGGTAGCAAGCTCGATCATTTTGATATATATTTGTTGAGGTGGGGGTGGTGGTAGCTACGGGGCCGGACGTTCCATCCTCAACTTCCGACGGAAGCGACCACCGCCTCTTTGATTTCTTTTACCTTTATTTCCCTACCTCAATCTATAGTTGGGACCTGCTCACTCAGCGGGTCTCTTATAGCCGGCATGGACTCTCAAGTGATCCGCCTCTAGCCCTTTCATTGGGTCCACTATCTCTGTCAGGTTCGCTCCCGCTATAAACAAAAGCGCTTGCCTTAGGGGATCTCGCAAATCTGGGGTCTGTTGCTACACAGAAGCCTGGTTGGATCTAAGAGTATCCAAAATAGCCATGAGCGTCTGTCCCATATCTGACTGCTGAAACTGAGTGATTTTTGAAGGAGTGGGAGTACCCCCAACCGGTTCTACACGTGTTAGGATTTACACATAAGGTACAAACCTATGGTCAGGTTGGCTAATCGTAGGGTAAAGATTGGACATAGTGTGAATTACATATGAGCACACTGTAGTACTCCCCCCCAACCTTAGCCCGGGTTGGGCCGAAGGGGTACTACTGGCCAAAGACGTCCACCCAGTTCTCCTTAATGGAAACGATCCACCCTGCCTAAGCACTAGATGGCCGCCTTGCTCGGCTCGAATCACAACATTCACAACCCATCAGAGTATATCAGAAGCACTAACAGGAAACCACTGCAGATATATATAACACATCATATAATAATACAGAGGTTCTAGGGCTGAAGCCTAAGTGTTTATATAAGCTCGTGGGCTATACATGTACTACATATAATACTCACACACTCTCTCCCTATGCTTCTTGGCGGTACTCATGTCTCTAAACTCCGAGGACGTAGGGGGTACATCTTCTCGAGTAGTCCTAGCCGCTGGCGTAATCTCCTGCGATAGTGGGTCACTACGTTGCTCTGTTTCTATGAATGGTTATTTAGATAACCGTTAGTCACAGAACTAAGTGTAAATAAATCTACTCCCCGGATCCATATACTGGGGACGAGCACCCACCCACCCAACATAAGCAGATAGCCAAAGCAAGAGAGGGTTAGCATAATATTTCATATATATATATATATATATATATATATATATATATATATATATATATATATATATATATATATAGCTAGGAGCAACTATAAGAGAGTGCAAGATAGTATATCTGGGAAAAACAACAGCAATATAAATCAGTTATAACAAGACTCCACTAACACATCAACATATCAGGTTTTCACATCCTGAATTCTATCGCAGGCATTCACAGCCGCGCACACCCGCAGGCATTCATAGCCACGCACACAAACCCTATGTCGACATAGTTTGGACCGCTTCAATTTCTAGCAGGGTAGAGAGCCCCACGGGCCTCACCGATATGGACGTCGGTGACAGTGGCCAGTCCTGCCACTTCTAGGGGTAGTCGTACCGCACAACCCCAGGCCCTAACATACAACCTTATGTACTCTTGGATGTGAGCGACATCCGGCGAATTGTTTTGGCCGACCAGCGGAGGAAACCTAATGGGGAATAATATAATGGCCGGTCACCCATGGTACCCATCTCCCTGTCGCCTTGAGTCGTCGACCTTCCCGCACCGGTACGAACGATCTGCGGGAGGGACTGACCCGTCACTATTTCACCGCAAGTAATTTACAAACAATCAAACAAATGGCAATCATAATACACACCGGGTCTACGTCGGTCTGCCCTACTAGGCTTAAACTTCGGGAGGCAGCGCTCAGCTCTACTTTCGTCAAGGAGTGTGGGAGCGCATTATTTGGGGCTATACCTGGAGGACTACTTCAACTCCGGTTATCCCCAACTAAGGCTCAACTTTAACAACGACTGCTCGTCAGAGCAGGACCCGAGATTATAATAGTAAATTGCAATGAGGACAAGTGCGGTGATTATGCTGCTTATTTAAAGTGGTGGAATGAAATGTGACCAGTACGAGACTGGAGTAGTACTGAATAGAAAGTACTGAGATAAGCTTGACCAGTACGAGACTGGAGTAGTACTGAATAGAAAGTACTGAAATAAGCTTGACTAGTACGAGACTAGAGTAGTATTGAATTGAAAGTGCTGAAATAATCTTGACCAGTGCAAGACTGGAGTAGTATTGAACCGAAAGTACTGAAATAAACTTGACCAGTGCGAGACTGGACTAGTACTGAATTGAAAGTATTGAAATAAGCTTGACCAGTGCGAGACGGGAGTGGTACTGAACCAAAAGTACTGAAATAAACTTGACCAGTGCGATACTGGAGTAGTACTGAATTGAAAATATTGAAATAAGCTTGACCAGTACGAGATTGGAGTAGTACTGAATTGAAAATACTGAAATAAGCTTGACCAGTACAAGACTGGAGAAAACACAAAGAAAATGGTTAGTAGTCCAATCACTCATATTAAGGAGGCTTCAATTCCATCTCAGACTTAAAGGAGATTTCATTGGACTGTACCAATTATTAGGATCCGATTAATTTGGTTGCGCCATTTTTATTACGGATTAATCAGATCAGGGCTTGTTAGGAGTTATATTTTTATTATTATTCGTCGGGAATAATTCATAACTCACCACCCGTACTCTCACCTTCCGAGTGTGCCCAAATTATCCGAGAGTCGAGGCGCTCGATGGTTTCACGAAATCTCGGAATAGCCGGAGCTTGGTCACTTGCCTTGGCCACTCTCGTTGATAAAATGATTTGAGTTTCTTATTCAAAATAGGAAGGGTGGTCGCGCGCTCCAATTTTCACCTTCGAGGGAAAATGAGCGGAATACATTCCGAGCGCGACCCTAGGCTTCCAAATTTTAGGAAAAATATCAAAACCTATCCCCATGACCCCAAATTTTGATACAACCCTTAGGAGGGTCTAAAATAAGCCTAGTATTTTTTTTATAATTTTCCCAAGTATTTTGGGCTTTTAATTTGGCCAAACAAATTTTATTTTGGCTTTTAAAAATATTAAATCAACTCCAAAAATTCTCAAATTTTTTGTGGAGGAATCCCTCATCATGGGGAACATTTTTCATGTTGATCACTTTTCCCATAGGGGCCTAGGTTTGGCCCAGAAATTTTTAAAAATTTCTGATAATGAAATGGTCTGCAATTAGCAGATCAAATAGGATCCTTCGACTGAGATCGAGCCGCACAGCACAAAAGGCCAGCGCTTCTCCGCAACAAATTGACCACGGATCTACTGTGGGGGCACAAAAGAGGAGGCGGGGCGGGGATTAAGGTAATCAGGGCCGTCCGATCTCATCTTGAGATCGGACAGCCGTTGTGCTTCCCGGCGGTGTGGAGGGTGGCAGCCTCCACCACAGCTGGACAACCACTTCTAGCCGCCGTCGCTGGCCCTGATCGACTTGCCGGGGGCCGATGACCCTCTGGGCGGTGGTCCGGCAGCCTGGCGCCGCCGGAAAACCAAACCCGAGAGCCTAGGGTGGCGGGGGCTCTGCTCCCGGCGCCATCGTGCCACCCCCACTTCTTAGGTGGTTGGCCGCCTACCGCACCACCCCCGACCGGCACGCCGGGGGTCGGGCTTCTCGCCGGCGGTGGCCCAACGGCCTTATACCTCCGGCCGCCGCCGCCAGCTCTAAATAGAGCATTGCTCTGTTTTGTAGGTGCCGCCGGAGCCGCATTTTTCGGCGGCACCGCTGCTCTCCTCCGCTGGGGGTCACCTCCCCCAGTGTTCTAGCACTCCCCTAGCACCACCACTGGTGATGGGGGAGGAGCTTTCCTCCTTGGGCACCACCTGACCTGGAGCATAGCTCGGGTGGCGCCAAAGGTGGCGGTCTAGAATAGGGAAGGGGGAGGGAGAAGGTCTCCACCTGGGTCTGGTGGCTCGGGAGGGTACGTTCTGGTCGGCCATGCCAAAGGTGGCGGTGGAGGGGGGAAGGGTTCCCTTGGCTTGCCTTTTCCGGCTGCCTGGGCTCCGGTAGGGGGGGGGGGGGGCAGGAGTGGGGAAGGTGCTCACTAGGCTGTGGGGAGTTATGATGGGGGTTAGGGCCATTTTATAGGCTAGTGGGGAGGGGTCTCCCCTTCTCTACTCGGTGTGGGATTAATCCCTCCTTAGGGAGGGATTAATCCCACCCTTCAACTGTCCAAGGACGGCTAGAGGTCAGGGAGATTTCCCCCACATGGGGGAAATGGGGTTAAGCCCTTATGGCTTGGGCTTTTTTTAGGGTGGGAAAGAGAGAGGGGGGGAAGGGTGTGAATTGGCCTCCACTTCCTAGTGGGCTATTTGCTGGTTGGGGGGGCCCAAAGTGGGTGAGGGGCAAGACCCTATGTGGTCATGATGAGGGGGTGGGCCCCCCATTTGGAGAGAATTCCAAAAAAGTGGGTTTTTAGGGGGGGGGGGGGGGTTGACTAAGTCAACCATAGGGGGGTCCCCCTTGCTGGTCAAATTCAAAGTGGGTCCAAGTTATTGGGGTCGGGTCAGAGTTCGGGTGTCATGTCATAATTGGTGTGCGCACGCTTTTTGGTGCACGACTATGCTTGATTTGACCTCGGGTTGACAGATTGTCGTCAAAATTGACTGGGATGACTTTCGTTGACTTTGTATTGACCACACGAGTCCAGTGCCACTGACTGGGGTTGAATCAGATTCCGTTTGGCGAAAGTCCGAAATTTGCGCGTCGCAGCACGCTAAAACGGTCAAAGTGTCTAAATATGTCGTTAGATCTCGGATTGCGATGCGACGGGTTCCGATGCACCCGTCTAGGTTATATGAGGTCACAGGAATTGACAGAACTCAATTCGGAGTTCTCTAGCTCGATATCCAAAATTTTGCTCTCGTTATGTTTTACGAGGAATGGTCACATCCACTATATGACCTCGGGGTCCAACAGAATGGGTTCTGATGCGCTCATATTGACTATATGAGGTCACAGGAACTGACAGAACTCAATTCGGAGTTCTCTAGCTCTATTTCCTGCCTAGGGTTACCTCCCACCGGGTCATGGGTAGGGTTCGGGCCACTTTTATTGGGCCCACTAGGGCTTTGGTTGCCCAATAAAAGTCGGGATGTTATACACACCACTGCTTATGCTAAGTCAGTTTGTCCCCAAACTGACTAATCAAATGGGGGTGACATCATTGTTCGATGACTTCTTTAGTTCAGGATAGTTGTAAGTTTGATACCATTTGTAAGACCCCCCTCCCGGAACACAGGACACGACACGAGGGGAGTCTTTTTCCCAGAACAGCCGTCTTGCGGTAGCACCAACACACGGGTTGAACCGTATCACAAGACGCCTATCCTGCCGTCTATAACCAATATCATCATTGCTAACCCAACATAAAGATAAACAGAAGTCAAAATAGCACACTAAGTAAAAAGGTCCAAGACAAGTACATCAAAATAGAATAAGCATCAACAAGCTTCTATAATATCAGAGTACATGTACAAAATTTCCCAAAGGCTACACAAAGGAGTCTCTCAAAACTCACATCTGTCATCGATGGCAGCGATGGTACCATCACATCAGGCCCTGTCGTCATGGTTTGGCTGCCCTCCTACAAGACCTGCTGCTGGGTTTCCTCCTAAAGGAAGACGTAGCAACCGTTAGTCGAAAGACTAAGTGGCTATCTCATCCTCTAACCTCGACGACTCTTAGGCACCGAGCGAGAGAAAAAAGATGGTACAATATATATGTAGTTGTAGTACAAGCATGTGGTATATAATGCTAACAGTGTCAACGTAATCAACAGTATAAATGAATAACTACAACAGTATAAACTAACAGCTCTACTATCAACGACAGTATACAAATAGAAATATACAACAAGAAGTATCTCAACCTATATGAATGCCAATACAGACATATAGGTTAAGGATCGACTTAACAGTAAAGTAACACATCATATAAGAGTGCCCATACAAACTTATATGATAAGAATCTTATGCGATGCAATGCAATGTTATGGCTCACCCATGTTCACACATGCCATTTCACAACTCGTGCTCAAGAAAAAGTAAGAGCTTTACACTGAGTCCCTTATCAACACATCAGTCCGGTGCGGCAAACACACACGCACTTCCAAATCATTCCTGTGTGGTAAACAAACACACACTTCCAAATCATTCATGTGCGGCAAACAAACACGCACTTCAAAATCATTCATGTGCCGCAAACAAACACGCACTTCCAAATCATTCTTGTGCGGCAAACAAACACGCACTTCCAAATCATTCATGTGCGGCAAACAAATACACAGTTCCAAATCATTCATGTGCGGCAAACAAACACGCTCTTCCAAATCATTCCTGTGCGGCAAACAAACAAGCACTTCCAAATCATTCCTATGCGGCAAACAAACACGCACTTCCAAATCATTCATGTGCGGCAAACAAACACGCACTTCCAAATCATTCTTGCGCGACAAACAAACACACTTCAAAATAAGTCCTGTACGGCAAACAAACACGCACTTCCAAATCATTCCTTTTTCCATGCAAGCAAGCACGCAAGGGTTCATCATTCGCACAGGTGGCAAGTCACCTTTTACAACCTATTAATCCCACACTGCTACCCGTAAGGAGACACATCTCTAAGCTGTGGAATACTAGACACATTCTATTCACCACTATATCATATGACCTTATATTAACCTCATCTAATTCCTTCTTAACTAAAGCATTCACAAATCTCTATGCTTCCATAGGATATTCACACACTCTCATGATACTTCACTTACACCTCAAGCATGATATCATAGCTCTATGTTACACCATTCAATATTTGGGCATCACGCCTTCTTTCTAAAATCTATATCATTATCCTGATTATAACCATGCATCTTCTTACCGGATTTCACGAGAATATCGCTTGTACGACCATATCGTATCGGATCGTTTGCTTATTGAACTCCTCCAAACCGATTACACAAATACATTTCTCCAAACCATTTGTTTACTATGTGATATATCTACCAAATCCCATCAACCATTAGTTCACTAACTCTCCCTAAACATCCGCTTATCCAACTCTACCAATCCATCTGTACTTATGTATTTCACCAACCACTGAATTTCATAAGGATCTATCATCCTATGGCCAATAATTATTTATTTATCATAATCACTAATAAGTTAGTTCAGCAAAGCCTCCACATTATTTTGCTACGATCTATCCATCAAAAATCCAAACACATCAAACCATTTGCTCACTAAGCCCGAAATTGTTTGTACAAACACGTATCATCAATCATTTGTTTATCTAAGGATTTATCAATCATCTCTCATCAACCATTTGCTATTCTTAAGGATCTATCCACTAGATTCCAATAGTCATTTGTTCATCACAATCACTATTAAATTAAGTCCAGCAATTCTCACGCAAATCTCAACATTTATTTGCCATGACCTATCTATTGACTAAATGCCAACAATCATTTAATCATCACAGTCATTTAAGTTAAGTCCAGCAACCTCAAATAATTTACTATGACCTCTCTACAAATTTCAAACTAGGTTATGCACTTAAACCGAGAATTATAAGTGCAGGAAGCTTGCTGGTCAGCAACATAGAACGGGGATTTACGAGGCTACAGACCTCGTAGGAAAACGTGTAACCATCCGTTGGAAAGGTCTTTTCAAGGGTTACAACTTTTGTATTCAGACCAAAACCCAGATCTGGCAGCAACATACTCAAAATAGGCTTCAAAGTTTGCTGCGTTCAGAAGACAGTTTCCCGTGCGCGCGTTTTTCGCCCGACTGCGCAAATTTCGCCCGACCGCTCGTTTTTCGCCCGGTCGCGCGTTTTTTTGCCCGGGTGCGCGGTTTTTGCCCGGGCGCGCTATTTTAGGTCGGGCGCGCGGTTTTCGGTCGGGGGCACGGTTTTCGGCCGGGCGTGCGGTTTTCGCCCGGGCGCGCGGTTTTCGCCCGGGCGCGCGGATTTCGCCCGGGCGCGCGGATTTCGCCCGGGCGCGCGGATTTCGCCCGGGCGCGCGGTTTTCGCCCGGGCGCGCGGATTTTCGCCCGGGCGCGCGGATTTTCGCCCGGGCGCGCGGATTTCGCCCGGGCGCGCGGTTTTCGCCCGGGCGCGCGGTTTTCGCCCGGGCGCGCGGTTTTCGCCGGGCGCGCGGTTTTCGCCGGGCGCGCGGTTTTCGCCGGGCGCGCGGTTTTCGCCGGGCGCGCGGTTTTCGCCGGGCGCGCGGTTTTCGCCCGGGCGCGCGTCTTTCGCCCGGGCGCGCGTCTTTCGCCCGGGCGCGCGTCTTTCGCCCGGGCGCGCGTCTTTCGCCCGGGCGCGCGTCTTTCGCCCGGCGCGCGTCTTTCGCCCTGGGGCGCGATTTCGCCCGGGCGCGCGATTTCGCCCGGGCACGCGTTTTTCGCCCGGGCGCGCGTTTTTCTCCCTGGCGCGGGATTTTCTCCCGGGCGCCCGTTTTTCGCCCTGGCACGCGATTTTCCCCAGCCGCGCGATTTTCCCCAGCCGCGCGATTTTCGTCTGGGCACGAGTTTTTCTCCCGTGCGCTCGTTTTTCGCGTTTGGGCCCAAAAAATGACGTTTAGGCGAAAAATTCGTGTCATGGCAAAAAATTCGGTCCGGCCAAAAAATACATGTCCGGACAAAAAATTGCGTACGGGCGAAGAAATCGTGTTTAGGAGAGAAAAATGCGTCGGGGCGAAAATATCGCACTTGGGCAAAAAAAGTGTGCCCGAGCGAAAAAAATTGCGTTGGGACGAGAAAAGCGCGAACGGGTAAAAATTTGCGTCGCGGTGAAAAATCGTATCCGACCGAAAAAATCGTGTGCGGTCAAAAAAATCGCCCCTACCGAAAAAATCGCCCCCGGACAAAAAATATTACGGTCATGCAAATAAATGACGTATAGGCGAAAAATTCGTGTTCGGGCAAATTAATTGATCAATTCCACAATATTCATCAATACTGTTTATTAGACAAACGCTAAAATTGGAATTAGTCATCAATATTCAATTCCACAATATTCACAAATATTAAATTCCAGTATCAAATTCAAATTTCGTGCAAACGAATGGACCCTAATGAGTTTATCAAACAAACATTTTGAATTATTTTTTAAAACAAATGATTTCTAGCTAAAATAGAGAAAACTTCTTGAAGATGTAAAAGATGGTCGGTTTTGCTAGCACTATAAACTAAACTGTCATAAAAATATGACAACAAATCTTCGAAGGCGTGGTTGGAACTTTGAATTCATAAGAGCTTGGAAAGTGACTGGAGTGTTGAAATTCTTGTTTGGATTTGGGCCAGGTCTATTCTTAGGATGTTGACCCACCTGTATAGCCAGAGTAAAGGTCAAGGTCTAAGTTAGTCTCATTAGGTCAATCTTCACAAGACCAGCTTTGGATTTCATTCAAGAACTCAGACTTAGAAGAATTCACTGATATATATATCAGTTCGACTTTGGTCGAACTCAGCTCGACGATCGTTGATCTCCCATCAACGATCTCAGAGTTTATTCTCTAAACTGAGCTCGACGATCTAAGAGCTCAGGTCGACGATTTCTTATCTCTTCAAAGTTTTCTCAGTTCGAAGATAGCTGAACTCAGCTCGACGATCTCCTAGCTCAGATCAACGATTTTATCCTGTGTTTGACTACTTGTCTACAACATCAGTCTTGAAGATTTAAATCTTAGTTTCTTAATTCTATTTAGGACAAATAATCTCTGATAGTTAATGCTAATATTCTCAAGGCTTATAGTTGTTCCATTGCAGCATTAACTTTGGTATTCACAGAGTTATTGTTTTGTCTTATTTACCAAGACAGTTGAGGAGATAATTAAATGCCAGCAATTCTAGTCGTTCTTTCCTCGATCTCTGCAGTAAGTTAAGTATTGTTTTTTTTAATTCAAAGCAGCAGTATTTTTCGATTCTTCAAGGACATAGAGACAGATACACAGACTGATTTTAGTTAGAAAAACCTACAGAGAGAGCTTCTCATTCCACAGTTCAAAATTTCTCTCTCAGAATTCTTTTAGTCTTCAGAACTCTTACTGCTCTCAGGAAACAGAAGAAGAACACCAAAAACCTCATCTTGAGTCTTCTTCAGTTTTCATCTTCAGAAACCTATAGAGACATCAATCAATATCAATCTACAGATTCTGAAGAACATAACACAAGTCCATTGAAGACCTACTCCCTGGACAAAGCTTCCATCTTCCTGAACCTACTCAATATCTCAGGGGGAGCTTTGGCAATACAAAAATCCACTAAGTCTTCTCATTTGCTTTGAGAAAGAGAAGACTGGCATCAACTTTTTCCTTTTTCTGTATAGGGTTATTACTCCCTTCAAAAGTGAACTCCTTGGTGATAGGGTACCTGATCAAAAACCTATTGGTTTTTAGGCAACTGATCAAAAGCTTGAAGGGTCTCTAGATCTACCTGAAGAAGATCTTGTGGTGATAGGGCACCTGATCAAAAACCTAAGTGGATTCCTACCAGGGTGGTAGAAGAGTGGAGTACTCAGATTTGGGGAACCACTATAATTTTCTTGTGTCGTCTGGTTGCTCATCTTTCTTTATTTTCTGTTGTGTTGTGATTGCTTGTCATTTATTTTTCTCTTACTTATAAGTAACACTTATCTTAATTCCACTATAAAAATTACTTAAAAGATTTTAATACTCTATTCACCCCCCCCCCCCTCTAGAATAAATCAGATCTATCCCCTCACTTTCAATTGGTATCAAAGGGTCGTTTCTCTTGGTTGTACAGGCTAACACCTGAACCTAAAGATCCTTGATAGATCTCCTTCTCTCTTTCTTTTTCCATGACACAGAATAAAGACTATGCAAGCACTAGACCTCCAGTCTGCAACTTGAATAAGTTTGCTATCTGGAAGGCAAGAATCAAACTATATATGAATTTTATTGATGGGGATATTTTCAACTCTATTTTGACAGGTCCACCAGCTCCAGTGGAAACTACCTCAACATCATCAATAAGCTTGAATGTTGTTCCTCCTCCAGACAATACTGATGCACAGAAAAAGGCGAAGATTGTTGATGCAACGACCATGAACATTCTGGCCCAAACCATGTCAGATGAAATCTTCCAGATGGTTGTTGAATGCACTTCAGCCAAGGCCATCTGGGATTCCTTAAGTCAGATGGTTGCTGGATCTGCAGATGAAAGAAAAGATACGAGAGCTCATCTTATCTCTTAGTATGAAAACTTCAAGAAAGCTGAAATTGAGCAAATATCTGAGATGTATAATAGACTCAGCATAATTATAAATGAGCTGAAAATCTTGGACAAGGACATCTCACTAACTTAGATTAATGACAAGATTCTCATGTGCTTCCCCAGCTCATGGGATTCCAGAATCTGGCCAATCAAAGAAGGCAGGAGTCTAAATGAAATTTCCATTGAATCTCTATTGGGAAAGCTCAAGTCCTATGAGCAGCTCCTAAAGACAAGAGAGTCAGATGAATAGAAGACTCCTACACCAGCAAGGAAGGAATAAAGCATAGCCTTCAAAGCCTCTGAAGAATCAGAAGTAACACCCTCAAATGAAGAACTGATGAGTCTGTTTGCCAAAAGATTCTTCAAAATGGGTAAAAAAGACTTTAGGAGGAAATCATCCAGGAATGAAGACAAGCCAAGGTATGATAAAACTCTAACTAAAGAGATTATATGCTTTGGTTGCAGGAGGCCTGGACAAATTCTACCAGAGTGTCCAGAGAAACAACACAAAGAAAGGAGAAAGGAAAAGGTATCCAGGAAACACTTCAGCAAGCCATCCTCTAATAAGCACGAGAAAAGAAAAGGACTTTGTAGCTGACACCTGAAGTGAGACAGAAGAAGAATCCTCTTCCTATAGCTCTAGTGAGGATGAAGAAGAAACCAAGGCCAGTGAATTATGTCTAATGGCCATCAATGCTTCAAGCCATGAATCATAAGCAGAAGATTCAGGAGAAGACTCAGACTGTGATCAGGTAATATCATCCTTTGATTTTAATTCTAAAGATTTTAAAATAGAATTTAAATCACTGTGCAATGATCTTATAAAATCTGAGAAGAAAATCAAACTTTTCAGAGATAGATAACCTGACTATGAAAACTTGTTCTCTGAAAACTTAAGAATGAAAGATGAATTAATTAAGTATAGCAAACAAATCATCTTCCTGAAAACTGAACTAGGCAAAGCTAAACAACTTGAAGAAACCTTGAATGGAAGAAGCCTATAGATGGTTAAAATCACTAGTACACTACATGCTAGGTTAAACAATAGTAAACTAGGATTAGGTGCATCAACTAGTGAACCACCAATTATCAAGAAAAAAATCTTATCTCAACCTGTAAATTTTGTTTCAGATAAGGGTAAGAAGAATACAGAACTGGAAGAGAAAGTTAATAAAGTATTAAAACAAATTGAACTAAATAAGAAGAGACAAACTCAGAATAATAAGTCTAAACAGAAGTCGTCGAACCAAGATTCACGATCGCAGTATTATTCATCGAACGTCGATCGACGATCTCTGAACCCAGAGTTTGGGTTTAATTACTCAGCAAAGGGAGATCGATGATACCATCAAACTTCGTCGTGCAGAGATCGACGATCATGGAACACAGATAGTAGCCATTATTATTCTGTGAACCGAGATCGACGAGATGAATACTGGTCGTCGAACGCAGATCGACGATCTCAATATAAATCGTCGAACCCAGATCAGTTTTACCAAAACTATAACTGCAACAAAAATCTTAAAAATAACCAGAAACCAAAATATGTTAATCCATTTTCACATTGGGTAATTCCACATAAAAAATTTCACCCCTTAGGTTATAAATGCCAACCTGAATGCTCTTTTATTTCTAGTTTCATTTATGAAAAGAGACAAGGACCGAAGGTTGAAGAACTATCCTACCACACAAGATAAGTGGTATCTGGATAGTGGGTGCTCAATGCACATGACAGGAAGCAAGGACAAGCTAATTAATTATAAGTCCAAGCTAGGTCCAAAGGTAATCGTTGGTCATTTCAGCTTTGGTCAGACAGAAGGATATGAGATTTCAGTATTGGAGCTGTTATATTCAGCAAGGTAGCTTATGTGAATGGTTTGAAACATAACCTGATATCCATAAGTCAATTATATGATGCAGGTTATCAGGTATGCTTCACTGAATCCCAATGTATTATTTCTTTAAAAAGCAAAATTATTTTAACAGGATTTAGACAAGGTAACATTTATCTAGTTAACTTTAATTCTGCTAGCTCAGAAATTTGCCTTTTCAATCAGGTCAGTAATAATAATACCCTTTGGCACAAAAGACTAGGTCATGTAAACCTTAGAAATATTACTAAGTTATCCAAAGATAACCTTGTTAGAGGATTACCTTCTTGCCCCTACAAGAAGGAAAGCCTTTGCAGGGCTTGTCAAGTAGGCAAGCAAACTAAAAATAGTTTTAAATGAGTTAATAAGAGTGATTCACCTAGGATTCTGTACTTGCTTCATTTGGATCTTTTTGGACTCATTGTTGTACAGAGCTTAGGAGGGAAGTACTATACTTTGGTTATTGTAGATGACTTCTCAAGGTTCACTTGGGCTTTATTCTTGAGACACAAGTCTGATAACTTCAAAGTTCTTACAGATTTTCTTAAAGGCATAAGGATTGAGTATTATACTCCAGTTATTTTGATCAGAAGTGATCATGGTGCTGAGTTTGAATCTCTTCCCATGCAAAGATTCTGTGAGATGGAAGGTGTAACACCCCTATCCGTCACATAGTATATACAATAGGTCCGGCCGGGGCCCAACGCCATATATCACGGACAGACCGGTGGGTTACTCATTGAAACCAATCAACCAATCACAACGTCCTACACAGAGCATCTAGTTGAAGCAGTTTATTAAGTTGCAAAGAATAAAGAACCCAGCAAAGCATGAATGTCCACTACTCAAACCAACAGGAATGTATAATACACGAGTGCTGGCCTTAAGGCCTTGCAATAGTTTGCTCAAATAAAAGTTTCTTCCAAACATCGACACGCAGGTCAGTCTTACATGAGAATATAAGAAAAACACTTAAAATAAGGCCTTCGAGAGCCGGTCAGCAACTTGGGATTTATCCCGCTATTTACCGCTCGGCTCCGCAGCACCTGCAATCATCAATCCACCGCACAGTGGCAAACAAAAGCAACGATCAGCTATGCTGACCAAATTATAACGACCCCGCCCCCAACTCGGGGCGGCGATATTCTTTTCCCTGTATTTTGTTAGCATAAACAAGTAGTATAGTGAAAACACACTTCATCACAGGTGCAGGCACGCGCGGCCACACACCCCGTGCACTCAGGGCACATTCACGACGAACCGGCCAACGTCACGTCATTTTAAGCCATAGACGTTTCCGTCTCACTACCGTCCCTGGGACGGCCAACCTTATGAGCATTTTGTCTTCCTGGCTCGGGTCACGTCAATTTAAGCCATAGACCGTCGGAGACACTCATCTATGCCAACAGTCCCACCGAACGACATAGAACTGGTACGGTTTTGACTGACCCGTTGCTCACACCGCAACGTCAATTTAAGCCATATGCGCGGGTCAAGACTCCTCGAGCCCCGTTTCTATCACACAGTTCACATAACCCGGTTATGTTCAAGTTGGCTCCCCAGCCACCATGTTGGCAGAATCACGCATCTGCCCAGTTTTTCGGGTGCACCTTGGAGTTAGTCCCCAAGGCTCCCTGTTGTAATCTACCCCGTAGATAACCCGTAAAACAAACATTCGCACGGAGTCTTCTCCGGCCATATATGCAATGCAACATCACCAATCCAGACAGACTTGTCCGGGTAGGCTTCACACATCATGCCTATGTCCGTTCTCGAATACGAACTCTACACAAGGGGGACTTCACATATCTACCCCAAGGAACGCCACAAACTCACCGCACACTCGCGAGAGAGGGCTTCCTATGCAAAGGAAAAGAGGACTTCGCATGTCCTAGGATGAGAATCGTTACCCTTGCGTTCTTCCTTGGCGCCATGGAAATCTATACGGATGAAAAGCACCGCAATCTCCATGCCTCCGCAGATCCGAAGTCGGCTCGCGATTTGGAGCTCCGAAACTCCGCCAGTGACCGGATCTAGCCTTCCTTCTTCCTCCTTGTTCTCTCCTCTCTCTAGATCTTAGAAAGAGATTGAATCTAAGCATATGAGGAATTTACACCCCTGAACCGGCCTTAACCCTAAGGTGGAAGAGCCTGAACCATCAGATCCAAAAACAAGGAAACGAACAGATGTGATTCAGCCCGAATTTACAAAACCTGGCCCGAACACGGGTTCTGACACGCCCGTGTTCAGGGCAATGTCACCATTCGCCGTCGAAACCTTCGCACCCCAAAAAGAACACGGGAACCCGATACGCCCGTGTCAGGCCTGACACGCCCGTGTCAGCCAGTACACGCTCGTGTAGCTGGGTGTGTTCCCTCAACAATACAGGTCCAAAACAACCCGAGCACAACACGGCCATATGACACGCCTGTGTCACATGTCGTGTGCTAGACACGCCCTGGGACACACCCGTGTCCCAGGCCGTGTAATTGCCTTAGCACAAACCGCCACACAACCCGAGGAGGACACGGGTATTTGACACGCCCGTGCCGAACTTCACATGCCTGTGTCAGACCCAAACACGCCTGGGCTCAGGTCGTGCGTACCTCACTCAATGATCGTTGAGTGCAATGCTCTGAGTGACTGACACGCCCTGGGACACGCCCGTGTCCCAGGCCGTGTTCACCCCCCCCCCCCCCGACGATCGTTGACTCCAAAATCATCGAACACGTGACCAACGCCAAACCCGAGCACGACACGCCCTGGGAAACGCTCGTGTCCCAGGCCGTGTCACTTCTACAAAAACTTGGATTTGGCTCAAAACGCCACCCGTCACCCTTTTGAGTTTCGGGGCGTTACAACTCTCTCCCTTTTAAGAGAATTTCGTCCACAAAATTACCAAAGGAATGATAAACAAAACCAAAAGCGTTACCTGAGTGAAATAACTCTGGGTACTCCTCCAACATGGTCTGCTCCCGTTCCCAAGAGAGCTCCTCACGACCGCAATTGTCCCAACGGACCTTGACCATCCTGATCTCCTTATTACGGAGTCGCTTAACCTCAAAGTCTTCAATACGAACGGGCTTTACCTTAGTCGTCAACCCTTCGTCCACCGGCACTTGATCAACTGTGATCACCTGCGAAGGCTCTTGCACCGCCTTCCGCAACATTGAAATGTGGAATACATCGTGTAGACCACTCAACTCCACTGATAGCCTCAAACAATAAGCCGCTTCACCGATCCGCTCCAGAATCTCAAAAGTTCCAAGGTATCTCGGGCTCAGCTTCTTCAAGCGTCGTACCCGTGACACACCCTTGAACAGCTTTATCTTCAAGTACACCCAATCGCCGACCGCGAACTCCACATTCCGATGCTTTGCATTGTAGTACTTAGCTTGTCTATCCTGAGCGATCAGCAAACTCTATCGAATGATACGCACCAAAGAAGTAGCACTCTCCACCTCCTGGTTCTTGTACAACCTTGCCTCACCCGTCTCTAGCCACAACAACGGCGTGCGACACTTCCTACAATATAGGGCCTCGAAGGGCGCCATCTGTATACTTTCTTGGTAGTTATTGTTGTACGCAAATTCCACTAAATACAGGTGGTCTTCCCAATGCTTTCTGGAATCTAGGACGCACATGCGAAGCATGTCCTCTATAGTCTTGTTGACCCTCTCGGTCTGCCCATCCGTCTGCGGATGGAAGGCTATGCTGAACTTCAATTTAGTCCCCAACATCTGCTACACCAACCTCCAATCATTGGACGTAAAACATCCATCTCGATCACTCACGTTGCTGCGGGCACACCGTGCAGTCTGACTATATTATCCACATAAAGCTTCGCCAGTTTCTCCACCAAATCATCCTTCCTATGCGGAATGAAGTGCGATACCTTTGTTAACCGATCTACGATCATCCAGATGGCGTCGTTTCCCTTCTGCGACCTTGGCAAGCCATGCACAAAGTCCATTGATATGTCGTCGAACTTCCATTCTGGAATAGGCAAGGATTTCAAGAATCCTCCTGGCTTTTGGCACTCTGTCTTTACTAAGGCGCAAGTCTGACATTTAGCCACGAACAGTGCCACATCCTTCTTGAGTCCTGGCCACCAAAACAACTTCTTCAGGTCCCGGTACATCTTCGTGCTCCCTGGGTGGATTGAGTACTTGGTATGATGAGCCTCGTACATCAACTCCGCCCGTAGATTTCCCACGTTTGGGATGCACAAACAATTGCCCTTCCTTAGAATTTCATCTTCAACTGAAAATTGGGAATTTGACCCATCCAATGCTGAATCCATGAGCTCCTTCATGCCGTCATCCAACCCCATAGCCTGCCGAATCCGATTAGTCAGGTCATACTGAACTTCCGTCCAGTTCAACAATGCTTTGGCGCTAGTCTATTTATCAACGCAACAGATCTCTAATGCCTCCAGCTCCCGAATTAACCTCTCATCATGAACCGACAACTTGTTGGCCTGGGCGGGAGCCCTGCGACTCAATGCATCCGCAACTGCATTGCCTTTCCCGGGTACATAATGAATCTTGAATGTATAGTCCCCGAGAAACTCCATCCATCTCTGCTGCCTCATGTTCAGATCCTTCTGATCCAACATGTACTTCAAGCTCTTATGGTCGGTATAAATATCGACTTTTACACCGTACAAATAGTGTCTCCACAGCTTAAGTGCAAATATCACGGCCGCTAACTCCAAGTCGTGGACCGGATAATTCCTTTCGTGCACTTTTAGCTGACACGACCCATACACAATAACACTCACATGCTGCAGCAGCACGCAACCCAAACCACTGCCTGAGGCATCACTATAAATCTCGAAACCTCCGGTCCCACGCAGCGAACTTAGCACTGACGCCGTGGTCAACCGACTCTTCAACTCTCAAAACGCTTGCGCGCACTCCTGCGTCCACAAGAACTTCTGATCCTTCCTTATCAATTTCGTGAGAGGTAACGCTATCCACGAGAAGTTCTCTACGAAGCGCCTGTAATAGCCGACAAGCCCCAGAAAACTCCAGACTTTTGCTACCGAAGACAACACAGGCCACTCCCGTATCACAACAATCTTCGATGGATCTACCGTTATTCCTTCACCGCTGAAAATATGACCAAGGAATGCTACTGAAGATAACCAGAACTCGCATTTGGAGAATTTTGCGTAAAGTTCATTCCTCCTCAGCATCTCCAACACCAGATGCAGATGCTTGAAGTGATCTTCCTCGCACTGCGCACTGCGAGTACACCAATATGTCGTCAATGAAGACGATCACAAATTGGTCTAGGTATTCTCTGAACGTCGTGTTCATCAGATCCATGAACACCGATGGCGCATTAGTCAGCCCAAACGGCATGACCGTGAACTCGAAATGCCCATACCTCGTGCTAAATGCTGTCTTCGGGATATCACTCTCCCTTATCCTTAGCTGATAATACCCAGACTTCAGATCCAATTTTGAATACACCGACGACCCGACTAACTGATCAAAAAGATCATCGATCCTTGGGATCAGGTATTTATTCTTTTCGTTAGCTTGTTCAACTCCCTGTAGTCGATACACAGTCGTAAGCTCCCGTCCTTCTTCTTAATAAAGAGGACGGGTGCGCTCCAAGGTGACGAGCTTGGACGCACATAACCTTGCTCCATCAACTCTTCTATTTGAACCTTTAACTACGCCATCTCCTTAGGCGCCAACCTATAAGGAGAACGTGACACAGGTTTGGCACCTGGCACGAGCTCGATCGTGAAGTCGATCTCCCGCTGCGGTGGGGCTCCGGGAAGATTGTCCGGGAACACTTCGGGGGTACTCACAAACAACTGGGATACTACCCAAAGTGAGCTTAGGCTTTACAGCCTCCACTAACAAGAAGAACAGTTCTGCACCAGAACGAACTGTCTTGACCACCTGAAGAGCAGACATCAGCGTCTTGCTCAACCCCTTCAGTCCCGTAAACGTTGTCTCCTGCCCAACACCCAGCTTGACCTCTTTGCGGTTGTAATCTATAAAAGCCTTCTACTCCGAAATCCAATCCATACCGAAGATGACGTCGAACTCTACTAGCGGCAACAACGATGCTAGCAAGTCGAACTCTTGACTTCCAATATGAACATTTACGGCACATACTCTGTCCGTGCGCATCGAACACCCATTCGGCAGCAGCACATCCAATTTGTCCTTCACCATCGAAGAAGGGACTCCGATGCGCGTTATGAAACTTTCGGACAAAGAGGAGTGTGAATCTCCCGTATCGAATAGTGCTCGTGCTGGACTATCGCCAATCAGAACAAAGCCTATACAAACAGTATTAAGCTAACAAGCACTAGGTAACAGTATTTAAAGATAACTTACTATAAATTAAACCGTACCTATCACCACGTCTGCCTGTTTAATGGCCTCTTGCTGGCCCAGATTATAAACTCTCGGTTGAGTCAGAGCATAGTGGGATGCGGTTGACTCCACCGCCTTGCCCTTTTCTTCATAAGTTGCTCCTTGCTTTCTCTCGGACTTCGGTCATCCACTCCAACAATCACGGGCAAAATGCCCCGTCTTTTCACAAGTGAAAAAAGTGCCCGGGGTTCGGTTGGTTGCCCCTGAGGCATCGGTAGAAGGGGCTGGACCCGACGTCCTAGCCTTCTTTTGGAATCTGCGATATCCAGACTTCGAAGTAGTCGGCACTTTAAACTCTGATTTCCTGCCATTGGAGTCCTTCTTCGCCTGAAAATTCTTCATATCCTTTTCCAAGGACTGGGCCGAATTGACCAAGGTCATGAAGCCCTGCGTCATAGGCCCCGAAAGTAGCAATCTTAGGTCATCTCTCAAACCTTCATAGAATTGGTTCGTCTTGCGCTCCTCATCAGCAAAATTAGCGCTTGCGTACCGGACTAAACGAGTAAACTCGTGGAGATACTCGTCCACGGTACTGTCTCCTTGAACCAACTTCTAGGAAGTCATTCTCCAAAGCAATCCTCTGGCCTGAGGGGAGGTATCGAGCCAAGAACAACCTTGAAAACTCCTCCATTGAGACATCAGCCAACTGTCTGCCCCTCAGATGGTGTAGCTCCAAACCTTCCCACCATAGCCTTGCGTCGCCGTCCAGCAAGAACATCGCAATAGTCATCTTCTGCCACTCCTTAGTCTCAGTCGTTGTCAACACTCTATTAACTCTAGAGAGCCAATCCTCCGCTTGAGTTAGGGTTCCCATCCCCGAGAACACAGGAGGATTGAAGCCCATCACGTGCTTCAGTTGCTTTTTCGCTGCTCTCCTCGGCAACACCGGCTCCACGACCACCTGTTCCACCCTCCTTGGCTCTACTGCTTGGAGCGGTACTTGCTCCACAGCAGGAGCGGGCTGCTGCACTCGCCTTGCAGGCTGCGCGCTGATCATCGCAAACATATCCTCCGCTACCAATCGAAAGGTCTCGGCTGAAGGGGGTATTGCAGGCGCATCGTTTGGTGCGCTGCTCGCCTCAGAAGCTGGCCGTTCCGACGGCCCAGCACCACTCCTGGTAACCTATAATCGTGCAAAACACCGATAAGCGACCACACAACATTGCAAAAAAGCAATTATAGGAACACCCAGGTTCCCCAAACATGTGTATTTTCATTCCTAAGTGGACATTCATGGGTTCTTTTCATGTTATAACGAGGACGCACACACGTGTGCTCACCACCCCTTAAATGGAATTCTCCCACGAATTCATTTAAGCCTGACCGAAACCGGTAGTCTGATACCAAATTGTAACACCCCTATCCGTCACATAGCATATAGCAGTAGGTCTGGCCGGGGCCCGACGTCATATACCACGGACAGACCGGTGGGTTACTCATTGAATCCAATCAACCAATCACAATGTACTACACAGAGAATCTAGCGGAAGCAGTTTATTAAGTTGCAAAGAATAAAGAACCCAGCAAAGCATGAATGTCCACTACTCAAACCAACAGGAATGTACAATACACGAGTGATGGCCTTATGGCCTTACAATAGTTTGCTCAAATAAAAGTGTCTTCCAAACCTCGATACGCAGGCCGGTCATACATGAGAATATAAGAAAAACACTCAAAATAAGGCCTTCGAGGTCCGACTCAACAACTTGGGCTTTAGCCCGCTATTTACCGCTCGGCTCCGCAGCACCTGCAATTATCAATCCACCGCACAGTGGCAAACAAAAGCAACGGTCAACTATGCTGACCAAATTATAACGACCCTGCCCCCAACTCGGGGCGGCGATGTTCTTTTCCCTGCATTTTGTTAGCATAAACAAGTAGTATAGTGAAAACACACTTCATCATAGGTGCAGGAACGCGAGGCCACACACCCCGTGCACTCAGGGCACATTTACGGCGAACCGGCCAACGTCATGTCATTTTAAGCCATAGACGTTTCCGTCTCACCACCGTCCCTTGGACGGCCAACCTTATGAGCATTTTGTCTTCCTGGCTCGGGTCACGTCAATTTAAGCCATAGACCGCCGGAGACACTCATCTATGCCAACGGTCCCACCGAACGATATAGAATAGGTACGGTTCCGCTTGACCCGTTGCTCACACCGCAACGTCAATTTAAGCCATATGCGCGGGTCAAGACTCCCTGAGTCCCGTTTCTATCACACAGTTCACATAACCCGGTTATGTTCAAGTTGGCTCCCCGACCACCATGTTGGCAAAATCACGCATCTGCCCAGTTTTTTGGGTGCACCTTGGAGTTAGTCCCCAAGGCTCCCTATTGCAATCTACCCCGTAGAAAACCCGAAAAACAAACATTCGCACGGAGTCTTCTCCGGCCATATATGCAATGCAACATCACCAATCCAGACAGACTTGTCCGGGTAGGCATCACACATCATGCCTATGTCTGTTCTCGAATACAGACTCTACACAAGGGGGACTTCACATATCTACCCCAAGGAATGCCACAAACTCACCGCACACTCGCGAGAGAGGGCTTCCTATGAAAAGGAAAAGAGGACTTCACATGTCCTAGGATGAGAATCGTTACCCTTGCGTTCTTCCTTAGCGCCATGGAAATCTATGCGGATGAAAAGCACCGCAATCTCCTTGCCTCCGCAGATCCGAAGTCGACTCGCGATTTGGAGCTCCGAAACTCCGTCGGTGACCGGATCTAGCCTTCCTTCTTCCTCCTTGTTCTCTCCTCTCTCTAGATCTTAGAAAGAGATTGAATCCAAGCATTTGAGGAATTTACACCCCTGAACCAGCCTTAACCCTAAGGGGGAAGAGTCTGAACCATCAGATCCAAAAACAAGGAAACGAACGGCTGTGATTCAGCCCGAATTTCCAAAACCTGGGCCGAACACGGGTTCCGACACGCCCGTGTTCATGGCCATGTCACCCATTCGCCGTCGAAACCGTCGCGCCCCGAAAAGAACACGGGCACCCGACACGCCCGTGTCAAGCCTGACACACCCATGTCAGCCAGTACACGCCTGTGTAGCTGGGCGTATTCCCTCAACAACACAAGTCCAAAACAACCCGAGCACAATACGGCCATGTGACACGCCCGTGTCATATGTCGTGTGCTAGACACGCCGTGGGACACGCCCGTGTCCCAGACCGTGTAACTTCCTTAGCACAAACCGCCACACAACCCGAGGAGGACACGGGTATTCGACACGCTCGTGTCGAACTTCACACGCCCATGGCGGACCCGAACACGCCTGGGCTCAGTCCATGCGTCCCTCACTCAATGATCGTTGAGTGCAATGCTCTGAGTGACTAACACGCCCTGGGACACGCCCTTGTCCCAGGACGTGTTCACCCCCCCCCCCCCCGACGATCGTTGACTCCAAAATCGTCGAACACGCGACCAACGCCGAACCCAAACACGACACGCCCTGGGATACACCTGTGTCCCAGGCCGTGTCACCTCTACCAAAACCTAGATTTTGCTCAAAACGCCACTCGTCACCCTTTTGAGTTTCGGGGCATTACAGAAGGCATCAGACATTGTTTCTCTGCTCCTAGAACTCCTCAACAAAATGGGGTAGTTGAAAGGAAAAATAGAACACTCATTGAAGCTGCGGGCACATTACTTGCTGATGCCTTCATGTCACTCTCCTATTAGGCAGAGGCTGTGAGCACAGCAAACTATATCCTGAACAAAAGTTTGATACACAAACTTAAGGGAAAGTCTCCCTATGAACTACTCAAAGGGAAGAAACCTAAAATAGATTATTTTAAAATATTTGGTTGCATTTGTTATATTCACAACAACAACAAGAAATATCTTAGAAAGTTCGAAGTCAAAGCTGCAATGAGAATTTTTCTAGGATATTCCCAAGTCAGTAAGGCATATAGGGTTTTTAATAAATCAACTTTGAAAATGGAAGAGTTAGTTCACATTTCTTTTGATGAAGCTAACATGTTTTACAAGGAGAAGGAAGATTCTACCAGTAATTTTTTGTAGGTACCTCAACTTTGTGAAAAATTGGATGATCTAAACCTTACTCAAAAGGTTACATCTCATTCCTCCTCACAAGTTGATGAAGAAAGTGAAGAAGAAAATCTGGAAGTGGCTGAACTTCCTCAAACAACTAATACAATTCCACAAGAGGAATTGTTTCCTCGAGCTGCTGTTGAACCAACTACACCAACTGAATTTGTCACACTTAGAGATCACCCTACATCTCAAGTGATTGGAGACATATCAGATGGTGTGCAGACAAAGCATCAACTCAACCAAGACTTGATGCATGCATGCTTCATATCTCAAATTGAGCCTCAATCCATTAAAGATGCTGAGCAAGATCCACACTTGATTATTGCAATGTAAGAGGAGCTCAACCAATTTGAGAGATGCAAAGTTTGGGATTTAGTTCCAAGACCCAAAAACAATCCAGTCATTGGAACCAAATGGGTCTTCAGGAACAAGTTGGATGCACAAGGAACTATTATCAGAAACAAGGCAAGACTAGTTTCTCAAGGCTATAGGAAAGAGGAAGAAATTGACTATGATCAAACTTTTGCTCCTGTTGCAAGGCTGGAAGCAATCAGAATCTTTCTAGCTTATGCTGCGTATAAAAAGTTAAAGTGTACCAGATGGATGTCAAAAGTTCCTTTCTAAATGGAGAACTTAAAGAAGAAGTGTATGTTGAACAACCACCAGTTTTTATCTTTTCAACTCATCCCTCTTATGTCTTTAGATTATATAAAGCACTCTATGGTCTAAAGCAAGCTCCAAGAGCTTGGTATGAAACCTTAGCTAGTTTTCTTTTAGAGCATAAATTTTCTAGAGGCATGGTAGATAGGACTTTATTTATTAGACATCATCATGATAAATTCTTGTTAGTACAAATTTATGTAGATGATATTATTTTTGGCTCTACTGATCCCAAACTATGCAAAAGGTTTTCTGACCTTATGCATTCAAAGTTTGAGATGAGCAGCATGGGTGAACTTTCATATTTCCTTTGGTCTCCAAGTGAAACAATCACCTGATGGTATCTTCATCTCCCAATCTAAATATGCTAAGGAGCTTATTAAAAGATTTGGGATGTGTGATGCCTCAGCAATGAAGACACCTATGGCTGCAAATGCTGTGATAGATTCTGATGAGCATGGAAAATCTATTGATCAGAAAATTTATAGGGTCATTGTTGGGTCTCTATTATATCTTACAGTAAGTAGACCAGACATCATATTCTCTACATGTCTTTGTGCTAGGTTCCAGGTGAACCCTAAAGAATCTCACTATATTTTGCTAAAAAGAATTTTAAGATATATAAAGGGTTGTCCTGATCTAGGACTTTGGTATCAGACAATGTCAGTGTTTGAGTTAACTGGATACTCAGATACTGACTATGCTGGATGCAGAGTAGACAGGAAAAGCACATCAGGAACATGTCAGTTCCTTGGTGATAGACTTGTGTCTTGGTTTTGTAAGAAGCAAACATCAGTGTCCACTTCAACTACAGAGGCTGACTGAATACATTGCAGCTGGCAATTGTTGTTCACAAATTTTGTGGATACAAAACCAACTACTGGATTATGGATACAACTTAAATAATTCAATTATATTTTGCGATAGTACCAGTGTTATATCCATAGTACAAAATCCAGTGTATCATAGTAGGACCAAACATATAGAAATAAGGCATCATTTCATTAGAGAGTGTGTAGACAAAAACAAAATTAATCTTAACTTTATCTCCACTGATTTTCAAAGAGCAGATATCTTCACCAAGCCTTTGGATGAAAAGAAACATCTATTCTTCTTAAATCAGCTTGGAATGATAAATGGAATAATTTAATTTCTGTCTAAGGTAGAAAATTTGTTCACAAATCGTGGAACGGAGATCAATGATCTGCGAACTCCTCTTGAGCTCTATCGTCGACCTAAGATCGACGATAACTCTGTGTGAAGTTAAGATCGTCGACCAGAGATCGACGACTTTACTTCAAAAAATACATCGTCAACCTGAGATCGACGATCTGTTTTTCCCTCTTCATTCAGAGGCCGGCGATGGTATTTGTCTATAAATTTGTCATCGACCTAAGATCGAAGTTTTCTTTTTTTTCGTAGGACAGAGCTCGTCCTTTCGCATTCCAAAAACCTATATTGAGGTTTCTCTTTGAGCTCTATCGCGCTCTTTACAAATTCCCTTGCACTTGATCTCTCTCTCTGTCATTTTTGCAGAAATCTATGGCGATTCCAGCGGCGATCCTGTCAGTGATGAAGTTCGATGCTGGGTTCGACATCGACTTAGACTCTTTCAGTCATTGCGATCGGATCTTCATGGACATGCTGAAGCTCTGTGAAGATCAAGGCCTGAGAAAGATCATGACTACAAGGATCAAATTACCAGCAACAGAAATAAAAGAATGGGTTTATACGTCAACAACTCCTGATGACTCGTCTATGGTTGGAACCATCTCAGGTCAACAGGTTATTCTTTCCCCAGTTATTATTTCTGAACTGTTTGAATTAGTTAATGGAGAAAACACTCTAGAATAAGATAGTTCTGAGTACAGTAGCATGCTGGTTAGGATGGGTCATCCAGAGGGAATACCATCCAAGTTGCTTAAGAAAAATTTGTCTGTAGAATACAAATTCTTAGCAGATGTAGTGGGCAAGGTACTGATGGGCAAGCACTCTGCCCATGATAATATTAACAGGCAGCAGTTCTCAATCATGTTTGTATTGGTCAATAAGAATTCCATCAATTAGGCTGAGTTGTTCTTTAATTTGAGAAAAAGGAAGAACTCCAAGAAGGAGGTTTGCTTTGGGAGGATTCTGGGAATCTTCCTCCAGTTTAAGGCTTCTGAATTAATGGTCTTTCAAACCATATTTATTAATGCCAGTACGAGGTTGGACTCCTCCTTGTTTAGTAAATGGGAAAGAACTATCACAAAGCCATCCCAGGCCTCCACCTCTTCTAGACCAGCTGAGGACACTAGGGCAATCACAGCCTCTCCTCACCCTGATGAAGCATTCCCTGCTCGTCCTCCTCTAGCCAACCCTCATGTTGTCCATCAACCATCCACCTCAATTCCAACACCACCATCATCTCCAGCACTTCATACTACCCCTCCATATTCTCATACTCCACCACATCTTGTTACAACTCCATCTTTCAACATCATAACCCTCCCAAACTTCAACCTTCTCACTCCTCCTCAATCGCCAATCACATCTCATATATCTCCTGAACATCATTCCCATTAGAATTCCCCTATTCACCTTGATTCAACACCAATTCCTACTCCACCAAATTCTCCATTACAGGATGAAATCATGACAGATTTCACCCCTCTCATCTCTTACTCATCTGTATCAACTCAAACCCCTCCGGAGTTCATGCAAATGGACTCTCCTTCCATCACCACTCTCTTGGAGCTTATCACTCTATCCCTCAAATCCTTGATAGCATAGGCAATCTCACCTCTAGCTGCTTCTATTTCATCCATTGTTTCCCTTCTTGCTGCCTCCTCTAGCTCTTCTTCATCCAGGGGCCTGGTTCTAGTATTTACTGAAACCAGGCAGGGGGAGATGTCCTATGAAGTTGTTCTAGGTACAACAACACCAGTTTCAGTTCCAGCATTGACCCTTCCAGCAGCTACAGCAGCAGTTCCAGAGTCAGAACCAGGTTCAGAAGATACTGCAGCAGCAGCAGTTCCAGAGTCAGAACTAGGTTCAGAAGTGACTGAAATGGTTTGTACAGAATTGGTTTCAGCAGAAGTTTCTCAAGAGGAAATCCCAGAAGTATCACTTATGGTTATTGTTCTATCAATCCCTCAGTAAACTTATCTGATTTACTTCATTATTTTGATCCTCTTAATTCTTTATACAAAGATTGTTTACCTCTTATTGCATACAAATTCTCTAAGGCCCTCATTTGTTATACAAACCCAATAAGTCCTGAAGTTGTGGAATAACTAAAGGCAAGTTTTGCAGCACCTGTAAGTGCAGACTTGATAGTTGAAGTCCCAGAACTTCAAACTCCATTGGATATGAAAGTTCCAGAACCATCAATAGTGCAATCTGATTTTCTTACAGATACAGTTTTGCCATCTCCTATGGCTGTTGAATCATAACCCTTTTTTAGCAGAAAAGGTTGATTCCCATGTTCCCAGGTCATCTGGTGCATCCTATGTTATGGTTGACAGCCCTATGTCAAGTCTAGATGACTTGCTTGCTCAGGACATTGCTCAAGAGATAGCAAATGCTCCTGCTTCAGCTGTTACGATGGATGAGAATGTACAGCTTTCAATCCAAGATAAAGATCAATCCGAACTTCTTAAATAGCTTGATGATATCTATGATTATCCTCCAGAATCTGATGATGATGAGGAGGAGGATGAAGATGATTATGATGATTCCTGCTCAAAGAAGAAGAAAGTATCAAAGAAGAGAAAAGCACCTCCCAAGGCTGCTCCCATAGTTAATCCATCAAATGATACACCGTATTATATTCTGAATAATATCAAACCTTACCCAATTATGCCTCATTGGATGTTGCTATCTAGAAACCAGCAAAAGGCTAAGAAAAAGAGCAGAAGGTACTCTCCTCCTCCTCAAAGGTTGAGGAGAGGTCCTCCTCCTCCTCCTCCTCCTCCTCCTCCTGCTGCTGCAGGAGCCTCAGGGAATGTGTCTCAAAGATCAAATATCACTCAGTCCTCAAGATCAGTAGCCTCTCAACCTCAAGAGCCAGCACCCTCTCAAGCCCAGAAGCCAGCCTCCTATCAGTCTCAGAGGCCTGCCTACTCTCATAAGCCTAAAGGCAAGTTTAGTGAAGCTCCACCTCCTAAATCACTTTACTCTAGACAAAAGCAGTATAATCCTATTGCAACAAATTTCTAAGTCCAGTCTATTCAATTCAGAAATCTCTCTCAGAAGTTACCTCAGGATGCTCAAGGACTAAATCCAGAGAGACCTCCCTCTCCTCCTTTTGAACTGATTAGACTATCTCAGATGAATAAAGCCAGAAAAGAAGGTCAAGACCCCTCACAGTTTTCTACCATGTCTTCTTATAAATAAAAATTACTTGAAAAGCTGCAGGTTAGTAAGAAAGTTTTCAATTCAGCAAAGTATATGACTCTTCATCCTGAAGCAGTTGTACCAAGAGCGGCTACTCAGTAAACTCTTGGTGAGCAAGATCTGAAGATGTCAAAAAGGGAAGCAGAAGACCCATCTAGGAAGATTGCTTTTGCTAAATCTTCTTCTGCTCCTCCTCCTACTAATCCTTAATTTACTTTCTGCACCTTACTATTTTATTGTTTTACCTCAACTTTATGTGCATTACATTGCTATATTATATCTACTGATAATTTACATTCTATCAGATATCTATGGCATTGTATTTTCAGTTTTATTCTATGTTGAGTGACCTCACCCAAATAGGGGAGATTGTTGGAACCCTTGTTTGGATTTGTGCTAGGTCTACTCTTAGGATGTTGACCCACCTGTATAGCCAGGGTCAAGGTCTAGGTCTAAGTTAGTCTCATTAGGTCAGTCTTCACAAGACCAGCTTTGGATTTCATTCAAGAACTCAGACTTAGAAGAATTCACTGATATATATATCAGTTCGACTTTGGTCGAACTCAGCTCGACGATCGTTGATCTCCCATCAATGATCTCAGAGTTTATTCTCTGAACTGAGCTTGACGATCTAAGAGCTCAGGTCAACGATTTCTTATCTCTTCACAGTTTTCTCAATTCGAAGATAGCTGAACTCAGCTCAACGATCTCCTAGCTCAGATCAATGATTTTATCCTGTGTTCGACTACTTGTCTACAATATCAGTCTTGAAGATTTAAATCTTATTTTCTTAATTCTATTTATGACAAATAATCTCTGGTAGTTAATGCTAATATTCTCAAGGCTTATAGCCGTTCCATTGCAGCATTAATTATGGTATTCACAGAGTTATTGTTTTGTCTTATTTACCAAGACAGTTGAGGAGATAATTAAATGCCAGCAATTCTAGTCGTTCTCTCCTCGATCTCTGCAATAAATTAAGTATTGTTTTTGAAATTCAAAGCAACAGTATTTTTCGATTCTTCAAGGACATAGAGACAGATACACAGACTGATTTTAGTTAGAAAAACCTACAGAGAGAGCTTCTCATTCCACAGTTCAAAATTTCTCTCTCAGAATCCTTTCATTCTTCAGAACTCTTACTGCTCTCAGGAAACAGAAGAAGAATGCCAAAAACCTCATCTTGAGTCTTCTTCAGTTTTCATCTTCAGAAACCTACAGAGACAGCAATCAATATCAATCTACAGATTCTGAAGAACATAACACCAGTCCATTGATGACCTACTCCCTGGACAAAGCTTCCATCTTCCTGAACCTACTCAATATCTCAGGAGGAGCTTTGGCAATACAAAAATCCACTAAGTCTTCTCATTTGCTTTGAGAAAGAGAAGACTGCCATCAACTTTTTTCCTTTTACCTTTTTCTGTACAGGGTTATTACTCCCTTCAAAAGTGAACTCCTTGGTGATAGGGCACCTGATCAAAAACCTATTGATTTTTAGGCACTTGATCAAAAGCCTAAAGGGTCTCTAGATCTACCTGAAGAAGATCTTGTGGTGATAGGGCACCTGATCAGAAATCTAAGTGGATTCCTACCAGGGTGGTAGAAGAGTGGAGTACCACGATTTGGGGAACCACTATAATTTTCTTGTGTCGTCTGGTTGCTCATCTTTCTTTATTTTCTGCTGTGTTGTGATTGCTTGTGATTTATTTTTCTCTTACTTATAAGTAACACTTATCTTAATTCCGCAATAAAAATTACTTAAAAGATTTTAATACTCTATTCACCCCCCTCTAGAGTAAATCAGATCTATCCCTTCACTTTCATGGAGCATTAGTGTGACCAAAAGGCATCACTAAAAACTCATACAATCCCCGACGAGTTTGAAAAGCAATTTTATGGGTATTGATAGATTCATTTGAACATGATAGTAGCTAAAATATAGATCTAGCTTGGAATACATTATTGCTTCATATAATTCATCAATTATTTCATCAATCGTAGGCATTGGGAAACTATGATTAATTGTTAGTGAGTTAAGTCTATGGTAATCAATACATAAATGCCTTAGAGAGATGGGGTAGACCAGTAAAGACTTGAAATGAAATTATAAGGAAAGACATTATGTACTTAGGCATTAGTGAGATTATGACAAAAGATGGGGCACAATGATGCAAATGATCCATATAGCCGACCCTACTATAGTGGGATAAATGCTTGAGTGTTGTTGTTGTTGAGTTGCCTTGGAGAGCTTAATGAAGAGTTACTGGGTCGAATTAAACCATTTTGTAGCATTCCGGCAATTATAGATTCGATTTCGTCGAAAAAGGAATCTTGTGATCTATAATTCTTTGAGGGTGGAAGTCCCGAGGGTGGATTGAAAGAGTAAGTAAAAGTTGAAAGTAAAGTTTGAACCGAGGAAGAAATGGGTTTGATCGGTTCTTAAGTTTGAATATTCTCATTACTAAGATTAGGAGGTGTTAGGTCTATTAGATCCTGAACAATCAATTTGTGGAGCTAAGAGGACGTGATGTGTTGAGTGCGCCACGTGGAATGGACGGTGATGTCTGAGCGTGTGTCGCTACTCGTTAAAAGGGATAGTTTAGTCCCACACCGCCTAGCGCGTGCCTTGGTCCTAAGTGTATAAGCAGGGTGACCACTCCTCCCCTAACCACGTGGTTTTGGGGAGTGATGTCACAATGCTTTACATGGTATCAGA
Organism: Platanthera zijinensis; assembly: GCA_039513925.1. Classification (NCBI taxonomy): domain Eukaryota; kingdom Viridiplantae; phylum Streptophyta; class Magnoliopsida; order Asparagales; family Orchidaceae; genus Platanthera; species Platanthera zijinensis. The sequence goes on from CM077089.1 coordinate 8,559,217, forward strand.
GCAGGGGGCACGTGACGAGGGGGGTGTTGAGTGCGCCACGTGGAATGGACGGTGATGTCCGAGCGTGTATCACGACTCTTTAAAAGGGATAGTTTAGTCCCACACCGCCTAGCGTGCGCCTTGGTTCTAGGTATATAAGCAGGGTGACCACTCCTCCCCTAACCGCGTGATTTTGGGGAGTGATGTCACAATGCTTTACATGATGTTGTCCGAGTGTAGTTGTGAAGGGTGTAGTGCCTTAATAACACACGATTTGTTTTGGTAAGGGAACAATATTTCTAAGGTTTTATAATTGGTGGTAATGGGGCCTAACATTTCGAACCAGTGAAAACCTAATATAATATCGGCATCATGAAAACTGGTAATGAATAAATTCGAGATTAAAATTGATGTCCTCGATGGATAACATTACTTGAGAGCGCTTCTATTTGCAAATCATTGCTTGGTCATTTCCTACATGAATTTTAAAGGGGGAATAGATGTGAAGGGGAATTTCAGGAACAACGCGGGTCGTTTAGTGATAAAGTTGTATGTGCTTCCGTTGTCAATGAAAAATGTGTAACATAAATTTACCTATCCTGTCTTGAACGCGTAATGATTTTGCTGAAAATGTTCACAATAAGGCGTGGAAACTAATTCTAGAATTTTCAAATTGATTGTCTGTAGGGTCGGTAAAGGCCGTTTTCTATATCTTCACTATGATCGCCCTCAATAAAATAGAGATTGGCATGATTTTTACATTTATGGCCCAGTGAATACTTTTCATCACATGTAAAACATTGTCTTGTCTTTTTGTATCTAGATTTCGGTGGGTGACAAACATTTAAATGACTTTTTATCGTGATGTGCAGAAAAAGAACTATTCGTCGTAAGAACGATTTGGCGGGATATCCATGGTTTGTGCGAGCGTGTGTCTTGTGGTATTTGATCTTTGTATAGCCGGGCCATTTAAAATGTTTGATAAAGAGAGTCGAATTGTGGTGCAATTACTACGCGTCTAATGTGCGGTTTTAGTCTAATAATAAAAATTCGTTTTAAAGTATCATATGAAAAACCAAATGCTTGACAAGAAAGCTCTTCAAATGGTTCTTTGTAATCAGAAACGGATTTGAACTAGATTCACAAATTAACCTAGAGGATCCTCGTAGTCAGATGGATCAAAACGATCTTGAATGACTCTTTTGAATGTGTGCCAGTCCATGCACATGTTGTCTCTCAAGAGTCCTTGGAACCATCGGGATGCAAGTCCCGCCAAAATTCTTAGAAGCAAAGAAAACAAAATCAAAGGGATTAGTATTATTCTACCCGGAAAACATCTCGATTTTGTAAATCCATTCGGTAGGATCTCTGGTCAAAAAATGCGGGCATGTCATTTTGGTTGGTTTTGTATGATAAATGTCGTCGTTGCTGGCTTGCCCGAAAGATTCTGGAATTGAATTTTTGTTTTGGTGGGCCAGAATAAGTAACATGGGGGGGGGGGCGCCGGGTTCCACTCCGGTATGAGGGGGAAAAAAGGGGGGGAGGGGGGGGGGAAGAGAGAAAAAGAGGGGGAGGAGAAGGAAAGGGGGGAGAGGGAGAAAGAGAGGGGGTTATACATGCATATTATAAAATATAAACTTACAGTGGAGGTATTTATAATTTCGAAATATTGAGTGGTGCATCATGTAATTATGTTTAATCCGAAGGAAGATTTGAATAAGTAACATTATATTTAAGGTCGTCTGACAATTTCTTTACCCATAATTCTATGTTTGCATTATTGTGCCCCTCTCATCCGATCAAATATGGCAAATTTTGACGCCGTGATAGCTCGTTGCTCGCCGTCTCATCAACGAGTGCATATTTCGTGGATTCACAGCATATTAAACATGAATCTTCAGTTCAGATGACTATCCATAATTTTACATAATAATAATAGTTAAAATATCAAGTTTTGACAATATTACAATAACATAATGTTTGTTCTTATTTCCATTTATTGAGCTTGGATTGAATCACCTCTAATCCAAAAAAAAGACTTTGTTTTTAAAAATTGTATGTGCTGGGTATGCGCCATGAGTATGATGTGTTATACTCTATAAATCACATTTTTTTAACATCTAAAAAAATGATTTTTACTAATTTTTTTTTAATATTAATGTTGGCATTTGTACAATCATTTAGATACCAAGTGATTATTGGACCTTGTGCTCATGGAAATCTTGATCTATATCTAAATAAATACTAATTTATCAATAAGAGAAATATGATTATAAAATGCATCAATCTACATGAAAAAAAAGTTTGCTCAACAGTTCACTCATCTTGAGCACTAGTTCCTGAAGGGAAGCAGAGTAATTCATCATGTACCGATCACATGTGCAAAAAAATGCGTAAATAACGAAGAAGACATCATCAAACACTACCATGACAACAAACCATGTCAAAATTGAAGAAAACATCCTCAAATGTGCATCAAATCCAAAATTTACTCAATGTGTATCCATCCTTAAACTCATTGAAGGAAATACAAAATCATATGTGAAGACAAATATTAACTGAAAATAGGAAATTAAATTCTGAAATTTTTTGTCCAGGAAATCAAACATCATTGATTCATTGTAATGCACAATGAGTGAAAGAAGAGATTCAGAATGTTGAAGTGCACATTTCAATGGCTGGGTCCTAGAAAGCATCTTGTAATCAGCCAAGTTCCGGCCTGAAAGGTGCAGTTGAAGGCCCCTCGATTACTGCTGCAGCATTGGAGCCCCTTCCCCTTCCTCCAGTTCTCCTTCCTGTTCTATTTGGAAAAGGCAAAACCCAATTTATAGCTTGATCAAAGTGCTGGGGTTGACTTGGGATACCTTCAATTTTCTTTGCCTTCAACCGAGCTTGCCTAGCTCCACTTCGAAGCTCCGACATCCTTTCCCCATGCAAATCACACCAACATAAGTTCCCAGCAATCAGTTACAATCTCCTTGTGATCGAATGATCCTGGCCGCGTCGCCGATCTTCTAACAGTATTGCAACAATTCCTCGTGCATATAAGCTTACCTCAAATCTATGATATTGATCCACAGTACCTTCACCATTGCTGAAAACAGGCATGAGTTGCATCTTGCTGCACCAAATATTTCTCATATTTTGACCATAACATATTTATTAGTCATTTTAAAAAAGAAGACTTTGTTAGCAAGTCTGACCTCAAATCATCATAGTTCCTCATGTGGTAGCTTAAAAACTGCATACCATTTTTGCTCCCATAAATTCTGATTGATGAGTGCTCTTAGCAGTTGCAACATAGCAAGATAAAAATTCAATAATATTCATAAAACTGGAGGAAAGTTAATAACATCGGCACCAAGCTTCTCGCACTCCTGCTCTCATTCGATACATAAATCTTCTGTCCTTCCAATCCTAGCTTCATCGATGGCGTCGAAGGAAAGTTAATCAGACGAGATCAACACCTTAAATGAGGTCGTCAAGGGTGGCTTCAGAACCTGCTCAGAAGAGATACAAAACATCATCTACCTACTAAGTGTGGCGGGATTAGAGTTAATCATTTCAAAACCAACTAGAATATTACCCATCAAACTGGAGGAATTTTTCCAGAATGCTGAAGTGAGCAGTTCAGGCTCTAATATTAAAACATCTATGCTAAATCACTGACTTAGGGTGACTACAAAGAGTATTATCCTCCATCAAAAACTCCCCACTCTCACAAAGGTGAAGATGAAGAGGAAATCACTAGAGATGGCCATGTTGCATCCCTTGGAATGAAGCGCAGGCGCCGTCCCTTGGAATGAAGCGCAGGCGCCGATGAGAAGAGGAAAATGTACTAGACACTCACAACAATTTCGCCGGTCGAGCTCGGCGCTGAGCTCGCTGGGGGGTTGCAGGGGGGCAGCGCGCCCCCTGCTCAGGGGTTCGGGAATGAACTCATATCTATTATAACTCATTCACTATCCCAATTATAAATCCTGATTCCCACTCAAATGCTTGAAAGTGATGCATATTTAGGCTCCGTTTGGCACGATAGTGGCGGTCGTAAACACATGGGTTAAACCGTCATTTGTTAAGGATCACCTAACAAACATCATCCATTTTAACATAAAAGTGAATGAAGTTCCTTATGCGAGCATTAAGGAATGACAATTTAACCCTCATGTTCATAACCGGTACCACCGTGCCAAACGGAGTCTTAATCTTTCATCGACAGATCATAATGATTTGTCGTGCTGGAAGCCAGGAGCGAAGAGACGAGCTAAGAATATTTTTTTTTTGTTTACTACAAAAAGAACAAACATTATCAAACTTTGCTTGTTTACTAGTCCCAGTTTAGTTTTTAGACAGCAGGAGAAATTCAGAATTTCTATCCAGATAAACAAAAATATTATGCAATAAAATATCAATTAATTCAAAACAGATTTCTACACCAAAATAAATTATACCATGTGAATGATTTAGCTATCAAATAAATAAGGGCCGCTTATCAGAACCTCCATGTAAAATTACAAAATTACATGTTGCACCTGTCTATTGAAATTACAAAAATCTTCACTTTAAATTTATATTTTATAACATCTAAAAGGGCAGTCCACTGCACAACATATTCCCACGCAATGAGGATCCAGGGAAGGATTCCACCACAAGGGTGAAATGTAGGCAAACCTTACCCTAATAAGTATAAAAATACCTCCATGAAACTTCCCTCCAAGGGACATTTTAATATTATAAAATGTAAACTAGAGGGGGGGATTTTTTTGTAATTTTAAAAGATATAAGAGTATAAACTGTAACATGGAGGATGCAACATAGAAGGAATTCCAAGAAAACAACAATACAGTAGCTTCACAGCAATCAAACAGCAAGACATAAACATCACCTTTTTTGTATACCTACCACACAATATTATAGAATATGAAAGCAAAAAACTAAGAAAAGTGGACAGAAAATAACCACTTGGTTATTGGGAGGAGATTCATACCTACTACCTGCACATAAATCATTAAACAAATCCCATTTAGAACCTGAATCAACTGTCGCTGTAGTTTGAAAACCAATATATCTGCCAAGAAATCTCTGCAGCATGTATGCCGTAAACAGAACAACCACAATCAAGCTGACAAAATGAGGATTTCGAAGAGAAATGTGATGGCCTGCATTAATTTTTCTGCAACATTTTTCCTGAAATAGATCTAAAAAAGAACTAATCATGTACAGCACCTGATAAATTACAATTTTGACTTGAACTCGTGAAGCCTTCCACTAACGTAGCCTGATGCCTCAAAGATTCTATAAAAAAGAATAACTGTTTGCACAAAGACTCTGCCAACTGTTCTTTGAATCAGAAGCAGAAAAAAAAACAGTTTCGCATGATGTACTACACAAATCCTGTGTATTTAGAGAAATAACACTATCATATTTCTTGTCAGAACAATATCACAAAAATAGTGAAATCACGATAGAACGGCTCATTATCAATGATTTTGTTACATTCTTAATGATTTCATTTAACCACATTCAAACACATGAACACTACACAATTAAAAAAAAGTTTGTATGCACATGAATTCTCTTAGATCACCGACTGAGCCGCGGCTTGGTTGGTGATGAGAACTCGCATGAGAGTTCTTTATCAAGGAGGTCGGGGGATCGATCACCGGCCTCAACAACCTATCGGCCCTGTTGTGGGGCCGGGAATGGGTTGTGGTGTACGGTCCGCGGACCTGATAAGGCCTATTGGGTGGACTCCCGGTGGGACCCCTTGGCTGGTGTGACTCCTCGCGGCAGGGTGGCAGACTGGCGGGACTCCAGTCCCGCATCACTTTCTTTTTGGTCCTATGCAATTGCATACTCTGGTGCAACTCCGCATTGTTGCCCATGTCTCTCTGGTATTGTGGATCCTAACACCTATGACCAGAAAAATTGGACTATGTCATTCCATTTGGCATATGAGGAGCATGGACTCTCCATTTTGCAACCTGCAGCAGCACATCAAGCTGATACTTCGGACTTTTCATTCTTTATGTTATCTTACAACCTTCTCTATTATTGTACTAAGTAGTGACTTTTTTGAATGCGTCCTCATTTGCAAATGCCATACCATTTTGAAACTTTATGAGCTCTTTCGAATTTCTTGGCATTTCAAATTCAACCAAAATTTGACAAAGTACCATTCTAGCAACTCTATCATAGTGAAATTTTTTAACCTCTACGTTAGAGAATTCAAGATCATATTTTGTGCTAGAGCCAAGAACTTCGCCGGGATGCGAATCGCGTGCCTCCTCCTCGCCGTCGCAGTAAATTAGGGCTGGAATGCGAATCGCGTAAAAGAGGCGAAGACAAATTAACGAAGCTTTACCGGTCGAGCTCAGCCCCCTGCTCTGAAATTGCGAGAAGAAGGCGAGAAGAAGGCGAAGCTATTATTTGAAATCGCTAGAAGAAGGCGAAGCCCTTTGCTCTGAAAATCTTCCGTCGGGGAAGAAGGCGGCCCGACCGGTGCGGCGCCTGGAGATGCCGTCGAGCAGGGGGGAGCCAGAGGCAGCGGCGGTGGCTTCTCGAGGGCGCACGGCGGGCTGTTGCGGGGGCGTTGGGGGCTCCCGTCGAGCAGCGAGAGAAAGAGGATGAGGTGCGGGAGATGAATGACGAGAGGGAGAAAATCGGGCAAATCGCGAGAATGACGGAGGGTATTTACGGAACAACCTAATATCAGTCCGATTAAGTTAAACCGGAGTGAGGCCCGACCGGGGGGGGGGGGGGGGGGGGGGGGGGGAATTGAATGATGATAAGGAATTATTAAGAGAAATTTTATATGCGGTACCCCCACGGGAGAACCGTGGGGGGGACCTTTTTTGGTACAACTGGAAAATACAAAATTCTCCTATGTTTTTTATTTTTTCACAAAAAAGTCACAAAATATTGATATATGTATTTTTACGCTCATTTTAAGTATCCATATGTCTATATTTAGGGGTGAAAATACCATTGTAAAAGGGTTCTTTTTTTGAACAAAAAATCCAGTCCATTTTTTAAACTAAAATTCAGTTCATTTTTACAATCAATGAAAATCCAGTTGTATTTTCACCCCTAAAATCCAGTCTATTTTTGAGCTAAAAATCCATTTTTACAATACAACGTATTTCCAGTTGTACTTTTGAACTAAAAAAAAGTCCCCCCACAGTTCTCCCGTGGGGGTACCGCATGAAAAAATTTTCCTTATTAAGAACTAGGGTGGGATGAATGTTTGATAATTGAGCCAAGCAGACTAGGCTGTGAAGACTCAGAGCCACGAGTATTGAACTATTGATTGCCTAAGCCTGGAACTCATCGGACGGTATGTAGTTGGTTTGCACAGGAAGACTCCCGTGGATGCCGGGCAATGGCGATGACTGTGAGCCGGATTGTTCGCTGTTCTGAGCACGAAAAACCGTACTATCGTCTTTGTTTGCGGCTAATGTGATGATTGAACGCATGAATGCCTGCAACTCCCAGCAGAATTTTTTAAATTCTTGGTAGAATGCATTGTGTGCATTTTGAAGACAAACATGCTGATGTTGGATCTGTTTTTGTTGTTCTTCTGATTTTGATAATGATAATGAAACCTGCTATAGATCGTGGGCAAAACGTTCTTGGGTAGATTGAGGCTCCGTTTGGGAGGACTTATTTTCAGCGGTTAAGCGGTTACGACTGCTGAAAATAAGTCCTCCCAAACGGAGTCTGAATGGTGCCGCAAACTGCAGAATGTTACTCCATGTAGAGGGCAAGACGTATGTCCAAATCCTGCCAAGAGATCAGCCGGGAGGAGTGTGTCGGATCGAGTTGGTCGTGGTGTCGCCTCCATTGAAGGCTATTTCAATGAGAGCACGATTTGTTAAGTTGGTAGTTGATAGCCGGGAATAGAGACCAAAGGTTTGAAGGAGTGAGAGATGCTAAATTTTTTATTAAAAACTGTACACCAATTGCATTGGTTTATATATCTATTTATAACTACGAAGTAGTCGTTAAACCGGAACAATTTTTAGGTCCGGGTAACATTTTCAAAGGAAGGAACGCGAGTTGGAATGACCGTTTGATTTTAGATCTGATCAAACCAACAATAAATGGAGAAGAAAAAGGAAAAAAATAGGCAAGTGGAGCATTGCAAGATTGATCCAATAGAGAGATCACAACTCACGCTCCTTTCTCTGAGAATGCAACCCAGACCCAAAAATTATTTGCTAAACTGGCACATGCCCGGGCTAGTATATATATCTATAAAGGTTAACGTTATATATATATATATATATATATATATATATATATATATATATACGAGTGACAGGCACGGGCCTCCGGCCCGATGGCTACGCGCCACAGTACCCGGCCAACAACGGCGGGCTTCGGCCGCCACGCGGTGGGCTTCGCAAAAGTACCGAACCACCTCCTTTTTAAAATTAATAAAAAAATAAATTAATTCGTCTGGCGCTCGGGATTACTTCGTCGACCCATAACGATAATTTAAGAAAAAGATAGTATACTTATACATAATAATGAATTATATTATACATATATTTATATAAATTTCTTTTATAAAAATACATAAATTATAACATTATAAGTATAAATTATTTGAAATGTTAGCATAATTGCTTACTTGGCTCATTGGTTTGAGTTGTTCTTGCTGTCCTTGAGGTCCTGGGATCAAAACCGGACAACTGCATTTAAATTAAACTTTAATTTTAATAGCTGGCTCCTCTCCCCAATTTTTAAGATTTATAGGGATAAAATCGTAATTTCACATAGGTTTAGGACACCCTAGTGGTAGGTTTAGGAGACCTATAAAAAAGTAACGGACGGCCATGATTGATCCGATGATCGGACGGCTGAGATTTCATGATCGTCCAGATCGGATATTTGATCAGACGGCTGCTGAATAATGCATTCATATCGGACGGTCCATGAATTATAAATTCATTACTATCGAGAGACCACGATACTTCTTTATTATATAGTATAGATATACTGACGTTATTATCATTAATGTAATTTTAATAATATAATAAAGCTATTCTATTATAATTTAATAATCAGATAAATATTAACTGATTATATTATATATATTTATAGGGTTATTAACCAGGACCTCGCCTCAAAACTTGTATAATTACAGCTTACACCAATTTACTTTTAAAATTATAATTACTCCCCTTCAATAATGTTTTTATTTCATATCACCCATGAACAAAAAAAAAACCCTACAGATGGGGTACTTTCACCCATGAATGTTACGAAATGTAAATATTGAGGGAAGGTTTTTGTTATTTCGAAAGTTAGAGGGGTGCATGTGGTAATTATGCAAACATCGAGGGGAGGTCCCCGTAAATGACCATATATATCTATAATATTAAATACTTAATTTACTACAACAATTTTAAAGAAAATCTTATTATTCTCAAGTAAAAATATAATAAAATATATATATGATATAAAAAATCACATATACTACTAGCAATCTCACTCACATAATTATTTTGAGCTCTTCAACTTTAAAAGGGATTAAAATCCCAACAATTTCTTCCTTAATGAAGCAACATATCAGGCTCTGAGGGAAGATTCGAGGAGTTAGCACTCAACTCCACACTGCTTTAGAATAGGGCCCTTGTGCTTTGGCAAGAAGGGATCGATCCTGACCCAAACCAATGAAAAAATTGAGGCTAGCAGAATGGACCAAAGCACCACGATGGTAGGCGTCCTGTTCTGCCTTCCCATCAACCCCTTCAAGAAGGGGTAGAGGTGAACAATGACCCAGAAGGCGAAAAACAGCTTCCCAAAGAGCGGACCCCAGGAGCCATAACCGTTGTTAATGGCGTCGGAAACGCCGGCGACCACGCCGACCATGTTGATGATGAGGAGAGTCGTGGGAGGGATGAGCAGAGTGGTCCACTTAAGAATGTAGAGCTCGCCGAATTCGGCATCGTCGGCGGCCTTGGATGTCACGGTGAAGTTTGTATCGACCCCGGCGAGGACTTTGAGAAGGCCTTGGAAGACGGCGAAGAGGTGGGCTGAGACACCGCCGATGACCCAGAACTGCTCGTTGCGCCACCAGTCCTGGATGCCGACCCCGCTCCATCGAAGCTCCAAGATGCCGGTTGCTATGATGGAGAGGAAGAGGGCGATGAACCAAATGCTAGCCAGATTGTTTAGCTGCAGTCAATTGTTATGGACTATACAAGTTAGATACTGTGAAAATTGTCATATATATATATAGGGTTAATTACATTTACCTCCCCTTTAAGTTTTCCCGGTTTACAAAAATTCAGAAATATTGATAGAAAATGATAAAATCAACCTAATTATTTTATGAAATTTCAATTTTATCCTCTTATAATGATTCTAAATCGATAGATTCATTACAAAGGGTAAAATGTAATACACTCTTTTCTATGTTGATAAAATTGAAATATCATAAATAATTTGGCATATTATCACTTTCCATCAATACTTTTAAAGGAAAAGGTCACACCTTTCAATGTAGTCATTACAAAGGATAAAATTGAATATCATAAAATAATTTGAGTGATTTTATCATTTTTCATCCATATTTCTAATGGATGACGCATTTTTGTAAACTTGAATATCATTCAATACAGTTTTTTGACTGTTTTTATACTTTTCCATCCATATTTCTAACAGTAGGGTGCATTTTTGTAAACTGGAAAAACTTAGAAGTGGTAGATAAATGTAATTTCAAAAGATAAGAGTGGTGCAATCTGTATATATAAGGGGACCTCAAGTATGCATTACAAACATACCAACTTACCATGGGAATGATGAACTTTCCAGTGAGCAAACAGACGGCTGGGATCATACAGTAGGCGAGTAGAGGGATTGAAGTGAAGGGATAGACAATGGTGTTGGTGTAGGCAAGCCTCTGCAGCCACTTGAGGTTTCCTCCATAGCCATACCACAATGGGCAATGGCGGCTGAGGAAGATCTCTACAGACCCGAGCGCCCATCGGAGAACTTGGTGCAATCGATCCGAGAGGTTAATTGGAGCTGATCCCTTGAATGCGGGCCGACGCGGTGTGCAGTAGACCGACTTCCAGCCTCTGCAGTGCATCTTAAATCCGGTCAATATATCCTCTGTCACAGATCCATATATCCATCCTATCTGCATAAACCAATCAATGTCAATCAGCTTAACAGCAAAGCCGCCAACTTTATTAGGATAATAAATTTTAATTTCATAACATAATTTTACATACCAACTCATTTTTATTTGCCAGTTGTCATGAATGCATACACAAGTATCTTTATTGAGAATACATCAATACAAGTATTTATTAATCTATTTATTTTACTGTGTTTTTATCAAAAAAATTATTATTATTATGAAGTAAATACTCTTTTAGTAAGTAGGTAATATATGTTGATATTATACTTGCATGATTTTGTATTCCATCCCATGCCAATTGCTTATTATAATTGAATTAATTTCCCATAATATATATTTCAACCATACTTGGAAAGATTTCTAAATTCAGAATCAATAAAAATACCAACTTAACAAACTGTAATCATTCAGGTGTGTGAGTATATGTATCGGTTCAGCATTTTTATTTTGCTTAAATTATGAAATTTGGTACCATGAATATATGGCAAACTCGTACCTCTTTGCCCCACTCGGTCTTCTCCTCATAGCTGCAACTGATAACATGAATGGCTTCCTTAATCACCACTATATGTTTGGTGCCTTCCGGCAGGCCGCCGTCCTCCATTATAGTGGAGGTGATGAACACCGGCGACCGCCCAAACCGCTTCTCAAAGCCCTTCTGAGACATGAGTGAGGACTTCTCGAGCTCATCGTACCCTTCCAGTCCTTCCTCTATCTCCTCTAGCCCCGCCACATATCCTTTCTTATTTTTCTTCTTCTTCTTCTTTCGAAAGAGCGACAAGCCGCCCATCGCCCTTCTCCTCCCCTCCTCGGGGCGGTCTTTTTTGATTTGGACTTGCTCATCCTCGAACTGCCGCAGCAGCAGCAGCAACACCAGGAGGGCCAGCAGTCGCAGGTCAACTTTGGAAGCTTCTCGCTCATCGGGGGTTTATAGCCATAGAGTGCCTGCCGGTTGAAGACACATCCTGTACCTACGTATACAGGACCTTGGATCCCATCCAATCCCTTCATATTGATCTGACAACACAGAAAATTAAATTAATTGTGTGATTTACTATTGGGCCCGAGTTCATCATATTGATCATCTGAATTGATATGATTCACTAATTAATTTTAGTTCATACATCCGACGTGGGCAGTCTCCCGTGCACAAAGTGAAATGAGACCGTTATGGCATCCGCAAACTAGGCCCAGCCGCCCAGATGCCCGGCCTTTGATTTTTTTTTTTTTATTTGCAACCCGGATGCATTAACACTGTATCATTAGATCTAAAGTAATTGAAATAGAAAGTCAAGGCCACAGCCAACCAACATTTTTCTCTGCGGTCATTTTCATAAGGCTTCATGTGCCTTCAAATAAGAAGAATATTTATGCTGAGAATTTCTTGACGTAGGAAGTAATAATAACATAAAACTATGACAATGATTATTCTGAACTGAACAACAACCACAACACTCAAGCCATTGTGCCCTATCTTTAGTCATAATTTCACTAATGCATAAGTAAATCATGTCTTGCCTTAAAGTTTCATTCCAAGTTTTTATTGGTCTACCCCTCCAGTTTAACATGCCTAGTGACTAAACTCTCACAACGCCTAACAGGTGCCTCTAATGATCTCCTTTGTACGTATCAAAGCCATCTTAGTCGAGTTTCTTGCATCTTCTCTGCAATTGGTCTCATTCCCGTCTTAGTCCTGATACACTCATTTCTAATTTTATCCAGTCTCGTGTGTCCAAACATCCACCTAAGCATTCTTATCTCCGCAACTCACATTTTTTTACTCATGTACACAATTCACTGCCCAACACTTAGAACCAAAGAGCATCACTAGTGTAATTGCAGTACGGTAAACTTGCCTTTAAGCTTTAATGGTACTTTATGATCACATAAGATCCCTGACGCGCCTTTCCACTTCAACCAACCAGCTTGGATTCTATGTATCACATCTTTATCAACACCTCTATCTTTTTGAACTATTGATCCAAGATATTTAAAGCACCCACTACAGGAAATATCTTGATCACCCAACTTAATAATGAAGTCATCTGCCCTACTTGCACTTCTAAATTTAAGCTCCATATACTCCGTATTTGCCCTTCTCAACCCAAAACTCTAAACCCTTGCGCATCTCATCAACCAAAACGATATCATCCGCAAACAATAAACACCAAGGCATTGCTTGTTGGATATGTCCGGTGAGCTCATATAAGATAAGAGTAAAGAGATAAGGGCTTAAAGCTAAACCTTGATATAAGCCAAAACTGATAGGAAATTCCTATGTTAATCCTCCAAACGTCCTCACCCTCGTCACTGAATTTGTATACATATCTTTGATTATGTCAATGTAGGATACAATTAAACATTTCTTTTCTAAAACTCTCCATAAGTTCTCTCTTGGAATCCTATTATAAGACTTCTCAAGATCGATAAACAACATATGCAAATCTTATTTTCTTTCTCGATAGATGTCAATGAGTCTCCTCAAGAGATACATATCTTTCATGGTTGATCGCCCTGACATTAATCCAAATTGATTCTCCAAGATGCTAGTCTCTCGTCTTACTCTTCTTTCTATTATTCGTTCCCATAATTTTATAGTATGACTCTTAATTTAGTTGCTATGTAATTATTATGAACTGTAAGATAATTTTTTTACCACAAGAGAGACGTCAATTTATAATTTAAACCAATCTCGTTAGTTGTTCTTGTTAGCATAAAAATAAAACACAAACACGAAAGAGGGGAAGATAAAATGGATAGATTCATATTCATTTATTTATAGATGATATTGCTTGATACAGACGATGAGATTATATAGTAAATCCAAGGTTACAGGCTTTAATGATGATTTGAATAACAGCATTGGCAAGTAAATGGCAGTTCTAAATCAACTCTTAGAATTCTGCATGGGTTATAGGATTCAATACCCTGCCTTCACCTGGACGGTCCCAAATCGTCATCTTGTTCCTTAAGAAGAGAAAACAATCTCGAGGCAGCATCTTTGATAGGGCATCGGCGAGCTAATACTCAGATCAGCAGTAATCCAACTGAATGCTCTCGAATGAACAAATATCAGGGCGAGATATGTTTGCTTCGATTATGGAATACCGGATTTTTATGATTATGTTACGGGTCCTCCGTCACTTATTTTGCATTATGTTATTATTATTTATATGTTGAGCCGAGCAACTATATCGAGTCGTGTTGTATTGAGTCATAGTAGTTGTAGTGTTTAGGTGTTTTTAATATTTGATGTATGTTGGTATTTACGCTTATGCCAACGGCGCCTATATATATAGGGCCCTTAGGATCTTTAATTATTATGCAAGAAAAGTTATCAAGTTCTCTTTCTCTTCCTCAAGTTCTTCTTTTCCCACCTCTCCCTAAGGTTTCAACCTCTCTCTCACCTCCTCCACCATTTTTAGGGTTAACCCTTGTATCCCACTGTCATCCAGCAAACCACCAAATAGGCACATACCAAACATGGTATCAGAGCCACTCGATCCTCTTATGTAGGCGCACATCCCCCCACCCACGCGCCGCTTACGAAACCTCCTCCCAACGCTCAACAAGCCCCCACATAACAACATCCTTCTTTTTTATAGGGAACGACAATAGAAGCAGTTGTTTCTGCTTCATCGACATCCAGGGAAGTCCTCATCAACTCAACTGTCCATCGTCGACTCCAACAAACCACTTGTCACCCCCCCCCCCCATCACCAACGCCTCCAGTAAGTTCGCCGCATCCCATCCACTGACGTAGACATCCAACCGCTGCTTCTTGACACTGCAAGCCCTCGACAGCCAGCAAGCGCCCCTTATCAACCTCGCACTACTTTGCTGACCAGTCGCTGCTTCGCCAGACTTCCTCCTCGATGGAAGGGAAGCTCAGTAACAGTCTGCATGACCAACAACATCTCCGTACAACCAACAACCGCTCCTCTGTGCCAAGCGTCCGTTGTTTCCTGCTCACCCAGGTCGCCCGCTCTACTATTTCTGATTTCCCCTCTCCACCGAGTCCCTCGTGCCACCCACTAGGCGTGGTCCTCTGTCACTTGTCAGTACTTTTACATTACTTTAAGTCACCTCCTGCTTTTCCTTCTTATTTTCCCTCCCAAGCTTCAAGCCGCGCCCCCTCCATTTCTTTATATATTAAATATTTTTAATTAATTCTTACCCAGAATTAATTAGGTGATTAATTAGTTAAGATGTCTGCTCCATTCGCCGTCGACGACAAAGACCTCATCGCGTAAATACTCGCTTGACTTGACAGTTTTGAAGCGCGAGTTGACCGCGTGCTACAAACTCCACTTGTCGAACGTCGTGGCTCGCCACGCCACGCCATCGGCTATTCCATCGCCTCGCTCGTCTGCGCTGTCACTAACTCACCTTGTGCAGTCGCCGCCGCCACCGGCCGCTGATGTACCACCTCTCACCACGGTGGTCATCCTTCCACCGTTTCCGCCTCCTCTCCGATCAACAACTTTGCCACCTCCGATCATCTGGTAGTCTCATCTACCGACTCTTACTCTGTCGCGTCCTCCGTCCATCTCATTGCCTCAACTCCAGGCTCTTACTCTGTCGGCGCCTTCCTTGCCTCTTCCTCCGACCATCTCACCGCCTCCTCCCCTGGCTCTTTCTCTGTCTACCCCTGACTTGCCGCTTGCACAGGCCACATCGCCGCCTCTTCTACCGGCCCGTGCTCCGCTAACTCCGACAGATTTGTTCTTGTTGTCGGTCGTCGTTCCTCTGACCTTCTTGTCGTTGTTGTTCATCATTGCTCCACCGACTCCGCCAAAGCCATTACTTTTAACGCCCGCCTTTCTGATGGTGCCGCCGCTACTGGTCGACGTCATCGCCGCCACTACGCTCGATCAGGCATTGTTTTGGCGGGAGATCAAGATGTCAGATGATCCGAACATCCACGTAGAGATCAAGCTTGCAGGTAAGCTCGATGTCAAAGACAGATGGAGTGTTACGGGTCCTACGTCAGTTATCTTGCATTGTGTTATTATTATTATTATTTATATGTTGAGTCGAGTAACTATATCGAGTCATATTGTACTGATTCATAGTAGTCGTAGTGTTTGTGTGTTTTTAATATTTGATGTATGTTGGTATTTATGGTTATGCCATCAGAGCTGACATATATAGGGCCTTTGAGGTCATGTAATTATTATGCAAGAAAAATTATCAAGTTCTCTTTCTCTTCCTCAAGCTCTTCTCTTCTCACCCCTCTCATCTAGGGTTTCAACCTCTCTCTCACCTCCTCCATCATTTCTAGGATTAACAACCCATGTATCTTGTTGTCATCCGCACCTCCTGCAGCCATTCGACAAACCACAAAAGAGGCACATAACAGATTAATGTCCCACTTTTCTATAGTTTTCTTCATTCTCTTCTCTCTTCATTCTCTTCTTTCAGAAAAAGTTCAACTTACTTGAGCAAGATGGCTTCGCAAACAACACAAAGTGCTATGTACTCGGCTTCTGTCGAGGACAAGACAACAATTTGTTGTTTTTGCGATAATCATGAAATAAGATTTGTCCCAGAGAAAAAAAATGTAGCCTCCTTTGCTCTTTCTACCATCTAAGCTCCCTCCCAGTTCAAAATCATACCCGATTAATTTGGGATTCGAATGTTCATAGATGAGTCCATAACAGATAGTTCCTTGAAGATATCGAAGAATTTGTTTTGTCGCTAAGGCCTAAGAAGTGTCGATTGATGTGATTGGATACAAATCTTGACACGAGGTTAACCGCATGTTCAATATCGGGTCTAGTGTTTGTTAAATAAATGAGTAAACCAACGAGGGATACGTAGATTTCGGCATTAGCATGCTCTTCTTCTTTTCTCTGCTACAATTTATCACTTAGGCTCGTGGGTGTTAACGTAGGATCACAGACTTCAAGATGATATTTCCTTAGAAATTTTAGGAGGTCTTTTACATATTCTCTTGGGATAAGAATATGTAATTAGGGTGTTGAGTGATTTGCATCCCCAAAAAGTACCTCCCGAGTCCTAAGTCAGTCATATCATATTTACCCATTCAGATTTTGTTTGTGTTCATTTATGAGTTATGTAAATGATCAGGAGATAATTAGATCATCTACATATATGCAAATGATCAAATGATCACGATATCTTGAGCTTCTTTCTTGGCATATAATGAGGTATCTACAGAGCATTTGGAGAAGTCTGCCTTGTTAAGATACTAGTCTATATTTGAGTTACAAGCGTGAGGTGTTTGTTTTAATCCATACAAGGTTGTAGATGTCGGATATCGGAGACACGTCAGTTTAGGTTTTTCATGTTGGTTTTAATATGTCAGGGGATATATCAAGGATATTTCATATATCGGGTTTTAATATTTAATTTTTTATGTGTAATTATTTATAAATTTAATCATTTTAAATATATATATATATATTATTTGATATTTATTGACCTCTTAAATTTATCAAACTAATATAAACATTTTGTGTTACATAAGTAATAACGGTATAACGGGTGAAATAAAATATAAGGAAGTAGAATGTCGGGAAGTTGTCGATAACAATGGAAGAAAAGGAATCTTTAGTTCATAATTCAAAAATCATGCATAATTGAAGTCGATGACATACTTGAGCAAGGAAGAAAACCCGAGGAAGAAAAAAAACAATTTAAATAATGAAACAATTTTGGTTTATTGTCTATTAGACCATAGACACTAATTAAAATAAATTGAATCGATAAAATGTCGGGTTATATCGGCCGATATATCGGCGAATATATCGATCAATAGTAGACATCGGAGGATATATTCTAAAAGAATATTTTACAAAAAAATATCAAAAATGTGTCGTTTTGTCCAAGAAACCTTTATGTCGACCGACATGTCGATCATGTCGGAGGATATCCACAACACTGAATCCATACAAGACTTTTCTAAGTTTATAAACTTGTCTTTCAGCTGCCTTCTTTACGAAACTTTTAGGTTGTTCAACATAAATGTCTTCAGTAATGATGTTCAAAGCATATAATTTACATCGAGTTGATAAATTGGCAAATTTTTTTGGGCGGCATATAATAGAATAAGCCGAATGGTTTCCATACGAGTAACCTATGCGTAGGTTTCATCATAGTCATACCCAAGTATTTGGGAATACCCCTTTGCGATAATCCTCGCTCTGTGCTTTATCCCTTCTCCTTTCCCATTGCATTTGAGCTTAAAGATCCACTTCATCCTGATGATATCTTGGTCTGGAGGTCTGTCTGTTAGCGTCTAAGTTAGGTTTTTCTCTAACATATCAATTTCTTCATTCATCACAGCCACCCATTCTTAACTCTTTACATCATCTTTGTAATTGGTGGGAGTAGAAGAAAACCTTGCAATATCACAATTTTTGTAGATATCAGCAAGGCTGCAGAACTTTTGTGGAGAAGCGTTTGAACATCAATCATGAATACAATCTAAGGGTTCTCCTGTTAAGGTTTGGAAGGTGTTGGGATCAGTTCGCAACTCAACCGCTGACACTGGAGAAGAGATTCTAGAATCAGTTTTTGATTGCCAGCCCCAGGCCAATCCTTCACCGAATATGACAACGCGAGATATAATTAAATTTTGAGTTATTGAATAGAACATGCAGTATGTCGTAGAGTGCCCGTTGTAGCCGATGAACACAATATTGCTACCCTTCTCTTGTAGCTTGTCTTCTTTTTCTACGAGGGCATACGCAATGCACCCAAAGGTCCTTTGTTAAACGACAAATGCTTTGGTGTTGAAAAAAAGTTTCATGTTGAGTTGATTGAGCTACGACTTTATTTGGAGATCTGTTGAGGATATAGATAGCGGTATTGCATGCCTCGACCCACAGTTTTTGGCGTGTTTATAAAGAACATCACGGATCTTACCATCTCCACGACACTGTGATTTCTACTTTCAACCACACTGTTTTGTTCGGGAGATCGACGCATTGTGAGCTCTCTTTTGATTCCATGCTCTTCACAGAAATTCATAAATGATTAGGATAGAAATTTCCCTCCTCTGTCAGTCCGGATTTTTTATACCATATCCAGTCTAATTTTCTATCATGATTTTGAAAATTTAAAAGTGTGGAATGCTCTGATTTGTGGGAAAGGAAAAAGATCTACATGAATCTGGAATAGTCACCGACGAAAAGAAAATAATATTTCTTCCCACTGAGGGACTTAGTGGAAGAAGGTCCCCATACATCACATGAAGGAGCTTAAAAGAAAGAGAGCTTCTCCAAGTAGATTGATGAGGAAAGGGTTGTTGACATGCCTTACCAGCAACACAAGTTTCACATAATTGATTTTGTAATTTGAATGCGAGCATACCTTTCACCAGCGATCTATATTTCATTAGTTGAATGACTTCCCAATGGAGATGCCTGAGCCGATGATTGAAAATGATTGATTCATTGTTGCAACCCTGATTGCAGGAGATGAAACTTTGACAGTGAGATGATCCCATTTCCAGAGAAAAGACTCGGTTATTTGGCATTCGAGCTGAGGCAATCTGGTTATCGACGGCATTGTCGATAAGGTGGCATACTCCATTTTGGAAGTTCACCATGTACCTTTTTGAAATTGCTGCCCAACACTTACAAGATTCTGGGCAAGCTGGGGCATCCACTGGACTTTGTAATCGTTTGTTCTGGCTGAACCCTTGCTTCCAGCACTTTTGTAGTCTCTAATGGCATTAGAACGGGAGGCAACTCTCTCCCTATTCATGAAAGTCTTTTTTCCCTCAATCACATATTTACCTAATAAATGATAAAATAAAATTTCAAACAGCACTCAAACGTTGTTCTTCCAAACAGATTCGCAGATTTGCCACCACTCTGCAAAACAGCTGATTATTCCACCACTCTTCCCAACTGCTTCTCCAGCGCTGCACCGCGCCACCTTAGAAGATTCTGGGCAAGCTGGGGCATCCGCTGACTTTGTATGTTCTGGCTCGGGAAAAGTTTAAGGCACACCTCTGATTTGAAGCTTCAGGTGAGCTTTGGTGTTACTCATATGACTTGAGCAACCACTATCAATGAACAAGGTGTGATCATTTTGATTTTTGTTTTTAAGTGATGAATATAGCCTCAACCCATCCTTTCCTTTAGTCTCTTTCTCACTAAAATTGGTTTCTTCATTTTGGTTATGTCAACAATCCTTCGAAGTGGTCTGGGTGCTTGCACTGTTTACTTTTTTAAAAACAATCTTTTTGTTAGAGAAGCCTTGTTAAGGGCCCATCTAGTGGCCCATTTTTCCCTCTTTTTCTCCTCATTGTTTTAGTCCCACATGTTAGAATGGGATTTATCTTCTTTCTCCTTTCCTATATAAATGTATTCATACTTGTATCTATTATCTCAAGAAGTATATACAAGGTTTTGGGCCTCTCTTTACATGGTATCAGAGGCACCAGTCTCCCCCTTGTATCTCTTCTCTGTCTACTGTTCGCGGTCTCCTGCTTCTCTACCCGGACTTAGTTGTCCGGCCTGTCCTCCTGGAAACCGTGCAACCTCTCCTCCCTCTTAGTCGCCGTATCATGCGGTCTGTCTCCTAACCGATCTCTCCTCTGTCTCCTCGTGGCTTCCACTTCTCCCCCCCCCCTCCTCCTCCTCCCTCTCTTTATATAAACTCTCTCGTAGGGCCCACCTTCTCTTATATCTCCGCGCATTCAACCTCTCTAACCGCGTGGCCTGTTGTTCTCTCCTTTCCGCTTTCCCTCTTCCCGCTGCTCGCGACTGCACTCGCGTTGCCGCGATTTCCCCTCTAGCCGCGTGTCCGTATCTAGGTCGTGGCATCTCTACTTGTCGCTGGTGGCCTCACCTTGACCGTGCGGACTCCCTTTCCTACCTCTACATCAGCTAGCCGTTACGACTTCTCTTGTCGATTAGCGGTCTCTTCTCTTCCTGCAAGCCGCATCCTGGTCGCGACTCTTCTTGTCGATGGTGTGTCCGCCGAGACCGTGCAGTTTCTGTTTCTTCTGCTCCTTATCCCTCTCTACCCGGCCTTCTCCTTGCTAGCCCGGCCTCCTGCTAGCCGCCCGGCTTTCTGTTTTTTGGCCGTTTGGTCTTCTCCGCAAACCGACCGTCGTCTCTTGCTAGCCACTCGGCCTCCTCCTGCTAACCGTCCGGCCTCCTCCTACTCGCCGCTCGGTCTTCCCCCTGCTAGCCGCCTGGTCTCTTCTGCTAACCGCATGGCTGCCACGTCTTCTGATGATTCTGCTGCCACATATGCCCCTCCAGCCCGTGCGGCTACCGCGGCTTCCGAACTCCGCGATGAGCTCCGGATTACTACCATTTCACTGACTGGGAAACGGAACTTCATTGAATGGGTTCACTCGGTTCGCCGGGTCCTGCAGACCAAGGGTCTTCTTCACCACTTGACCCGCGCTACCCCAGCTGCTCCCTCTGATGACTGGCTTCGCGATGATGGTCGGGTCCAGTCCTGGCTCCTAAATTCTATGGATACTGAGCCTTACAGGATGGTCATGTATCATGACACAGCCAAGGCCATGTGGGAGGAACTCCACTCTTTTTACTCGGGGCACAACAGTCTTCAGCACCTCTATGATATACTCTCTGATCTTCAGAACCTCACTCCAGGTGCTCCCGGTGATATGATCTCTTTTGTTGCCCAAGCCAAGACCCTAGCCGAGGCCTGGATTCAACATCAGCCTCCAACCACTGATCTTGCTACTCAACGGGCCCAGAAAGAGGCAGTCACCATCGCGATGATGATGTCCCGTGTTCCTCCCCACCTGCATAGTGCTCGGGCCCAGATTCTCTCTTCTACGACGACTCCTTCGTTGTCAGATGTCTGCTCCATGTTACTTAAAGTTACGCCTCCTACTGAGGCTCCTCCAGCATTTGCACCAGCTCTCCTTCAGCAGCCTCTCTTTCCGACCCCTCCTCCTACCCGTGGCTCTTCCACCTGCGGGGGCCGACCTTCGTCTCAGGACCGCGGGCGTGGGGGTCGTTCTTCTATGAAATGCACCTACTGTGGTCGGGATGGTCATCTCGAGGCTACTTGTTACCGCAAGCATGGTCTACCTCCCCACCTTGTGGCTACTTCCTCTACTGCTTCTGCTCCCACTGGGGATTCTACTCAAGATTCGGCGTCTACTACTCGTCAACATATTAATGAGCTCCGCACCCAATTCCAACAGCTACAGGGTGTCCTCGGTCGCTCCGGTTCGGTTGCGTCTTTCTCTACGAAAGGTATAACCTGTCTCTCTCATAGCCCCCGCTGGATTGTTGATTCTGGCGCTACACACCACATTACCTCCCAGAAGCCTTCCCAGTATCTCCAGACGGCTCATCCTTCGCATATCACTGTGGCCAATGGTGACACCATACCGGTCTCTGGCGCCGCATCTCTCCAACTCACCCCGGCCCTTTCTCTCTCCTCGGTTTTTCATGTTTCAGGGTCACCCTTCAATTTACTCTCTGTTAGTCGCCTAACACACGAACTTGATTGTTGCCTAACCATTTCTCCTTCCTCTTTCTGTATGCAGGATCGCCGCACCCGGAATATCATTGGTGAGGGGCAGCTGGTGAATGGGCTCTACATCCTGGATATACCATCCACTCTTCTCTCTGTTGTCTCCATTGTCGATTGGCATCGCCGTCTTGGACATGCTCATCTTCCGATCCTCAAGCGAGCTCTTCCCGATGTTCCTCTACGGGAGTTCTCGTGTGAATCTTGTATCTCCGGTAAACAGCATCGTTCTTCCTTCCCCCCTGCATGTGTCAGGAGTAGTACTCCTTTATCTCTAGTTCATTCTGATGTATGGGGTCCCTATAAACTCCTCAGTATCTTTGGATTCCGTTATTTTGTCACGTTTATTGATGACCACTCGCGTGTTACATGGCAATACTTACTGCATGACCGTACTGAACTTACTTCTGTGTTTCGTGCTTTTTTAACTGAAATGTGTACGCAGTTTGTCACTCCTCTCAAATTCATTCGCACTGATAACGCTCGCGAGTATACTAGTCGCATCTTCTCCACTCTTTGCACCGAATTCGGCGTCATCCACCAAACTTCGTGTGCGTACACCCCTGAACAAAATGGGGTGGTTGAACGAAAAAATCGACACCTCTTTGATGTTGCTCGGTCCCTTATGTTTCAAATGCAGGTTCGATCAAATATTGGAATTTTGCGGTCTCCACAACATGTCATCTAATCAACCGCCTACCCCCTTTTGTTCTTGACTTTGCCATACCTATTCAACTTCTTTATCCTTCCGCGCCTCCCACTTCTCGCACCCCCCCCCGAGTCTTTGGTTGTGTTTGTTATGGTCATCTTCTTGGCCCCCTCCGACAAACTCGCTCCTCGGGCGACCAAATATATGTTTGTTGGTTACTCTCGTACGCAAAAGGGGTATGTTTGCTACTCTCCTTCTGCTGGCAAGTTGGTCGTCTCGGCGGATGTCACGCTCTGCGAAGATCAGCCCTTCCACTTACCTTCACCCACTCCGACTTCCTCTGCTCCTCTTCCCCGACCTGCTATACCTGTCACCTCCTCTTTTCTGCCATCTCCAACCACCTCTCTCCCTGCCCCCTCTCGGTTTCCACCACCGCTTATCCATGTATACACTCGTCGCTTCAAGGAAGCTTCCCTACACCAGCTACAACCCTCCAGCGACACCTCGGCAATGACAGATCCAGCTCCCGTTTCTACAACTCATCCCTTGGCCAACTATGTTTCTCTCCATCGACTGACTCCTCCTCTCTACACCTCTTCCACCTCTCTTTCCTCTATCTCTATTCCTAACACTGCAGGAGGCGCTGCAACACCCGGGGTGACGGGCGGCCATGGACGATGAAATGTGGGCCCTCTGGGCTAACCAGACCTGGGATCTGGTTCCTCTTCCCGCAGGACAGCACTGTGCAAGTTGCAAGTGGGTCTTTGTTGTTCAACATGCGGCGGATGGCACCGTGGAGCGACTCAAGGTCCGCCTCGTCGCCTGGGGTTTTACTCAGCAAAAGGGTTGGATTATGAGGAAACCTTCTCTCCGGTGGCCAAATTGAACACCATCCGTGTTCTTCTCTCCTTGGTTGTTCATCGACAATGACCCCTTTATCAGCTGGATGTTAAGAACGCCTTCCTCAATGGCGATCTGCAGGAGACTGTTTACATGCACCAACCCCCCGGGTTTGAGATCACGGGGGAGTCTCGGATCTGCCTTCTTCGGAAGTCTATTTATGGTCTCAAACAGTCCCCGCGGGCTTGGTTTGAAAAATTCAGCAAGGTTGTCTGTGATATTGGCTTTATTCGGAGCTCGGCTGATTTCTCTCTCTTCACCCGACATCGGGCAACCGAAACTGTGATCCTTCTTGTCTATGTTGATGATATCCTTATTACTGGCGACGATACTACAGGGATACAACATATCAAGGCACAGTTAAACTCTGTCTTTCAGACCAAAGATCTTGGCAACCTTCGATACTTTCTTGGCCTTGAGGTTGCTCGACGCCCGGATGATCTTGTGTTATCACAAAGGAAGTACTGTATGGATCTTCTTCATGATGTCGGCTATTCTGGATGCAAACCTGCGGATACTCCTATGGACGCTAATCACAAGCTCTCGGCCCACAGCTCTGACTCCGATGAGCTGCTTACAAATCAAAAATATTATAGACGCTTGGTTGGAAAGCTGATCTATCTCATGATTGCTCGCCCAGACATCTCTTTTGCTATAGGAGTCGTGAGTTGTTTTATGCATGCTCCCCGGACATCTCATCTTCAGGCTGTGGAGTGCATTCTTCGATATCTCAAGACCGCTCCAAGACAAGGGCTGGTGTACAAGTCATCCACCTCTCTATCTCTTATCACGTACTCTGACGTTGACTATGCTGGATCCATTGATGATAGACGCTCCACAACGGGTTTCTGTACCTACTTTGGAGGACATCTCATAACGTGGTGTAGCAAGAAACAAACCGTGGTTGCTCGCTCTTCTACTGAAGTCGAGTACCGGGCTATGGCTGCTGTCGTTTCTGAGTTAACTTGGCTTGAGGGCCTTCTGGGTGACTTAGGTGTTCGTCTCTCATCACCGGCGACCCTATTTTTTGACAACCAAGCCGTCATATATATCGCCAAGAATCCAGTCTTTCACGAACGCACGAAGCGTATTGAAGTTGACTGCCATTTTATCCGGGAAAAAGTACAGTCAAAGAAGATAGAGTTGGAGCATGTCCCTGCTACAAACCAAGTTGCTGACATCTTGACCAAATCTCTCTCCCGGTCACTATACTATCAGTTTTTATCCAAGCTTGGTGCATACGACTTGTACGCTTCAGTTTGCGGAGGAGTGTTAGAGAAGCCTTGTTAAGGGCCCATCTAGTGGCCCATTTTTCCCTCTTTTTTCTCCTCATTGTTTTAGTCCCACATGTTAGAATGGGATTTATCTTCTTCCTCCTTTCCTATATAAATGTATTCATACTTGTAACTATTATCTCAAGAAGTATATACAAGGTTTTGGGCCTCTCTTTACACTTTTAACTCAAAAAAACAATCTTTTAACTCATAATTTTTTCACTTACATAAAATGTAGAACATGGCTGATTTTTCAAATGATTGAGACAGGTTTTCCTCTACTCCTTCCTCTAACACTGGGTTTGTGAAACTGCTAGGGTTTAAGTGACTGGTTTTGCTCTTGTTACTTTTGTGTGGGTTTATAGTGTGCATCTTGGTTTGCAATGTTGCTTCTAGATTGGTATGTTTTTAATCGATCTTTGTGAGCTTGAAGGCAACCTTGCAACTGAGCTATGGTCAGGTTTGTTAAGTCGCGAGCCTCCTCTATAACAGTGACAATCAAACCGAAGGATAGAAGCAAAGATCTCAGGATTTTCGGAACAATTTTGCTGTCTTCCAGGTGTCTCCCAGGTTCCTGATTTGGCTGATGAGCAAGTTTTTTTTGTCTATAAAATCTTGCACGTTTTCTCCCGGAGTCATTTGAAGCATTTGAAGAAAAAAATCAAGAAGGTCTGCAGTTTAGGATGATTACCTTTCTAGATGCTTTGAATTCTTCGCTTGCGATATCCCATGCATGTTTGGCAAATATAGCTCCCATTATTTTGGGATAGATTGAATTGGCGATGTCTTGTTGTATCATAAGCAGGGATCTGACATCCTTCATCTTCTCTTCTTTGCTTACCATGGGTGGTGTTCTGTTATGGGCCTACTCAAAAGTTGCCGGAGATGAACATGATGATAGTAGAGATACTACAGAGACTTGATCTCGGTTGCCTAAGCTGGGCTCGCCCATTGGAGGAGATAACTTCCAAGAATCTCACAGGGGGCAAGGAGAAAATACTTAACATACATGACAAGAACTCTATATACAGGATCCCTGGATGGCATAAATGTAAATACAACAATAGAATCTAAAATATAAAATATACAATAACTATAATAACGACGACTACGACTAAATACAACTCGACTCGATGCAATGGCTCAACTCCAAATATATAACTATAATAATATGACAAGATAACTGATGATGGGATCCATAACATCTCATCCGTCCTTAAAATCGAGCTTGTCCTCAAGCTTGAACTCTACACGGATGAGTGGCTCCTCGGGTTCCTTAATTTCGCGCCAAAACAGCACCTGGTAGCGCATTGTGGTAGCATCAGTGAATAGTGACGGCGACGCCGGAAAAATGGGCGACTGAAGAAATGTGACCAGCGAGTTCGAAGGAGCGGCGAGGAGCAACAACAATAAGAAGGCCGGGGAAACAACGGTTAGCGACAATAACAGATCTATAGGTGGCGAAACGTCTAGATGAAGCGGTAAGGCGGGAGTCGGCGAAGCAAGGGTTGACATAGGAGGAGGCGATGGTATGGCACGGACGGTGGGCAGTAACAGAGCTTCTACGAGCGGTGGTGGGGAAGACAAAAATTGCATTGGGAGGTGGCCTGCAGGTTCTGGCAGATTCAGGGGTGGCAGTTGTAGGGTTTTTCTAAACAGCACATCAAATGTACGCGGCGGAATAAAGTCAAGAAAACCCTAAAGATAAACTTGGATCTTGCAATGAACATTGATCAAGAAGTTTGCATAACATAAAATAGGAGAATACCTGAGTGAGATTGAGTCGGCACTCAATCAAGTTGCTCCAGAACAGTTCTTGGTCGGCGGGTGAGTTCACGCAAAATGGATCTGCGGCTCTACAAGAATCCACACGAACGAGAAGAACACCGACACCTTGTCAAACAAGATCCGGGATGGAGAATGGAAAGCCCTTTGCGTCTCCACAGACAGCTAGGTCTGTACCAGGAGAGGCGGCGGCGGCGGGCGCCGAAATCGGGGTTTACGAGAGCGACGGGATCGGCACTTCGGGAAACACTTTCCGTCAGTTTCGGGTTTGCCCTAACTCATATACCCCGAAACCCTAAGGCAACAGATATATATATATATACCCAGGAGTATAAACAGGCTTGAACTGTTGTTATCCGCAGACCCGAAACTAATGGAATTAACTCGACGAATCATTAACAGAGATAACTCGAAGAATAGATGAGATGACTCGACGAATCGACGAGATGTCTCGACGCACTCGACGAATCAGCTGATGACTCGACGAATCGACAAGAGGTCTTGGCGCACTCGTGACTCGACACACTCGACAAATCAACTGATGACTCGACGAATCGACGAGAGGTCTCGACGAATCAGCTCATCTCTCGACGAATTCCAATAAGTCAAGTGTTTGTTCATTCACTCATCACATATGAGTAAGAACAACACAATTCATTCCTCCAACTTCTCCAAACACTCTTATGTGTGACCCAATAGACTTATATCGTGTTTGCAGTGAGACTACCTGTTTGACCACTTCTAGATCATCATGGAAACACCAACAACAATGGCGTGACAGTGGACCAATTAGACAGACATCTCGAAAGTGACCCCTTAACGAGTGCGTCGAGACGTTGCAAAATGAAGGCCACAATTTCCTCGAATGGATGGCGGTCTCATCCGCGGCACATATCGTCATGTCGAACTAATGTCGAACTCAACAAATTAAAAAAATTATTAGGGATTGGAATGGATAGCGGACTTATGGGCCCACACGATTTCTCAAACGGGTATGGACTCGGTGGAACGAGAAGCGGAAGTGGGCAGCT
Source organism: Platanthera zijinensis (assembly GCA_039513925.1). NCBI lineage: Eukaryota > Viridiplantae > Streptophyta > Magnoliopsida > Asparagales > Orchidaceae > Platanthera > Platanthera zijinensis. Next base: position 8,587,492 of record CM077089.1, read on the forward strand.
CGAGAAGAAAAGGCAGGTGGTAGCAGGCCCTGAGTGAAAGAAGCTGTCGTAAAGAACTCATGCGTGTTGTGGGATGGATATACGTGTGTGGTGGCTTGGGTCTCGAGGAAGGTTTGGCATAGGCTTCAACGGGGTGTCGTCTGTAGGCGAAATAGAAGATCATTGTCCGGGGCCTTCAAGGACGCGTGTCAGTCATTTACTTTGTTGATGTTTTTTCTTGGGAAATCGCTTCATGTATTATCTCTACGTATCAACTATTAAAATAAATAAAATTAGGATACTAGTGATGACTGAGAGAAAATTCGATATCTGAGTTAAAAATAAATTATCTCATAATTTTTTTGACGAGATAAAAATATAATATCGCTATTTTTTGTAATATCTGAGATAAAAAAAATAATATTTGAGGTCAATGCAATTTCTCAGCTAAGTTTTGTAATATATGTAATGAAAATGTAATCTTGCAACAATTCCTGTAATATCTTTGTTATTTTTGGAGTTAAAAATAAATTATCGTAATAACTGAGATAATAATATAATCTTTCAGCTATTTTTTGTAATATCTGGGATAAAAAAGTAATATTTGGATAAAAATATAATACTCAGCTAATATTTGAGATACAATGTAATCTTTTAGCTAAATTTTGTAATATATGTAATACTGTAATCTTGCAACAATTCCTGTAATATCTAAGATTAATTTTTATTTATTATTTAAAATGAATATTATTTAGATTTATATACAATTTAAATAAAACATATAATTTAACTAAACTTATAATAACATTTATTTATTTATGTATGTAACATAGATTTATTTATTTCTCGTATTGTATGAGTTAGAAATAAATTATCTCAATTTTTTCTCTTATATCTGAGAAAATAATATAATCTCTTAACAATGCAATATCTTGACTATTTACATGAGTAATATCAATGCATGAAGCGATTTCCCAAGAAAAAAAATCAAACAAGAAAAAAAACTGACACGCGTCAGAATCAAAGGCCCCGGACGATGATCTTTGTCTTTCGCCGTCTGTAGGTGGCTCAAGGAAGTGTTGTTGGCAGTCGATGCTAGACGCGATAAGGACGTCGCTGTTCTAGGAGGTCAAAGGCGGTGGGAGCGAGAGATAAGCTCGAATTCGGTCGAAGCTTGCGTCTGGGCCACCAATGGAACGAGACAATGCAAGCAAAGAAGAAGTCCCGAGCTCGTCTAAGTATGCTTTCGGACTTGACGCAGATGTCACAAGGCTCGCTGGCGGATATCGTTGATGCGTCGGTTGGTTGATGACAAGTAAAGAGAGAGAAGTCAACCGAGCTTCAAGTGAATCCAAATTTAAGGACAACTTTACTAAACTTGTCAAATCATGCGCGAGTAGACTGTTTGAGACCATAAATAGATTTCTTGAAATGACAAACACGAGACTCCCCCGTGGTCTCAAACCCGGGGGTTGGTGCATGTGGATAGTTTCTAGAAGGTCGTCATTGAAAATACATTTTTGATATCCAACAGATGTAAGGGTCACTGGCGATGAACAATTAAGGAGCTCAGGACCCAAACCGTATGTAACTTGGCGACTGGTGAAAAAGTTTCATCATAGTCGAAGGCTTTGTTGTTGAGTGAACTCTTGAGCCACAAGCCTAGTCTTTAGGCGTTCAACTGTCCCGTCTAGATCATGTTTGATTGCAAAAACCCACTTACATCTCACAAAAGTCTGTCCTTGGAGGAAGAGGGACAAGATCCTAAGTCTGGTTAGCCATAGGGCAGTCATTTCCTCATCCATGGCTGCACGTCACCCCGGATATTGGAGAACCTCATACAAAGAGTTAGGTATAGAAATGGAGGATAGAGATAGCATGAATTTGAGAAGACGCTGGGAGAGGCGATGAGAGGATACATAATTCGCCAAGGGATGAGTCGTGGAGGTCGATGTCGGATCGGCAGGCTGCGAGATATCACTGGTAGAGGATAGCTGCTGTAGGGCATCAAATTTGTGAGCGACGAGTGTACACACAAAGAGGTGGTTTGGGGTGCACTGGTGTTGGTGTCGGTGTTGGAAGAAGTGGTGGAAGGCGAGACGTAATAGGGATGGTAGGACGAGGTAGAAGGGGAGGTATAAGAGGTGGAGGAGAGGAGTGAAATGTTTGGTACTCGAGAAAGATAACACCTGTCGAAACAACCATTTTGCGATCGTTAGGAGAGTAACACACATACACTTCCTGAGTGCGGGAGTATCCAACGAACATATATTTGGTAGCTCGAGGAGCAAACTTGTCAGCGGACAGACCAAGATTATGGACATAACATGTACATCCAAAAACAAGAAGCGTGATGGAAAAAGATGGCTTGGAAGGAAAAAGAAGACTAAATGGAGTCGCAAAGTTGAGAATGGAAGAGAGCATGCGATTTATGAGATGACAGACAGAAGAAAACTGCAAAGTTCTAGTATAATGTGGGTACCTGTATTTGAAACATGAGTGATCGGGCGACGTCAAGAAGGTGACGATTTTTTTGCTCGGTCACATCATTTTGTTTGGGAGTATAAACACATGAAGTTTGATGGATGATCACAAACTCAATGCACAGATTTGAAAAAGTACGGCTTGTATATTCACCTCCAGTATCTGTGCGAAAAACTTTTATAGTAGTGGAAAACTGAGTACGAGTCTCAGTAAGAAATGCACAAAAGGTAGAGGTGATTTCAACACGATTGCGAAGTAAATACAACCAGGTCATGCGCGAGTAATTATCAATAAATGTAGCAAAATAACGATAACCATAAACACTAGAAGTTTATATAGTCCCCAAATATCAGAATGTACTAAAGCAAAAGGGGAATTACTCTAGTACAATTAGGGATAAAATACACACGATGTTATTTGTCAAAGATACATGATTCACAAGTAAATTCATGAAAGGAGATATCGAAAAGAGCTTTCTTGAGAATCTGGAGGGGAGCATGTCAAGACGTCGTTGTCAATCAACAAAAGTGACCGGGGAGAGAATAGTAGGTGGAACATCCAAGAGATAGAGCTCATTAGAAAGCCGTTTCTTACCAATGATATCTTGCGTCTGTCGATCATGCACAATAAAGGAGGAAGGTGAGAAGGTTACACAACAATCAAGTTCTCGAGTAAGTCAGCTAACAAAGGAAGAAGGTGAGAAATTTACACAACAATCAAGTTCCTGAGTAAAACAGCTAACAAAGCAGGTTAAAAGGCGATCCCAAAACATGAAGGATCGAGGATAGAGAGAGGGTTAGAGTGAGAGGCAGATCGACAGCGCTAGAAACCGGGGTGGTGTCATCATTAGACACAGTGATGAACTTAGGATAAGCAGATTGCAAGTACTGACTCAGTTTCTGCGGAGTAATATAGTGTGTGACACTCGAATCCACAATTCAGTAGGAGTTACGAGAGAGACATGATATACCTTCATTGGAGATCGACGGAACAGATCCAAATGAGCGACTGATCACCCCTTGGAGATGCTTGAGCTTGGGTGCGTAAAGCATCAATGTCGTTACATGTGGGAGTTAGGATCGGCTGCAATAGAAACAATGAGATGTGGGGGCACATCATGCTTGCAATAGCAGGTGGCCTCAAGGTGACCATCCCGACTACAATGAGAACATTTAAGATGAGGTCTACCAGTACGTCCCAGTCCCAAAGAAGTGGTGCGACCTCCACGAATCGAAGGAGCAGGAGGAGCTGTGAAAGGCTATTGGAGGAAGAGCTAGAGATAGATTCTCATAAACATCAGGTGGCGGTGTAATCTTCAAGAGCATAGAGCAAACATCCGACAAAGAGAGGAGTTGTAGATGAAGAGAGAATTTGAGCTCGAACACTGTGAAAATGAGATGGAACACAGGCCATCATCATGGCAATCCCAACTCCTTTTGTTTGTGTCTGTGGAGTAATATGATCCGTCGTGGGAGGTTGATGTTGTATCCATACTTCAACAAGAGTTATGGATTTCGCAACAAAAGAGGTTAAGTCATTTGTTGCTCTGGGGTCAAGTGTTTAAAGATCGGTGATAATGTCGAACAGGTGTTGGAGGTTGTCCTTTCCAGAATAGAGGGAGTGGAGTTCCTCCCACATAGCTTTGGCCGTCTCATGATACATGGCTATCCGATATGGCTCAGTGTCCAAAGAATTGAGGATCCATGATTCGACATGGCCGTCATCACGGAGTCACTCCTCAATGAGTGCGGTAGGAGTTGCCATTGTAAGATGATTAAGAAGACTATTGATCTGCAGAAAACGACGAACGAGTGCACCCACTCAACAAAGTTTTGCTTCTCACTGAGAGAGATGGTGGTGATTCGAAGCTCGTCATGAATTTCAGGGAGAGTAGAAGTAACACGGGTAGGAAGAGAGGAAGCATCCGACGAATCCATGGAGCAATAGCAACGGCAAGGGGAGTTGCGGCAAGATGAGCAGCTTTTACAGATAGAAGACTTGCGACTAGGAAAACAAGAGCAGCGACAAGAGGAGTTGCGGCAAGATGAGCAGCTTTTGCGGATAGAAGAAGTTGTGGTTAGGCAGGCAATAGCAGCGACAAGAGGAGAGAGAAGGCGGTCAGGTGACAAACAATGGGGGCAAGAGAAGCACGGCCAGCAGCGAGCACCACACGCGGCTAGGGAGCAAGACAAGCACCGACGATCAAAGACCCGGGCTGGCGAACAACACCAGCGACAAGGTTAGCAGAATACGTGGTCGGGTGAGCAATAGCGACCGGGAGAACAAAAAACGCGACAAGGCCAGCAACACATGCAGTTAGGGGAGCAATAATGTTCAGGAAAATAGCACCGGCGAGCAGAAATACTGGCCGCGCGGGCTGGTCGAGGAAGGCAGTGACAAGTGCAGAGACCGAAAGCATTGCAGTTAAGGAGAGGTCACAAAGATGAGCAAACAAGCGGGGCCCAGCGACGGGAAGGGGAAAAGCCTATAAAAGCGGAAGGAGGGGGGAAATAAATGGGAAGGAAGCAGCAGAGAGAGGTTGTGGCTAGGCAAAGAACTAACAATAGAGAGAAGGGAAACCGGGAGCTGGGATGCATGAGAAGGGCTGCAGTTAGAGATTTTCTAACCGCTCAGAATCACCCTTTTTAGGATTGGAGGCTCTAATGCCATGTAAAAATGCACCGAAGAGAGAGAAAATAAATATGATTTTAATAATTTATCGATTGTCCTGTACAAGAATACATTTATTTGCACACTTATATAAGAAGAGAAAGATGAAAGGATTCGCAATCCTAAGATGTGGGACTAAACAAGATTGCAAGAGGACCTAAATTTGGGCCATAATTTGGGTCTTTACATATTTTCTTTAATAGAAAGATACAAGTTTCCTTAACACGGAAATCGATCAAACGCACACATAGTTCAGAGATAATTGACGATATAATCTTTATATAGAAAATCTAGAAGAAAAAACACACGAGGCTAGACACAACTCCAAAAAATTCACTATTGAATTATTGATAACGGTGTTACTAGGCTTAGGGGGTGACAGACCACTACTCCTTTAAAAGTGTAAGAAAGACTACGATGAATTTTCGTCCTTCAGTGGCGCATAAGGGGCACGGTCTCCGGCAGCACGCAGGGCTGTGTTCTTTGATAATTTACTAGGACATGTTCTTTAATAGAGAGGAAGTATCAATTATATGATTTTTTAGTATTATTATAATACCTGAACAACATACTTTATAGTCATCTAATCTTTACTAAATTAAGACACAAAGTAACTTACTTTTATGATTTAAGTACAAATAGATATGATTTATGATGAATGGATATCACAAGTATTTAGAGGAAAGGAGTCACCCGTAGATTTTCACCAAGTAAACAGCTGAGAACACATCCATGTACTCGGACGAATGGAAGGTTAATAAAATACACTCATACACGTCGTGAGCAGTAGGAACAACCCGTGTGACCTATACATGGCCTGAGTGCACGTCGTGTACTAGGTCATGTACTTCTCAAAACATTAAGTGTAAAATGAGACCATCCCTACACGTCGTGAACAGGAGCAATTTGCTTACCTAGTACACGTGGTGTACTAGGGCGTGTAGCTGTTATGGGTCCCCAGTATCCACGTCGATTATGTTACGCATATTTTATTACAAGTATTTTAGTATATTATTTTGAGTTGTATGAGTCTAGTGTTATCGATCTGAGTCATTACGAATCTTTAGGATGGTTTTTAATATTTCACGCATCTCTTTTATTTTGGTGTTATTTACACACATGCCGCTGCTAATGTTTTAAATAGACCCCTTGGTCATCGTTTGAGTTATAAATGAAATTAACCAAGTTTTATTCAACTTTTGAGCTCTTTTCTCATCCCCCCATTTTTAGGATTAGGGTTGAGCCCTCCCCTTCTTTCTCTCCTCTCGCAATCTCTGTTGGTTAAACTATGTCCCTTTGTATCTCCACCACCACCTCCGACGACGTTACGGGTTAGGTCCATAACATCTTGGTATCAGAACCTCTTTCCTCAGAACCATGGTTCCCTTTTGGCGGCCATTTTTCAATCCACTTCCTCTGCAGCGAACCGATTACGACGACCCACCCTCGATCACGGTGATGGTTGATTGTTTATCCTTGTCAACAAAGGCCAGGACATGTCATCAATTACCAGGTGAGGATCGTACGCATCTCCGTAATTGGTCAACTATCACCTGCCATCGATCCTCCTTCAACGAGCGGAGAGCAGCCGACAAGCCTTCTTCCTTCAATTTCAACCACGCATTCGTTGCCATCAACGTCTACCAGAAGTCGTTCTCTTCTTTGTTAGCAAAAACAACGCCCTCCCTTCCAATCGTCTTCTTGATCCAGATTGTCGCAGGACATCGATTTCCAGACACTGAACGAATATCCTCTGGGACAAGTGGACAACGACATCCTTCAATCACGCGTGATCCAGATCATCACTCAATCACGTCTTATCTATAAGTGTTGTATGTTAAGAAGCTCGACCAGACCTATATTATATGGCTTTTACAAATGGAGTATTACACCCCTTGTCCTCTCTAGTTCTTTTATATTAACTCATCTAATTGGTGTATTTGGTAAGTTTTGTCGTACATCTATAAATCATTTGAATCCATTCTCTATCATATTATCTTCGGAGATATTTTCCAAAATTCATGTATTAAGAGTCTTTGAAAATGCATGCATCTAGAATTACCAATAGGCAATAGGAAATGTACATTATGGATAAATTCGAAGTCATTGAAATTCAGTTTAAAATTTTTCAAATTCCTATATTTATATAAAAAATGTAAACCACAATGTCAATAACTTGGATTCTCTATCATATCTTTATTCTTCTGGATGCATGTATTTTAAGAAGTCTTGGTACATAGTTTTGAGAAAATTAAAAGATAATTTATGGAAAATTTTAATTTCTCTACAAACTTCTAGTTTTTTATAATATATTTTTTAGAATCTAGTTACAGTACATGATTTCAAAACTATTAAAACGTACTTTATGGAGAAATTAAAACTTATTGACTTTTTTATTTACAACTTCAACAAAACAAATAAATGCATCATTGAATGGAACAACTTTGTTTTCACTATGAAGTGTTTAAATTATAAACCAAAAAGTGCTGAGTTTCAGTTTTGCCATTAATTTTCTTTTATTATTTCTAAATGTATGTATTTTCAATAGATGTAGAACATTAATATTGGTACATGAATATGTGAAAGGATACATCAAAAACTTGAATAACGGGATCCAAATCATTTTGGTAAGAGTGTGAAAGGAAAATTTTCAAAAGATGTAATGATATATTGGTGTAATTGTGTAATGATGCAATGCTATAAAGTGTAAATTTGGAACTAACGTAAGTCGTACACTCTGACATTCTCTTATCACATCGTATCGATGTGATTTTAGCTAATAGATACATAACACATACATAACACTTGTGCTCTCAAACATGAACTCGTGCTTTCATTTTTCAATACTGCATCTAGAGCAACATGTTTTATCTATGTCAGCCTAGGTTTGCTCCTTTTATTTCTCTCGTCTCCTCTATTGCTATCCTACTATACTCCAGGACATGTTAGCTGAAGTTTCTTTCTTCTTCTCAAAACATATACCCGAGGTACTATTCTTTAACGTTATTTCCTTTTGTTTTCTTTATTTTATGTTATCATATTCCATTTTACTTCGTTAACTATTATTTCTATACTCCTGGCATTTTTTTATTGATGTAGCATTTCACCTTTTTAGAGCCTACTTGCTGCCATCTTTTGTAATCGACTTAGATGCTGCCTTCTAGAATCTATTAGTTTCCTCTTCATATCATCCTTACTCTTCTTCAAACTTGTCTCCAATGCCTCTAACTTGCTGACTACGCTGCCAACTGCCTCTGCTGAAGCTTCTTGGATACCAGATTGATCTTCTAACAAATTTTCGTTATACTATTTTTGTATAAAATAGAGATTCAAAAGGTTATTACACATAGGGATAGCATGGATTATTCACTAGTTATAGTAAAATTAAACTTACGTCAAAGAAAACGATGTTACGATTGGCATAACGGTCGTTGAGATCAATCCCATCGAACCTTTGAGGAAATTGGACGTAGCAAAGTTTCTTTCCGAGCTGAGGGTCCATGAGGAAGCACATAGCCTCTCTGATGGCATTGCTATTGTTGATGTAATGATCACAGTCCAGATTAAGGATAAATGGAGCATTTGTTAAGACAGCCGAGCAACGAACCTATCAAAATCAATTATGTTACTTTAATGAGTTTAATATTTGTTTAATGAATAATTAGTTTGCTTTCTCCACAGTAATTGTTCAATCATGTTCAAAAAAATCTCGTTTATTACCAGTGCGTTCATAGCTCCTGCCTTCTTGTGATGTTGGTAGCCTGGCCGCTTCTCACGAGAAACATAAACTAGCTTGGGAAGCTCCTTGCCTACTACGTCAAGTGCACCTTGGCTTCCTAGGTATACCTGCCAACCCACGGAGCCCATTAGTTAGATTGCCCGCGTTTGGGTCTATTAAGAAAGCAAAAAATAAATATTACATAAAAACAATCACATAAATTTAAAACACATTTATTATTGTCCACTAAAAAAATCTTTAGCTATATCGCTTGCAATAATAGATCAAAAGTTCACTAAGGAGGAGGATAGATGCAAAGATGGAAAATTTTATTTTTTGTTACTTTAATACAAGAACAACACAATTTTATTGAAAATTCAATTACAAATAAATTTTCAAAATTATCACTTATTAGGAAATCCCAAATGATTTCAAAATGATGAATGATAGTTAGTCTCGATCGGTATTTTAAAAAAGAATGAGCGATAAATATTCTTGATCTATATACTCATTCATAACCTTACACCCAATTGAGATGCACCAATGTTGAAAGTAGAGCCTATACTTCTTCAACTACGATGATAAATTCCACAACCACAATAACCTACCAAATAATCTTGTTTGAACGTACACTACTCTCAAGTGAATAATACCTATTTTCAAACGTAACTGTTAAACACTCTTTAGTAAATTAGCATATCGTATTTAATAAAAAAATTGGCACAAAATGTCGGTTTTTCACAATTCCTCATCCACATTCTATAAGCTAATCTCCTGCTCAAAAAATGTGATCAAATCATTTTGTTTGACCTGCAACTCATCTCCTACTTACAATGACAAGTGATACACAATTACAAAAAGGGGTTTTATCATCACAAACATGATTGAAATTTGAATCATCTCAATGGACTATATATATATATTGGACTAAGCACTTGCTCAGCTGGCCCATAAGCTTGGATTTTATAGAAAGTGCGCAAAATTTTTCATTAACCAAATGGCAGCACCAACCCTGTAATAAGCCTCAGGTGGGCATGAGCTTCTGCGGCGTAAGCATCGTGGGTTGGGAGGTTAGTAACACTCGATTCAAAGGGTGGTGGTGGATGCAGCAATCCGTCCTCCCCCCCCCCCCCCCCCCCCCCCCCCCCCCCCCCCCCCCCCCCCCCCCCCCCCCCCCCCGTGCCAAAAAAAGTAACTAGAACCCATATAGGAACCAGGAACCTGCGCGGGTTCATATTGATTGACAGACATTATGCCATTAAATCCCCTCCCTCACCCCCCAAGTGTTGTTGTATATTCTCAAACCTACGACCTGAATCCGATACCACTTGTAAGATCAACCGCTTACTCATCCATTCCATATGCTCGAACTTATGGAAAGGGAGCAAACTTTTTTTCTTAAGAAAATGAAGTGCAAAGTCAGGTACTAAGTGTCGGGTGGGCATGAGATGTTGCGTCGTTGTAAGCATCGTGGGCTGAGTGGTAAGTTCCACTAAAGTCTAAGGGAGGCGATAGACCCACCACCTATTGATAGAGAGTCGGAATTGTTCATCTTATATGGATCGACGATCGTAACATTGTTTGCTCTTTTCATTTTTTGTTTCGAGTTGTATTTTAATCTATTTTTTAGTCGAAATGATCAGTCAATCATAGTTGTTCGTTGTCCTCCCTAGAGTCTATATATTGAGGGTGAGGGCTCTCATTTTGGGCATTAAAGGACTGGAGTATAAAAGTCATGTCGAAGCCGAGTTCTGGGTGCAAAGCCTTGGATCCCCCACCACCAACTTGTAATCCACCACCTTCCTCCCTCTTCATTCCTCAACCAGCTGTCCAAGGGAAGCCGGCCAAACACCTCCCCATCCCTACACTACACTGGCCACCCAACCCCATCGTCCCGATCATGAAACCACTTCCCTAACAACCCCCGAATTTTTTTTTCCAAAAACAGCCCTCTTTCCCCTCTTTTTCACCTCCGGCGATAACCAGAGAACGTCTCCGGACACCTCCCGTGATCCACCACCACTTTCCCTTCAATTTCCATTCATTTTGCATTTTTCAGCGATTGCCGAAAAATATTTTTGGCAAACACGACCACCACTGGCCACCACCAATCCCCCCCAGCCGGCAATCACCCCCACCTCCACATAACCACCTCCCAACTCCCCCCACTAACCCACTTCCTAAAATTTAGGAACCACTTCCTAAAATTTAGGAACCACTTCCTAAAATTTAGGAACCACCTCCTAAATGATAGCCTCCACTTTCTTCCCCCTACTATCTAAAAGAGCCAACCCTCCCCCTTTAACTCCCCACTAATCCTCCAGCCGGCCACCCCCTATCCCAATTAATCCCCCGTGGAACCACCTTACAAAAAAAAGAACCCATTATTTCAATTCATCCCCAAACAACCAGCCCTCACCCACTCTCCTAAATTTTAGAAATTAAATTCCTAAAATTAAGTCAAACTTCTCTCCCATTATCCCCATACATATCCAGACAACTTTCCCCCAAATTCTCCTTCAACCTTACGTGGAAACCCCTTCCCAATCTCCTAGCCGAACCCTCCCACTCAAAACCCCTCTCCATTATTTCATTTCCCTTCTCAGCTGGACTCCCTATCTCCCTCCCTAGATTTCACGTGGATCCACCTCTTCTCCCCTCTCCACTACCAGCTGGAGCCTTCCAGCCACCACCCAGCAGCCCCCCTCATTCCCCCTACCGGCTACCTATAGCTGCAGGGAATTCCCTGGCAGCGGTTCTCATTTTCGGCCCCTCAACAGAAGTTGTACAAGCCCCCATACAGCCACCAGCCAGCCCTCAACAACAGTTATTCATACCCATCCAATCAGTCCCTGTTGCTTGGACAGCTCTTCTCCACTTCAGAGGGAACCAAATTCAGCCCCCGAAGCCTTCTCGGCCACTACACAGCCCTCCCCTTTCAGTGTCGTGTGAGTTCAAGGTGTGTTATTTCTTTGACAGTTGAGTCTTATGTTTGTTCTCTACTTGAGAGATATTGGTCTATAAGCTTTGGATTTCAGTTGTTTGTCTTTGTATTTTCTCATTCAAAGAGTTATTTGATTCGCACACCCTCGCGCTTGTACTATCTCAAGTGTTTCTATATTTGAAAGATTTAACTCTTTGTGGTCAATCAAATTAACATTGTCTTATAAATATCAATTGTGGCAAATAAACCGTTGGATTCTATTACACTCACGCATTCTCTGGAGTGACTACTCCTCATCGAGACCACCGTACATTCCATATGTAGACCGTCGTGATTTAGCAATTAATTAGTAATTAATTGATTGGTTAATATTAATTAATTATCATTGATTAATATTAATTAATTATCATTGATTAATATTAGTTAGGTTATGTTAATTAATTACTATTATATAAATATGTTGTCTTATTATGTGTGTCCTCCCTCATCTATATAAGGGGGAGGGATTTGTGAGTTGGATCATCTTTGATGTAATAATTATTTTGAGCTCTCCTGGGAGAGAAGGATCTTGGAGGACCCAGCCTCCTTGATCTTGGTCGGGGTTTACTCCGGATTGTATCTGTGCCCTTTCAATTAATGCAATCTCGTTTGTTTTTTGATCGTGCAACAATTATGTTCGTAATAATGGTCTAATCTGCCACCCCCGTCCGCTTGTACCAAGCCGTCAGGGATCGAGCCACAGTAGACACCCGAATCAACGCAGTCGAATGCCACCTCGATGACCAAGACAACATCATGGTGTCCCTCCACGCGAGTCTACAGTGTCTCGCGGCTCGTTGGGGCTGTCCTCCGCCATTTCCACTCCGAGTACTCCACCGCATCGACAAATCCCTCTAGTGTCTTGTCACGGGCAAAACAGAACACTGGTCTACTAGATTTTCTACCATCAACGCCTATGATAGTTCTCGTTTCTTCGTCCAGAAGCGACCACGATCAAGTTCAGCCAACCGCCTGGATATGGACCGTCTGGGGAAGTTCATGCCACCGTCGATGCCATCAATGGGGCCAACGGCTCATCGCTGGTGCACCCAGTCATTCCACAACTGATGTACTCCACTGCCAACGCTACTGTCGTTTCTTCAATTTGCGTTGCGTCCCGACCTGTCTCTCCAGTCAGAAGACAACCTCCACAAACTCGCGCGTAGGGCTCGTCAACTCCTCGTCGTTGCACCTCTGATCTTCCCCGCGCGAATCGATTCATCTCTCGTCGCATGCATCGTTTCATCGGCTACATTTGATCTCCTTGAGCTGCATGCCTCTCTTTATTTCTTTCCTTTTGAACCCACATCTCTCCCATCTCTCCCTGTAGCAGTTGTCCACTTCTTGTCCACGCGGGCTCCACAACTCTGTAGGAAAAGGATCAAGCACGGGAACAATGTGGAAAGTGATAAATATAGAATACATTTTGTATGGTAGAGTTAGCTTAGACTCACCTTGGGTGTTGTGGGTACCCTCTCTTGATACATGTATATATATATATTACTATTGTTCATGTGAATAAAATCATTCAATCTTTTATTCCCATCATGGTATCAGAGCCCATCTAAGGTTTCGGCTGCTCGGTTTCCCTCTTGATCTCGCTGGCCTTACGTGCGTCTCTTGTCTTCCGTGTGCTCGGTTCCGCTTCCACCGCTCAGTTCTGACTACCTCCCATCTTCTGCACGCGTCTCCTGTCTTCCGTGCGTCTCCTGTCTTCCGCCTCTTCCGCACGTCTCTCGCCGCTCCGCTTTCGCCGCTCAATTCTGACAGCTTCCGCGACTTCTGCGCCTTCTAATTCGATCTCCTGCAGCCAGTTGTTCTCCGCTGCCTAACCCCATCGGACTCCTCTGTTGAGGCGGCTGACAGACCTCCTCTGCTGCCTCCTGCAATCGCTGGTCTCCATCCCCGATCGACGCAACTCCTGTTCAGGACGCTCTTGCTACTCCTCTAGACATTGAATCGACGCTGCTATCGTTAATTCCTACTGTCAGCTGATTTCCTGCCGCTCTCGTCTCTTCCGCCCATCTTCTTGATCCTCTTTTGGCTGATCCTGCAACCTTGATGGCCTCGTCTTACGTATCTGCCTTTCTCCAGAAGGCGGATGTCATCCTTGATGGACGAAACTACAAGGCATGGTCCTCCACCATCGGAGTGATCCTCCGTGGTCTAGATCTATGAGACCGAATTGACGGCTCTGAACCTGCTCCGCCTCCACCAGTTGTCAGTCCTGTGGACGACTCTTCTAATGTCAACATTGCCACTTCCGTTCAACACTCTGACATGGAGAAGTGGTGCTCGGACGACTCTCGCACGATAGCCATCATCCTTCAGTCCTGCGAGCTCCCCATTCACATGACCGTCCACAAGCTACCTACAACTAAGGCGATGTGGAATCACTTGCGTCGTCTCTACCTGCTATCTAATCAGGTCCTGAACTACTCTCTGTTCCAAACCCTTAGCGTATGCTACCAACGTGATCGGTCTGTACATGCCTTCTTTGCTGAGCTCCTGGATCTCTAGCGTTAGTGCGATGAGATGACTCATTCCCCTTGCATTACTTGTACTCAGTGTGTTTCTACATCTCGGGATCGTGACTTTTAGCATATGTATGAGTTTCTTATGCGTTTAAGCCCCGAGTTCGAGCCTATTCATGCCCAGCTTTTGCACTGGGACCCTCCACCCTCTCTCAGTAATACGTTGGCCTTGGTAATCGCTGAAGAGACTCGTCTCCACTCTTTGGACACTGCTACTCCTGCTGTGCCGACTCATGTTGTTATTGCTGCTCCCGAGCTTCCACTGCAGTCCTCTCTTTTGAGTACTCCTATGTTGTCTTTGTCGGGTTATATTGCGCCGTCGCGGCCTGTTCATCGTCCTTCGGCGCCCTTTACTGCTCAGTCTGGTGCTCCTCGTCGCCAGCATGTCCATTGTCACTATTTTCAGTGTCTTAAACACATCAAATCTAAGTTTTGCAAGCTTTAGAGGGCTCGGCAGTCTGGTCAGCAGCGTGCTCTTAGTGCTCCTTCATCTCACTTCTCTGTTATGGCGCGTTCACTCTCTGTTTTTGAGCTTGCCCAGCAACTATCTCATGGTTCACTGCATCGCTCCTCTGCCTCTGTGCTCTCACTGGATGCTTTTAATGCCTCTGCCTCTCAGCAAGTTGCCCACGCCCCTACAGGTATCTCTTCCTCCGACTGGTTATTTGACTCTAGAGCCTCTTTTCACATAAACTATGATGTCACTAACCTCCTGTCCTATCATCCTGTCTCATCTGCCTTAGTGTCATGGTAGCAGATGACATTATTCTCCTCATCACCAGTCATAGTCTTCTTCATACCAACCATTTTCATATTCCTGATGTGGCATGCATACCCAAGTTATCCATAAACCTTATATCCGCCAGCCAACTCACGTCTCACAGTTGACTTGTTATTTTTGATGAATTTGCATGTTGTGTGCAAGATTGTCTGACAGGGATACTCCTTAGAGTTGGTCGTCGTCGTAGTGGAGTATACGTCTTTGATCGCCTCCAACTTTCATCCACTCCATCGTCACCAGCAGCCCCATCCTCTTATCTTCCTTCGGTGGGCTTCTCTTAGTAACATCGCCACCTTGGTCATTTTAGTGGTTCCTGTCTTTCATCTCTCATCAATACTGATCTCATTGGTCGTGTTTCTGCTGATCAGTCTCACTTCTATACGGGTTGTAAGCTTGGTAAATAGCTACAACTCCACTATCAGTTTAGTGAGTTTATGTCTCAGTGTCATTTTGATTTAGTTCATTCAGATGTACGGGGTCCCGCACATTTTATATCACATGGCAGACATCAGTACTATATTATATTTATTGATGATTACTTTCATTATTGTTGGATTTATTTTATGCACTCTCGTTCTAAATTCTTCTAGATTTATGTTATACTTTTTTCGCTATGGTGCGCACCCAGTTTTTTGATTTTATACGTATTTTCCGTTTTGACTCGGGGGGGAGGCGGGGGAGAACCTCTCTCATGCTTTTCGCAATCTGCTAACTACCCACAACACTCTCCCTCAGCTTCCCTTCCCCTATGTCCACGCTCAGAATGACACTGCTAAAAGGAATCATCGCCACATCATTTGGATAGCCCGTTCTTTTGTCATCTCCTCCAACGTTCCTTCTCACTTTTGGGATGAGGTTGTCTCCATTGTTATCTACCTTATTAACTTGCAGCCCTCCACTTTTCTCCAGGGTCAGTATATTGGTGAGTGTATGTACTCTCGCCCCCCACGTTATACTCATGTTCGTGTTTTTGCTTGTTGGTGATATATTCTACTTCCTCCACGTGAGTGTATCAAGCTCTCTGCTCAATTTGTACCATGTGTATTTCTTGGATACAGTACTGAGCACAAGGGCTATCGATGTTATGTTCATGTTGCACGTTGGCTTCACATCTCACGTGATGTCACATTTGACAAGGCTTACCCTTTCTTTGTGTCCTTCGTCCCCTCGATCTCAAACTCATCTGTTAGTCCCTCTGATATGTTTTATATCACACTTCTCATCACCGCCTCATGTCTCCTCTCCACCGGTATGTTCCTCTCCTATTTTCTTGTGTCCGACCTCTCTAGTCTCATCACCTCCTCACTCCTCCCTTCGTCACCCACTTCTTCCTTTGACGAGCTCGTCGTCCCCTTCTATATATATCACTACACTCGTCGTCCCCCTTTTATCCCCTCGCCTTCAGTTCCCCAAGATTCAGTGTTTGTCTCCTCCAATGAGTGTCCTGTGGATGATCCTCCTGCGCGTCGCTACCCACTTCGTGAAAGACATCCCCGACCGCCTTAGCCTTGCTACACCTGCATGCCCTTCCTGCTACTTCTGTGGTACTCCAGAGCCGACTTTCTACCGTGAGGCTGCCCAGATACCTGAGTGATAAGCTGGCATATCTGCTAAGTTGGAGGCACTCACGCACACTCATGCCTGGGAGTTTGTTCCTCTTCCACCGGGTGTTGTTCCTATTACTTGCAAGTGGGTCTTCGAGATCAAGACTCACTCTGATGGTTCTGTGGAGAGGTACAGGGCTAGGCTTGTGGCTCGTGGTTTTTCGCAGGAACAGGGACGCGACTATGACGGGACCTTTGCTCTGATTGCTCGCATGACTACGGTTCGTACGCTTATTGCAAGTATAGTTCTTCGCCACTGGTCTCTGTCTCAACTCGACATGAAAAATGTCTTTCTTCACGGTGATCTTCAGCAGGAGGTATACATGCTTCCTTCTCCTGCATTATCCTATCCTCCAGGCCTTGTCTGTCGCTTGAGGCGGGCTCTTTATGGGCTCAAGCAGGCGCCCCACGCATGGTTTGCACATTTCAGCTCAGCCATTACAGCAGTCGGTTTTCAACCAAGTCCACAAAATCCAGCTCTGTTCGTATACTCCTCTCGTGGTCAGACCATTTTGTTACTTTATATGGATGATATGATTATTACCGATAATGATCCTTCTCATGTGGCCTTCGTCAAGCATCACCTTCAGCACCAGTTTCAGATGACTGGTCTTGGACAACTGAGCTACATCTTGGGCCTTGAGGTCAGCTCTACAGACATCATTTTTTGGCTCTCTCAGCAGCGTTACACATCAGATCTCTTAGCTTGGGCTACTCTCTCTGACTCTCGCACAGTAGACACTCCTATAGTGCTTCACCTTCAGCTACGTCTGGATGATGGGGTTTCACTCTTTGATCCTACTCGCTACCGTCACCCCGTTGGGAGTCTCGTCTACCTCACCATTAATCGGCCTGACATTGCCCATACTGTTCATGTGTTGAGCCAAATTGTTAGTGTACCCACCTCTGTGCATTATGGTCATCTGCTGCAGTTCTTGTGCTATCTCCGAACGACGACTTCTTGTGGTCTCTTCTTCTCCAGGGGTAGTTCTCTACAACTCCGTGCTTACTCGAATGCTGCCTAGACTAGTGATCTTGTTGGTCGTCGCTCTGTCATTGGTTTCTGTCTGTTCTTAGATTATTCACTTATTGCATGGAAGTTCAACAAACAGATTGGTGGTTGTCATTACAGCACTAAGACTGGGCTTCGGGTCATGGCTACCACCGCTGAGAATATTATTTGACTCTATTGGCTTCTTGAGAACCTTGGTGTCTCTTCTCCAGATCTCACTCCACTTTATTGTAATAACACCGGTGTCATTCAGATTGCTCTAAACCCGGTGAAGCATTCACTCTCCAAGCATATCGGGGTGGATGCTTTCTTCCAACGTGAGCACTATGATCGTGACACTCTTGCTCCTTTGTTTCTTCAAGGAGCAGATTGTAGATTTGATGACTAAGCCGCAGACAAAGATCCAACATGCGTATCTATTGTCCAAACTCTCGGTGTACGATTAATGTATTCCTGATTCGACAAATTAATTTTAAAAGATAAAACTTGGGAATTAATTTAAAGTTTTTGTGGTGCTAGCGGAGTTTTCACGAGTGTTCACGTCCGATGTCCGTCCTCAGTTTCGCAAATACTTAAGTGCATATTGCTCGCACGTAATTAACAAAACAAAATAACTTTTCCACGAGTATTCATGAAATAAACAGGAAAACAATGAAGTTTAGAAATTAACGACCAAAGATGCAAGAGAATAAATTTAGGGCAAGCTCTAATTTTAGAAATCCATTTAGATTAACCATAAAAATATTCTAACACAAAACGAGCAAATTGGAAAGAGCAAGGTATACCTTGATCCAGTGAATTAACGATGGATCCTCTCGGGTAAAGGTTGTTTAGCCCGACAGCTGAATAGTTGAAGAAAATTGAGATTTGGACAGGACTTGACAGGGGAGGAAAAGATTTCCGACCATGCAGAAACTATGGTGGCTGGACGGGAGGTTCAATGCAAAGATGGGAAACTGGTTTCAACAGGAGAGGAGTCGAATCAGTCGGAGGTGGGTAGTAGCAAGGTTGTCGGAGGCCAGGGTCGTTGTGGAATTCGGTGACGGAACGGGATAGGTCTGGCGGAGGCCTCTAAAGCGTCGAAGCTTAGTGGAGAGTCGTCGTTCTCCTTGGAGTCGGCCTTAGGAGGGGTCGCCGGACCTTGGTGGGGCCTCCAGGGGCGGCGCGGAGCTGGGAGGGGGGGGGGGGGGGGGGGGGGGGGGGGGACGTCGTCAAGTGGCTGGAAGGGGGAAACGGGATCGGAAGTGGTGTTGGAGAAACGATGCAGAAAAGAAAAGTCTTCTTTGTCGTTTGACCGCCAGCTATATTGAAAGGAAAAAAGAACAGCTGCTGTTACAAAATCAAATAAATTAAGGGTTGATTTTATAACTCAAGATATTAAAAGGTTGAGCAACAAATGATGAAGTCAATGGAATTGTCTCAAGAGACTCTTTGTTTGATATTCCCCAAACTTTTAATCTTATATTTTTGAAATTATTGTACTTTATGTTAATTTCAGAAAATATTTTAATTATTTAATAAAAATGAATTGTTCAAAACCTACCCTAATTATCACCTAGTATTAATTGATGGATCTTTTTATTCAAGGTCTAATTGGTCGATCTCACCAATTAGCCAAACAACATGTGCGAAACAAAACATGCAACCACACGTGAAAACGCAGGCCACAAATAAAGAAAATTACATGGATAAAATAAAAATAAAAAGTACGCAACTCAGGTTGCATTAATGATCCCCCGTGAATTTGAGGGGGGTGTTAGATATAGTGTACATTCTGTATAGTAGAATTAGCTTAGGCTCACCTTGGGTATTGTGGGCACCCTCTCTTATACATGTATATATATTACCGTTGTTCAAGTGAATAAAATCATTTGATCCTGTATTCATATTAGAAAAAAATTGCTTTTACTTGATTGCAAACATAACACAGACATTACATATTTATACTGATAACGCATACAGGAAATAAAAAGGCATCATTGGAAACAACACACAATTAAACAGGTAGATAAATATAAGGAATAAGATAAGAGTCGACCAGTGCTGTCAATGCATGCACCTAGGCGCGCCTAAGGCGCCAGGCGCAAGCTGGCGCGCCCTGGCAAGCCCAAGGCGGGCAATGTGCTTCAGGCGCGCCTACCAGGAGCAGTTCAGGCGCGCCTACCAGGCGCAGTTCAGGCGCGCCGCGCGCCTACCAGGATCTTGCACAAGGTAACGATCCACGGCGTCGCCGTAGTGCATTAAGCATGACGCACGGATTAGCGCAAGAATTAACCAGGATCGTTAGGATCGTAGTGCAACTTAGGATCGTAGTGCAGGTAATCAGGCGCAGCCTTATAATGTCGGGATGCCTCATTTAGTTAAGATCTCGATCTTCACAACATTGGGCACCAGGCGCAGTTCAGGCGCGCCTTTTAGGAATAAGAATCGAGTCTGCCTTCCCGTTGACTGTCGACTGCCGATTCCCGTCCCCGACTCCTCTACTCTCCTCCTTTCTTCTCGTCGGAGTCGTCACCGCTCTTCTCGCCGGAGTCACTGATTTCAATACTCGTGGGAGAGTCGGAGACGCAGAAGAAGGATTAGTCGGCACCTTTCTTCTTTCCGGAGTGACTGAAACTCCTGCATCCTCTCATCTCCTCTTTTAATTGTAAGAATCATTCTTCATTTCTCTTCTTCTTTCTTCTTTTAATTGCTGCTAGGATTATTTATGAAGAATCTTTTAAAGTTCTAACTTCTAAGCTTTACTTGCATTTGTTTTAATTGCTGAAGAAGGATATTTTGCTCTCATGTATGATTGTTGACTTGTTGTAAGTTTTACTTGCTTCCAGTTCACAGTAAAACAGTGCACTCCAGTTCACTATTTTACTGTGAACTGGAAGAAGCCCAGTGAAACTGTAAACATTGAACTGGGCTTTTACAGTGAACTGGATGAAGCCCAGTTCACTGTTTACAGTGAACTGGGCTTCCAGGTCACTGTAAATCAGTGAACTGGAGCCCAGTTCACAGCAAACAATGAACTAGGCTTCCAGTTCACTGTTTTACAGTGAACTGGAGTTTTACAGTGAACTGGATGAAGCCCAGTTCACTGTTTTGCAGTGAATTGGGCTTCCAGTTCACTGTAAATCAGTGAACTGGAACCCAATTCACTGTAAAACTGTGAACTAGGCTTCACTATGCTTCCAGTTCGATGTAAATCAATGAACTGGAAATACAGTGAACTGGTAATAAAGATAATATTTTCTATAGAGTTTTTCTCATCTACCTTAGTTTTTATGTCATTTAGCTCCGAAAATGGATGTGAGTGGTTCTGGTTCATCCAGCATCCAATCAAGGATTGATCTATGCTGGAAGTACGTGCGTCCAATTTCTTCCGCTAATAAAAACGAACTTGACTTGCATTTTTTTGTGATAAAGTCACGAAGGGTGGAATTTATCGTGTTAAACAACATATTGTTGGGGGATTTAGAAATGCAAAAGCTTGTCTCAAAAGCCCCCCACATGTGTGCAACGAAATTCAAGAATACATGGAGAAAAAAGCAAGTGCAAGCAACACAGAGAACCAAGCATTTCCTGAGTTTGCAGATATCGACACATTTGGCAGTGATGAAGAAATGGAAGCCAATGTGGATAAAATTCATAAAAGAGAAGGCCTTTCCAAGAGGCCTCGAACAAAAGGACCAATAGATGTGTTTTTTGCTTCAAAGGTTGGTAATGTAGGGGCAAAAAAAGGATTTGAACAAAAGATGAAACAAACTTCTATTAATGAAGCCTGCAAGAAGGAGTTGAGAGGGCGAGCTTGTAAACATACAGCCCAATGGATGCACGATGCAGATATCTCATTCAATACTGTAAAACATCCTAGTTTTGCGATGATGGTGGAATCCATTGGACAGTTTGGAGTTGGATTGAAGCCACCGAGTTACCATGAGATTTGTGTCCCTTTGCTAAATAATGAAGTCACTGAAGTGAAAGACATGATGAAGACATACGAGGATGAGCGGAGGGTATTTGGATATTCTATTATGGCTGATGGATGGACAGATCGGAAACAGAGGACTTTAATTAATTTTTTTTGTCAATTCACCAAAAGGTACATTTTTCCTAGAATCTGTCGATACATCGAACTACTCGAAGACGGGAGAAAAAATGTTTGAATTGCTACATAGAGTGGTTGAAAGGGTTTGAGAATTGAATGTAGTACAGGTTGTTACGGACAGTGCCAACAATAATGTGCTAGCAGATAAATTAGTAATTATTAATGAATCATTACTAATCTTAATCATCTTCAATTTTTATTTTTTGTGTACACGATTGTATGATACTTTCATATCCAACAAACTAACACTCTAACAGGTAAATTATTGGAAGCGAAACATCCAAATTTATATTGGACGTCATGTAAAGCGTATTGTATTGATCTAATGCTGGAGGATATTGGAAAAATGCCGAATATTAGCCGCACACTAAAGAGGACAATGATCATAAATGGCTATATTTATGTTCAGCTTGGAGTTGTGAACATATTAAGGAGCTTTACGGAGCAAGTGGAGCTTGTTAGGCCCGTTGTGAAGAGATTTGCAACTTCTTTCTTAACAATTCAGCGCATTCACAAGCAGAGAAACAATCTAAGGAAGATGTTCACCTCACCTGAGTTGTCTTCGAGCAAGTGGGCAAAGGAAATCGGAGGTAAACAAGTGCAGAGCATTATACTAATGATTTCTTTTTGGAGAAGTATTGTGGATATTTTAAAGATATTTGACTCTTTAGTTAGCGTATTAAGATAAGTGGACGGTGAGAAAAGACCTGTCATGGGTTATATTTATGAAAGGATGGATAGAGCTAAAGAGGCGATCATTAGTTCTTTTAATGAGAAAGAGGACAAATATATGGATGTCCTAAAAATTGTGGATAAAAGATGGGAAAGCTAACTTCATCGACCTCTTCATGTCGTGGGTCACTATTTAAATCCAGAATATTTCAACTTAAACCTCACTATTGCAGAAGATGGAGAAATTATGGAGAGCTTATACAAAACAATGTAAAGACGGATTCCAAGTCATGAAGAGCAAGATAAAATTATTGACCAACTAACTCTATATAGAAATGTTGAAGGACCGTTTGGAATGGAGTTTGGAATTCGGAATAAAAAAACTAAGTCCCCAGGTAAATTACACAATATTCAAACAAGTTTGTTTTAATTTTTAAATTTTTAAATATTTACTATCTTAACAGCTGAGTGGTGATTATCTTATGGTGTTTCAACTCCAAACCTAAGGAGATTTGTCATAAAAGTATTTAGTCTTACATGCAGTCCATCCGGTTGTGAGCAAAATTGGAGTTTTTTTGAACATGTAAGCTTTTACAATTTATTAGCAGTGATTTATATTTCATATATTAAAGATAACTTATTTATACGGTTATTGTCTATTGCAGATACATAACAAAAAAAGAAAAAGACTAGCTCAACAACGCTTGAATGATTTATTATTTGTGAAATCCAGTCGAGCGTTGAGACGTCGATATGAGGCACGTAATCGCATAAATCCAATTTCGTTGACAGACATTGAAGATAGCAATGAATGGTTGATGGGAATAATGGAAGAAGATAATGATGTTAAGGATGAGGCTGAGCGGAAGGACTTGGTCTTTGATAATTAGTTATTAACTTGGGGCACAGTTGCTTGTCACTGGAGTTTAAGAAAAAATTTATCGCACACGGTTATCGAAAGGAAAAAATGTAGTACCTACAAAGACACTTGAGAAAAGGAGCATATCTAAGATGAAAACTCCTACTCCATTAATCATTAGAGATGATACTACTTCATTAGCCATTAGAGAGGCTAATACTTCATTAGTCCTTAGAAATATTGATGATGTCGATGAAGAGGAAATTGAATACAACAAAGAAGAAGATTATAACGATAGTGGAGAAGATGATGAAGACAGTATTTTCAGAGGATGGGTAGCTAGGTAAGTAATAGATTATTTAATCTGAAAATTTATTTAAATTATACATTAATAGAAGTTTTCTGATTACACAAATAATAATATTTTTCTGGACTAATTTGCAAATAGTGCCTCTCGATCTTCTGACCGGACCACTTGATGTTGCTATTTGATTATCACTTCGATCTTCTGACTGAACTATTTGATGTTGCATATTTGATTCAAGTTTTATTCATGTTAACTTTGGGGTGCTTATTACATTGTCATTCTTTTTGTTGTGATTTTTCATGTTAGCATTTTACTCTCGTTTTGTTGCTATCTGACCGGACCACTTGATGTTGTTATTTGATTATATGTCAGTGTGTTAGTACTTTGTTTTGTCATTGCATACTGCCATTTAGATCACATTATTTTAGTGATGAGAAAGCTAGTTTTTGATTTTCTGCTTCTAGGAGATTTTTTTTCAATATAAATTTTGATGTGGTATTACTTTTTTTTATAATAAGGGTGTTTGGTTCATGATGTCTTACTGATGACACGTTTTGAAATAACATTATAATTTCATATTGAGGCAATCTAGAAGTTGGCCTAAATTGGTGGGTGAGTTAGTTGAGTTTTCTGTTCTCGTAGTGCAAAGGTTGCTTGAGTTGAAGAACCAAATTCAGTTCGCATGCAAAGAATGACCAAACAACATGCAATTATATGACGACTATTCTGATATTTATGTGTTTTTTATGGAATGTCTTTATGAATTAGAACTTGCTTATGTTTAATGAGCTTCATTTTTTGTAGTATTTGGTTCCAATTTCAAAAATTACAAAATTTGAAAAACTTCAATTCTTGTGAATTGTGAATGAATTAAATCATATAGTCAAACAACATTTCTGATTAATTTCAATTCTGCTGAATGAATTATATTCTACAGCCGAACAATAACTTTTTTCTTCGCTTTTGTAATTTATAAGTTATAAATTTGATATAAAAAACAAAAATAGGAAGAACACGTGTGAATTGGGCGCACAATTCACTCAATTTCAGCGAATTGAGCGTCCAATTCGCTCAATTTTCTTTTTCCCCTCTTTTTGCGCCTCATGTGCCTCAGGCTGCGCCTTGCGCCTAGGCTCCAGGGCCCCTTTGCGGCTCGATGCGCCTTGCGCCTTTGACAACATAAGAGTCGACGAGATGTTTTAGCTTCTGCGGGATATTGATGACGGTCCGGATTACATTTTCAACACTCCCCCTTCATCTAGACGTCCTACAATCTTCATTGCACTTCTAAATTTGAGAAATCTTTCTCGATGCAGTGGAATGGTTAGAACATCTGTGCAGTGGCATGGTTAGAACATCTGCGATCTGATCATCAGTTGGGCAAAGCTGGAGTTGAATTGATCCTTCCTCAACATGCTCGCGAATGAACTGGTAGTGCAACTCAATGTGTTTGCTGCGATAGTGAAAAACGGGTTTTTGACTGAGATATTATCGCAAAGTATGCTTGTTCCTTGTTGTTTAAAATCCTTTGCCCCAACTTTCTTGTGGGCTAGCATATTCTTCTTCAAATCTATGTCTTGGGTGAATGTTTTTACTTGTTGGAGCAATAGGGCTTCGCAGGAGGCGGTTGTAACGGCCATGTATTCCGCCATTGTGGTTGACAGGGCAATGGCACGCTACTTCCGGGAGGACCAGGAAATGGGGTTTGCTCCTGGGAAGAATATATAGCCTCTGGTACTTTTCAGATCGACTTTGTCCCCTCCCTAGTCAGAATTTGAGAAGTCGTACAACCCTGATTCACTACTTTGCACATAAAGTATGCCATAGTCCGCAGTTCCTTTGAGATATCGAAGGATCCTTTTTGCGGCTTGAAGATGATGAAGACTGGGATCAGAGACAAATCTGGAGAGTAAGTTTAAGACGAGAATTAGTTAAGTAGATTAGGGAGCCAGTGAGAGACGGATAGAGTTCACAACCCGCTTTTCCCTCCTCTTCTCCCCTCTTCTCGAAACGATCTTCTGGGGACATAGGAGAAATCATGGGATTAAGTTAGACAGCTGGAACTTCTCCAGAAGAGTGTGAGTATAGTGTTCTTGGGAAACAAAGATGAACTTGTGGTTTTGAATGACTTCGAGGCCCAGGAAAAATCTCATTAGCATGAGGTTTGTCATGTTGTAGTGAGATTTGAGATTCTCCTTCAGCTGATGGATTAAGACCAGGGATGTTCCTGAGATTATCAGATCATCAACATAGATGCATACTAGGGCGAATTCGTCATCATCGGTTTTATGGTAGAGGGAGGATTCAACTGGACATTTTGGTGTAGCCTTGGCTGCAAAGGTAACTGATCTATGTTAGCATTCCATGCCCGCGGGGCTTGCTTAAGCCCGTCAAGTGCCTTCTTGAGCTTGAAGACTTTGCGTTCTTCACCTTGCGCAATGAATCCTTGTGGCTGTTCAACATAAACATCCTCGTTAATGATCCCATTAAGGAAAGCAGCGTTTACGTCCATTTGGTAAATTAGCACTTGTTCTTGAGCGGAAAAAGTCATGATCAGACGAATGGTCTCCATACGCGCAACAGGAGCGTAAGTCTCTTCATAATCCTGCCCGGACTGTTATGAGTAGCCTTTGGCGACAAGCCTGACTTTGTGGAGGACAATGTCTCCAGTAGTTTTTATCTTGAATATCCACTTTAACCCTATGATATCGGCGTTGGGTGGTCTTTCTATCAATTCCCAAGTGGAGTTGTTATTGATTGTTGCAATTTTATCTTGCATGGCTTGTGCCCACTTCTTGTGTTGAATTGCTTCATTGTAGGTGGCTGTAAGCCTGTAATAGAGGAGAACAGAGCAATGTCACAAGAAGCATAGATGTCTGTTAAATTGCGGTATTAAGGGGCGGTGATGAGTATGATTCAGAGGATGATGCTTCTTGAAACGCTACATCATCAACAGAAGAAGAAGCCGGACTGGGAAGGACGGAGTCAGCAGACTCAACCAACAGTTGGAAGGATGGTGTTTGAAAGTGACGATTCTAAGCTCCAGTCCCAAACATTTTCTTCTTGAAATATAATATCTCTGGAGATCATTAGTTTTTTGGATCTAGGATCACAGACTTTGTATGCATTTGAGTGTTCATTGCATCCTATGAAAAATGCTTTTGAGCTTTTGCTGCTAGTTTATTACCTTGCAGATTCAGGACGAATGCAAGGAAACCAAAAATGCGGAAGTGATTCACGTGGGCTTGTCAATTGAAGATGGTTTCATATGGTGTATGCTTTGTGAGGCTTCTAGTAGGTGAGCGATTCAGGATTTAGACTGCGGTGTTGCAGACCTCTCCCCAAAATGTTTTTGGAAGGTTGGCAGTAAACAACATAGCACGGACCATCTCGATGACTGTTCTGTTGCGACGTTCCACCACTTCATTTTGCTGCGGAGACCGAAGGGTAGTTAATTCCCGCCTTATCCCATGCTCATCACAAAAATTGGTAAAGATTTGTGAAGTGATCTCGCCTCCTCGATCAGTTTGGAAGGACTTGATCATATAGTTGAGTTGGTTTACCACCAGGGCTTTGAACTTTTTGTAGCAAGCAAGGGCCTCCGATTTGTATGAGAAAGTAGATCCATGTGTACCTAAATCGTCGACAAATAAGAGGTAATAGGTTTTACCTCCCAGAGATTCTGATGAAGCAGGTCCCCAAATGTCCCTATGGATTAGTTCCAGAGGGTGAGTACTCCTGTAGCTAGAGGAATACAGAAATGGGGTCATATGGCACTTTGTTGTGGCCGCATTGCTCACATTGCGTCTTCCTGATGATGAATCATGGAAGGCCTTTCACAAGTGTGTGTCACTGCAACGTGTTTATGGCATCCCAATGGAGGTGTCCAAATCTGGGTGCCAAAGTAGGGATTTTTCGGGCCTGCTTTGTTGATAGTGTAAGCATTGCTGGAGGTTTCAAAATTTAGGGTGAAAACGTTATTTTGAGAGATGGGAGTGGTGGCAATCAACTTTCCTGAGTACTCATAAATGTGACATTCCTTGAGAGAAAGAGACAGAGAGACCTTTCTGGACAAGCTGGCCAACATTGAGTAGATTTTGGACAAGCTGGCCAACGCTGAGAGATTTTAGGCCAGTTCCAGTACCCAATTAACATCTGAAATAAGTTTAATTTTACCATTTTTTGTGAGGACGACAATGGTCCCCTTCCCTTCAATCTGAACAGTTTTTCCATCGCCAAGTAAGACGCGAGATTTGAATGTTTCATCTAGCTTGGTGAAGAAGGTCTTGTTGTTGCACATGTGGCTTGAGCAGTCGTTGTCGATGAACCATAGGTTATTTTTATTATTGACTACTTCCTTGGTCAAGTTGGTGTAAAATAAAACTTCTTCACTCTCTTTTAGTTCTTTCCCCCATAGTTTGCTTCTTCTTTGTGTCAACAGTCCTTGTCTAGGTGGTTAGGACGTCGGCATCGTTTACATTTCCAGAAACAATCCTTCATTTCATGGTTTGTCATTTTGCACAAGGTGCGGAAGAGATTGGATTTATCATATTGTCCTCTGCCTCTCCCCCTGCCTCTGCCAAATGGTGGTGGAGGATAGTTTGCAGGGGAGAGCCTGTGTGGAGTAGATTGGAGATTGAGTTGCGATTGAAAAGCATATTTGAGGGGCTGTGATCTCTTCATCCGATCCTCATGAGCTTGTGGAGAACCTTGAAGCTCAGTAACAGAAAGGGTGGAGATGTCATGAGCTTCCTCAATAGTCATGACAACACCATCAAAGTTGTGTGGAAGAGAGCAGAGGATTTTGGAGACGATTTTGTTGTCGTCGATAATGTCTCCAAAGTTCCTGATTTGATTTACAATAGTGCTAGTCCGGGCGACGAAGTCTTGAACCTTTTCATCCGGTGACATGTTGATCGTTTCGAGATTTCTCCAAAGAGTTTGGAGTTTTATTGTGACAACTTTCTTCGACCCTTTAAATTTATCACGAAGGGTTTCCCATGCTTGTTTGGAGGAAGTATCACCCATGATGCGAGGGAAAATAGTGTTGGCAACCTTGTTGAATGATGACAAGGATCTTGGCATCCCGCATTAGCTCATCAGGGTTGACAGTGATGATGGTTTCTGCCGCCTTGATAGAGTCAGGAAATTGAGGGCCAAGATCGACAACACTCGACAAACCTTGAGAAAGGAACAATGTTTTCATTTTGATGGCCCAAAACTCATAAGACTCTCCTTCAAACAAGAGAACACAGGAGGTAGATTATGAACCATGACAGATAGGAGGAAAGAATAATCCAAGGATCAATGTCATCACAGAACTCTGATATAAATGTAGGAAAATGATCAAGCACGGGAACAATGTGAAAAGGAAATTGCTTTTACTTGATTGCAAACATAACACAGACATTACATTTTTGTATTGATAACTCATGCAGGAAATGAAAAGAAATCATTGGAAACAATACACAATTAAACAGGTAGATAAACATAGGGAATAAGATAAGAGTCGGCGGGATGCTTTGGCTTCTGCGGGATATTGATCACGGCCCAGATCACATTTACAACGAACTCTCCCTTTTTACTTTGTCCTTTTTACAACCACTACACGCCACTATCTAACTACCCAAAATTCTCCACCAAACACTTTCACTTTCTTTAATTTTCCTCTGTTATCTTGTCACATCAACTTTTTTGTTCTTTTTTTCATTTTTCCTCTTCCCATGACAACCAAAAGCACAATCACTTTTCTTCGACTACCTCCACTTTCAGTTTAATTTTTTATCTTCTCTCCATTTCATTCCGCTAACATAAGTTATACATCCCTCGCATTCTTAAGGATCCGGAAAAAAAATATAAACTCGACCTTGGTGACAAGGTCGAGTTTCAACATCAATAGTAAGTTACATACAAGCATTTTCCGGAGTGACTACTCCTCTCCGGGACCATCGTACATCGCATATGGAGACCTCCATGATTTAGCAATTAATTAGTAATTAATTGATTGGTTAATATTAATTAATTAATATTAATTAGGTTATATTAATTAGATATGTTGTCTTATCATGTGTGCCCTCCCTCATCTATATAAGGGGAAGGGATTTGCAAGTTAAATCATCTTGGATGTAATAGTTATTTTTGGCTCTCCTTGGAGAGAAGGATCTTAGAGGATCCAGCCTCCTTGATCTTGGTCAGGGCTTGCTCCGAATTGTATTTGTGCTCTTTCAATTAATGCAATCTCGTTCGTTTTTTGATCGCGCAACATTCATGTTCGTAGCAGATTCATGCATGGTTGCATGTAGGAGTTTCACTCACTATTTACCGGTTATATAGAGTCGTCCTGCGTCAGATTGGTATATGAGCTCAAGGTTCGGGCTTAGTTTAGAATACAAGGGACTAGAACCTATATGTTTCACCATGACATATCATAGTAACAGTGTGTGTGCAGTGCGTGTGCAGTGTGTGTGCAGTGTGTGTGCAGTGTGTGTGCAGTGTGTGTGTGCAGTGTGTGTGTGCAGTGTGTGTGCGGTGTGTGTGTGCAGTGTGTGTGTGTGTGTGAAGTGTGTGTATGAATTATGTGTGTGCAGTGTGTGTGCGTGCAGTGTGTGTGCGTGCAGTGTGTGTGCGTGCAGTGTGTGTGCGTGCAGTGTGTGTGCGTGCAGTGTGTGTGCGTGCAGTGTGTGTGTGTGTGTGTGCAGTGTGTGTGTGCAGTGTGTGTGCGTGCAGTGTGTGTGTGCAGTGTGTGTGCGTGCAACGTGTGTGCAGCGTGTGTGCAGCGTGTGTGTGCAGCGTGTGTGCATCGTGTGTGTGCAGCGTGTGTGCAGCGTGTGTGCAGCGTGTGTGTGCAGCGTGTGTGTGCAACATGTGGGTGGAGTGTGTGCGTGGAGTGTGTGTGCAATGTGTGTGTGTGTGTGCAGTGTGTGTGTAGTGTGTGCAGTGTTTGTGCGGCGTTTATGTTGTGTGTGTTTATGTAGTGTGTGCAATGTGTGTGCGGTGTGTGTGTGTGTGTAGTTTGTGTGTGTCTATGAAGCACTGATACTTCCCCGAAGGCAGTGTACCCTTACCGGATACGTATCTGATACTGGTACGTACCCGATACTCGACGAATACACCTATATGAACACACTTGTTCTTAGCACATCATTTTGCATATTGTGATAGGAGTTTGTTTTTCTAGAGTAAACATAAGTTGGCTCTATGTCAGGAAGTGTTGGTACGTCCAATTAAGTTGTGTATTTGTACCGAGTATGTTTCTGGTACTGGTACTGGCACGTTTTTGTTACAAGTACGTGTATTGAACGTGTTGATACGACACAAGTTATCAACAAAACGTCTAACTCGTCTCTAGACTAATCGGAGATTGAAGATGTTGATCTCCAACAATGAAGTTTATCTCCAACAATGAAGAAGAAAAAAAAACCGATAAGTGAACTTAAGTTTAATTTTATCTCTTTTGGTTAAACATATAATATATTAAATTTTGTAATATTTATGAATGCTTAATGTTTGAAAACTTCATGTTATGTTGCATTGTTTTGTGAACTTGTACTTCAAGTTATGATTTATATTTGATGTTTCGATGTTTTAAGAACTATTTATTGCACTTGTGATATATATATTTATATATATATATATTATATTTGTTATATCGTATCATATCATACTCGCATCCTTGTTTTTTAAATTTTGTCGTACCGTTGTATCGGGTACGTATCGTACTCGGTACCCGTATTCGCACTGATGCTTCCTAGGTGTGTGTGGGCGTGTGCAATGTGTGCAGTGTGTTCAGTGTGTGCGATTGTGGTGGTGTGTGCAATGTGTGTAGTGTGTGCATGTGTGTGGTGTGTGCAATGTGTGCTACAGGATTCTATGCGCTGACACCAGTTCTCATAAATAACATTTTTTATGCTAGCCCTATGCACTGACAAAATCGTGTGCTTTTGATGAGG
This sequence comes from Platanthera zijinensis, assembly GCA_039513925.1. NCBI lineage: Eukaryota > Viridiplantae > Streptophyta > Magnoliopsida > Asparagales > Orchidaceae > Platanthera > Platanthera zijinensis. The sequence goes on from CM077089.1 coordinate 8,619,140, forward strand.
AAAATTGAAATTGAATAGCTCAAATTCACTTCACTTCCCTATTTTGAAAATTATATTATATATTTATATATTTTTAATATTAAGTACATGCATGGGGCAGTATCACTTAGGCTCCATTTGGCACGGTGGTGGCGGTCATAAGCGCATGGGTTAAAACGTCATTCGTTAAGGATCACCTAACAAACATCATCCGTTTGAACAAAGATGTGGATGAAGTTTCTTAGGTAGACATTAACAAATGACAATCTAACCCCATGTTCATGACCGCCGCCACCGTGCCAAACGGAGCCTTAATTGTATGAGAAACTGAATATTGCATTCAAAACACTTTACACTTCAGTGTCCAATTACACCCAATAACTTACTATTGTCCTTATGGTAACTGTACCATATACTTTGGAGTGGTGGAATTGTAAAAATAAATGATAAATAAATAAATTGAAGTTCTATATATATATATATATATTTGCAGTATTGAATTAACCTGTATCATGCCTGGATGGTCACGAGTGTTGTTCCCAGGCCAGTGTGTGCCATCCAACATCACCCACCCATCCTCCGGCCTTTTCTGTGCCTTGGCCACCAAGCTGTTCATCCTCACCTTAAACTCCTCATATTCTCTCTGTAATCACCAATAATATAATTATTTATTTTAATTAATAACTATGTTTTTTGACAAAGTGCACCAACGAAATATAGGCTTTTGGCAAAATACATCCCGAAAGTATAAAATTGACAAAATGCACCCCAAAAATGGTTTTTTGGCAAAGTGCACCCTCAATAGGCAAATAATAAAATGGTCAAAATGTACACTCTACGGTGCACATTACCAAAAAAACTATTTTGGGAGTGCATTTTGCCTATTTTAAACTTTCGAGATGCATTTTACCAAAAACCTATATTTGTATGATGCACTTTGCCAAGCCTAACAAAGAATTAATTTAGCAAAACAACAAACCTTCATAGCTCTTCTCTCCTTCACGAACGTGGGCTGCACCTTATCTTTGAGGTAATCAATTTTCTCTGAGAAGTACAGCTCGGGGGCTCGGGGCTCGACGGCGTGCTTCTTGCAAAACGGTACCCACCGGCGGGCGAACTCGGCCGTCTCCGCAAGCGAATCGAACAGCAACATCGACGCGCCGTCGTCGGACACGTAGCAGCTCACCTTGTCGACCGGGTAATCAACGGCGAGAATGGATAGCACGGTGTTGGCCGTGATGATGGGCGGTTCCTTGAGCGGATCGACGGTGCTGACGAAGATATCGACGGCGGCGAGACGCCCCTCGAATCGGGCGGAGAGGCGGTCGAGGTAGGTCTCGCGGGTAACGGGAAACCATTTGGGAAACTGATCGAGAATCCATGAGAGAGCGAACCAGATCTCGCATATGACGGATGTGAGCCAGAGCCCGAAGGCGTCCTTCGCCGGAGTGATGATGCGGAATCGGAGGAAGAAGGCGAGAACGATGAGGCGGAGGACGACGGCAATGCGGTATGGGCTTATTCGGCTTGATGGGATCGGGACCTTTCGCCACAGTGGCTGTCGAGCCTCAGCTATGCTATTTATAAAAAATATATTATTATTATTGTTAAATTTTGGTATAAAAATTAGGGCGGTGTTATATGCAGATCGATTTTTGCTCTTCGCAGTTAACTACGATTGGTATGAACGATGAGACCCATCCGCAAGAAGATTTTTTGGGAATCTGTGGCAAGGATCTTCTTGCTAGCTCGCAACAGAAAAGAAAGAGGGCAGGAAAGAAAGGGGGTTGTCACTAATGGGTTTGAGGAGGACAAAAAAAATCTTATTTTTTAAAACATGATTTGTCATTAGTCAAGATTGGGCTCTCTATAACATCACTTTTAAAAAAATCGTACTCCGTTTAGAGCAAGTGAAGGAGAGGTTCCCAAAAAAAATTTTTGGTTCTCTAGTTTTTGGATTGTGATTATAATGTAGATTTTTGGGAGATTTTTGGGGTGCGAATAGTTATTTTAGATCTGCTTATAACATCACTCAAAATTAGAAGAAAGGTTAAGAAGATTGTTAGCTCACAGCATGTAGTCCTCGTCGATCTCATGATCATTGTTGCCCTCATCTTCTTCTCTTTTTGTAACTCCTCTATCTTCATGCATTGCCTTCCATTTCTCCAACCTTTCGCTCCATTCCACATTGTCTTCTTCGAGCTTCCTCTCTGCTTCCAATTTCCCAGCAACTGTAAAATGCATCTTCATGATTAATTAGTAGATCATGCATCTCTCTCTCACACTAGTTATAGTTGTGCATTTATTTATTTATATTTATTCTATTAATTATCAAAAAAAATTATAACATAATTATATGTTACATCCATTTATCGTTTCAAAAAACATCTATATATGTTTACATTACATAACATGTATCCATAAAAATATACCATTGATTTGGATTTCTTCGACAGAATCATCATGTAATTTTAGCTTCACATCTTCGTCTCCTTCGACTCGTGGACTGTCTGCATGCATGTTTATAACATTGTGAGTAATCTGGCATCCTGCATATCAAATCAGATAAAAATGTTTTCCAAGAAACCAGCAGCCATTCTTCTTACCCCAAAATTAAGGAGATGAAGACGAGTGTTTGAGTCTCTTGGGCATATTTACTTATATACAATATAGGGTTAATTATCGAGATCTCAAGTTCGGATAAATATAGGTTACATTTTACCCTTGTACTAAATCTAAAATCATTATAAAAATATAAAATTGAAATATCATAAAATAATTTCGCTGATTTTATCATTTTCCATTCATATTTCTAACGAAAGAGACATTTTTTGTAAACTGGGAAAACTTAGATGGGAGATAAATGTAAACTCTTTTCAATGTAGAGTTATCGTAAAGAATAAAATTGAATCATAATAAAATGATTTGACATATTTGATCACTTTTCATCTATACTTCTGAGGAAAGAGCATACCTTTCAATGTAGAGTCATTACAAATGGTGAAATTAAATATCATAAAATAATTTGACTGATATGATCATTTTCGATCCATATTTCTAGCAAAGGACATTTTTGTAAATTGAGAAAACTTAAAGGGGAGGTACATATAATTTCTCAAGATGGAGGGGTGTAATCTGTAATTATACAAACTCTCAGGGGAGGTCCTAATAATCATAGGCAAAACTACATGGAAGACACACTCGGGCACATGTTCGGGTGTGATTTTTTTAAAAAAAACTACTGGTTGTACAATATAAAGATGATGGTTGTATAATATAAAATTGTTGGTTGTACAATATACTGACCAGATTTTAGAAGAAAAATAAAACTGATGGTCTGATTTTTGAAAAAAAACAATTAGTTGTGACCCAAGTAAGTTCCAATTTTTATTACTCAGTTACTTACAATTCTTAGGTATTACAATTTACTTTTAAAACTTTAATGTCTTATATCTTCATTTGTCACGTTTTCTTGCTTATTACACTGTTCCAGTTTCCAATTTCTATATCTCAAAGCTTTTTTTATGAGTCAGGCATCTTATTTCATTATTCCAAGCTCTAGTTTTAATTAGTACTGAAAGGGAGAAGCTAATCCAATAGATGTACTCTGAAGGGAGGGTGAAAATAGTAATTAAACTTTTACTTCGATTTAGCTTCACTATTTCAATAGTTTCTTGAAGTAAATGTATCACAAGCACAACAAGAAGAAAGAGTGTAGAAAAAAGTACAGAGAAAATGCAAACAACACAAACGACATAAGTAATATAATGGTTCTCCAAATACGTGTACGTCAATCACTTCTATCGTAGTATGGTTTTCATTATCTATAGTGATGAGTCTTTTGATTAGAAGACTCTTAGAATCAAGAGTTGTTGATAATGTCTCTTTAAGGCCAAGTGAGTTGTTGATAAGGAAGCTCGGCCACTGAGTCTTTTGGTAAGAAGACTCTTAGAACGGGAAGTTATTGATAAAGTCTCATCAAAATCACTTCATCTTTTAATCAGGAGACTCTTAGAACAGGTGTTATATCATTTGATGGGGAATTCTCAAGACTCCTTTACACTTTTTAAGTCGGAGAGAGGTTTCTAGAAAGATGTATTCTTTCAACATTGTTCCAAAGATATAATCTGAATATTCTTGTGTGAATTTCACTAGAGAATATGCTTCCTTTATAAAGAGAAAAATTGATTTTTTTTTCAAGAGAATAGAAATATTCATGTTATCTTCTAAGAGTAGAAGATTTCATGTATCTTATTTGTTGTCCTTGTTGTTTTTCTTAGATGAAGAATGTTCAAAAAGTAAAGAGAGTTGTTTGAGCTTGCGCTAAATGTCAAGAGAGAGACCTTTTGTCCTCTGTATCACATATATATATATATATGCATCTATATAATTTTGTATTGTTCTTCTCTGTCTTCCCCGACATAAACCATTTGAATTAATTCAAATTCGTTTTTCTTCTTCTGAATCATTAAATTCCAACATATAGTATGATTACATAGTCATATCAAGTTCTGAGACTATAAATCTTTTCTTGAAATAGGTGGCTGTACAAAAATACTTTTCTCATAAAGTTATATTTTAAAGTAAACTTGCTCCAACAGCTATAATCTAATCTTTCTTGATAAAGAGAAAGATATGATAGTGTTATGGCCTAACTCGACATCTCGGTCGAACCAGAATAGCCTGGAACGCCTTATTTTTCGGAACGATCCAGCGCACACACAGTCAATGAGATGAGTCGATCGTACACACAAAGTTTTAACGTGGAAAAACCCCTGATCAACCGGGTAAAAAATCACGTGACCGGATCTATGCCGGTCAAAGTCCACCATTTCCCTGTTGTTACAGCTTATCGGTTGAATCGAGGGCGACAAACCGCTCGTTACAATTTGGAGATGAGAGAACACTTAGCACTCGGAGGACGACAGGTCGTCTCGCCTGACGTTTGTTACAAATTGCACTTTGTTATGATAGACTTTGTTGGGCGTCACGCTGGTACTGAACGCGGGAGCGGAGCACTTGAGTTTGCGGTTGTGGAGGCCTTCTGGAAGCGGAGAGATCGGGTTTCGTCAGGTGGCTTGAAGGTGCCTCGAACGCGGCTTGGAGATGGCTTGAATGCGGCCTGAGTGTTGCTCGTAGGAGAAATCTGGCGGAGCTTCAGCCTGAGGAAGAAGAAAGTTTGGAGAAAAAAGGTGAGAAATGAGGAGGCCTAGGGCTCTTTTTATAGCCTCTAGGAGCTGGTTATGCTGGTTACGCGGCTAACCGCACACCATAATCACCTTTATAAATATTTTTGTCATAGTTTAGGAGCGCATATTAGGATAATTGATTTTGTTATTCGTACACCAATTATTTTAAAAATGAAATTTCCCCACTAACCTGACAGTTAGTGGGTGGTTACCCGCGGATCGGACAACGTAAATTGTCCGAGACGATCGGACGGCAGGGATGCGCTCCTTCAAACCCGTCGGCGAGCTTGCGAGCGAGCTCGCCGGCGAGCTTGCGGGAGAGCTCGTCGGCAAGGAGGGAGACCGCCACCAACGGCCGGGAGAGCGGGTGGCCGGCATGGCCGGTGGCGGAGAGGGGGAGTGGCTGGCTCGGCCTCCTCCTTGGTCGTACGCTGGTGGCCGTAAAGGGGCGGCCGACCTAGCCCCCCTCTAGCCGAGCGCCAACGGCCGAAGGGGGGAGGCTTACCTAGGCGCCCCTTTAGCCGCCGCCAGCGACGGAAGAGAGGCGGACGGCTTTGCTGCCCCTTCGGTCGCACACCAACAACCGTAGAGGGGAGAACAACATGGTCTCCCCTGTAACACCCCAGTTTTCCAGTACTTGAGCCTCTTGAAGCTAGCGCACGGCCTTAGATAGCTACCGCTTGGCAGTAGCCTGACGTTGAGTGTGTTGAGTAGCAAGCATTGAGTGAAGGCGTTGAGTGCATCGAGTGCTAGCGCTCGGCATTAGTTAGTTACCGCTTATCATTAGCCTCCTTGCATTGAAACGAAAGCATTGAGTGAGCTACCGCGTAGCGGTATTTCTACCGTCGGCGATAGCGCGATTTTTTTTTGATTGAGGGCTCGGGAAGCTACCGTGGCGCGGAAGGTGTGTACAACCCCGTATTCGGCCGAGCGGGATCCTCCCCAAGTGGCGGACTCGGGACATGCTATGAGCGGCAATGTGACGCAGTCCCGTTCGAAGACGTGCGAGTGCTCGTGTACGCATGTTAAGATTATATGTGTTAGATTATGATATATATTATATATATATATAAAAATATTATATATATTTATTATAATAATATATATACTTTATATATATATATATATTTATACATATATATTTATATGATAAATAAGGAGGGTGCAGGAGGGGGGTATGGGGACAGCAGGAAAAACAAAAGAAAAAAGAAAAGGAGGAGGAGGAAGAAAGGGGGCAGGCGGGTACAGCAGAGGGAAAAAAACAAAAGATAGAAGAAAAAAGGAAAAAAGAAAGAGGGGATGAGGAGGAGTGCTCGGGACAGGGAGAAAAGAAAGAAAAGAGCATGGCCGCCTCTCCCCTTCCCTCCTCCTCTCCCGTCGCCTCCAAGCAAGAGCAGGGCTCGGCCTCCTCCATCCTTCTCCGGCCGCCTCCAAGAAAGGTAAAGCCCCTCCTCCTCTCCCGTCGCCGGCCGAGCTCGAGCTCTCTCCATCCTCGTCGCCGCCGCCGCAAGGAGGAAGCCGCCTCCTCCTCTCCCGTCGCCGGCCGAGCCCGAGCTCTCTCCATCCTCGTCGCCGCCGCCGCAAGGAGGAAGCCGCCTCCTCCTCTCCCGTCGCCGGCCGAGCCCGATCTCTCTCCATCCTCGTCGCCGCCGCCGCAAGGAGGAAGCCGCCTCCTTCCATCTCCTATCCAGGCCGCCCCGAGCTCCTCCCACTCTCGCCGCCGCCGCCTGCATCACCACCCGAGCCATCTGCGGTCATTTTCAGTCCAGGCCGCCGCCACTAGGAGGAGCCCGAGCTCCCTCCTCTTTTTCTGTCCAAGCCGCCGACAAGGTTCGGCCAACAAGGGAGGAGTTTGGATCCCCCGATAGTGCTTGGCTCGGAGGATGTCGAGAGGAGCGCCAGGACCGGCACCGTCGTCAAAACACGCGTCATGGGTAACGAAGTTTCTACTCGGGCAGGTGAAGCCCTCAATTTACATATTTGCATGGAAGCCCCTCTCCACCAATGGGTGGGGGAAGGGAGCTCTCCGACGGGTTGACGTGTACGTCCCCGCTGTTAATTGCATTTAGTATCCGAAAGTGTGAGTACGGATTTAGGCATGTTGTGTGAAGCCCATTCGGACGTACGAGCCGAATTGGTGATGTGTTGTGTGAAGCCCATTCGGACGTACGAGCCGAATTGGTGATGTGCTGTGTGAAGCCCATTCAGACGTATAAGCCGAATTGGTGATGTTCTGTGTGAAGCCCATCCGGACGTGTGAGCCGGATTGGTGATGTTCTGTGGTTCCCGGAGAAGACTCCGAGGAAGTTGGATATTATCTATTTGCAGGGAATGCGCACCGTGACCCCGAAAAAGGGGTGTACGGAATATATTTGGCCAGCTTATGTTAGCCGATCGTTGTTCAGCTGTCAGTCGTTTGCCGAGACGTTGGCATACAGATGTTGCAGTACCAAGCGGGGAATAGCGGGCTTAAGCCCAAGCTTGTGCCGGCCCTCGAAGGCCTTTTTCTGCTTATGTTACCGGCCTGCGTGCCGATGTATGGAATTTATATTCCTGTAAATTTATAATCTGTGATTCCCTGTGATTGTATGGTTTACTCCTTTCGTCTTGGGCGAGTGGTGTGCTCGTGAACCGCTCGTCCCGTGGGAGCCCCGAGGTTTATGCCGGGAAGCCCCTGTTGGCCTGTTGATAGCCTTTTAGGGCAGCGGAGTCGCGCTGTCTGCAGCCCAGTTGGGCAGCGTGTTGTAGAATTGTTCGGCGATGTTACGCCTTTAGTAGCGCGGGTGAGGAATATTTTGTATTGACCCAAGGAGACACATCTGGATAGGAGAGAGTTGGTCTTGAGACCCTCCTTAGATGTTCCGGTCGGCCAAGAGCGCCCTCCGAAGGTGTCTTAGCTCAGCCTTTGGCTTGGGAGGGGAAGAGTTCGTTAGTCTTCCGGGTATGCGGTGGGTCCTCCACGCTGAGACCTTGGGTCTGTCCCTTACGTTCCTAGTCTAGAGCCTAGATTGTTCATTTGAGTGTAGTAGGTGTGCGGTCACCCCTCTTTTGGGACCCCGAACTCCACAGAAGTCAATTTTGGCTTCGGTCATTTTTGGCTTCAACAGTTATGGTGCGGTGAGCGTGGAGAGTGGCCAGCACAGAAAAACTCAGTCGAACTTCGTGGCTATAGAAGAGGAACTAAGTGACGACCAGGGTCATGTGATGAAAGAAGTCCCCTCCCACTCCTCTTTAGTCGATCTCAACCATCTTAGCTCTTCGTCTCAAATATTTCTCGAATACCAAAGTTTAAACCCTCACAGCAAAAAGTAACATTTAAGATAATGTTCTGCTGGCTAAAATCTCAAGGTTAGGAAATACACAGTCAAAGGGTTGAAGTGTTAGTATTAGCATATTGGGTTCAGACTTAGGTGAGACATCAAAGTTCCAGAAAACGTATATTAACAATTATCCTCAAATGTGTGTTTTATGATGGGAGAGGTGGGAATAAAAAGAGCAGTAAAACCAAAGAGGATCGCGGCATTCACGAACCGTAACTAATTCATCTGTGCTAGGGGATTTGCTTGTGAACCTGTAAAATGAAATCCGGAGAACAAAGATGGATCAGAATCAAACTTGTAACCCTTAATTTCAAATGAATGTGCAGCACCATCAGACACATACTGATTGTATTTAGCTAAAAGCCCAGCATAGCCTAACACACCAATACCACTACCAATTACCACCGCATCTGCTTAAGACTCCTCTGAATATTTGTCATGGTTAAGCAAAGAGATGTTTGTTATAAGTGAAATAGAAGTATAATTACGATTTTTTAGACTTATATAGGAAAAATTAGCGGGCAACTAACTACTAAAGGCTCAATCTTTCACTCTCTCATGACAAGCATACACATGAATATGAAGCGAAGAGCACTTACTATATCACCGCGTAACACAGGGCGGTTAAAGTGATGTGTATAATGAACAAAGTAAAAATCAGTTACCGTGTTTCTCTTAGTGGAAATCCTACATGAGGTTGATTGTTAGCATGTTATTTACACATCTCTAATTGCAAGTATAATCATGAGAGCTCGATACACCAACAAAGTTACACGATTTTATTCTACCAAAAAATACCCAAATATGATAAGATATGAGAACAGAAATTTGAACGATGATTTGATCTAAAATAGAAAAACAAGAAAGATATATGTAAATCAAATAGGATGTTCTATCCTGGAGATCAAAATGTGCCTTAGGGAGAATATTATATGATTGACCCTAGTTCCCAAGAAGGTGGACGTATCGGGTTGAGGTGCCTCGTGTCAAACTTTGGCTTGGTTGATCGGGTTAACAGTTCTTTTGAGTTATTTGATTATCTTTATGTTTGCTTTATAGTTGTGTTGGAGAGGAGACCCCGAGAAGACCCGCTGACCAGGCTCTTATCAAGCTGGCAGGGCTGTAGGCTCACTCGGGGTTGGAGTTGGTTTGGAGAGGAGACCCCCAGGTAGACTCGCTGCGCAGGCTCTCATCTAGCTGGCAGGTCCGAAGGCTCTCCTATGGGGGAGAGGTCTGGTTCTTGGTCCTTGGTTCTGCACTACCCCGAGCGCGGCTCGGCCTCAGGTAGACCCGCTGCGCAGGCTCCCATCTAGCTGGCAGGTCTGAAGGCTCGCCTGTGGGGGAAAGGTTGGCTTTTGAGATATTTCAGTTTAGCCGCTTCTACGACACCCCGAGCCGGGCTCGGCCCCAGGTAGACCCGCTGCGCAGGCTCCCATCTAGCTGGCAGGTCCGAAGGCTCGCCTATGGGGGAAAGGTTGGCTTTTGAGATACTTCAGTTTAGCCGCTTCTATGACACCCCGAGCCAGGCTCGGCCCCAGGTAGACCCGCTGCACAGGCTCCCATCTAGCTGGCAGGTCCGAAGGCTCGCTTGTGGGGGAAAGGTTGGCTTTTGAGATACTTCAGTTTAGCCGCTTCTACGACACCCCGAGCCGGGCTCGGCCCCAGGTAGACCCGCTGCGCAGGCTCCCATCTAGCTGGCAGGTCCGAAGGCTCGCCTGTGGGGGAAAGGTTGGCTTTTGAGATACTTCGGTTTAGCCGCTTCTACGATACCCCGATCCGGGCTCGGCCCCAGGTAGACCCGCTGCGCAGGCTCCTATCTAGCTGACAGGTCCAAAGGCTCGCCTGTGGGGGAAAGGTTGGCTTTTGAGATACTTCAGTTTAGCCGCTTCTACGACACCCCGAGCCAGGCTCAGCCCCAGGTAGACCCGCTGCGTAGGCTCCCATCTAGCTGGCAGGTCCGAAGGCTCACCTGTGGGGGAAAGGTTGGCTTTTGAGATACTTCAGTTTAGCCGCTTCTACGACACCCCGAGCCGGGCTCGACCCCAGGTAGACCCGCTGCACAGGCTCCCATCTAGCTGGCAGGTCCGAAGGCTCGCCTGTGGGGGAAATGTTGGCTTTTGAGATACTTCAGTTTAGCCGCTTCTACGACACCCCGAGCCGGGCTCGGCCCCAGGTAGACCCGCTGCGCAGGCTCCCATCTAGCTGGCAGGTTCGAAGGCTCGCTTGTGGGGGAAAGGTTGGCTTTTGAGATACTTCAGTTTAGCCGCTTCTACTACACCCCGAGCCGGGCTCGGCCCCAGGTAGACCCGCTGCGCAAGCTCCCATCTAGCTGGCAGGTCCGAAGGCTCGCCTGTGGGGGAAAGGTTGGCTTTTGAGATACTTCGGTTTAGCCACTTCTACGATACCCCGAGCCGGGCTCGGCCCCAGGTAGACCCGCTGCGCAGGCTCCCATCTAGCTGGCAGGTCCGAAGGCTCGCCTGTGGGGGAAAGGTTGGCTTTTGGATACTTCGGTTTGACCACTTCATCGACACCCGGGCTCGGCCCCAGGTAGACTCGCTGCTCAGGCTCTCATTAGCTGAGCAGGGAGGTAGGCACACCTTGGGTGAAATGATTAGCTCTGTGTGTACAAGAGAGTACAAAAAGGTATAACATTGATATTTTACAATGTTACGATGAATTGTATACTTATTGTAAGTATTGGTATAAGGGCAGTTCAGTAGCAGGGAGCATTACAAGTATCAAGGGGTTCAAAATGATCAAAAGATGCACGGAAAGTTTAGTGTTTTGAACGCAAATTTTAGATTTTCTCAAAATTTTTCTTTTGGGTCGGCTCCCACTCGCCGGATACTTGGGATTGGACATTTCTTTCCGAGCTTGTACCAACCTCGCAAAGAGCGGGGATTGTGTACAACCCCGTATCCGGCCGAGCGGGATCCTCCCCAAGTGGCGGACTCGGGACATGCTATGAGCGGCAATGTGACGCAGTCCCGTTCGAAGACGTGCGGGTGCTCGTGTACGCATGTTAAGATTATATGTGTTAGATTATGATATATATTATATATATATATATAAATATTATATATATTTATTATAATAATATATATATTTATATATATATATATTTATATATATATATTTATACATATATATTTATATGATAAATAAGGAGGGTGCAGGAGGGGGGTATGGGGACAGCAGGAAAAACAAAAGAAAAAAGAAAAGGAGGAGGAAGAAGAAAGGGGGCAGGCGGGTACAATAGAGGGAAAAAAAACAAAAGATAGAAGAAAAAAGGAAAAAAGAAAGAGGGGATGAGGAGGAGTGCTCGGGACAGGGAGAAAAGAAAGAAAAGAGCATGGCCGCCTCTCCCCTTCCCTCCTCCTCTCCAGTCGCCTCCAAGCAAGAGCACGGCTCGGCCTCCTCCATCCTTCTCCGGCCGCCTCCAAGAAAGGTAAAGCCTCTCCTCCTCTCCCGTCGCCGGCCGAGCCTGAGCTCTCTCCATCCTCGTCGCCGCCGCCGCAAGGAGGAAGCCGCCTCCTCCTCTCCCGTCGCTGGCCGAGCCCGAGCTCTCTCCATCCTCTTCGTCGCCGCCGCAAGGAGGAAGCCGCCTCCTCCTCTCTCGTCGCCGGCCGAGCCCGAGCTCTCTCCATCCTCGTCGCCGCCACCGCAAGGAGGAAGCCGCCTCCTTCCATCTCCTATCCAGGCCGCCCCGAGCTCCTCCCTCTCTCGCCGCCGCCGCCGGCATCACCACCCAAGCCATTTGCGGTCATTTTCAGTCCAGGCCGCCGCCACTAGGAGGAGCCCGAGCTCCCTCCTCTTTTTTTGTCCAAGCCGCCGACAAGGTTCGGCCAACAAAGGGAGGAGTTTGGATCCCCCGATAGTGCTTGGCTCGGAGGAGGTCGAGAGGAGCGCCAGGACCGGCACCGTCGTCAAAACACGCATCAAGGGTAACGAAGTTTCTAGTCGGGCAGGTGAAGCCCTCAATTTACATATTTGCATGGAAGCCCCTCTCCACCAATGGGTGGGGGAAGGGAGCTCTCCGACGGGTTGACGTGTACGTCCCCGCTGTTAATTGCATTTAGTATCCGGAAGTGTGAGTACGGATTTAGGCATGCTGTGTGAAGCCCATTCGGACGTACGAGCCGAATTGGTGATGTGCTGTGTGAAGCCCATTCGGACGTACGAGCCGAATTGGTGATGTGCTGTGTGAAGCCCATTCGGACGTATAAGCTGAATTGGTGATGTTCTGTGTGAAGCCCATCCGGACGTATAACGGTCCAGGCCCGCCAACCCCGCGGGACCCAGCTGGCACCGCCGGCCTACCAGAGTCCAGACCCGGGCCCACTACTGGTAGTCAGCCTATCACATCAAGCCTGCAGGCCAATGCACCCCAACCCCTCTCCATCCAGGCGGGTTGTTGGTGGCCGTAGCCCCCCTTAGATGAGTCAAACTCGATAGTCAAGCCCGCACTACGGGGACTTCCCAGGAGGTCACCCATCCCAGTACTACTCCAGCCCGAGCACGCTTAACTATGGAGTTCTTTCAACTCTCATCACCAAGTGAGCTGCAGCTCAATTGGTGATGAGAGTTGAAAGAACTCCATAGTTAAGCGTGCTCGGGCTGGAGTAGTACTGGGATGGGTGACCTCCTGGGAAGTCCCCGTAGTGCGGGCTTGACTATCGAGTTTGACTCATCTAAGGGGGGCTACGGCCACCAACAACCCGCCTGGATGGAGAGGGGTTGGGGTGCATTGGCCTGCAGGCTTGATGTGATAGGCTGACTACCAGTAGTGGGCCCGGGTCTGGACTCTGGTAGGCCGGCGGTGCCAGCTGGGTCCCGCGGGGTTGGCGGGCCTGGACCGTTATAGGACGTGTGAGCCGGATTGGTGATGTTCTGTGGTTCCCGGAGAAGACTCCGAGGAAGTTGGATATTATCTATTTGCAGGGAATACGCACCGTGACCCCGAAAAAGGGGTGTACGGAATATATTTGGCCAGCTTATGTTAGCCGATCGTTGTTCAGCTGTCAGTCGTTTGCCGAGACGTTGGCGTACAGATGTTGCAGTACCAAGCGGGGAATAGCGGGCTTAAGCCCAAGCTTATGCCGGCCCTCGAAGGCCTTTTTCTGCTTATGTTGCCGGCCTGCGTGCCGATGTATGGAATTTATATTCCTGCAAATTTATAATCTGTGATGCCCTGTGATTGTATGATTTACTCCTTTCGTCTTGGGCGAGTGGTGTGCTCGTGAACCGCTCGTCCCGTGGGAGCCCCGAGGTTTATGCTGGTAAGCCCCTGTTGGCCTGTTGATAGCCTTTTAGGGCAGCGGATTCGCGCTGTCTGCAGCCCAGTTGGGCAGCGTGTTGTAGAATTGTTCGGCGATGTTGCGCCTTTAGTAGCGCGGGTGAGGAATATTTTGTATTGACCCAAGGAGACACATCTGGATAGGAGAGAGTTGGTCTTGAGACCCTCCTTAGATGTTCCGGTCGGCCAAGAGCGCCCTCCGAAGGTGTCTTAGCTCAGCCTTTGGCTTTGGAGGGGAAGAGTTCGTTAGTCTTCCGGGTATGCGGTGGGTCCTCCACGCTGAGACCTTGGGTCTGTCCCTTACGTTCCTAGTCTAGAGCCTAGATTGTTCATTTGAGTGTAGTAGGTGTGCGGTCACCCCTCTTTTGGGACCCCGAACTCCACAGAAGTCAATTTTGGCTTCGGTCATTTTTGGCTTCAATAAGGTGGTTATCGCCCGGCGGTAGTGAATGTAAGCAGTTTCGTAGATCTGTGTTCTAGTCGTCTGATTTCTCTTCGGTTTTGATCATATGGCCCAGGACTCTCAGTCCAAGAAGTATAACTAGGGCTGAGAGGCTTTTACCTTTCATTTATTCTCCTTTAAGTGAGATTTAGGGTTTGGGAGAAAGAGTTTGGAGGAGGAAGAAGAAGGGTTTCCTCCACCATTGACGAAAATTCGGGGCTCCGATCGTCGATCCAAAGCCAGATCCGTGGAGAGGACTTGAAGGCGCACCCTTTCATCCATGCAAAACGAATTTTCGATGGCTAGTAAGAGGAGTCGTAAGGTAACGACACTTCTCCTCTCGGTCTTTAGTATGCGTGCATGACATTCATTTTTAATTTTTCTTTCTTTCAAGCATTTAGGCACCGGATCTCTCAAATGAAAGGGGTTCGGGTTGCCATGGTTCAAGAGGAGTCACCAGGTCGATTGTGTCCGTCCCCGGCATGATGTTGCATTAGAAATCCGCTTTGTAGTGCTTAGGCATTGTGGGTGAAGCCGTAGTCGCGACCGTTAGTCCGACTCGGTGATGTTGCATAACGAGCCTTAAAGATTTTGCTAGAAATCCATTTGTGGCAAGAAGTCGTTTGTGATGTTTTCCCCCCTTTATTTCGTGCGAGAACGAATGTTGGATTAGGGTGGAAAAGGTTATTGATTGTGATGTGCTAAGCCACGACTTTGTCTCTGTGGTCGGCTAGCTAGCCCGTGACGTGCAAGTCATGTGTTGAGAGTATCCCGTCGAGACAAGTCCTCTTCTGTGAATCTGACGAGAACGCCAAGTTTTTGACAAGCCCGGGCGATGAAGCCCATGAGCTGGTGGGGTCAAGCAAGGGTTCTTAGCCTCAGTTTGTTATTTGTTAGACGGGATCCTGGCGTGAGTGTTAGAGCTTGTAGGCAAGACCGAGTTTTTAGACCCACAAGTGGGTGGGGCCTTGACAAGAGTTCTGTGTGGAAGCTTGAATGTAGTTAGGGGAAATGGAAGTACCCATGTGATGTGATGTGTTGATGCGTGATGATATTAGTTTCATGCGATTTAGGGTGTCTTGGGTGAAACCCAGGTTTGCATAATGTTGCATAGTAGGCCCCTTTTTATTAACTACTTAACCTAGAAACGTGTTTGATGTATGTGACATCCTAACCTGTTTCTTTACTCTATATGTTTATATACATTTGCATACGAACTGCTGATTTGCAGGGTGATGAAGTGCCCCGAGGTCCACTAGGGGCAGCTGGGAGAAGATGTGTTGGTTACACAGTTGAGATCAGTCTTTGCTGACCCACGTTACAACAAATTTTTACAGGGAAAGGGTCGCATGCGAGAGCAAGCTTGCCGGCCAAAAAAGCCTAAGCTCATGAAGTGGACTTTTTGTTTAACAGCTTTGTTTTGTTGAGTGTTATGCCTTGAGCATTATGTTTTTGGCTTGCATGCCGAGGTAGCCTAGGAGTCCCAAGGCACGTTGCTCTGTTTAAGGTTATTGCTTCAGTTTCTGGACAATTGGATATTGTAAGGCCTTAAGGCCAGTTCATACTCCTTCAGTAGTGGATAACTTTTGGTTGGTTGTTTATTTCCGCTGTTTATTTCTGAGTTTTGAGTTGGGTAGTTTTATATAAAATTATAATGCTTAAGTTGTGGAGTCTGTATGTTGTGGGGCCCCGATCAGACCCATATTATACGGTCATTACAGGGGAGGTGTTACAACCCCTTTGACCTCGCGCTGAAGGCCAAAGAAGGGGCAGCCGGCTTGGCCGCCCCTCCAGCCTCGCGCTGGCGGCCGAAGAGGGGCAGCGAATCTTGGCTGCCCATTCGGTCGCGTGCCGCCGGCCGGAGTTGGGCGGCCAGCTTGGACGCTCCTTCGGTCATGCGTCGGTGGCCGAAGTGGGGCGGCCTGCCCGGCGCCTCCTCGGCGGCGCCCCGGCGGCCAAAAGGGGCACCTAGTGGCAAAAAGATGAGGGCGGTCCATGCCCAGTGATGGTGTTGATCGCTCAATGTCGGAAAGCTTAGGTGGTTTCACC
Organism: Platanthera zijinensis; assembly: GCA_039513925.1. Lineage (NCBI taxonomy): Eukaryota > Viridiplantae > Streptophyta > Magnoliopsida > Asparagales > Orchidaceae > Platanthera > Platanthera zijinensis. Next base: position 8,635,415 of record CM077089.1, read on the forward strand.
ATTATGCGTAGTGGGATCGGTGCGCGAAGGGATCGGGTGCAGTGATCGCGCGTGCGGTCATACCCATGATCCCACTAATTTTAGTGGAGAACATGGGGGAGTGGCTATTTGCACCCCCAAGTTCTTAAAAAGGGATCTCGTTCCCATCAATTGCCCAAAGATCCATGTTGCAAGAGACCGACTCGGGAGAAAAAAACAAGGATCTTTCTTTTGCTCATTTTTGATAATTCTAGCAACAATGGCAAACAACGAAAAAGCGGGGATGATACTGGCAGCACTCCGCAAATTCAGGTAAAATGTTAAATAATGTCAAGGAGGGCAAGGAAAAGCGACAGAGAGCGCTCATGGGAGCTGATACTGTGCTATCTGCGCCTGATCACGGACGGAAGCGCCTAACCGGCGAGAGATGGGGCACGCCGGCGCGTGTACCCCGGGGAGACAGCCAACGCGCCCGCACAGCCACAAGTGTGTACATATGTGCACACACCAGATCATGCGCTTGGGTGCGCGCGCACCTGCTCGCGTGTGCGCACCTTGTCGCGCGCGCAGGTGAGCGTGCACCTGATCACCCGTGTGGGTGTGTGTGCACCAGGCGCGAGCACAGGAGTGCGCGCACCTGGCCCTGCGGGGGGAGCACACGCACCTGCTCGCGCGTGGGTGCGTGTGTACCCGGTCGCGCATGGGCATGCGCGCGCAAACCTGGGCACGTGTGCAGGTGCATACGCACATGGTCACGCACGCACACACAGGATTACCTGTGTGTGTGTACTTGGGCGCGACATACTTTGCATATGGCTTTGCTACGCGCAACGTGCCTACACCCGCATGGCGCTAGGGGATAATTTTGGGACTTGCAAATTGTTCTATCTGAAACCCGTTCTTGATTTTTATGCCAGTCGAAGCGTACTGCGAGACCGATGCGTCTGCGCTTCTCGCTTACCGATGATCAAATTTCGATTTGGAGAAAAAGGTCCGGATTACCTGCCAGCCTTAAAGTGAAGATACCGCGTGCCAGGGAGAGGGTTCAAAATCCTCCTCGTAGTTGGTTGACGATCTGTGAGACTAGTTTTAGATCGAGTTTCCAATTCCCGCCAAGAGAGGAAATGATTGAGATTTTGAAGTTTTGTGTCGTGTCGATTTCTCAATTTACTCCACTGGGAGTAGCGCTCCTCATGAGATTGGTTGACTTCTTTCGTGAACATGACGAGAAACTCTCTTTGGACTACTTCCGGGATTGGTACGACATTCGCTCTGATGGTGGTGAGCGTGTTGAAATTCATAGCAGTGAGAGCTGGCTTGATTTCGAGACTCGGACGGACTACCTTCATGGAAATACTTTATTTGGCTATATCAATAACTCTTGCGGCTTGCCGGAATTGTGGAATGTACTGCCTGATTGTTGTCGCCGCCAAAAGGGGAAGGAGCAAGAGTTTTCCCTAGTGCTTGGATTTTAAGAGCCTCGCAAGTTGGCAAACCGCCTTTTCAGTATTTCCTCATTTGTGGAAGAGTAATGCTTGTTGCGATGCGGTATTTCTTCAGATCCTGGACGGACTGCCCCGCATCTTCAAGTTATGGTCAGAAGAGGAAGGCTACTACAACCTCTTGTGGTGACGCTTGTACAGTGCCTTGCCCGGTTTTTCAGGGTAAGATCGTTCCTTCTGGTGGTCAAAGCGGGTCTACTCCTAAGGTTCAGGTGCTCGGGTGTTCTAACCCCCCGAGCTTCCCCCGCGGAGGCGGCTGCTTTGTGCTTGCTTTTGTGAGGTTTTTCTTTCTAGTATTAATTTTGTCGTGTTGAACTTTTTTTTTCTGAGGCTCAGGACCAGATTGTTATTACTTGGAACAATCACTATGTGAGCTTGAAGGATGGGTACTTGACCCTTCAAGAGAAATTTCAGATGGCGGCGAGCTCGCTTGCCACTTTGAGGGATGATCATGATCGTGACATTTCTAAATATCGCCGGATTTGGTCGGAGCTGAAGGCAGAATTGGAGGAGACTAGGGCGTCCTTGGGGGTGGAGAAGTCTCTGATGGAGAGAACCACGCTGATGCTGAAGCATGCCCAGGAGGAGACTTCTCATGTAGAGACAAAGCTTTGTGTGGCGAAGGCCCAGGTGGATATGTTATCCTCTGATAGCCGCATGCCAGAGTTGAAGGTTGCCAGACTTGCGGAGTACATGGAGTCTTTGGATTATATGCGGGATCGTTCCTTGATTAGCGAGGAGGTTCGTGATGAGATCTTGACTAAGGAGGTGGAGCCTCAGACGGAGGATGTTCGTGAACTGACGCTTAGGCGTGGAGTCTCGAAGGCTTTTCGTCTTGTTGGCAGGAGCTTGAGATGCGACATATCTCGTTATAGTTTCGATGACATCTTAGGCAATTAGGGTTCTGATGTTGATGCGGCTGATATGTAGCGCCATTGTGTTTTTGTATTTGCGTGTTTGCATTTTTCTTTTTTCCTGGTCTGATATCTTGTATGTTATAATTATTGTCTGGAAGCTCTAATCAGCGGATTTGCGCAAGTATTTATATGTTGTTGTGATGATGATGCTCTCTTTCTTCTTTTTTCCCAAACGTTGTTTATGCATTTGACTTGTGACATTGCCTTGCGCAGGTTGTGACCATGAGTTAGTTTTCACGAGGATCGCCCGTGGCTTAGCGCACACGAGGCTGGCTCACAACGGAGTTTGCACGAGACTGCCTCGCGGCTGGGCGCACGTGAGGGTGGCTCACGACAAAATTTGCATGAGACTGGCTCGCGGCTTGGCTCACGACGGAGTTTCCACGAGACTGGCTCGCTGATTGGCGCACACGAGACTGGCTCATGGCAAAGTTTGCACGAGCCTGGCTCGCGGCTTGGTGCACACGAGTCTGGATCGCAGTGAAATTTGCATGAGACTAGCTCGCGGCTTGGCGCACGCGATACTGGCTCTCGGCGGAGTTTGCACGAGCCTAACTCGCGGCTTGGCACGCGCGAGACTAGCTCGCGGCAAAGTTTGGAGGAGACTGGCTCGCGGCTTGGTGCGGGTGAGACTGGCTCGTGGCGGAGTTTGCACGAGACTGGCTCGCGGCTCGGCACACACGAGACTGTCTCACGGCGGAGTTTGCACGACACTGGCTCGCGGCTTGGCACACACGAGACTGTCTCGCGGCGGAGTTTGCACGAGACTGGCTCTCGGCTTGGCGCACACGAGACTGGCTCGCGACGGAGTTTGCTCGAGATTGTCTTGCATCTTTTGTTTGCATTGACCATAAGGGAGGCTGGCTCGAGTGACGATAAGGTGTCAAGTGGCAAGGTTGTCAAAGTACCTGCCTGTTCATTTCACATGCATAGCTTTACCTCAGTGATTTCAGATTGATATTATCGAAATAAACATGATATTGCAAAAAATGAAGATAGTTCGCGCGAGCCTGAGCTCGCAGCTTTTACACCATGGAACAAGGAAAAATGAAATGCAAGAAACAAGAAATAACAAAGAATAAACACATAAAAGGATAGATGTGATGCATGTCTCAAGCTGCTCGTCTATTGGGAGGAATCTCCCCGTGTCTGCGGGAATATCCTTTTTAGGTATCTGCTGTAGAGCGCAAGTTCATTCCTTCAATGTTGAAGGTGGTTGCATGTGCCAGTTTTGCCTGCTTCACATAGCAAGCGTGCATGTGCTTCTTCTTGGTTCCCGCAGACAATCCCCACCCCTCCGGTGGTCGGGAACTTCATTGCTAGGTGGGGGATCGATGGTATTGCTCCGAAAGCGGACTGAATTGGCCTTCCAAAAATGGCGTTGTACGCCAAACTTGAGTCTATCACGATGAAGTTGATATCATGGGTAGCTTGCCTCGAGAAATCTCCCATTATAACGGGTAAGGTGATTGTGCCTTAGACTGGGAATGGGTGGTTGTCGAAACCATAGACGGGACCCACTGCAGGGCTAAGGTGCTGCTTATTGAGCTTTATGCTTTCTTTTATAGAGAGGAACAATACATCTACTGAGCTTCCATTGTCTACTAGGATTCTTTTGACGTTGAAGCAGAGGTCACCGATCCCTGCCCTGATAATGAAGAGATCCTGGTTGAGTGTCTGTGTAATGACCCTAGCCGATACAACTTGACAATGTCACGGCTCCGCTCTAAGCGACGTTACCGGGCTGCAGCCCAAGCACCCCAACCCCTCTCCATCAACAGACGGGTTGTTGGTGGCCACAATCTCCCTTTGATGAGTCAAACTCGATAGTCAAGCGCGCACCACGGGGACTTCCCAGGAGGTCACCCATCCCAGTACTACTCCAGCCCGAGCACGCTTAACTATGGAGTTCTTTCAACTCTCATCACCAATTGAGCTGGGATGAGTGACCACACCTCACTGACGGCGGGCGTTCGACCTCCTCCCCGGCCGCCCGGCCCCGTTCAACGCCCCGGCAGCGTCCGCGGCCGCCCGCCCCTCCCCCTCCTCAACCGCCCGAGCGGCCAAGGGGCGGCCGCCCGGGCCGCCCCCTCGCTCGGCCGCCAGTGCGGCCAAGGGGGCGGCCGCTCGGGCCGCCCCCTCGCTCGGCCGCTGGGGCGGCCGAAGGGATGACCGCCAGGGCAGCCCCCCGGCTCGGCCACCGGAGCGGCCGAGGGGGCGGCTGACCGGGCCGCCCCCCTCCTTGGCCGCCGGTGGCCAAAGGGGCGGCCTCCCTGGCCATCCCCTCCCCAGGCCGCCGGCGCGCGGCCCAGGAGAGCAGCCACTCCTCCCCGGCCGCCGTCAGCGGCCCTCCGTCGCCGGCGAACTTGGCGGCAAGTTTGTCGGCCACCCGTGGAGGCCCGCTCCCGCCGTCCGATCAAGGTGGAGCGTCTTCGACGATTCGAACCGCTTGTAACCACCCACTAACCACCAGGTTAGTGGGGGGAATTTAATTAGTATTTTATTATTTTATTAATGGCGGTCTTCAAATAGCAGGATAACCGCATTTAAAACTATAGTAAAAACATTTATGATGGTGGTTATGGCTTGTGGATATCCGTATAACCACCGTAACCGTCTCCCGTAGCCTATAAAAGGAGCCTCAAGCCTCCTCATTTCTCATCTTTCTCTTCAAGGTCTTCTTCTTGCTCTGGTCAAAGCTCTGCCAATTTCCTCCTATGAGCTACCTTTGAGTCACCTCCGAGCCACACCCGAGCCACAAGCAGGTCAAGTCGCAACCACGCGGCAAAGCCAAATCGTCCAAGTTTCAAGCGGCTTCAGCAACTACAAGACCAAGTGTTCCGCCTCCCATCCTGAATCAGCAAGTCGCTATCCAAAGACCACCAGCGCGAAGAGCCACCTGTAACAACTCCCGACGCGACGGTCTGTTGTCCGCCGCGTGCAAAATGTTCTCTCATCCCATAATAGTAACGAGAGGTGGCCCGTCACCCTCGATTTCACAAACCAATTGTAACCTCCACAAATTAGTGGATTTTGACCGGCACAGATCCGGTCACGTGGTTTTTTACCCAGTTGAGCGATTTTTTCACATTAAAACTGTTTGTGTGCAATCAACCTACTCTTTTGACTGTGTGTGCGCTCGACCGTTCCGAAAACTAAGACGGTCCAAAAATTCCGGCCCGACCAAAACGTCGAATTAGTCCGCAACAGAAACTTTTTTTTTTAAATTCTAAATGTATCTCCCTCCATTAAAACTATCCATATTATAAGTAAGCTTTTATAATAACTAGTTGATAAATAGTTGAAAAAGTATTTATGATATTAATTTATTTAAAGGGCATTTATCGGGACCTTCCCTCAAATTTTTAAAAACTTAGAGATTGCATCCTCAAATTACAAAAATCTTTTTTGAATATTATAAAACATTACATTTATCTTCCCACAAATTTACATTTCATAACATTCATGCACAAAATATCATTATCAGAGTACATTTTAAGAAGAGTTACTTTTTATGCATGGATGTTATGAAATATGAATTTTAGGGAAAATAAATGTTATGTTTTGTAATATTGAAGAAAGTTTTTTATAATTTCAATAATAAGAGCGGTGTAATAATCTGTAATCAAAGTTTTGGTAATTATTTTTTTAGTTAAATAAAATTTAGTAATAATATAATATAGTAATGTCATGATGATAGCTAGGCTGCAGTATTAATTGATGATCATAAATTAAATTAAGGCTCCCTTTGGCGGGGAGGTGGCGTTTTCAAACACGGTGATTGTGAACTGTCCGATCTCACCTAAGGAACTTTATTCCCTTTTATGTTTAAAAATAGTAATCTTTTCTAGGTGACGGTCATAATCCTTGTCATGCTAACAGGGGCGGATTCAGAGGGGGGCCTGACGGACACTGGCACCCCCATTATTTTTCAAAATGGTTAGTGTATTTGAATTTCTCTCGTCGAGGCAATGGATTTTGACTATTTAAATGTCAAAAATGGTAGCCAGATGAGGGAAATACAGCTCCGATAAGATTGAAACGTTCAAAATTTTTTTTTGAAGAAAGTAGATGTCTGGTCCCCATATTAAAAATTTTAGAACACAGTGACACTTCAAAAAAAAAATTTGTGCACCCCCATTATCAATTTGTGCACCCTCATTATTAATTTTCTGGATCCGCCACTGCATGCCAAACATGCATTCTATGATGGTGGAGTTTTTCTCCAAACTCACCGGAGCAAAAATATTGCGCCAAACGGAGCAAAAACGTAGAGCCTCATTATTTGGCGTGGGGTGGCGGGCGGAGACGGCGGGTGGAGACGCAGTTTTGGCACTGGAGGTGGGAGGCAGGGATCAAAATTGAGGTTTTGGGGGGACTTTTCCTCCTTGCTACAGGAGGAGACGCGGCAAACGCCGCCAGTTTGCCACAGTCTGGCCGCATTTGCTGCAAACGCAGGTGTGAAAATGCCTAAACAAATGAAGTCATGTAACCTTTTTGCCGTTTGTTGTTGCAGTGCGCACGCACCTGGTTGCCGTCGTCGCCGCGCTCGTGCTCCAAGCATGGCGGGGAAACAGTGAGGCCGCAGTCTTGGCTGGCCACAGACATCTCCATTGATATATCACCGGGTGGGTCTCTTTAGAAGGGAGAAGGCGTGGAGAGAAGGGAGACGGGCAGGTTTTAAGGCCGGCCGGGAAGGGATACATATTCTCTCACCTACTGCATGCATGCGTTAGGTGCCATCCCATCCACCTTGCTTCGGTTCTAAGAGCATTGTAGCGGGTGAGGTGTCAACAATTAATGTGTAATATTTTACTTGAAGTTAAAGGCTTATTATACATTGCAATATTCTTACAAACCTGATTAATATAGGGTGGTGTTAAAGGCACATCATTTTCGGCTATGTGCACACTCATCAAAAATATAATCCTTAATAATTTAGGTTTTCTAAACCCCACCCAACTAAAGCTGAAGCAGCCCGCCTCCCCCTTCCCGATACGCGCTTTTTGAACTGCGTCTTCTAAGTTCATTTTCAGGAGAAGTGTTCAACATGAAAGTTGTAGATCTTTACGATTCTACAATTTTCATGTTCAACACTTTTTGATTTATAGCCGTTTAGGCCCCCGATTTGGCCCCCCAAAAAAATCACGCGGAATATTTATATGTTCCGCGTGATTTTTTTCCGGGGGCCAAATCGGGGGCCTAAACGGTTTTATATCAAAAAGTGTTCAACATGAAAGTTGTAGATATTGTCGAGATCTACAACTTTCATGTTGAACACGTTTCATAAAAATACACGTAGAAGACGCAGTTCAAAAAGACGCGTATTTCATTTAAAAAAAAACTATGCAATCACAACAACGTCATCCTCCCCACAGCTCTTGTGGACATGTACTGCAGATGCCGGTGCGTTGAAGCAGCTTTGGTGGTGTTCCGCCGGGTTTCGAGCAAAGACGTCGTGGTTTGGACGTGATGATCAGAGGGCTCGCGATGCACGACCATGGCCGCCTTGTTGTCGATCTGTTTGCTCTGATGAAGGAGACGGCAACGGCGCCCAACGAGTCCACATACATTGCAGCTAAGTTTGCTCAGACTGTGCACATAGTATTGGTGTGCACAAAGCAGAAGATGGTGTGCACATAAAATTCCAATTGGTGCACATAGTATTGGTGTGCACAAAACCGAAGATGGTGTGCATTTAACACCACCCTTAATATATGGGGCCCAACCCCGGTTCGACCTTGATTGAATGCAAGGTTGTCAGGATCGAGATCCTAGATAAGATCGTTACGAGATAGGATCGGATCGAGGATCGGTTTACAAAATCAAGATCGATTTACAAAATCTGGATCGTAGGATCGTAAGATCCTATGATATGGATCGCGATCCTGACAACCTTGATTGAATGCGTACAACTGGCTCCTGGACCGGATAATCTGGGATCCAATATTCCAAAGCATAAAAGCTCTGTTTCGCATGGTGGTGGCGGTCGTGAACATGGTGATGGTTATGAATCATCGTTCGCGAACGTCTTACCTCACCCAAGGAACTACTGGAATATTTATAATGTACTCTCAAAACAATGTATATATTTTTTCTATTTTGAAAACTATTATAATATGATGTGAGTATATGAGAAAGACGTCAAAGATTGCATACTGAAATATGATTTTTTAGCACAATGCACCCATGAATTGTGGGGTGTTTTGGCACAATGCACGTACCTGAATTATTATAACTGACACAATGCACCCTGAATTATTACAATTGGCACAATGCACCCCCGATTAACATTAATCTTACACTTTGCATCCTAGCCTTATAAAATAGGGGCATTTCCGTCAAATTAGTAGCTTATCGTATAACAAAACCTGTAGTTGATTTCCGTCAAAATTAATGCCTTAAAAACAATGTGATTTCTCGTAGCCGCATATATATAATGCAAACTTATAATTCAGAAGTTTGAAGTTCTCTGAATCACACATTTGTATTGAGGACTGCACAAATGGGGAATATTCATTATTGCAAGAAGTTTCTAGAAATTGCATCGGTCTTATCTTCGACGCAGGTGTCGGAATAAGTCGTTGGAAGAAGTTTTTATCTTTGATGGAAGGGATCGCCGGCGCGGGAGTAGGCGATGTAAGAGAAACAAGTGTCGGAAGGTATCGCTCATCGGAGGTCGTACCTAGAGGCAGGTGTTGGAAGATATCGCCAGGAGAAGTTTTCATGGAAGAGACCATCGCAGTAGCAGGGAGCGATGCGGTATCTCTTCAGTCGGGTAAAACCTAAATTTACTATCCTGATTCAAGGTAAAGAAGGAGTGAGAAACAATTCTGACCAAAATATCCTTAATATTAGCACAACAAGGAGTAGATTGCTAGCCATTCTTTAATTTGAAGGTGCATTGCGCAAATTTTAAACTTTTTTGGTGCATTCCACCAAAGAATGATAATTGCAGGGTCATTGTACAACATCGGGCTCGCAGGAGCCAAAGGCTTGAGGAAGAGGGCTAGGCGAGACGGTCCAGGACAGTCGACAATTCACAGAGCGAGTGGATCTTGGAAGGAAGGACTTATGCGAGAGGGCCCAGGCGAGAAGGGTTTAAGCAAGAGCTGCGCCATGGGATGGGCAAGCAAGTGCCCAAGCAGGAGGCACTCGCAGGTGAGTGACCGACTCGCCATAAGAGAGGGTTCCAAGAAGGGAGCTCTCGCTAGCGAGACGGTGCTCTCGCCATGCGAGAGGGCTCCAGAAGGGAGTTCTCGCTAGCGATACGGTGCTCTCGCCAGGCGAGAGGGCCCTAGGAGGGAATTTTCGCCATGCACCGGTTCGGTTTAAGGCCGGTTCAGGTAGGGTCGGGTCTATCTTTTAACATCACGAGATTTTAAGCTTTTGCCCTGGGTGGTCTGCATATAACCCTTCAGAACAGCGGAGTCTGGCTGTTGGCAGATCCAACTAAGGGTATTCTAGTAATTTCAGGATAGCTTCATTTGGTTATTGACAGCTCCAGTTCAGAGGCCTATAAATAGACCGGTAAGGTGCCTTAGAAGGCAAGAATTCCTAACTCTACTTCTCTTCTTCTAAGGCACCTAGCTCAACATTGGCTAGGGAGGGGAAGAATTTCCGATTCTTCCAGGTAAGAGGCGGTACCTCCGCGCTGAGGCCTCCTGTCTAGTCTTTTGAGAGCCTTGTCAAGAGGATAGTCCAAAGAGAGTAAGGGTGAGGTGCATCTTCAATTGCGAGCTTTAGGAGGGACCGACCTTGTTGGTTCCAACATTTTTGGTGCGGTGAGCATGGAACAGTAGCTTGCACAGAAGAACTTTGGGTTACTGAAAGTCTCTAGTGTCGACTAAATCCACCTATGGGGGGGGGGAATAGGTGTCGTACAGTCTTTTGCGGAATTAAATTTACCTGCACAAATTAACAAACAGAGCACAGAAAACACACAAAGAGTTATAGTGGTTCCCCGATTTGAGTACGTCAACTTCCCCCTTCGACCTATCTCCCACCAAGGGACGACTCGGTCACTTCTCCAAACGGATTGAAATCCAATCCTCACACTACGGAAGGAACCCTTCCAACAAAGGAGTCACAACTCCACCACCACGGGTTGCACCCAACCCTTACAACAAGGAATGAAAATTCATTTACAACAAACCAAAATTGAATGTAAAAGAAAATACAAATAAGGCTTTTGGAGATTCCGATGTCCATGCACGAAAAATACGAAGAGTCCACAACCGGATTTCTCTCGTGGAATGGGTCTTCTCAAGATCGGGGGCGACAAGTGATTGCGGCGGCGATACTTTGTAGATCCAAACTTCTTGACGAAGCAAGCAAGGTCTACGAACGATCTCAGTCGGATCAGTCGTCTCAACCAATTCGGAATGGAGAACAAATCTCGTTCAACGAATCGGAAGACAAGAGATCTCAAGAGAGATGCGTGAGACGCTCGGCTTGCCTCGGTACTGTCGTCGGAAGATCAAAGAAGATCGGAGTTCAGCGGCGACGACGAGCTTGCGAGCGGCTACAGACGATCGGCGGTTTCCGCGATCGGCTATGACACGACGTCGGCTGCTTTCGATTTCGCGTGAATAGTTGTGTGTAGAAGTTCAAAATACGCATATATATATACCCTGATCCAACCCTAAAGACCGTTGTGGGGCCCACAAGGAGAAACCCTAGCCCCGGCCGAAACAACGCACGACAAGTTGGTTCGGTCTAGCGAGTGAGAAAATTTGCCTAAGGCAAAATCGGCGGGAATCGTTGGTGATTCCCGTCGATGTCGGCGGGAATCACTCACGATTCCCGTAGATTCTGCCTTGGCAGAATCCCTGTTTAAAAACTGTCAGCCGAAAGAATTCGGCGGGAAAGGCTAACTGATTCTTGACGAATCAGCGGGAATCACTAACGATTCCCGTCGAAGTCGGCGGGAATCACTAGCGATTCTCGTCGAAGTCGGCGGGAATCACTTAGCGATTCCCGTCGATTTTGACTTAGAAGAGTTTTCTCTCTTCCTTCTTTTGATGACTTGGTCTTTGACCCATCTTTGCTTCTCCTGCTCTTGATCTACCTTGACTCTGTACTTGAAAATAAGTACACTCCAATAGAGAGAGCGCACATGAGTCAACACACTGATCTACTCAACGAGGGATTACGTTGCGCAGACCCGTGTATATTGACCTACTGCACCCTGACATTGGTGTGTACTTAGCATGGAATAGCTGCAAGCACAACTTGATAGAAATGTCAAATACATTGTCAATTCAACTTAGCTTGACTGGAGTCTTCTTAAAATCCAGGTAATTGTGGATACAATACTCAACAATCTTCCCCTATTTGAAGAAGCCTAAACCCTACAAGCTAAGGTGAATAGAACAGATGGGAATGAAAAACAGAAACAGAAAATTCAGTTGAGAGTGAAATTCATTACCATTTTCCTGAGAGTATACTTAACATTGGCAGCCACCTTAGCGTTAGCCAAAAGGGTAATCTCCCCCTTTTCGGCTTTTGCAAATCTGGGACTTCACTTGGAGCAAAATGCTCCCCCTCAGTTCTTGCATCCGTGCTCGATCTTGAGTTCCTAGCAGATGCTACCTCTTGATCCAAGAGCCTTGAGCCCTTCAGTCTTCAATCTTCATAGTTCAGCATGCCGAGTTCAGTTTTGAAGAGACTGAACTTGACCTCGTCTAGGGGCTTTGTGAAGATATCTTCAATCTGCTTATCCGTGGGGACATAACAGAGAGATATATCTTTGTTTTCCACATGCTCCCGAATGAAGTGGTAGCGCACTTCAATGTGCTTTGTTCTACTGTGCGACACAGGATTGTTCGTAATTGCAATTGCGCTCGATGAGTCGCAATACATAGGAACTTCTCTGAACTGCAAGTCATAATCTTCGAGTTGATTTCTGATTCATAGAAGTTGTGCGCAACAGCTGCCTGCTGAGATGTACTCGGATTCAGCCGTAGAGGTTGCGACACAGTTCTGCTTTTTACTGTTTCACGATATGAGCCTTCTACCTAGGAATTGACACGTCCCGGAAGTGCTTTTCCTATCATCCCTCCTTCCTGTAAAGTCAGCATCTGAAAATCCTATCAGCTCGACATTATTGTTTCTTGGGTACCATAAGCCAAGATTTGGTGTACCCTTAAGGTATCTAAGAATCCGCTTTGCAGCGACATAATGAGATTTCTTAGTGTTTACTTGATATCTGGCACAAACGCATGTGGAGAACATAATATCCGGTCTACTAGCAGTAAGGTAGAGAAGGGATCAAATTATGCTTCTGTATTTGGTTTCATCAAAAGGTTTCCCTTTCTCATCCTTGTACAGAGACACAGTGGATCCCATTGGAGTCCTCATAGAGGTTGCGCTCTCCATTCCGAATTTCTTGAGGAGTTCATTTGTGAACTTTGTCTAAGAAATGAAAATTCCATCCTCAGACTGTTTCACTTGAAGTCCCAAGAAATACTTTAGCTCTCCCATGCTGCTCATTTCAAACTTTCCTTGCATAAGTTTAGAAAACTTCTTGCAAAGATTGTTGTCCGTTGAGCCGAATATTATGTCATCGACATAGATTTTCACCAGCAAAATCTTGCCTTTGACTTCCCCAAGAAACAATGTCTTATCTATTTTTCCTCTCGAGAACTTGTTCTTAAGAATAAAATTAGACAGAGTCTCATACCAAGCTCGAGGAGCTTGTTTTAAGCCATATAATGCTTTATTAAGAAAGTAAACATGATTAGGGAATGTTGGATTAACAAAACCTGGGGGTTGCGCGACGTATACTTCCTCTTTTAAATTTCCATTGAGAAAAGCTGATTTCACGTCCATCTGATAGACAGTGAATCCTTTGTGAGAGGCATACGCCAGGAACAATCTGATCGCTTCGAGCCTTGCAACTGGTGCAAAGGTTTGGCTGAAGTCAATCCCCTCCTCTTGTTTGTAACCTTGAGCCACCAGTCTGGCCTTATTCTTGATGATGACCCCATGTTCATCCAGTTTGTTTCTGAAGATCCACTTAGTGTCGATCACATTCTGTTTCTTTGGTCTGGGAACTAGCGTCCAGATGTTGCATCGTTCGAATTGATGCAGTTCATCTTGCATTGCCAATATCCATGACGCGTCTTTGTTTGCTTCGTCGAACTTCTTTGGCTCAACCTGTGATAAAAAACTAAGGTGCAGAATCTCGTTAATTGTACCTTTGCGAGTTCTGACACCGTCTCGAGGATCTCCTATGATCTGATCTCTTGGGTGATCCCTCACGTGTCTGAGCTCTAAGAGTTTGGCATCTGGAGCTCCAATAGCTTCTCGGGCTCCTCCCTCTTCTGGGAGAATTTCTCCATCCTAACCATCATCTTCTCCAGTTGGTGTTGAGGTGGAGACCTTGACGTACTTGAGAGTTTCATCATTAGCAGTCTCATCTAGACTCAGCTGTTCAAGCCTTCCACCTGCATCTTCAAAAATGCCACTGGAAGAATTGCTGTGAAGCAAGCTTTCTTCATCAAATACAACATTAATGGACTCCTCTACCACTAGGGTTTTCTTATTGAAGACCCTATATGCCCGACTATGGATACTATAGCCCATGAAGATGCCTTCGAAGCATTTTTCTCCGAATTTAGTACGTGGGTACTTCCCATTATTGAGTACATAGCATCTGCAGCCAAAAATCCTTAAATAGGATATGGTCGGTTTCCTGCCTTTCAATAGATCATAAGATGTCTTACGATGATTCTTGTTGATCAATGCTCGATTCTGCACATGACAAGCCGTATTGACAGCCTCTGCCCAGAAGTACTCTGGAAGAGAAGCGTCATTCAACATTGTCGTACATGCTTCAATGAGCATTCTATTCCTCCTCTCCGCAACTCCGTTTTGTTGAGGAGTACGCGGGGAGGAAAACTCATAAAAGATACCATGTTCTTTACAGAATTCTGTCATAGCTCCAGACTCGAATTCTGTTCCATGGTCACTTTTGATTTTGACCACAGAGCAGTTAAGTTCGTTCTGAATCTGCCTGATAAAATTAGTGAAGATGTCAAACGTATCTGACTTTCGTTTCAAGAAGAATACCCACGTAAACCGAGAGTGATAATCAACAATCACTAGCGTATACGATTTGCCTCCTAAGCTATGAACTTGCACTGGACCGAACAAGTCCATATGCAGAAGATAAAGACATCTGGAAGAGTCTTTGTCTGCAATGCCCTTAAAGGTAGCCCGAGTCTGTTTGCCCTTCTAGCATGCAGGACAAGGGCTATCTTTGATGCACTTAATAGTAGGGGCATCCCTTACTAAATTCTTGGAAAACAACATATTAATAGTCTTGAAATTAATATGTGCTAATCTCTTGTGCCATTGTTCACAGAGAGATGCACTGCCTTTTGCTACTAGGCACACGGGGGTAGAAGAGTCTAAGATAAGAAAATCTAAGCAAAAGATATTTCTGCTCCTAATGCCAGTTAATACCGTCTCCGAAGAGGCACACGATATTATCATGCACTTTTCCTTGCATAACTTAACGTCGTATCCTTTATCACACAACTGGCTTACATTGATCAGGTTATGGTTTAAACCTTCAACATAGGTCACGTCTGTGATAGAGAATACACCGTTGGAAATCATACCATAACCCCGGGTGACTCCTCGATCAGATCCTCCAAAGATGACTTTGGGTCCATTTTCGACTGGGGAGTAATCACGCAACAGGCTTCTTGTCCCGGTCATATGCCGGGAACATCCATTGTCCAAGTACCAGATTGGCATTTTGGTGGCCTTTGGACATACCTGTAAAACAAAATTAGTTTATCTTAGGAACCCAATTGAACTTGGGTCCTAGATTCCTTGTTAGCATACTCCCCCTTGGGTGGTTAACCCTACGAGTGGTCGGCCTCACATTGCTAACATGAGGAGTCTCGTTGAATCTTGGATTAAACCAGCAATCCACGGCAAAGTGACCAACTTTGCCACAGCACCAACAGTCAAACCTGTTGTACTGTTTCCTAGGCTCCTGCTTCACCCTTGGAACGGTGGGTCCAGCCGGGGCCTTGGAACTGGAGGTGGAGGCATCATGATGACAGCAGTCACACGATTTCTTCACTTCCTGTTCCTTCAGTATAACAGGCTTGGCCTTTGGTGTCTGCTTCCTATTATGGCCGCTAGAGAAGTGGCCATAATTCTCCACTTGGATTTCCTCATAAGGTGCCTTGAAGACACTCTCACCGTAGTTGCGGGGGAAGGTCCAACCATCATACCGGCTCTTGGGCTTTTCAACCGAGGGCCGGAAGAAGGGGCCATAGGTTGACTCAAAGTCATGCTCATTGCATGGAAAGCTAGGCTTTCTGAATGAAATAGGACCGAGTGGGGCCTTTCCCTTTTCTACAGCAGAGGCCTTCTTAGTAGCCTTATTTTTCCTCTGATTTCTGTTTCTCCTGGATGATTTACCAGGCTCACCCACATGCCCTAAGCCATCCCCCTTAGCCTGAGCAGAGAATTCATCAACCAGAGGAAGAATGGTCTTGGGCATAAAGAAGCTTTTGACAATCTTCCTCTCTATCGCAAGCTGTTCTTCCAACTTGTTGATTTCTTCCTATTTTTGGTAAGGAGCCTTAGAGAATCTGAGTGCTCAGAAGTCAGGTCCAGGTGTTCCTGTCGGAGAGAAATCAAGCTAGTGATCTCTTCTCTTAGGGACACACCCTCAACCTAAAGGAATTTGCCTTCTTTTTCTGAGCGCTCAACCTCTTTCGGCACTCTTCGAAAGTATTGAGCAGAAGCTCATACTTTTCGAGGAGTTCAGCTTCACGGGCAGATGAACTGTCCTCGTGATCATCTTCAGGAGACTCAGAGTCAGAGTCAGAGTCAGAGAGGGGGGTGCTGTAACATCCCGACTTTTATTGGGCCACCAGAGCCCTAGTTGGCCCAATAAAAGTGCCCCGGACCCTACCCATGACCCGGTGAGGGGTAACCCAAGGTAGGAAATAGAGCTAGAGGACTCCGAATTGAGTTCCGTCAGTTCCTGTGGCCTCGTATAATCAATACGAGCGCATCAGAACTCGTTCAGTTGAACCCCGAGGTCATATAGTGGATTTGACCATTTCTCGTAGAATGTCGTGAAAATTAGATTGTTGGATATTGACATAGAGAACTCCGATTTGAGTTCTGTCAATTCCTATGACTTCGTATAGTTAATACGAACGCATCAGAACTCGTTGCGTCGCGATTCGAAGCCTAACGATGATTATGAGCGTTTTGACCGTTTTAGCACGCTGCGACGCGCAAATATCGGACTTTCCACAAACGAACTCTGATTCGACCCCGGTCAGTGGCGTTGGACTCGTATGGTCAATACGAAGTCAACAGAAGTCGTTCCGGTTAATTTCGACGACAATTGGTCAACTCGTGGTCAAATCAAGCATAATCGTGCACCAAAAAGCGTGCACACACCAATTGTGACACGACACCCGAACTTTGACCCAACCCCGACGACTTGGACCCACTTTGACTTTGACCAGCATGGGGGACCCACTCCATGGTTGACTTTGGTCAAACCCCCCTAAAAATCCATTTTTGGATTTTTCTCCAAATAAGAGCTCACCTCCTCTCCATGAATGGATAGCCCTTGCCCCCCTCATACACTTTGGGCCCCCCAAACAGCAAACAACCCACCCTAGGAGAGTGGAGGCCCACCACTACCCCTCCTTTCCTCTCTTTCTCCCCTTCTTTCTTAAGGCCCAAGCCCATGAGGGGCTAACCTCATTTCCCACATGGGGAAATGAGTTTGAGCCTCCAGCTGTCCATGGACAGCTGGAGGGTGGAGATTAATCCCTCCCTAAGGAGGGATTAATCCCACATCGTAGAGGAGAGGAGAAGCCCTCCCCCCAAGTTTATATAAAGGCCCCCCTCTCCATGTAATCCTACACCAGCCCAGAGGGCAACTCCCCCACCCCTTCTCCCCCTCTGCCGGAGCTCTGGTGGCCGGAAAAAGGTAAGCCAAGGAGCTCCTCCCCCTCCTCCACCACCTTGAGCCATGTCCGACCAAGCCGGCCCCTCCCGAGCCCGCCAAACCCAGGTAGAAGCTTTCTCCCTCCCCCTTCTCCATTTTGGACGTCTTGCATGGTGCTCCCGGCGGCCGGAGCACCGCCGCCGTCACCCCCTCCCCTCCTGTTTACACACAAAAAATAGCTCCGGCGGCGGCCGGCCGCCGGACCACCGCCGGAGGGAGCGCCCACCACCGGGCAGTCGGCCGGTGGTGGAGCCACGGCCGGCCGGTGGCCGGCCGGCGGCGGCGGAAGGCCCGTAAGGGCGGCAGAATACGTACAGCGGGAGGGAAAACGATAATGAACAGTGTTTCCATTTTATAATTTTTATTATTATAATATTATAATATTATAATAAGGGGTTTGATTTTTTAGAGGCTAAGATAGAGCCCTCATGAAAAAGTTTTGAACATGAAAATTGTTCCCTTCAATGAGCCCAGTCTCCACAAAAATTTTGAGAATTTTTAGAGTTGATTTGGTATTTTTAAAATCCTAAATAAAATTTGTTTGGACAAATTAAAGGCCTAAAACTCTTCGAACAATTATGAAAATTTTTCTAGACTCATTTTAGACCCCCCTTATAGGCTGTATCAAAATTTGGGGTCATGGGGATAAGCTTTGATATTTTTCCTAAAATCTGGAAGCCTAGGGTCGCGTTCGGAAATTATTACGCTCATTTTCTTCGAAAATGAAATTGGAGCGTGCGACCGTCCTCTCTAATTTAATTAATAAATTCAAAGTTATCGTATCAACGAGAGTGGCTGAGGCAAGTGACCAAGCTCCGTGTGTTCCGAGACCTTGTGAAATCGTCGAGCGCCTCGATTCTCGGGTAATCTGGACACGCTCGAAAAGTGAGAGTACGAGTAGCGAGTTGCAAATTATTCTCGACAAATAATGAGGGTGTAACTCCTGATAAGCCCCTGATCCGATTAAGTCGTAATTAATAAGGCACAACCAAATCCTAATCGGATCTTAATAATGGGTGTAACCCAATGAAGCCCTATTAAAAACTGAAATAGAACTGAATGTGCCTCCTGAGAACGGAGATGAGACTGAAGCCTCCTAGATGGAGTGATTGGACTACTAACCATTTTCTTTATGATTATTCCAGTCTTGCACTGGTCCTGTTCCTTTATTCTTTTCAGTTCAGAACTTTCAATTCAATTCTACTCCAGTCTCGTACTGGTCAAGTACTTTCAATTCAGTTCTACTCCAGTCTCGTACTGGTCAAGTACTTTTAATTCAGCTCTACTCCAGTCTCGTACTGGTCAAGTACTTCCAATTCAGCTCTACTCCAGTCTCGTACTGGTCAAGTACTTTCAATTCAGCTCTACTCCAGTCTCGTACTGGTCAAGTACTTTTAATTCAGCTCTACTCCAGTCTCGTACTGGTCAAGTACTTTCAATTAGCTCTACTCCAATCTCGTACTGGTCAAGTACTTTTTATTCAGTACTACTCCAGTTTCGTACTGGTCATGTTTCTTTCCAGCACTTTAAATAAGCAGCATAAACATCGCATTTGTCCTTATTGCAATTTACTATTATAATCCCGGGTCCGGCTCTGACGAGCAGTCGTTATTAAGGTTGAGCCTTAGTTGGGGATAACCGGAGTTGAGGTATTCCTCCAAGTCTAGCCCCAAATAAAGCGCTCCCACGCTCCTTGATGAAAGTAGAGCTAAACGCCACCGCCCGAAGTTTAAGCCTAGTAGGGCAGGCCGACGTATACCCGGTGTGTATTATGATTGCTATTTGTTTGATTGTTTGTAAATTTCTTGCGGTGAAATAGTGGCGGGCCAGTCCCTCCCACAGACCATTCGTACCGGTGCGGGAAGGTTGACGACTCAAGGCGACAGGGAGATGGGTACCACGGGTGACCGACCGTTTTATTCCCCGTTGGGTTTTCCTCCGCTGGTCGGCCAAAATGATTCGCTGGATGTCGCTCACATCCAAAAGTACACCAGGTTGTACGTTAGGGCCTGGGGTTGTGCGGTACGATCACCCCCAGAAGTGACAGGACTGGCCACTGTCACCGACGACCACACCGGTGAGGCCCGCGGGGCTCGCTACCCTGCTAGAACAGAAGCGGTCCAAACTATATCGACATAGGGTTTGTGTGCGCGGCTGTGAATGCCTACGGTATGTGCGCGGCTGTAAATGCCTGCGATAGAATTCAAGATATGAAAACATGTTGTGCTGTTGAGCTAGTAGAGCATTGTTATAACCGTTTTATATTATTGCTGCTTTTTCCGGTTATACTGCACTCTTTTATATTTGCTCCTAGCTGTTCATATATGGAATATTGTGCTAACCCTCTCGTGCTTCGGCTATTTACTTCTGTTGGGTGGGTGCGTGCTCGTCCCCAGGATGTGGATCCGGGGAGGAGATTTGTTTCCACTTAGCTCTGTGACTAACGGTTATTTGATTAACCATTCACAGGAGGTGGAGCACCGTAGTGACCCGCTGCCGCAGGAGATTACGCCAACAGCTAGGTCTACTCGAGCAGATGCAACCCCGCCGTCCCCAGAGTTTAGAGACGTGAGTTCCGCCGAGCAGCGTAGAGAAAGAGTATATGAGGATTATATATAGCACATGTATAGCCCACGGGCTTATATAAGTACTTAGGCTTCGGCCCTAGAACCGCTGTAATTTTGATATGTGATATATAAATCTGTAATGGTTTCCTGTTAATGCTTCCGCTATATTCTGATGGGTTGTGAATGTTATGATTCAAGCCAACCAAGGCAGCCATCTAGTGCTTGGACAGGGTGGATCGTTTCCCCTATGAGCACTGGGTGGGCATCTTGGGCCAATAGTACCCCCTCCGGCCCGACCCGGGCAAAAGGTTGGGGGGGGGTGCTACAAATGGATCAGAGCCATCACGATTCTTCCTTGTGGAGCAGTCTCAGGATCCCTTCGTCCCTTGCTTCGTTTTAGGTTCGGGACGAACCTTGCAGCGGAAGCCTGGTTAACCCTAGTGTAGAGGCTTAGGAATTCTATACTGTACGATAGTATGCCCATACACCGTTGTTTCCGCTTTGTCTGTCGTTTTTGCAAATTGCCACTACTTTTGCAAAAAACTGACACTCTTTCCTGTTACTTCTCTATATACCGGAGGACAGTAACGGGGGATCCTCGTCCAGAGGATATGTTCCAGCTACCCCACCACCAGACCCGGTCGCTCCCACGGCCGTACCGTTTGCCGAGACAGATATGGGGCAGACATTGACAACTATACTAGCGACTTTCCGTGATGCCCTTGCACAGCCGCCACGAGAGATGACCACACCCACCGATCTACTGACTACTTTTCGAGGACTGAGGCCTCCCCCTTTCAGGGGTACAGAGACGGCCATTCAGGTAGAGGAGTGGGTGGAGCGAGTGGATGAGCTGTTAGTAGGGATGATGTGCCCAGCTGTGGCAGCAGTTTCTTTGGTGGTGACCCTCTTGGAGGGATATGCGAGGGATTGGTGGAGAGCGGCTAGTCGCTCTACCTTTCGAGGTCGGCCGATGAGCACAATCCTTTGGCGAGAGTTCTCCATAGCTCTACTAGAGTTCTTTATCACAGATACAGACCGAGCTGCGCTACAAGAGAGGTTCCTGCTCATCCGACAGGGCAACCGCACTGTGGCAGAGTATGAGAGAGAGTTCATACACCTGGCACGCTTCGTCGGGAACTTGGCTGCCTCCGACAGGGATATAGCTTCCCGGTTCTATCGAGGACTACGAGATGACCTGAGGCAGGCCCTGATTATGCTTTCTCAGGCCACCTTCCACACTATAGCTACCCATGCGGCAGCCTTAGAGTTGGACCAACAGACAGTGGCTCAGCGATGCAGAGGTCAGGAAGAGCTCCCTCGAGACCAGAGGCGATACGGAGGAGTCGCTCCCCATAGACAGGATAGAGAGCGCAGGCAGCGACGCCGCATGCAGCCTTATAGGCACCCACCAGCACCCCCAGCACCCCCAGCTGCACAGCCAGACTTCAGACCAGCTCCAGCACCGCAGCCCCCACTAGTGGCCCGACGAGATGCTCCCTTCGCAGGGAACTGCTTCTTATGTCATCAGCCAGGACATATGAGGGCCTTTTGTCCTCAGGCGATGGGGAGACCCGGATTGGGAGCAGTTCAGGGTGGACAGCCGGCACGAGGGCAGGGTCGGAGAGGCCGCAGAGGTAGAGCTGGCAGGAGAGGCCAACATGGCCGAGCAGCACCCCAGGAGGCCTACGCACTCGACCTGCAGCACGGACCAGCCCCTGACGTAGTCATAGGTATATATCTTATGCGATAGAGAGATATCAAATCTGACTACTGATGTTGTATATTACTTATGTGTACTTATATCCTCTGTATTAGATAGTTGATATATATCTATATATATTTTCCCATGTCGTCAGGAATCTTGTTGGTAGAAGGACTTCCTGCCAAAACCCTTTTCGACACGGGAGCAACTCATTCTTTCGTCTCTCACGAATTCATCGCAAAATAAGGAAATGTTGTTCGTTTGACCGGACTATCTATACGAATCCGTTTATCGGACGGGTCGGATATGACTTCTACCGAAAAGTGCTCGTTCCAAGCTATGCTAGGTGAAGTAGAATTTGAAATCTACGCAACCATCCTAGCAATAACTGGATTCGACATTATTCTGAGAATGGACTGGTTGGCCGAGCACCAAGCCCAGATAAACTGTTCCACGCGAGAAGTCCGGCTACAGAACCCGAATGGCCAGACCGTCACGTTGACAGGTGTGCCCTCTGTCTCGCGTATCATCTTGACTTCTACGCAGATGGTGAAATCCGTCTGACAGAAGGACGAAGTATATCTTATCTACTTCGAGATGGAAGACAAATCCCAGGTGCTCGCCAAGGTTCCGGTAGTCCGCGACTTTCCGGATGTTTTCCCTGAGTCCCTCCTGGGATTGGCACCACAGCGAGAGGTCGACTTTCAGATCGAGCTCGTGACTGGAGCACGACCAGTATCTCGAGCCCCCTATCGGATGGCCCCAAGGGAGCCGACTGAACTAAAGATCCAGCTACAGGAACTAATAGATGCTGGATTCATCCGCCCTAGTTCCTCACCCTGGGGAGCCCCGGTACTTTTTGTCAAGAAGAAAGACGGGACTCTGCGACTATGCATCGACTACAGGGAGCGAAATAAGCTGACTGTACGCAATACCTACCCCCTCCCTAGAATCGATGAACTGTTCGATCAGTTGCAAGGTGCGTCCGTGTTTTCCAAGATGGACCTGAGATCCGGCTATTACCAGCTTCGAATCCGAGAGGAGGATATCCCCAAGACTGCCTTTAGCTCCCGATACGGTCTATATGAGTTCCTGGTGATGCCCTTCGGGCTCACTAACGCGCCTTCCGCCTTCATGGCCCTGATGAATAGAGTATTCGAACCTTTCTTGGATCACTTTGTCATCGTCTTCATAGATGACATCCTAATCTACTCGAAGACCAAGACGGACCATACCCGGCACCTTCAGATGGTGTTATTAAAGCTCCGGGAACACTCTCTCTTCGCCAAATTCAGTAAATGTGAATTCTTGCTAGAAGAAATTGGATTCTTGGGCCACACAATAAACAAGGAGTGGCAGTAGACCAAGCCAAGGTCCAGGCGGTACAAAATTGGACGTCACTCAGGACGGCTGCGGATATCCGGAGTTTCCTCGGTCTTGCCAGATACTACAGGAAGTTTGTCGAGGGTTTTTCCAAGATCGCCCTACCCCTAACTGCTCTCACCAAGAAGGACGTCACATTCCGATGGACGCCAGAGTGCGAGGCAGCGTTTGTCGAGCTGAAGAAGCGGCTGACTTCTGCGCCAATCCTTACGATCCCCACAGGGACCGAGGGATTCCAAATCTACACCGATGCTTCCCTGAAGGGATTGGGAGCAGTCCTAATGCAGCACAGCAAGGTAGTGGCCTACACTTCGCGGCAATTAAAGCCGCATGAATTAAACTACGCGGCGCATAATTTAGAGTTGAGCGCCGTCGTCTTCGCCCTTAAAATATGGAGGCATTATCTGTACGGAGTAAGATGTGAGATCTTCTCCGATCACAAGAGCCTCAAGTATATCTTCACGTAGAAAGAGCTGAACCTCCGGCAGCGCCGATGGCTGGAATTCTTATGCGATTACGACTTCGCTCTCCAATATCACCCCGAGAAGGCTAACAGAGTTGCTGACGCCTTGAGCCGCCAGCCTGCAATAAGCGGGAGTTGGATGGAGCAGATCCCTAAAGAACTCTTCCAGTCTTTGATAGACATGGAGATTACCCTGGTTTCCCGAAGAGATCCGGAAGAGTACTACTCGCAGCTGTATTGGATGGAAATCCAATGCGACATCCGGGACCGGATACGAGAAGCCCAGAAGATCGACCCAGAGGTGATACCGATCATCCGATCTCTGCAAGGAGGGGCACAAGAGGATTATAAACTGCATGACGGGATTCTGCAATTCAAGCATCACATATTTGTTCCCACTATTGGAGGGATTCGTGAAGAAATTTTGCAAGAGGCCCATCAGTCCAGGTACTCGATCCACCCTGGCGTAGTTAAGATGTACGTGGACTTGCGCAGGACCATTTACTGGCCTGGAATGAAAAGAGATGTCACCAACTTCGTGGCCCGGTGCCAGACCTGTCAGAAGGTCAAAGCCGAATGTCGCAGTCCAAGAGGCCTATTACAGCCCCTGCCGATACCAGAATGGAAGTTTGAAGACATCTCCATGGACTTCGTCCACGGCCTACCTCGATCCCGCGCTGGGAATGACTCAATATGGGTGGTCGTAGATCGACTCACCAAGGTAGCACGGTTCATTCCAAACTGACAAGGTGATGGAGTAGATATCCTGGCCAAGATGTTCCTAGAGCAAGTGGTAGGATTCCACAGAGTACCAAAGTCCATCGTGTCAGATCGTGACGGGCGTTTCACATCTAAGGAGTGGAGGCGGGTGCAGGCGTATTTGGGAACCAAGTTGGCCTTCATCACTGCCTTCCACCCGCAGACAGACGGACAGACGGAGAGGACGAACCAGACGATGGAGGATCTTCTTCAACTGTGCATAGTGGAGCACAATGAGCCATGGGAGCAGTTGTTGCCGTTGGTCGAATTTTCATATAATAACAGCTACCAGGCTAGCATTAAGATGGCTCCGTACGAGGCATTGTATGGAAGGCGTTGCCGAACCCCGTTGACTTGGGCTCAGGAAGAGGACCCGGAAGCCTTGGGAGTGGCTTACATCGATGACACTACGACAACGATACGACTGATTCAGGAGCGAATGCGGGAAGCGCAAAGCCGGCACGCTAAGTACTATGATGCGCGACACCGACCGGTGGAGTTCAGCATGGGGGAAATGGTGTTTTTGAAAATAAAGCCCATGCATGGTGTCTCCCGGTTGAGGAAGCAGAAAAAGTTAGATCCCCGCTTCTTGGGCCCCTATCCGATGATAGAGCGTGTTGGCCCCGTCGCCTATCGTTTGGCCTTGCCCCTAGAGTTGGGGAATCTTCACGATGTGTTTCATGTCTCTTCCTTGAGACGAGTCCTCCGGCAACCAGAGCAGTACCTTCCTACTCCCCCGGTGCAGCTACAGTCAGATAAATCCATCCGGCTCGAACCCGTCAGACTAGTGGATTATAAGGTCAAGACACTACGCAACAAAACCATTCCGATGGATAAGGTGTTATGGTCAAACTGCGGACGAGAAGAGTTCACGTGGGAACCTGAAGTACTCCTCCGAGAAAAGCACCCAGAGCTCTTTCCCCAGGTATGTTACTTTTTCCCCCTACTTCGAGCAAATTTTCGGGGACGAAAATCCTTTTATTTTTATTGGATTGTAACATCCCGACTTTTATTAGGCCACCAGAGCTCTAGTTGGCCCAATAAAAGTGGCCCGGACCCTACCCATGACCCGGTGAGGGGTAACCCAAGGTAGGAAATAGAGCTAGAGGACTCCGAATTGAGTTCCGTCAGTTCCTGTGGCCTCGTATAGTCAATACGAGCGCATCAGAACTCGTTCAGTTGAACCCCGCGGTCATATAGTGGATTTGACCATTCCTCGCAGAACGTCGTGAAAATGAGATTGTTAGATATTGACATAGAGAACTCCGATTTGAGTTCTGTCAATTCCTATGACTTCGTATAGTTAATACGAACGTATCGGAACTCGTTGCATCGCGATTCGAAGCCTAACGATGATTATGAGCGTTTTGACCGTTTTAGCACGCTGCGACACGCAAATATCAGACTTTCCACAAACGAACTCTGATTCGACCCCGGTCAGTGGCGTTGGACTCGTATGGTCAATACGAAGTCAACAAAAGTCGTTCCGGTTAATTTCGACGACAATTGGTCAACTCGTGGTCAAATCAAGCATAATCGTGCACCGAAAAGCGTGCACACACCAATTGTGACACGACATCCGAACTTTGACCCAACCCCGACGGCTTGGACACACTTTGACTTTGACCAGCATGGGGGACCCACTCCATGGTTGACTTTGGTCAAACCCCCCTAAAAATCCATTTTTGGATTTTTCTCCAAATAAGAGCCCACCTCCTCTCCATGGATGGATAGCCCTTGCCCCCCTACACACTTTGGGCCCCCCAAACAGCAAACAACCCACCCTAGGAGAGTGGAGGCCCACCACTACCCCTCATCTCCTCTCTTTCTCCCCTTCTTTCTTAAGGCCCAAGCCCATGAGGGGCTAACCTCATTTCCCACATGGGGAAATGAGTTTGAGCCTCCAGCTGTCCATGGACAGCTGGAGGGTGGAGATTAATCCCTCCCTAAGGAGGGATTAATCCCACATCTTAGAGGAGAGGAGAAGCCCTCCCCCCAAGTTTATATAAAGGCCCCCCTCTCCATGTAATCCTACACCAGCCCAGAGGGCAACTCCCCCACCCCTTCTCCCCCTCTGCCGGAGCTCTGGTGGCCGGAAAAAGGCAAGCCAAGGAGCTCCTCCCCCTCCTCCACCACCTTAAGCCATGTCCGACCAAGCCGGCCCCTCCCGAGCCCGCCAAACCCAGGTAGAAGCTTTCTCCCTCCCCCTTCTCCATTTTGGACGTCTTGCATGGCGCTCCCGGCGGCCGGAGCACCGCCGCCGTCACCCCCTCCCCTCCCGTTTACACAAAAAAATAGCTCCGGCGGCGGCCGGCGGCGGCGGGCCGCCGGACCATCGCCGGAGGGAGCGCCCACCACCGGGCAGTCTGCCGGTGGTGGAGCCACGGCCGGCCGGTGGCCGGCCGGCGGCGGGGGAAGGCCCGTAAGGGCGGCGGAATACGTACATCGGGAGGGAAAACGATAATGAACAGTGTTTCCATTTTATAATTTTTATTATTATAATATTATAATATTATAATAAGGGGTTTGATTTTTTAGAGGCTAAGATAGAGCCCTCATGAAAAAGTTTTGAACATGAAAATTGTTCCCTTCAATGAGATCAGTCTCCACAAAAATTTTGAGAATTTTTGAAGTTGATTTGATATTTTTAAAATCATAAATAAAATTTGTTTGGACAAATTAAAGGCCTAAAGCTCTTCGAACAATTATGAAAATTTTTCTAGACTCATTTTAGACCCCCCCCCCTTATAGGTTGTATCAAAATTTGGGGTCATGGGGATAAGCTTTGATATTTTTCCTAAAATCTGGAAGCCTAGGGTCGCGTTCGGAAATTATTACGCTCATTTTCTTCGAAAATGAAATTGGAGCGTGCGACCGTCCTCTCTAATTTAATTAATAAATTCAAAGTTATCGTATCAACGAGAGTGGCTGAGGCAAGTGACCAAGCTCCGTGTGTTCCGAGACCTTATGAAACCGTCGAGCGCCTCGACTCTCGGGTAATCTGGACACGCTCGAAAAGTGAGAGTACAAGTAGCGAGTTGCAAATTATTCTCGACAAATAATGAGGGTGTAACTCCTGATAAGCCCCTGATCCGATTAAGTCGTAATTAATAAGGCGCAACCAAATCCTAATCAGATCTTAATAATGGGTGTAACCCAATGAAGCCTTATTAAAAACTGAAATAGAACTGAATGTGTCTCCTGAGAATGGAGATGGGACTGAAGCCTCCTAGATGGAGTGATTGGACTACTAACCATTTTCTTTATGATTATTCCAGTCTTGCACTGGTCCTGTTCCTTTATTCTTTTCAGTTCAGAACTTTTAATTCAGTTCTACTCCAATATCGTACTAGTCAAGTACTTTCAATTCAGTTCTACTCCAGTCTCGTACTGGTCAAGTACTTTTAATTCAGCTCTACTCCAGTCTCGTACTGGTCAAGTACTTCCAATTCAGCTCTACTCCAGTCTTGTACTGGTCAAGTACTTTCAATTCAGCTCTACTCCAGTCTCGTACTGGTCAAGTACTTTTAATTCAGCTCTACTCCAGTCTCGTACTGGTCAAGTATTTTCAATTAGCTCTACTCCTGTCTCGTACTTGTCAAGTACTTTTTATTCAGTACTACTCCAGTTTTGTACTGGTCATGTTTCTTTCCAGCACTTTAAATAAGCAGCATAAACACCGCATTTGTCCTTATTGCAATTTACTATTATAATCCCGGGTCCGGCTCTGACGAGCAGTCATTATTAAGGTTGAGCCTTAGTTGGGAATAACCGAAGTTGAGGTATTCCTCCAAGTCTATCCCCAAATAAAGCGCTCCCACGCTCCTTGACGAAAGTAGAGCTAAGCGCCACCACCCGAAATTTAAGCCTAGTAGGGCAGGCTGACGTATACCCGGTGTGTATTATGATTACTATTTGTTTGATTGTTTGTAAATTGCTTGCGGTGAAATAGTGGCGGGTCAGTCCCTCCCACAGACCGTTCGTACCGGTGCGGGAAGGTTGATGACTCAAGGCGACAGGGAGATGGGTACCACGGGTGACCGGCCGTTTTATTCCCCGTTGGGTTTTCCTCCGCTGGTCGGCCAAAATGATTCGCTGGATGTCACTCACATCCAAAAGTACACCAGGTTGTACATTAGGGCCTGGGGTTGTGCGGTACGATCACCCCCCAGAAGTGGCAGGACTGACCACTGTCACCGACGACCATATCGGTGAGACCCGCGGGGCTCGCTACCCTGCTGGAACAGAAGCGGTCCAAACTATGTCGGCATATGGTTTGTGTGCGCGGCTGTGAATGCCTGCGGTATGTGCGCGGCTGTAAATGCCTGCGATAGAATTCAAGATATGAAAACATGTCTTGTTATTGAGCTAGTAGAGCATTGTTATAACCGTTTTATATTATTGTTGCTTTTTCCGGTTATACTGCACTCTTTTATATTTGCTCCTAGCTGTTCATATATGGAATATTGTGTTAACCCTCTCGTGCTTCGGCTATTTACTTCTGTTGGGTGGGTGCGTGCTCGTCCCCAGGATGTGGATCCGGGGAGGAGATTTGTTTTCACTTAGCTCTGTGACTAACGGTTATTTGATTAACCATTCACAGGAGGTGGAGCACCGTAGTGACCCGCTGCCGTAGGAGATTACGCCAGCAGCTAGGTCTACTCGAGCAGATGCACCCCCGCCGTCCCCAGAGTTTAGAGACGTGAGTTCCGCCGAGCAGCGTAGAGAGAGAGTATATGAGGATTATATATAGCACATGTATAGCCCACGGGCTTATATAAGTACTTAGGCTTCGGCCCTAGAACCGCTGTAATTTTGATATGTGATATATAAATCTGCAATGGTTTCCTGTTAATGCTTCCGCTATATTCTGATGGGTTGTGAATGTTATGATTCAAGCCAACCAAGGCAGCCATCTAGTGCTTGGACAGGGTGGATCGTTTCCCCTATGAGCACTGGGTGGACGTCTTGGGCCAATAGTACCCCCTCCGGCCCGACCCGGGCAAAAGGTTGGGGGGGTGCTACAGGTGCGATCTTTTACCTTCCAAGTAAATGGGGGACAGTCTCTACTTGAGTCGGAGCGACCCATTAGCCCGAAGTAGGCTTCATCATCATCACTGGAGTCTGACGAATCAGATTCACTCAGTGTCTTTGGCTTTTTAGCAATGTAGCTCCTCTCCTTCTTCTTATCTCTAGAGGACTTGTGCTCCTCTCCTTTTCCCTTATCTCTCTTGCTTTGGCTGCAGTCAGCAATGATATTGTCTGGCTTATTGCATCCAAAGCAAATAATGTCAGCAGAGCGATATTTGTTCTGTTTAGACTCATACCTGTCAGAAGAGTAATTCTTCTTCTGATGTCTGGAGGAGGAGCCGTCTCTCTTTCTTTGATTCCTCATCTTGAGGAACTTCTTGAACTCTCGAGTGATGAAGGAGAATTCTTCTTCAGATAGCTCTGAGCCGGAAGAGCATGGCTCAAAGTCTTCTTCCTCATCCTTTTTCCAAGAGCGGGACGAGGCTGCACCCTTTCCTTTCCTTGAGGGATTGGCTTTCAGGGCTACAGTCTTTTCTTTGGCAGCGGCCTTATCGGCTTCTTCTTCAGCTTTTCTGGTGTTCAGCTGAAGCTCATAGGACATAAGCTTCCCAAAAAGAATCTGGGGATCAGTTTCTGCCAGCTTGCCAAACTCTTTGATGACGCAGATCTTGGTGTCCCATTCCTTAGTAAGGGATCTAAGGAATTTGTCATTTAGTTTACCATTGGTCAACACTCTACCATATCCCTTCAGGGCATTGACGATCTTCAGTAAGTTCTCGAAAGTCACTCCAATTTCTTCCTTGGGACCTTGCCTGAAGACCTCATACTTTTAGTTCAGAAGGGATCTTCGATAATCCCTTACTTCATCTGTGCCTTCCATCAGAATGATCAGGCAGTGCAAGATGTCCTTAGCAGTCCTATAGTTGCTAAAATTCTGCATCATTGAATCATCGATGACGCTCACTAGAATGTTTTGAGCTTTCTTGTCTAGTCCGACAAGCACCATCTCATCCTTATCCATTTCGGAGAGCTTCTTGGGAACCATCTTGGTCGGATCAATGGTGGAGGCCTTAGTGGGGATATAAGGTCCCTCCTCCACTATCATGAAGAGTCGGGAGTCGACTGCTTCCATGTAGAACCTGATCCTTTCCTTCCAGATGGGAAAGTTCAGCTTGGTTAATACTGGGATCTTTCCTGAATACTTGAGTCCGTTCATTCCCAAGATCTTCTTTCTTCTTGACACTAGACACATGATCTTACTCAAGGTGTTAACCTTACTGATGAGGAACCTCCCTCTGATACCACTTGAAAGTCTCTAGTGTCGACTAAATCTACCTATGAGGGGGGGGGGGGAATAGGTGTCGTGCAGTCTTTTACAGAATTAAATTTACCTGCACAAATTAACAAACAGAGCACAGAAAACACACAAAGAGTTATAGTGATTCCCGATTTGGGTACGTCCACTTTCCCCCTTCGACCTATCTCCTACAAAGGGACAACTCGGTCACTTCTCCAAACGGATTGAAATCCAATCCTCACATTACGGAAGGAACCCTTCCAACAAAGGAGTCACAACTCCACCACGGGTTGCATCCAACCCTTACAACAAGGAATGAAAATTCCTTTACAACAAACCAAAATAGAATGTAAAAGAAAATACAAACAAGGCTTTTGGAGATTCCGATGTCCTTCTTCGTTCGTTGTAGCTTGCACAAAAAATACGAAGAGTCCACAATCAGATTTCTCTCTTGGAATGGGTCTTCTCAAGATCGGCGGCGGCAAGTGATTGTGGCGGCGATACTTTGTAGATCCAAACTTCTTGACAAAGCAAGCAAGGTCTACGAACGATCTCAGTCGGATCAGTCGTCTCAACCAATTCGGAATGGAGAACAAATCTCGTTCAACAAATCAGAAGACAAGAGATCTCAAGAGAGATGTGTGAGACGCTCGGCTTGCCTCGGTACTATCGTCGGAAGATCAAAGAAGATCGGAGTTCAGCGGCGACGACGAGCTTGCGAGCGGCTACAGGCAATCGGCGTTTTCCGCGATCGGCTAGGGCACGACGTCGGCTGCTTTTGATTTCGCGTGAATAGTTGTGTGTAGAATTTCAAAATACGCGTATATATATACCCTGATCAAACCCAAAAGACCATTGTGGGGCCCACAAGGAGAAACCATATCCCCGGCCGAAACAGCGCACGACAAGTTAGTTCGGGCCAGCGAGCGAGGAAATTTGCCTAAGGCAAAATCAGCGGGAATCGTTGGTGATTCCCGTCGATGTCGGCGGGAATCACTCACGATTCCCGTCGATTTTGCCTTGGCAGAATCCCTGTTTGAAAATTGTCAGCCGGAAGAATTCGGCGGGAGAGGCTAACTGATTCTTTACGAATCGGCGGGAATCACTTAGCGATTCCCGTCGATTTTGACTTAGAAGAGTTTTCTCTCTTCCTTCTTTTAATGACTTGGTCTTTAACCCATCTTTGCTCCTTCTTCTGCTCTTGATCTACCTTGACCCTGTACTTGAAAATAAGTACAGTCCAATAGAGAGAGCGCATGTGAGTCAACACACTGATCTACTCAATGAGGGATTACGTTGTGCAGACCCGTGTATATTGACCCACTGCACCCTGACATTGGTGTGTACTTAGCATGGAATAGCTGCAAGCACAACTTGATAGAAATGTCAAATACATTGTCAATTCAACTTAGCTTGACTGGAGTCTTCTTCAAATACAGGTAATTGTGGATACAATACCCAACAGTTACCTCATGACGGGGGATCTTGAAGGAGATGGAGGCGGGTCCCCGAACCTGGGGGGATATGTCGGGAGGGCAGAGTTCATGACATCCATTGGGGTGATCATGGACATTCTGAAGCAGATCTCACAGAGAGGAGAATGTGAGACCCCTCCACCCCAGGTGCCAGGTCTCGCGCCCCGCGAGGGATCGACCAGGAAAGAATAGGCGAGGACGCACCTGGGAGGCGACCAGGAAAGGAGATAGTGGTAGAAGGCAACCGACGAGACGTGGAGGGTAGAGAACTTTTCGCCAGCCCAGCGAGTGCCATCTCGCCTGGAGGGATGGTCGAGCGAGTGGAGACGGTGAGACCCCCGACGAGAGGGTCTCCTTTCTGCTAGTTGATCCTCTCGGCACCCGTCCCGGAAGGGTTCCACGAGCCCGAGATGACCTACTATGTGGGGAAGGACGATCCCCTCCAGCACCTACAGTTGTTCGAAGATGCAGTCTCCATCAGACCAATGACGGACGCTTTTAAGTGCCGCCTTTTTGCCATCACCCTGAAGGACAAGGCTAGGGATTGGTTCCACCAACTCCCAGCGGGGTCGATTTACGGCTTCGAGGACCTGAGCAGAGGCTTCCAGCTACGCTTCTCGACCTCTAAGAAGAGGAAGAAGAACCCGGAGTCCATTTTCTTGATTAAGCAGAATGCCGATGAGTTTTTGGCTCAGTATGTGGACCGCTTCCAGGAGGAGATTGTAGACATCCAGGAGATGCCTGGTTTCGCTCTCCAGATTGCTTTCACTATGGGGCTAAAGGAGAGATTTTTTAAGATGAGCCTGACCAGGAAGCCGCCATTGTCATTCGAGGGATTGATGGAGAAGGCGGCGAAGGAAATAGCCATGGAGGCAGCAAACCCGACCTTTGCTAGGAAGTTGGCAAGACTGACGGATGTGGAAAAGAGGGAACTGGGAGGAGCGAGGCAGCAGGAGGGAAGGAGAAGGGAGGAGCCAAGGGGGCCAGCGCATCCAGAACTGGGTTGGAGGCAGCCAGGAGGTCCTGTTCAAGGACAAGGGAGGGGCCCTCCCAGGGAGGAAGAAACTATTATCCAGGAAAGGGAAGGTTTAATCCGTTAGGGTGGGGGCATGGTCCGAGGCCACTCCCACCCCCTCCTCAGCAAGCAATGGCCATCGGTCGAGGGAGAGGAAGAAGAAGAGAGCGAGGAAGAGCGGGAGCAGGAGCAGGAGCAGGGAGGAGGAGGAACCCCCAAGAGGGGAGGCAGGATGGGGGGGGGTAGACTTGCCGTATTGTGACTTGCATGAGGAGGAAGGCCACGCGACGGCTACCTGCCCAGAGTTTCTGGAATTGAAGGGGAGAAGAGCAGCGGGGGAGCAGCAGCTACCAGTGCGGATTGTAGAGGTGACTGGAACCGGGGAGGAGGACCGGTGTGTGGATCGATCAGATATAGGGGATCGAGGGGGGATCAGGGTGATCCACGGGGGGGGGGGGGGATCGAGGCTACCCGCAAGGACAGCCTCTACACCATGTACCGTCGGAGCGTCTCCTCGACATCGCAAGCCCTGCCCCCGGATGAGAAATTACTTTTTCCAGGAGGGACCTACCAGATCACAAAGATCCCTTCTACGATGCGCTGGTGATCAGGATCGCCATCGAAAACTTCACGGTATCCAGAATCTTGGTGGATAATGGGAGCTCTGTAAATGTTATCTTAAAAAAGGCGTTCAATGAGATGAGATTGGAAGCCAGGAGAGTGTTGGCGGCAGACAGACCGTTGTTTGGATTCTCAGGAGAGCGGAAGGAGGTTGAGGGAGGAGTAGGGCTCCAGGTCACCCAGGGGGCTGTCTAGAAACTGCCGCTTTGTGATAGTGGACGCCCCCAACAGTTACAACGCGATCTTTGGGCACCTTTTAATCAGCGCCTTCAGGTGCGTGCCATCCTCATTACATCAGTGTTTGAAGCTCAATTCAGGGGGGACCCAGATCAGGGTGCGAGGAGATCCGAAGGCAGCCCGAGAATGTTATGTGACGACAGTAAACACCATCTTATATAAGGGTGATGGAGAAGAACTAGAGAGGAGGATGGAGCGAGAGGAGCAGGAGGATAGAGAGGTGGCTGGAGTAGAGAGAGGCATTGCAGGGGAGCCAGAGATGGTGGGAGAGCAGGTGGACGGAGAGGAGCAGGAGGAGAGAGAGGTGGCTGGAGCAGAGAGAGGCATTGTGGTGGAGCCAGAGATGGCGGGAGAGCAGGTGGATAGAGGAGAGAAGGTGGACGGAGATGAGCAGGAGGAGAGAGAGGTGGCTGGAGCAGAGAGAGACATTGCGGTGGAGCTAGAGATGGCGGGAGAGCAGGAAGGTAGGAGGGAGGTAGAAGGTGCCAAGGGAAGGAAAAGGAAGATGGGGGAAGTGAGGGAGTCGTCTGGAAAGGAGACTCAGCCGGAAGGGAGGAAGGGATCATTGCCAGGAATGAGTCCCGAAAAAGAGAGGGGGAGGACCTTGGAGAGGGTGGTTGTTGTTGACGAAGAGCGGGAAGTGGTGGAGAGTAGGTCAAGGGAGCAGGAGAAAAATCTGAGGGAGCAAGAAGAAGAGGAGGAGCCTTCGAGGCTGAGGGAAGCAGTGGAGGTTCTGGAGATGGACATCCTCACGAAGGATGGGCGAAAAGAGAATATCAAGGTCAGCAGAGAGCTCACCCCCAAGGATCAGGAATAGATCTGGAGGTGTGTGCAAGAGAACATCGATGTATTCGCCTGGAGTGCAGCTAACATGCCAGGGGTCGATGCGGATGTGGCGTGCCACCGCCTCAACCTCGACCCCAAGGTCCGCCCCATACAACAGAAAAAGAGAGCCATCACTTCCAAGATGGTCAGGCCTATCAGAGAAGAGGTGGAGAAGCTACTCTGGGCGGGGTTCATATCTACGAATAGGTATCCGGGGTGGGTAAGCAATGTTGTAATGGTGAAGAAAGTGGAGGGGAAATGGAGAATGTGTATCGACATCTCTCTTTTAAATAAAGCATGCCCGAAGGATTGTTACCCTCTGCCTCGAATCGACGCGCTGGTTGATTCAGCCGTCGGTTTTCCACTAATGAGTTTTTTAGATGTCTTTTCAGGGTACCACCAGATACGCATGCACCCCCCGGACATCAAAGACGTCACCTTCGTCACCGAGGATGGGTACTTCAGTTACAATATGATGCCCTTCGGATTGAAGAACACAGGGGCTACCTACCAAAGAATGATGGACCGCATATTTCGGGAGCAGAAAGAGCGGAACCTCGAGGTCTACGTAGATGACCTGATGATTAAGAGTCGAGACCTCAAGTCCCACGTCTTGGACCTGCAAGAAACTTTTAGAACTATAATAAAATATAAAATGAGACTCAACCCTCTAAAATGTGTATTCGGGGCCAGCAGGGGGAAGTTTTTAGGGCACCTCCTCACTCCTTCGGGAGTGGAGCCTAATCCAGATAAGGTAAAAGCAATCCTGGAGCTGGAATCTCATAAGAATGCTAAGGAGGTCCAACGTCTTACTGGTAAGTTGGCAGGGTTGAGCAGGTTCTCCAGGGCAGGAGAGAGGTGTTCCTCCTTCTTTCGAACTCTGAGGGATTCGAGTGGACCCCCGAATGCGAGAAGGCCTTCCTAGCTCTGAAGCAATAGCTTACCCAGAAGCCGCTACTTCAAGGGCCGCGAGAGGGGGAGAGTTTGTTCCTCTACTTAGGAGTAGGGATAGGGGAAGTTAGCTCGGTCCTCGTGCGAGAAGAAGGAAAGAGGCAGTTCCCCATATATTATGTGAGCAGGGTTCTCAAAAAGGAAGAGCTAAAGTACCCCATCCTTGAAAAGTTAGCCTTCGCCCTAATCATGTCAGCCCGGAAGCTCAGGCCATACTTCCAAGCCCATTCGATTCAGGTCGTGACGGACCACCCTCTCAGCTGCATTCTAGAGGGGGTGGAGCATTCAGGGAGGTTAGCCAAGTGGTCGATAGAGCTTAGTGAGTTCGACCTCGCCTACGTCCTTCGGGTAGCTATCAAGACGCAGGTGGTGGCAGATTTCTTAGCAGATTATGTGGTTGAGATCAAAGAGGCGGAGACATCTCCCGTGGTGGCTTGGGAAATGCTAGTGGACGGGGCCTCGGGCAAAATTTCTTTTGGAGGCAGGGTGGTTCTAACAAGTCCCGAGGGGACCAGAATCGAGCAGGCTTTAAAGATCCATTTCGCCCTCACAAATAACCAGGTCGAGTATGAAGCAATCATCGCCGGGCTCAGGCTGGCTCGTGAGTTGGGCATACAGGACATCAGAGTCTCCACGGATTCTCTGGTGGTCGCGGGGCATATCAACGAAGAGTTTGAAGTGAGGGAACCGACCCTCCAGTTGTACCTAATAAAGATAAAAGGCATCATCAGGCAGTTCCATAGCTTCTCAATCCAACACGTCCCGAGGGAGGAGAATACTAGGGCAGACCTGCTCGCTAAGCACGACACTCAGGCCGGAGGGACTAGGACAGAACTCCTTAGAACTTCTATAGAGGAAGGGGAGTTAATGGAAGTAGACCAGGAGGGGTCCTGGATGGACCCATTTATGATGTTCTTGACGTCGGGACATCTACCTGAGGGTGATCTTGAGAAGAAGCGGGTCAGGTACAAGTCAGCCTATTACCTGCTGAGGGAAGGGATCCTTTATCGAAAAATGTTGTCGGGCTTACTAGCTCGGTGTGTGTCCGAGAAAGAGGCGTCAAGGGTACTGGAGGAAGTTCACTCGGGGGAATGCGGAAGCCACTCAGGGAGTCGGACCCTGGAAGGGAGGGTGCTGAGGTAGGGCTACTTTTGGCCTACCCTCAGGAAGGATGCTGAGGAATTCACAAGGAGATGTAGAAAGTGTCAGGAGTTCGACCCACTGCAACTCCTCCCGGCGCAGAGATTACGCACGACAACGGCTCCATGTCCCTTCGCCATATGGGGGCTGGACCTAGTAGGCCCGTTTCCCCAAGCCAGTGGTCAGAGGAAGTTCCTGCTGGTCATGGTGGATAAATTTTCGAATTGGTTGGAGGTGAAGGCCTTGACAAAGGTGACGACGCAGGTGGTCAAGAACTTTGTATGGGGAGAAATTACCTGCCGGCACGGGCTCCCTTTGGCTATTGTCACGGATAACGGGCCAAAGTTTGCTAGTAGAGAATTTGTATACTTTTGTGTCCAGCTTGACATAGATCTTCGGTTCGCCTCAGTTCATCACCCCCGAAGCAATGGATAGGTAGAAGTCGCGAACAAGATCATCGTGAACCTCTTGAAGAAGAAGGTAGAAAACCTGAGGGGAAGTTGGGTGGAGCAGCTCCCCTCCGTTCTTTGGGCTCTGAGGACTACACCAAATACCGCCATAGGAGATACACCCTTCAGACTCTCCCATGGCTCGGAGGCTATCATACCTATAGAATTCGAGGATGAGTCCCCTAGGGTGACAACAGCAAGGAGAGGAGATGAAGGATGGAGAGAGGACAATGGGGAAGAGAAGAAGCTCTCTCTCGACCTGGTAGAGGAGCTCAGGGAGCTAGCGTCAATTCGGCAGGAGGAAGTCAAGCGCCGAATATCCAAGTACTTTGATAATCACGTCAGGATAAAACAGTTCCAAAAGGGTGACTTGGTCCTCAAAAAGGTAGGTGTCGCAGGCAGGGGAGCCTCTGTGGGGAAGCTCAACCCCAATTGGGAGGGTCCCTTCATTGTAAAGGAGGTCTTGAAGTCAGGAGGGTACCACCTCCAGGATGTGGACTGGATACCCCTGTATCGCGCCCGAAGCGGTGATGATCTAAAGAGATTCTACCCTAATGTTATACCTTTTTGAATTTATTTGAACATCTCTAAAGATCTTACTATTTGTATGCATGACATGATTTTTCAATACAATGCGCTTCGAGGTAACCTTCTTTGAAAGATGAGATTACTGTGGTTGAGGAGAGGAGACCCCGAGAAGACCCGCTGACCAGGCTCCCACCAAGCTGGAAGGGCTGTAGGCTCACTCGGTGGTTGGAGTTGGTTGAGGAGAGGAGACCCTGAGAAGACCCGCTGACCAGTCTCCCATCAAGCTGGTAGGGCTGTAGGCTCACTCGGTGGTTGGAGTTGGTTGAGAAGAGGAGACCCCGAGAAGACCCACTGACCAGGCTCCCATCAAGCTGGCAAGGCTGCAGGCTCACTCGATGGTTAGAGTTGGTTGAGGAGAGGAAATCTCGAGAAGACCCGCTGACCAGGCTCCCACCAAGCTGACAGGGCGTAGGCTCACTCGGTGGTTGGAGATGGTTGAGAAGAGGAGACCCCGAGAAGACCCGCTGACCAGGCTCCCAGCAAGCTGGCAGGGCTGTAGGCTCACTCGGTGGTTGGTGTTGGTTGAGAAGAGGAGACCCCGAGAAGACCCGCTGACCAGACTCCAATCAAGCTGGCAGGGTTGTAGGCTCACTCGGTGGTTGGAGTTGGTTGAGGAGAGGAGACCCCGAGAAGACCCGCTGACCATCAAGCTGGTAGGGCTGTAGGCTCACTCGGTGGTTGGAGTTGGTTGAGGAGAGGAGACCCCGAGAAGACCCGCTGACCAGGCTCCCATCAAGCTGGCAGGGCTGTAGGCTCACTCGATGGTTGGAGTTGGTTGAGGAGAGGAGACCCTGAGAATACCCGCTGACCAGGCTCCCATCAAGCTGGCAGGGTTGTAGGCTCACTCGGTGGTTGGAGTTAGTTGAGGAAAGGAGACCCCGAGAAGACCTGCTGACCAGACTCCCATCAAGCTGGCAGGGATATAGGCTTACTCAGTGGTTGGAGTTAGATAAGGAGAGGAGACCCCAAGAAGACCCCTCACCAGGCTCCCATCAAGCTGGCAGGGCTGTAGGCTTACTCGGTGGTTGGAGAGGGTTTCAGAGGAGATCCGGGAAGTGGTTGTGAAACAATAACAAGAGAGGGGAGCCTCGAAGGAAAAAACCACACTATTGGTCAGCAAGAGGAAAGGACTCTGATCGTAAAGGAGTAGGAAAGCTCCCTGCCCAAGAAAAAAGGGATGGGACTGACCCTTCAAGACCACTCGCTCTGAGAGGTATCAAGGAGCGAGACGAGAAGGGGGAAAAGGCGCTTCCATGCGCGAGAACGACGGGGGCATGGTGATCGGCCCAGGTTTGCTCCCGCTAGAAGGCGAGACGAGCGGCGACCCTGTCTCACAAATGAACGGATCCTCAGATCTCGCAAACAATCGAAACAAGAGGAAAAAAGAGAACTAGCCCTAAAGCGACACAGGGGTAATATATATATACGCAACACATCCAGTAAGTAGTCCAATACCAAAATTACATCTGTTACAAAAAGAAGCATCAGAAGTAAAAGAAAAGTAGAGCTCTGGAAGCTTTAATCCTTCTCGCTGGCCGACGAGCCTTCTCCCTCGCCGTAGATCTCCGGCACAAGGTCGCAGGCGGTAACATACTCGCAATCATCCCTGATGACACCAATCTCACACATCATCTTCTGGATAAGCTCGACGCAGTTCTTGTAATACCCCATTTTTTTTCTTTTTCAAACCCCGAGGTCTTATGCCCAGAATCGCCGTTTTGGGGTGGCATCAACACTTGGGAAGGCCGCCACTACAAAACGCCGATTCTGCCTGCCTTTTTGATCATCAAAGAGTAAGTAGTAATCATAAACTGAAGTAATGATCTAGTCCACAAACATCATATATAAGATGAGAACTCACAGTAGTCCACATATATAGAAAAGAGAGAGTACTAAAATAGAATAGTACGAATGAAACATAAACGGGCTTAAGCCCGGTACATCAGATCCTCACTACAAACACTCGTGGAAGCTAAGTAATCTAATCACTGACTAAACTAGTAGTCGGTGCTCCTGTGCTAGACTGGCCCACCTCAATGTGCACCGTACTCCGCTGGTGCTGGTCCCTGTCCCCCATCCGGAGCCCCTGTAATGTTGTGGTCTAAAAACCATTAGTCATAAAGACTAAGCCCTATCATCCCCTACCCCTTCCCCCATGGCTCCTAGGCACCGAGCGGGGAGGAAGAAAGGAGAGGACATGATAGTGGAGAATAAACAAGTAGTAGATGGCGGCGAACCTATGCTAGCAGTTCTACGAGTATAATGACAGTAAGTGAAAATATGAAAGTAACCTTAACTTATATGAAGGCACATAAGCTAAGGGATCGTTTGCAAGGCTCCTAGTGTATAAAAAGTCTCATACCAATTTATACGTTAGGGTTTCGGTTTTTTAGCAGGCATAATATATAAGTTTACAAGATAAAAACCTTAACATATAAGCATGCTCGTGCGAACTAATAAACCAAGTGGTCGTTTTGCATGGCCTATTGTATAAGGCGTCCCATACCACCTTATATAATAGGTGTCAGGTTTATATGCAATGGTTATGCTATGAAATGCAATTATGCCATGATGTGAACATGCAAGTGCAACTCACCCACTTCGACTATGTGTACACAGACCTTTAGTTTCCCCTATTTGGGCAGCGAGCTTCACTCCCAGGAATCTCCGTAGTGGCAAATGGAGACAGTGAGTCGGGCCCCCCACTACTAGGTGGGTATCCGCACTACCAGGCCTAGCCCTTACGTACGCCTCTAGAAGAACACAACCTAGAGTCACCACGTACTATGCTGGCTATATCCACCAAGCTTGCACTGTCCAAGTGTCCCCGATACTGTCGGGTCAACGTATCGACGCCGGTGCGAACGACAGTCCAATACCGAAGACCCACCACCTTATATCTTTTATGCACATACAATAGTTATGAGTCCAACCAACAATCTAGCTAAAGCTCCCCGGACTATCCCGTCCGTCATAATCCACAACCGAGCCAAAGCTTGTCGGACTAACCCGTCCGTCTTAATCAACAACCGAGTCAAAGCTCTCCGGACTATCCCGTCCGTCATAATCAACAACCGAGCCAAAGCTCGCCAGACTAACCCGTCCATCACAATCAACAGCCGAGCCAAGGCTCCTCGGACTATCCCGTCCGTCATAATCAACAACCGAGCCAAAGCTCGCCGGACTAACCCGTCCGTCACAATCAACAACACCACCTAACACTAGCCAATCCAACTCTCTGCTCATCCTACTTCCAGTGATGAACTCATTTTTATTTATCTAAACCAACAAACCACTAATCCCAACTCATGTGCCCAAATTCACACTCCAACATAATTTCTGCAGTTTTTACTATATGCAGACCACTGAGGCTAAATGATATGTAAAATGGGAAGTACATCAAATAATCACCCAGTACTCCTATAGTAATTATTGTAAGGCTATTATGACCTTTATGACCTAAATCCAGAAATTCACAATTTTTCCCATTTATCAGATAATTTATTTAATTATTCTAGTAGCCACAAATCCCAAGTTTGAACATGAAGTACCAATTTCAAACAAGATAATATCCCACCAAATTTATTTTAAATACAATATGAGTATTTAACTTAGAATCCAAAGTATCCCAATTTTTCAGCAAGATTCAAGCCCCAAATTTTAATTTTAAATATATCCCACAATAAATCATTTTAGGAGATAAGTACAGCAATAATACTTCCAAAAATTAAGAGAAAATTCAAGGATAATTGTAGGGACATATAAATGCTCTTGGTCAATTTCATAATTTATTAGCAATTAATGAGCTCCAAGCAAATTATTGAACAATTTTCCAATTTAATGAGCTTGTGAAGTAGGTACTGCAAAAATGTATTCAAAAATTCTAATAAACTTCATACATGATTATTAAGGTCTAAAACTCCCTCTGCCAAATTTTCATGACCTTCGAATGGGCAGTGGGACATAATGACCAAATGATTAATTAGGGCAGTCCTATGAGTTACAAAGGAAGTGCTAAGAATATTGATCCAAAAATCCCAATTAATTACCAAAGGTTCAATCTATCCTCATGACCACACTATCCAATTTTCATTATTTTTCAAGGAGTTTTACTAACCCATTCTAGCACTACAATATTTGAGCCCTAAATTAGGGTTAGGGTTTTGTGGGGCCTACCCTCTCCCAAATCCCATAATATTTTTACCAGAGGGCTCTAGCTACTCAATAGTCATTTCCACCAAGTTACAAAATCACACAAGAGCATTTCCCCCTCATACCCTTCACAACTCTCAAAATCCCCTTCTTAGGATTTGAGTCGGTATCCTAGGGCAAAACTACCCTAGACCACCCCATAATCCCTATGAGGGTGTTAAAGGTCATGCGAAGTCAGTGGTCAAAATCTCAGCCTCGGTTGAGGTGATATG
Source organism: Platanthera zijinensis (assembly GCA_039513925.1). Taxonomy (NCBI): domain Eukaryota; kingdom Viridiplantae; phylum Streptophyta; class Magnoliopsida; order Asparagales; family Orchidaceae; genus Platanthera; species Platanthera zijinensis. Next base: position 8,677,747 of record CM077089.1, read on the forward strand.
ACCATCCAAAACCCAAAGCGCACTCTTTGACCAAATACCTTCATTAAGGTAGAATTAGGGTTAGGTCATTACCTATTCAAAACACCTCCAATTAAGGTGAAATTTTATACAGAGCCATACCATGATGCCAGGGACCACTCACCAAAATTTGGGAGGGTTTGGAGGTCATTAGCTCACTTAATTAAACTTATCATAGTATTATTAAATAAAAATAAAAACTTTAGGCAAAGTATTTCCAAAAATTCCCATTTTTGTACAGACTCTAGGCATAGCTAGGTTAGACCCCCTGCCCAAATTTCAGATCATTTGAATAAGGTATGAAGAGTGGGCACCCATTTTAATCTCAGGATAGCCCTAGGTTTAGGTCCCACCAAAATGGGTGCTGTGGTCAAATCACTTACCCAAATGGGTTCAAACAAATTTTAAATTAAACTAGACTTCACTGGCTACAACTTTTATGTTGACCACTTTCTAAAGTTTAGCCCCTAAGGGCCTTAGTTTTCTGTTCTAAAATGATGTACAGTACAGGATATTAAATTCACTAAACTATACAATAATTATTATAATAAATTTAAGATGAACACTGTTCATCTTCCTCAACTACCCGAACAACAAATATAAAATGCATAACCTGTAGCTTTGCGTTAGCCACCACCGGCCATCCGGCCACTTCCTCGGGCAGCCACTGCCACCACCACCTCCGTCGAGGTGGTGGCTAACGCCCGACGGTGGTTTGGCCGCCGGAGGTGGTGGTTTCCGGCGAACCCGCCACCATGATTTTTTTGGAATTCTCCATTTTTTTCACTTGGATCGGCTCGTTTGAGCTTGATTCTTATCTCTAAAGATTCCTATGATCTAACCATAGAAGAAGAGGAAGGGGAGGACCTTACTTGCGGCCTGGAGACGTGTCGATCGCCGGGAAGCCATTGGTGGTGGTGGTGGTCGGATTTCTGCAATAGCACAGTGAAACTCCTTGGCTACTTCAGGTAATGTGTGGAATTGAATCCTTGGAGTTCAGCTCAGCTTTTGAAGATGAAGAGAAGGGGTGTTAGGTGGCTGTAGGAGCTTGACCATTCTAGTCAAAGTTGGTGGCCATGGTAGGTAGGGGTGAAAGCATGATAAGCATGGCTCAAACCAGTCAAATACCAGCTGGCTGAAGTCCCTTTGTCTTAGTGAATTGAATGGGGGTTGTTGGGGAGGGGAAATATGAGTCCCAAAGTCTTTCCTTTCTCTCTCTTAGTTGCTGCCATGGCCGGGGAGGTGATTCTAGCAAGAGAGTGGGCCCTTGGCCTCCCAGGCCATGCATAACAAAAACTCCTTACTTTCTCTCTCTTCATTAATAGGGAATAGTGTTGACACGGGCGTGTCAATTGGTGACACGGGTGTGTCAATTGATGTCACAGGCGTGTCAGCCGAACCAGCAAACATGCTGAAATTCGCAAGAATTTTTCTAAGTACAATGACATTGAGTGAGCTCACTCGACGCCGTTCAGTTTATGGTCATACGGCGTTGAGTGAGCTCAGTGAGCTATTTATTCTATGGCGTTGAGTGATCTAAGCTCACTCAACGCCATACAAACTATGGAAGACGGCGTCGAGTGAGCTGAGCTCACTCGACGCTTTTTAGTCTGTGGCGTTGAGTGAGCTCAGCTCACTCAACGCCATACAATTTATGTCAAGACGGCGTTGAGTGAGCTGAGCTCACTCAAAGCCATTCACTCTATGGCGTTGAGTGAGCTCAGCTCACTCAACGCCATACCTTATATGGCAAGATGGCGTTGAGTGAGCTGAGCTCACTCAACGCCATTCACTCTATGGCGTTGAGTGAGCTCAGCTCACTCAACGCCATACCGTATATGGCATGACGGCATTGAGTGAGCTGAGCTCACTCAACGCCATTCACTCTATGGTGTTGAGTTAGCTCAGCTCACTCAACGCCATGTTGTATATGTCAAGACGGTGTTGAGTTGGCCCTTGGAGGTCATTTGACCCTTAACCAGGGCACTTTGACCACCTTAGGGCTAGAGTTGACTTTGGTCAACATAGCCTTTTTTTGGTTGATGCCAATGGGTCCTTGGTGACCCATTGACCTCTCACTAGGGTTAGGAAGGTATGTGTGGGGTCCATTTGGCTAAGGGAAAGTCAGTTGACCCTATGTAGGTCAGGTTGACCCCTTTAGGGTTAGAGTTGACTTTGGTCAACTTAGCCACTTTGACTGCCCTTCATAGGTCCTTAGTGACCCATTGACCCCACTTTAGGTCTATTAAGGCCTGGTAGGGTTAGTGGGGCTTTAGTAGGGCACACTGTCCTTAGTTAGGGCACCTTGCCCAATTTTGGCCTAGAGTGGTTCTAGGTCAACTTGGCCACCCTGGGTCGACTCCAATGGACCCTTAGGGATCCTATGAAGTCCTCAATGGATTGGTGAGACTATGGTGGGGTCTTGGAGTCTTGGTGAAGCCCCATGGCCATCCTAAACTAGGGTTCAGAATTTACTATTTGCAGACCACTAGTGGTCTCACCCACATTCCTAGGTTCACTTGGCCTTCTTGGGCTCCCTAGGGTTTTGTCATGACCTGGTCATGACAAAACCACTCCTAGGGATCTAGTTGTTTGAGGGAATATTACAAATCCCAATATATAAACAAAAAAATTTCGTCCTCGAAATTCTAGTTAGGCCTACGGGGTTTCAAATATGGAAAGTAAATTGTAACATTCCGAGAGGTTTGAGTAATACCTGATGGAAAAGCTCTAGGTACCTCTGTCGCATAGAGTACTGAGGCTCCCATGTGTGCTCCTCTCGCCCATGATTCCTCCACAGGACCTTTACCAATTGTATCTTTTTGCGACGTAAGACTCGTACTCCCTTATCATCTATCCGGACCGGCTCCAGGTGAACTGATCGATCAGATGCTATCGGCCCATCAGTGGCCGTAATCTGCTGCTCTGGCATAGTAGAGCCCTTCTGAGAGAGGATACATGGAACACATGTCGTGTAGACTTGCCAGCTCCGGGGGCAGCTCCAACCTATATGCTAGGGGACCGATCCACTCCCGGATCCTATAAGGCCCCATATATCTTAGGATGAGCTTCTTATTCCGACCACGCACCCGCAAAACCCCATGCATAGGTCGGATTTTCAAGAACACCTGGTCCCCCACCTAGAACTCCACCCGACGATGTCGAGCGTCATAATACTTAGCTTGTCGGCTCTGTGCCTCTAGCATCCTGTCCCGTATCAGCCTCACCTGAGCCTCGGTGTCCTCAACAAACTCTGAACCCAATGCCTTCGGATCCTCGTCTTGTATCCATGACAACGGAGTCCTACACCTCCGTCCGTATAAGGCCTCATAAGGAGCCATCCTTATGCTGGACTGGTAGCTGTTATTATAGGAGAACTCGATCAATGGCAACAGCTTCTCCCAAGGCTTGCCGCGATCCAAAATGCTAAGACGCAGCAGATCTTCCAGAGTACGATTGGTGTGTTCCGTCTGTCCATCAGTTTGGGGATGAAAAGTTGTACTGAATGTAAGCTGTGTGCCCAAGTAAGCCTGCACGGATCTCCACTCCCTGGATGTGAATCAACCATCCCGATCTGACACGATCATCCTGGGCACCCTGTGTTAATGAATGAACTGCTATACGAATCTCTGCACTAGTACCCCAACCGAGTCATCTTTTCTGATCGAAATGAATCTGGCCACCTTCGTCAGCCGATCGACGATGACCCAAATCGAATCGTTTCCCATCCGTGATTGGGGAAGGCCATGAATGAAATCCATCGCGATGTCCTCAAATTTCCACTCTAGCACCGGAAAGTGGCTTGTAGCAATCCTGTGGGGTTTTTGCACTCTGCCTTCACCAGCTGGCATGTCTCGCAATGAGTCACGAAGTATGTAATATCCTTCTTCATCCCCGGCCAGAACATCGTCTTCTTCAAGTCTGCCGTCATCTTGGTGATCCCCGGGTGTATAGAATATCTGCTACAATGTGCTTCCACCATGATGTCCTCCCGAATCTGACATCCTGCGGGTATATAGACTCTGCCTCTGAAATATAACAATCCATCTCTCAGTGAATAATCTCCTGTCGAAACCCTCCTCTAAGGCTTGGAATATCGTCTCTGCCCATGCATCTGTCTTCTGTCCGTCCCGGATGCGGTCCCGAATATCATCTATGGCAACCATCGATGCTAGATACTCTAATATACGGCTCTGGATCATTCTCAGACACTAGGGATATCTGCATATCTCTGAAAGACCGGACTAGATCCATGGACATCAGTTGTGGTCCCATCCCTGAGGTATCTCCTCTCCGGCTCAGAGCATCTGCCACCACGTTCGCCTTCCCGGGATGGTAGTGCATGGTGTACTGGTAATCCGACAGGAACTCCACCCAACGTCTCTTTCTGATGGTTGAGTTCCTTCTGTGTGTCCACGTATTTCAAATTCTTGTGATCTGAGAAGATGTCACAGTGAACCCCATAGAGGTAGTGCCGCCAAATCTTCAGAGCAAAGATCACTACACCCATCTCCAGATCATGAACCGGATAGTTCTTCTCATGTATCTTCAGCTGTCGGGAGGCGTAGGCTATTACGTGCCCGTTCTGCATCAGAACAACACTCATCCCCTGGTAGGAGGCGTCTGTGTACACCTGGAATCCCTCCTTTCCCGACGGGAGAGCAAGAATGGGAGCCAAGGTAAGCCAACCTTTCAACTCCACAAAGGCCGCCTCGCACTGTGGCGTCCAAACGAAAGGGGATTCCTTATTCGTTAGGGAAGTAAGAGGAGTGCAATTCGGGAGAATCCTTCGACGAACTTCCGATAATATCCGGCAAGTCCCAGGAAACTCCGCACATCTGTGGTTGTCTTCAACGGTGTCCAATCCTAAACTGCCTGAATCTTGGCCGGGTCTACTGCCAACCCAGCACCGCTGATAACATGACCTAAGAAGGCCACCTCTTTTAGCCAAAACTGGCATTTGCTGAACTTTGCATATAGCTGGTGCTCTCGTAGACTCTCTAGAGTCAAAGTCAGGTGTCGTGTATGCTCCTTCTCGTCCTTGAGTAGATGAGGATGTCGTCAATAAATACGATGATGAATACATCCAAATACTCCTCAAATACCCTATTCATGAGGCTTGTAAATGCTGACGGTGCATTTGTGAGCCCAAAGGGCATCACTGTAAACTCAAATAGTCCGTACCTACTACTGAAGGCGGTCTTCGGAATGTCCTCTCGAATCCGTAGCTGGTAATAACCCGACCTCAAGTCAAGTTTCGAGAAGAAATGCGCTCCTTCCAGTTGATCGAACAACTCGTCAATTCGTGGTAGCGGGTATGTATTCTGGACCGTCAGTCTGTTCAACGCTCGATAATCAATACACAAGCGGAGACTTCCGTCCTTCTTTTTGACGAATAGCACCGGGGCTCCCCACGGTGAAGAGCTTGGCCAGACAAGCCCTGCCTCTACTAGTTCCTGCAACTGACTTCAGGAACTCTGTCAACTCTTTAGGGGCCATCCGGTAAGGGGCCCTAGATGCTGGCTTGGCCCCCGGCACAAGCTGTATCTGGAAGTCTTGCTCTCGGTGCGGAGGTATTCCTGGCAGTTTCTCTAGGAAAGACGTCAGCAAAATCTCGCACCACCGAGATGTCTATCACAGATTTCTTGGACTCCGCCATCTCAAATAGAATCTGATAAATCTCCTCTCCCTGCAGGTGGGCCTTGACGGCCTGCACAGACGATAATAATATGTGGGAGGCGGGTATAATACCTTTGATAACAATAAAGGAGTCCTCGTGCCTCACGATGATCCTTTTTGCCAAGCAGTCAATCTGGGCATGGTCTCTAGTATAACCATGCCATGCCCAAGATCAAATCATAGTCTGGCATCCTCAAGATCGTCGTTGGTGCCTCAAATGCCTTCCCGTCCGATCTCTACCTCCATATTGCAATGGGCCGTGGTAGACATCTCTGATCCATCAGGTAGACGTACCCTCCTCAAAAGGCCGGTGAATCGCTCCACGCCGGCCAGTACCTTCCACGAAATCCTCCAGCACAAATGAGTGTGAAGCACCCGTGTTAAAGAGAGTGTGAGCGGGCTTGCCGCTGAATGAAAACTATGTCTGGGGTGATTAAGTGTTTTAGTATTTTAGTTATAGTTTTATCTCTTAATTTCTAACTAGTATACGTCTATGAAACTAGTTCTTAGGGAAGAAAGAAAAAGAAACAAAAGTACTGGTATACCTACTATAACTTGCTCCGGGTCCTGGGGCTGTGTCAAATCTAGAGCATACACCTGCTCCCTCTCTTGCCGGTGGCCTCTGCCCTGATATCCCTGTCCTCGGTCATGTCCTCGGCCATCTAACTGTCGTGGAGGTGGGGCACCCTGAAATGCTGGCCGGGGTGGTCCCCTCATGGGGCAGTTCCTCTTGATATGCCCCGGTTGATTGCACTGAAAGCATAACTATTGTCTATCCCCCATCCTCTGCACCTCTCGTATCTGCAAAGACTGAGGAGTCCAACACTACCCGGTTCCTTGGTTCCTGTCTATCCTCCTGGCGGGGTTGATCCCCATTTCTTCTCTCCCAATGACCTGACCCCAGGGACGGTCTCTTTGGCCTCCAATCACCGCATCGTTTGCTGGTCTCTTCCGGCCCCGGACCATAAGCTGATCCGCCTCCCGCTTCTTTGCCATCTCTAATATCTTGGTCAGGCTGCCGTCAGAGACGAAGAGGAGGGCATCTCTCATGTCATCGTGTAGGCCCTTGTAGAACCTCTTCGCATATCCCGCATCGTCCAACTGGTACGAGTCCGCATAGTGGGACAGATGAGTAAACTCTCGATAGTACTCCAGCACAGTCCTGTTCCCCTGCCTCAACTGTATAAATCTATCCTCCAGTTTGTCCCTTGCCGACTGCGACACAAAATGCTCCAAAAGAGCAGCTCTGAACCCCTCCCAAGTAACCTCTATACTATCCACTACCCGCAAAGGTGGTGTCCAGCTGATATTTCCACCACCTCTTTCCATGCGACTCCAAACAAGAAACAGCCAACGGAACAGCCTCCTCTGTCGGGCATCGAATCCCTTTAGCCAACATCTCGTATATGATGTCTAGCCACTCCTCCGTGCGTACAACTGATTCCGTCCCGAGGTAGGATGGAGGAGAAAGCCCCCGAAAGTCACTCATCCAATTGGCTCCGGGATTTGGCTGCGGAGCCGGGGCCTGCTGATTTCTGAAGGCATCCAGAATTGCCGTCAGAGTTTGCCCCATCTCCGTCTACTGGAACGGAGTCGGAGCTGGCGGGGGTGGTACCACGCGTTCCGTGCCTGAAGTGTACCCTGCTGAGGAGTAGGGATAGTTGCAAGCTACAGGGAAAGAAAATAAAATTCCAATTGTTAGACCAGATAAAAACAATGGAATTTATGCAGAGAAGTGGACTATTGCATGTGACTTTCCCTTATGGGCACACCACTGCTTCCGCTGTTATTTTGTCCGCAAATTAAGCTCGCGCGGGGTGGCCATGACTATTGTGGACTACTCCTATTTCGATCGAGGTTTTCTCTGATACCACTTGTAAGACCCTTTTTTTTATTTTTCAAACCCCGGGGTCTTATGCCCAGAATCGCCATTTTGGGGTGGCACCGACACTTAGGAAGGCCGACACTACAAAATGCCGATTCTGCCGGCCTTTTCGATCATCAAAGAGTAAGTAGTAATCATAAACTGAAGTAATGATCTAGTCCACAAACATCATATATAAGATGAGAACTCACAGTAGTCCACATATATAGAAAAGAGAGAGTACTGAAATAGAATAGTACGAATGAAACATAAACGGGCTTAAGCCCGGTACATCAGATCCTCACTACAAACACTCACGAAAGCTAAGTAATCTAATCACTCACTGAACTAGTAGTCGATGCTCCTGTGGTAGACTGGCCCACCTTCATTGTGCACCGTACTCCGCTGGTGCTGGTCCCTGTCCCCCATCCGGAGTCCCCTGTAATGTTGTGGTCCGAAAACCATTAGTCATAAAGACTAAGCTCTATCATCCACTATCCCTTCCCCCATGGCTCCTAGGCACCGAGCGGGAAGGAAGAAAGGAGAGGACATGATAGTGGAGAATAAACAAGTAACAGCAAATGGCGGCAAACCTATTGTAGCAGTTCTAAGAGTATAATGACAGTAAGTGAAAATATGAAAGTAACCTTAACTTATATGAAGGCACATAAGCTAAGGGATCGTTTGCAAGGCTCCTAGCGTATAAAAAGTCTCATACCAATTTATACGTTAGGGTGTCGGTTTTCTAGCAGACATAATATATAAGTTTACAGGATAAAACCTTAACATATAAGCACGCTCGCGCGAACTTATAAACCAAGGGGTCATTTTGCAGGGCCTATTGTATAAGGCGTCCCATACCACCTTATACAATAGGTGTCAAGGTTTATGTGCAATGGTTATGCTATGAAATGCAATTATGTCATGATGTGAACATGCAAGTGCAACTCACCCACTTTGACTCTGTATACACAGACATTTAGTTCCCCCTATTTGGGCAGCGAGCTTCACTCCCAGGAATCTCCGTAGTGGCTGTAACGGACCAAAAACTGCCACAATTTAAATCGTTTGCCCAAGCGGGTTTTTCACATAATTATACGCAGCAAAAAGAATATTCGAAGTATACCAGTGCAAACATAACATTACATTTCATTTATGTCCAAAATATACACTGTCTACAAGTATTCGACTACAAATAAAGCCAACCAGAGTACAAGAAATAAATCATGCTAACCCTTTGACGAGCCACGTCTTCAACCAGTATCCGATCAGCATTTTACTTATCCCGTCTAGCGGGGTCTGGTACGCTGGTGCTCGGTTCCTAAAATAAATTAAAAATCTCATTACTTTAGAAAACTAAGTGAAATCCTTACTTTTTACCTGTAGTGTCGCACTGCAAGCAGACAAAAGAGTCAGCAGCAATTAAATCTATATGAACATATTTCTAATATAAACAGGTAAAATCATCTATATCTGATATCAATTCATATTTTCATATCAATTTCCTTTCTTCATAAGTCATTCTCGAAATACTAAGGGTCATTCAAATATTTCATTCATCCGGGTCCGTCGACCCTTCATATCAGTATCCACTTTAGGGCGCTTCGACGCGCAACAGGCTTCAACGCCTCCTAAAGGATTCATATCATCTATAGGAGTTCGACCCCCCCCCCTCCCTATGAGGTGTGAGAGTTCTACCCCCTCACGAGGTGTAGGAGTCTGAAACCTTCCCCCTACTAGGCCGACCCTTAGCATTTCGTTGCGTTGACGCGTGTTCAATATCATTTCTATTTCTATCAGTTCATTTCATTCATTTTATATCACAAATAGGATATGTTTTTATTTGTTTCCCCTCAGAATTCTATCGCTAGCTAACCCATGTTAGCGTTTTCGGCGATTCATAGATTCAATAACAGCTGAAAAGTAAATAGCTTCACAATAAAAGAGGAAAAAGCAGTAAGGACTCACCCCAAGTTTTCCTTTGCCCTTGTCCCTCGTAGGATTCTCGCCGCGTCTATCGTCGGACGCCATCCTCTGCAGTATCACTAAATCATTTACTTTAGGGTTGCGTCGCAAATACACACGAGCGGACTTCTAAGACGGTCACAACTACGACTCTAGGAGTTGCCTAGGGAAGGACTAGCGTGGGTGACTCTTACTAAATGTGCATCATTTGACCAACAAAAAGTTGAAATACCCAAGAGAAACTTCCAAATTGCTCTAACATACAACCGCAAGGGTTGCCATCATGGCAACTCCCAGGGTTGTGAATTGCAACTCATCTTAAGTATAATCCCATCTTTGAAATAGTCGGACAACCAACATAAATGGACCAAACACAACCTGCAGCATCCATCACATAATCATCCTACATAAACAGCACAGCCGACACACATAATACCTTCCAAACACAGCCGGCACACACACACACACAACACACACAGTCGACATCACAACACACAACCGACACCACAACACATAGCCGGCAACAGGATGTCAAAAAGGGTTAAAACAAAACCATAACTTCATCTTACCCGAATATGGTTCAAAATCAAGATGTAGGGTTTTGGAAGCCATACAAAAACTTTTGGACACAAAAGAAAGTGAAGAAACTCAAAAACCCCAAAATCCTAGGTTTCCAACCATCCCCAATCCATACACAAACTCCAAAATCAACACAAGAGGAGTGGAGGAAAGGAGATTACCTTTCAATCGCAAGAAGAATCACAGAAATCGGAGGAGAATCAAGCCCGATAGAGCAAGCGGCGGAATCGGCAGTCGCGGCTTCCGCAGTTCTCCGTCCCGTCGAAAAAGTGAGGAGAATACGATATGGATAAGAAATATAAAGCTCGGGATTCCTTCACCGTCTAACCGATTGAAACGGTTTATTCCAATGTAGCTGGTTTCCCCCAAAGCAAATAAAATCACATGTAGCCAATTTCTCAAGGTAAATAAAATCATAACTAGCTGGTTTGACACCAAATCCATAGCAGCGATCCAACAAAACAACCCCCAACTCACTTTAAATAATTTTAAACAAAAGCAAAACGATTGTCGCACAAAAATCAACCAAAATAAATCCGACCATAAATTTAACGTGCGACATCGCATCAACACTGAAATTATTCTTTCATCATCGGGGAGTATTCTCATAATTTTATTTTGCAAAATATAAACATTTATAAATATTCGGGTATTACAAACTCTCCCCTTCTTATCAGAATTTTGCCCTCGAAAATCACGCATCCTCGCGATTCCCAAAGAAAGAGGGAAAGATATTCAACATTAAGTCCTCTCGTTCCCAAGTAGCATCCTTAGCAGGGTTGTTGGTCCACCAAACTTTGACAAAGTTCACTTGTCGATTCCGAAGATTTTTGCTTTGCCGATCAACAATCTGGTAAGGTGTTCTCGGACTTGATAAATCAGCTTCTATCTGCACGTCACTGGCAGAGATCATCAATTCTGGGTTCGGAATATATCGTCTGAGTGCGGATACATAAAAAACATTATGCAACCTCTGTAATTCGACAGGCAGAGCTAGGCGATATGCTACTTCGCCTATTCGTTCAATCACAGGAAAGGGACCAACGTACCTCAAACTCAATTTTCCAATCCGTTGCAATCGAGAAATCCCTTTGAACGGTTTAATCTTCAAACATACCTGATCGCCCACAACAAATTTCACTAGACGATGTCGGGCATTATAATACTTCTGTTGACGATCCTGAGCAATTTTCATTCTTTGATGAATGACATAGACTTTTTCTTCAATTTTCTCTGTCCTCTTCTGTGGGAACAGTTTCATTTCTCCATCTTCTACCCAGCTCAAAGGAGTTCTACATCGCCTCCCATATAGAGCTTCAAATGGGGCCATTTGGATCGTTGCTTGGTAGCTATTATTATAAGCAAATTCAGCCAACGATAAGTATTTTTCCCAAGAGCCTTTCAAATCCAACACCACCATTCGCAACAGATCCTCGAGCATCACGATGGTGCGTTTAGATTGGCAATCTGTTTGCAGATGGAAAGCAGTACTGAATAATAATCTTGTTCCCAACCTGTTATGTACTCGCCGCCACAAGTCAGATGTAAACCGTCCATCACGATCTGATACAATCATACATGGAATACCATGTAATCGTACGATTACATTGATATAGAGTTCTACCAATTTTTTCGTCGGTCCACTTTGCTTGATTGGTATAAAATGAGCACTTTTTGTCAATCGATCAATGATGACCCAAATTCCATCATTCCTAGCTTTACTGCGAGGCATGCCAAACACAAAATCCATCGCAACATCATCCCATTCCCATTCCAGAATGGGAAGAGATCGAAGATACCCGACATGCTTCTGATGTTCTGCTTTCACTACCTGACAGGTATGACACTGGGCAATATACTGAATGATATCTTTCCTGATATGAGGCCACCAGAAGTCCTATTTCAAATTATGGTACATCTTAGTCCGACCAAGGTGAATCGAATAGGGCGTATTATGCGCCTCATACAGGATATCCTTTCTCAGACTATCAGCATCTGGGACACATAATCTGTCATTCAAAAACAATAGTGCATCCTTTTCAACAAAGGAACTCACTTCTCTCTTCCGTAATTTCTCAAATATTCCCATCAAGAAGGGGTATTGAGGTATCGCTTTCTGAATTCTCTCTTTAAGCGAATATTGAATCCGCATCTGGTATAATTGTGCTTGTTTTTCTTCAGGCGTAAATATCGTGCATATTTCCATATCCTGAAGCATATAAAGAATCTTCCTATTATAACGCGGGGTGACGGACATCGCAGCAATACTTTTCCTGCTTAAGGCATCCGCAACCACATTTGCCTTACCTGGATGGTATTTAATATCCAAATCATAATCTTTAATAAACTCTAACCATCTACGTTGGCGAAAATTAATTTCCCGCTGATCAAAGATATATTTCAAACTTTTATGATCCGTAAAGATTTCGCATCGAACACCATACAGGTAATGACGCCAAATTTTTAATGCAAACACAACAACAGCTAATTCCAGATCATGTGTCGAGTAATTCTTTTCGGCATCCTTTAATTGTCGGGAAGCAAATGCAATCACCCTTCCACGTTGCATTAATACGCAATCCAATCCTTTATAGGACGCATCACTATAGATTTGAAAAACCATCAGAACCTTCAGGCATCACCAACATTGGCGCTGTTGTTAATTTTTCCTTTAATGCTTCGAACGCTTGCTGACAATCATCTCCCCACGTAAATACTATGTTCTTCCGTGTCAATTGTGTCAAAGGTAGTGCTAGCTTCGAGAAGTCCTTGACAAATTTCCGATAATAACCAGCTAAGCCTAAGAAGCTTTGTACTTCAGTCACAGATTTCGGTCGGGTCCAGTTGAGGATTGCTTCAATTTTAGCTGGATCAACAGCCAAACCTTCTGCATTAATTACATGACCGAGAAAGGCCACTTCAGTTAGCGAAAATGAACACTTTGAGAACTTGACATACAACTGTTGTTTCCTCAACGTTTGTAAGACTTGACGCAGGGGCTGGGCATGCTCTTCTTCCATTTTGGAATAAATCAATATATCATCGATAAAACAATCACAAACTGATCCAAGAATGCCTTGAACACACTATTCATCAGGGCCATAAAAGCTGTAGGAGCATTCGTTAGGCCAAAAGGCATCACAACAAATTCAAAATGCCCATATCTGGTACTGAATGCTGTCTTGAAGACATCTTCCTCTCGAATTATCAGCTGGTGATATCCCGATCGAAGATCAATTTTAGAAAATATACGTGCACCAACCAGCTGATCGAACAAATCATCAATACGTGGCAGAGGGTATTTATTTTTTATTGTTAACTTATTCAGCTCGCGATAATCAACGCATAGACGGAGAGATAATTCCTTCTTTTTAACAAATAAGACTGGAGCTTCCCAAGGTGAGGTACTTGGTTGGATAAATTTCTTATCAAGCAGTTCTTGCAATTGGACTTTCAATTCTGCCAATTCTATTGGTGCCATCCGATATGGAGTTTTCGAAACTGGAGCAGCTCCTTCGATCACTTGAATTTCGAATTCCACTTCTCTGGCTGGAGGCACACCAGGTAATTCTTCTGGGAATACATCCGCGTAGTCCCGCACTACAGGTACAACCATAATACCTTTCTTTTCTTCTTTTATTTCTTTAATCATTACCAATATGGCCTCACAGCCTTTTCGTATCATTTTCCGGGCTTTCATTGCCAAAATACTGATTTTGTCAACTTCACCCAACCCTTGATAGATCATCAGACTTCCATCTGGGCCTTTAAACGCCACCTCTTTTGTTTTACAGTTAATAACGGCTTCTCGTTCTGATAGCCAATCCATACCGAGTATGATGTCATACTCGACCAATGGTAAGACCGCAACATCAGTTTCAATTCTTTTATCATTAAAAGGTAGTGAGACTACGGCTCATTCCTTTTTTATCAACACCGCATTATTCGGTAACAATACGCTTAACGATTGAGCAATATGATATGGTCGTATATGAATTGATTCCAGAATAGATGTTGAAATTAACGATTGACTAGTCTCAGTATCAAATAAAATTTTCAAAACTTGATCATGCATAAGTAGCATACCTGTAACAACCGTATCATCTGCTTTCGCCTCTTGTTGATCGAGATTGAAAGCTCAGGCTTGAATTAGTCTCTCATCTCGGGCCCCTTCAGCCGGTGATGATGCTATCGACTCCCCTTCCCTGGAAGTCCCAATATGATATATTCTCTGAGGCGGTAAGGCTGGGGCTCCCCTCGAACTTTCATCCCTTTGCAACTTCGGACAATCCTTTCGTCGGTGTCCCGGCTGGCGACAATAAAAACAGACTCCAGTCAAGCATTCTCCTCTGTGCATCTTGCCACATTTGGTACATTTGGTCGCCGTTGTTTGGGACACTTGAGTGCTACCCATCGTCACTGACTGTTGCTGCTTCTTCTTTTTCCAAGGGGCTTCACCTGTTCTGCCCGATTTCTCTTGGCTAGTTTCTTTGAATCTCTTCCTCATTTTTGTCCTCCTTTGCCTCTTCTCAGTATCTAACTCGACTAATCGAGCTTTCTCTACCAATAGTGCATATTCGATAATATTAAATGGAACCACTGAAGCGCGGATATCATCTCGCAACCCTTCCTGGAATCGTAAACAACGTGCTTCCTCAGTTGCCACTGCAGACTCAGCATAATATGCAAGACTGGAAAATTCGGCTTCATACTGAAGGACAGAGCGGCTTCCTTGAACTAATCGCAAAAACGTCTCCTGTAGCTGCCTCTTCTCAGTCCTCGACACAAACCACTTTGTAAATTCCCGAGTAAACTCTGCCCACATCACATTTGCCAGCCCACGTGTCTGAAACTTCCCTTTCATTAGATTCACCCACCATCTCTTTGCTTCTCCTTTCAGAAGAAAAACGACCAACTCCACCTTCCTCTCCACAGGACACCGCATCGTATCAAATATGGTTTCAATTCGCAAGATCCAGTCTTCTATCTCGATCGGAGACAACCCACCACGATAAGGCGGCGGTTTCAATTCCAGTAATTGCTTCATATCAATATCAAACAAACGAGGCTGCTGCGGTTCCACAGGTACTGGAGGAGGCACAGTTGGAGGGGTGTCCCGAACCAATCTAATTGCCTCAGCAGTGGCTTGAGCAATATCCGAAATATGAAGTGAGGTAGACTGTCATCCACTCACACTTTCTTCTGACCTGGAATCCCTTGAGTCCGCAGGTTCATTCAGAGCCTCTCGCATCCTGCGACTCGAATATACTTAGAAAGGTTCCTGAGGTCATAAAATAGTTCAGTACATTCGAATATACATTTGACATCATTGTGAGTTATATTCCATTCTGGTACTCTTTGCATTCCACGCACTGTGAAAAACCTCCCTCTGATACCACTTAATTGTAACGGCCCAAAAACCGCCACAATTTAAATCGTTTGCCCAAGCGGGTTTTTCACATAATTATACGCAGCAAAAAGAATATTCGAAGTGTACCAGTGCAAACATAACATCACATTTCATTTATGTCCAAAATATACACTGTCTACAAGTATTCGACTACAAATAAAGCCAACCAGAGTACAAGAAATAAATCATGCTAACTCGTGGACGAGCCACGTCTTCAACCGGTATCCGATCGACATCTGCCTGAGCCTGTCTAGCGGGGTCTGGTACGCTGGTGCTCGGTTCCTAAAATAAATTAAAAATCTCATTAGTTTAGAAAACTAAGTGAAATCCTTACTTTTTACCTGTAGCGTCGCACTGCAAGCAGACAAAAAAGTCAGCAGCAATTGAATCTATATGAACATATTTCTAATTTAAACAGGTAAAATCATATATATCTGATATCAATTCATATTTTCATATCAATTTCCTTTCTTCATAATTCATTCTCGAAATACTAAGGGTCATTCAAATATTTCATTCATCCGGGTACGTCGACCCTTAATATCAGTATCCACTTTAGGGCGCTTCGACGCGCAATAGGCTTCAACACCTCCTAAAGGATTCATATCATCTGTAGGAGTTCGACCCCCCTACGAGGTGTGAGAGTTCTACCCCCCTCATGAGGTGTAGGAGTCTGAAACCTTCCCCCATACTAGGCCGACCCTTAGCATTTCGTTGCGTCGACGCGTGTTCAATATCATTTCTATTTCTATCAGTTCATTTCCTTCATTTTATATCACAAATAGGATATGTTTTTATTTGTTTCCCCTCAGAATTCTATCGCTAGCTAACCCATGTTAGCGTTTTCGGCGATTCATAGATTAAGTAACAGCTGAAAAGTAAATAGCTTCACAAGAAAAGAGGAAAAAGCAGTAAGGACTCACCCCAAGTTTTCCTTTGCCCTTGTCCCTCGTAGGATTCTCGCCACGTCTGTCACCGGACGCCATCCTCTGCAGTATCACTAAATTATTTACTTTAGGGTTGCGTCGCAAATACACACGAGTAGACTCCTAAGACGGTCACAACTACGACTCTAGGAGTTGCCTAGGGAAGGACTAGCGTGGGTGACTCTTACTAAATGTGCATCATTCGACCAACATAAAGTTGAAATACACAAGAGAAACTTCCAAATTGCTCCAACATACAACCGCAAGGGTTGCCATCATGGCAACTCCCAGGGTGTTGAATTGCAGCTCATCTTAAGTATAATCCCATCTTTAAAATAGTCGGACAGCCAACACAAACGGCCCAAACACAACCTGCAGCATCCCTCACATAATCAACCTACATAAACAGCACAGTCAGGCACACATAACACCTTCCAAACACAGCTGGTACACACACACACAGCACACAGTCGGCATCACAGCACACAACCGGCACCACAGCAGACAACCGGCAACAGGATGTCAAAAAGGGTTAAAAAAACCCTAACTTCATCTTACCCGAATATGGTTCAAAATCAAGATGTAGGGTTTTAGAAGCCATACAAAAACTTTTGGACACAAAAGAAAGTGAAGAAACTCAAAAACTCCAAAACCCTAGGTTTCCAACCATCTCCAATCCATACACAAACTCCAAAATCAACACAAGAGGAGTGGAGGAAAGGAGATTACCTTTCAATCGCAAGAAAAATCACAGAAATCAGAGGAGAATCATGCTCGATAGAGCAAGCGGCGGAATCGGCAGTCGCGGCTTCCGCAGTTCTTCCGTCCCGTCGAAAAGTGAGGAGAATACGATATGGAAAAGAAATATAAAGCTCGGGATTCCTTCACCGCCTAACCGGTTGAACCGGTTTATTCCAATGTAGCTGGTTTCCCCCAAAGCAAATAAAATCACATGTAGCCGGTTTCTCAAGGTAAATAAAATCACAACTAGCTGGTTTGACACCAAATTCATAGCAGCAATCCAATAAAACAACCCCCAACTCACTTTAAATAATTTTAAACGAAAGCAAAATGATTGTTGCACAAAAATCAACCAAAATAAATCCGACCATAAATTTAACGTGCGACATCGCATCAGCACTAAAATTATTCTTTCATCATCGGGGAGTATTCTCATAATTTTTATTTTACAAAATATAAACATTTATAAATATTCGGGTATTACAGTGGCAAACGGAGACAGTGAGTCGGGCCCCCACTACTAGGCAGGTATCCGCACTACCAGGCCTAGCCCTTACGTACGCCTCTAGAAGAACACAACCTAGAGTCACCACGTACTATGCAGGCTATATCCACTAGGCTTGCACTGGCCAAGTGTCCCCGACACTACCGGGTCAACGTATCGACGTCGGTGCGAACGACAGTCCAATACCGAAGACCCACCACCTTATATCTTTTATGCACATGCAATAGTTATGAGTCCAACCAGCAACCGAGCCAAAGCTCCCCGGACTATCCCGTCTAACATAATCAACAAGTGAGCAAAAGCTCGCCGGACTAACCCGTCTGTCTTAATAAACAACCGAGCCAAAGCTCTCTGCACTATCATGTCCGTCATAATCAACAACCAAGCCAAAGCTTGCCGAACTTACCCGTCCGTCACAATCAATAGCCGAGTCAAGGCTCCCCGGACTATCCCGCCCATCATAATCAACAACCGAGCAAAAACTCGTCTGACTAACCCGTCCGCCACAATCAACAACACCACCTAACACTAGCCAATCAACCCTCCGCTCATCCTACTTCCAATGATGAACTCATTTTTATTTATCCAAACCAACAAACCACTAATCCCAACTCATGTGCCCAAATTCACACTCCAACATAATTTCTGCCGTTTTTACTATATGCAGACCACTAAGGCTAAATGGTATGTAAAATGGGAAGTACATCAAATAATCACCCAGTACTCCTATAATAATTATTAGAGGGCTATTATGACCTTTGTGACCTAAATCTAGAAATTCACAATTTTTCCTATTTATCAGATAATTTATTTAATTATTCTAGTAACTATAAATCCCAAGTTTGAACATGAAGTACCAATTTAAGACAAGATAATATCCCACCAAATTTATTTTAAATACAATATGAATATTTAACTTAGAATCCAAAGTATCCCAATTTTTGAGCAAGGTTCAAGCCCCAAATTTTAATTTTAAATATATCCCACAATAAATCATTTTAGGAGATAAGTATAGCAATAATACTTCCAAAAATTCAGAGAAAATTCAAGGATGATTGTAAGGACATATAAATGCTCTTGGTCAAGTTTCATAATTTATTAACAATTAATGAGCTCCAAGCAAATTATTGAACAATTTTCCAATTTAATGAGCTTGTGAAGTATGTACTGCAAAAATGTATTCAAAAATTCTAATAAACTTCATACATGATTATTAAGGTCTAAAACTCCCTCTTCCAAATTTTCATGACCTTCGAATGGCAGTGGGACATAATGACCAAATGATTAATTAGGGCAGTCCCATGAGTTACAAAGGAAGTGCTAAGAATATTGATCCAAAAATCCCAATTAATTACCAGAGGTTCAATCTATCCTCATGACCACACTATCTAATTTTCATTATTTTTCAAGGAGTTTTACTAACCCATTCTAGCACTACAATATTTGAGCCCTAAATTAGGGTTAGGGTTTTGTGGGGCCTACCCTCTCCCAAATCCCATAATATTTTTACCAGAGGGCTCTAGATACTCAATAGTCATTTCCACCAAGTTACAAAATCACACAAGAGCATTTCCCCTCATACCCTTCACAACTCTCAAAATCCCCTTCTTAGGATTTGAGTCGGTATCCTAGGGAAAAACTACCCTAGACCACCCCATAATCCCTATGAGGATGTTAAAGGTCATGCAAAGTCAGTGGTCAAAATCTTAGCCTCGGTTGAGGTGATATGACCATCCAAAACCCAAAGCGCACTCTTTGACCAAATACCTTCATTAAAGTAGAATTAGGGTTAGGTCATTACCTATTCAAAACACCTTCAATTAAGGTGCAATTTTATATAGAGCCATCTCATGATGCCAGGGACAACTCACCAAAATTTGGGAGGGTTTGGAGGTCATTAGCCCACTTAATTAAATTATCCTAGTATTATTAAATAAAAATAAAAACTTTAGGCAAAGTATCTCCAAAAATTCCCATTTTTGGACAGACCCTAGGCATAGCTAGTGTAGACCCCCTGCCCAAATTTCAGATCATTTGAATAAGGTATGAAGAGTGGGCACCCATTTTAATCTCATGATAGCCCTAGGTTTAGGTCCCACCAAAATGGGTGTTGTGGTCAAACCACTTACCCAAATGGGTTCAAACAAATTTTAAATTAAACTAGACTTCACTGGATACAACTTTCATGTTGACCACTTTCTAAGGTTTAGCCCCTAAGGGCCTTAGTTTTCTGTTCTAAAATGATGTACAGTACAGGATATTAAATTCACTAAACTATACAATAATTATTATAATAAATTTAAGATGAACACTGTTCATCTTCCTCATCAACCCGAACTGCAAATATAAAATGCATAACCTATAGCTTTGTGTGAGCCACCACCGGCCATCCGGCCACTATCCCGGCCAGCCACCACCTCCGTCGAGGTGGTGGCTAACGCCCGGCGGTGGTTTGGCAGCCGGAGGTAGTGGTTTCCGACGAACCCGTCACCATGCTTTATTTGGAATTCTCCATTTTTTTCACTTGGATCGGCTCGTTTGAGCTTGATTCTTATCTCTAAAGATTCCTAAGATCTAACCATAGAAGAAGAGGAAGGGGAGGACCTTGCTTGCGGCCTGGAGACGTGTCGATCGCCGGGAAGCCATTGGTGGTGGTGGTGGTGGTCGGATTTCTACAACAGCACAGTGAAACTCCTTGGCTCCTTCAGGTAATGTGTGGAATTGAATCCTTGGAGTTCAGATAAGCTTTTGAAGATGAAGTGAAGGGGTGTTAGGTGGCTGTAGGAGCTTGGCCATTCTAGTCAAAGTTGGCAGCCATGGTAGGTAGGGGGTGAAAGCATGATAAACATTGCTCAAACCAGTCAAATACCAGCTGGCTGAAGCCCATTTGTCTTAGTGAATTGAATGGGGGTTGTTGGGGAGGGGAAAGATGAGTCCCAAAGTCTTTTCTTTCTCTCTCTTAGTTGTTGTCAGGACCGGGGGAGGTGATTCTAGCAAGAGAGTGGGCCCTTGGCCTCCCAGGCCATGCATGGCATAAACTCCTTACTTTCTCTCTCTTCATTAACAGGGAATAGAGCTAACACGAACGTGTCAATTGGTGACACAGGCGTGTCGATTGATATCACAGGGCGTGTCAGCCGAACCAGCATACAGGCTGAAATTTGCCAGAATTTTTCTAAGTACAATGACGTCGAGTGAGCTCAACTCACTCACTCAAACGCCATACAAACTATGGAGTTGAGTGAGCTCAGCTCACTCAACTCTATACTGTATATGGCAAGACGGCGTTGAGTGAGCTGAGCTGAGCTTACTCAACGCCATTCACACTATGGCGTTGAGTGAACTCAGCTCACTCAAAGCCATACCGTATATGGCACGACCGCGTTGAGTGAGCTGAGCTCACTCAACTCCATTCACTCAACTCCATGCTGTATATGTCAAGACGGCGTTGAGTTGGCCCTTGGAGGTCATTTGACCCTTAACCAGAGCACTTTGACCACCTTAGGGCTAGAGTTAACTTTGGTCAACTTAGCTTTTTTTGGTTTACCCCAATGGGTCCTTGGTGACCCATTAGCCTCTCACTAGGGTTAGGAAGGTATGTGTGGGGTCCACTTGGCTAAGGGAAAGTTAGTTGACCCTATGTAGGTCAGGTTGACCCCTTTAGGGTTAGAGTTTACTTTGGTCAACTTAGCCACTTTGACTGCCCTCCATGGGTCGACCCTATGTAGGTCAGGCCTGGTAGGGTTAGTTGGGCTTTATTAGGGCACACTGTCCTTAGTTAGGGCACATTGCCCAATTTTGGCCTAAAGTGGTTTTAGGTCAACTTGGCCACCCTGGGTCGACTCCAATGGACCCTTAGGGCTCCTATGAACTCCTCAATGGATTGGTGAGACTATAGTTGGGGTCTTGGAGTCTTGGTGAAGCCCCATGGTCATCTTAAACTAGGGTTCAGAATTTACTATTTGCAGACCACAGTGGTCTCACCCACATTCTTAGGTTCACTTGGCCTTCTTGGGCTCCCTAGGGTTTTGTCATGACCTGGTCATGACAAAACCACTCCTAGGGGTCTAGTTGTTTAAGGGATGTTAGAGTTCTGATGTTCGTATCTCGGCATAACTCCTCGACCTCCACATGGGTATACATAGATGGGGAAGTGGGAGAATCGCCGAGCGGGAGGTCGAAGGGACGACGTCCTTGAGTTGGGCGACCTGGGCCCTTAGCTCTTTCACCTCTTCTTCCAGCTCCGCTACGCGCGAGTGTAACCTCTCTCGCCATCTCGGCATCCTGCGGAAAGTCTTTGTTAGATTGGGGTCAGGTACATAGAAAATGAGCTAAGGGAGAACTCACCACTCCGCCGCGAGCCTTGGCGAGAAGGTTCTCGGCTACCTCTAGTCTCTTCGCCAGATCTCCCGACTTCTCGCACTCGGCGGCAAAGTTGGCCTCATATTCTTTCCAGTTTTGGTTGTTGAAAATTAGGCGGCGCGAGAGCCTATGCGAAAGCTCCAAGGTGCGCAGTTGGGAGTGCGTCGCCCTCAGGACCAGGTCTCGCGAGAAGGCCTTGTCAAGGGGATCGGGGCCATGACCTCCGTAAAGACCAAAGCCCAAGGAGAAGGCGTGGAATGTAGGCTGGTCCTGCTCCCTCCAGGATGGGAGGAGTGTAGAGATTGAGACTCAGTGCGCCCCCTTGTGCCAAATTAGTGATGGGTCGTTGGCGGCATCGGGGACAACGAGGCCTATATTGAAGTTGAAGTGGGCAGACGGTGCGGGGTAGCGAGAAGGAGACCCCTCGCGAGAGGGGGGCCTGGATGGTTGTTGAGAAGAGTGGGCGTATTGTACGAGCGGTGTCGCCTCCTCAGATAGCGAAATGGCCTTGCGAGGAGAAACCCGAGGAGGGGACTGGGGGACTGGGACCCCAGGGAAATGAAGCTCAGGGACCCCAACATCACCACCGTCTCCTGGGTTTTCTTGTCGGGTGGGAGAGAGACCACCTTCTTCACCTTCATCTTTATCTTCATCTTCTTCGAGGGGCTGAGGAAATACGGAGCGGGATCTTCGGTCGGTCTCTTCTTAAGGGAAGGGGTCAGCGATTCTTTGGCCGTCTCAGCCGCCATGTTGGAGAGAGCGACGCCCTTGGACGGCTTGATGTTACTTTTGTAAGGGGTATGAACTGGTACGTTCCTCTCTCCTGGTACAGGCGAGACAGAATGTTGTTGCGGATACCAACAATTGGCGAGAGGGAAATTATAAAGGTGAGACCAAAAAAGAAGGTCGAGCATACCTTCACCAGGAAGTACGGGAAAGAGCGAGCAAAGACCGCGTCTCAAATACTGAACCTCAAAGTTCTTTCCAACGAGGTAATCACAAAGGAGCTTGTCCGTGCTGCCGACTTGGGGGGTTGCGTAGAAGGCTTCGGCGGGCGATACAGGCGCGAGCGGGACGCCACCCAGGTTGCCGCGGATGAAAACGAATCGTGTGAGCCAATGATGGTTCTTGTTAGGCGTCTCGCAGACTTTGAGACCTAGCCCTGTGAAGTAGGACACTCCGTCTTGATTAGCGTGGTAAATGAACAACTTGGGGAAAACAGTTAGGCTGATCTCTATTCGCTCTCGCCGCATGTAGCTCGCAAAGGCGACCAGGACAGAGATGGCGTTAGGGTTCAGCTAGGCTGGCACGGCGCCGAAATATTTCAAGACCTGCTTCACCTCCGGCCAGAGGGGTAGTCACAACCCCGCCTCGAAGTGAGAGACGGGGAAGACAAGCTCTCCAGGGTTGAACGTGTTTATGCTCTCGCCGACTCGGGGGGGGGGGGGGGCGATTCAAAGCCTTCCGGCAGGTACTCGCGAGTGAAGGCATCGTACTCGTCCATGGAGATACGTCTGAGCGGGAAGTCATGGTCCGCGAACCGCTTCCCGCAGCGGCTGTGTCCCTCGCAATCTTCCGGCCTTTTCTTTCCCATAATCGTGCGAGGCGGCTGGAATTAGGGACAGGGTAAGTGGGTGAGGTGACCTAAGAGAGAGGAAGCGAGACGGCAGACGAGCAGTTGGTACGCGAGATGGACGAAGAAGAAGAACGAAGGGCTGAGGTACAACGATTTATGAAAGCATGGGTCTGACCCCGATAAAGGGGGTATTTATAGTAATCATGGGATTTGGAAAAATGTACGGATGGAAAAATTGTGCAGGGGAAGAGGAAGAGGCGGCCAGCTTTTTTCTCTCTCCAGACCTTGATTTGCGCGGCCATACGTGGGCCCTCAGCACGACCAAGCGGCGGGAAGTAAATTAGAATTAAAAAATTGGTAAATCAAGAAAAATTAGCATAAGTACAAAATTTAAATGTTGTGTTATAGAAAATCAGAAAGCAGGCAATTATTAAATCAAAAAAGTTCATCATGCGCGAGGCTGGCGGCGAGTTCGCAGGGCGCATGGCATGCGCGAGACAGAAACATAAATAAAATTATTACAGCCATAAACGAAGGGAAGAAAAGCGTGACTCGACGAAAACTCGTCAATTCCTATGCCACCTCCAGCGCCCTCCGACGCGAGATCTCGCACAGGGAGGGCGCCTGGGGAGGTGGAAAGCGCGAGCCGCGTCAACACCACGTCGAGCGAGACAGAGCTGTTGGTCGACCTCGCTCAAGATCGCCCGGGGTCGGTTTCGTCTATCTCAATATCGGCATCGATCTCCGAAGATAGGAGGGCGCACTCCACCTCCAGCCAATCGATTTGATGATCCGCAGCATGCTTCCCCTTTTTCCAGCTCCTGAATGATGCGTGCGTGCTTCCGTAGCATCTCCGCTACCCTACGCTTCATTTCCAACGGATCCATGGGATCACATAGGTAGTCCTCGATTTCGTCTATGGGAGGAGGGGGCGAGACGACTGTTTGTCTGGAGTAATCTTCAACGGGCGAGTCCTCGGCCAGCGAGTCCTCAGCATGCGAGTCGCGCATACCTGCGTAAAAAATTGGGAAAGTGAAATGGAGAAATGGTAGCGAAGAAAGGCTCAAAAGGAAAAGTTTCTTACCAAAACAGCGAGAGGAACCCGCAGTATTAGGAGGATCATCCCTCCCCGCCGCGGGAGTAGATGGAGGAGTAGAGGGTTGTGGCGAGACGGACTGGTGGCGGTGTTCAGAGATATTGATTCGTATGGTCTCCGGACGATGAGAAGGCGCCGGGACCTTCTAAATACAGGCGATATGTAAGAAGACAAGCGAGGTGGAGATGAAGACATATCGATATTGATGGATTTACCTCCTTTTCTCTAGGATTGGCCGAGGGAGGAGGGATACGCTTCCCCGGAAAGTTGCGAGAAGGCTCCCCTGCCGAGAGGGGAGGATCAGCGGCTTTCACCTTCTTGGGAGGGGAAGAGGATGGTGGTAAGGATGGAGGAGCGCGGACCGGGATCTTATTCAGAGCCTCCGCGGTCGCCTTGTTCCTCTGGCGCACCGCCGCGATGCGATCACAGAAAATTTGGCTAAGAGACATAGGGACGGAGGCTATAAGGGGATAGGGTGAAAGAAACGGCCCCCTGCAGAGAGAGGAGTCCTATATTTATAGATTGGGCAAGGTGCCCACCAAAAGATTCCCTCATAAATTCTCTTTAATGACACAAGCCTCGGTTGGACTATCTTTCCGAGTTTGTAACAACCTCGAAAAGAGCGGGGATTGTGTACAACCTCGAGATTGCAGGTTGGCTTGAGGAAGAGGGCTAGGCGAGACAGTCCAGGACGGTCGACAATTTGCAGAGCGAGTGGATCTTGGCTGGAAGGACTTAGGCAAGAGGGCCCAGGCGAGAAGGGTTTAAGCGAGAGCCATGCCATGGGATGGGCAAGCAAGTGCCCAAGGAGGAGGTACTCACAGGTGAGTGACCGACTCGCCATAAGAGAGGGTTCCAAGAAGGGAGCTCTCGCTAGCGAGACGGTGCTCTCGCCATGCGAGAGGGCTCCAGAAGGGAGTTCTCGCTAGCGAGACGGTGCTCTCGCCAGGCGAGAGAGCCCCAGGAGGGAATTCTCGCCAAGAACCGGTTCAGTTTAAGGCCGGTTCAGGTAGAGCCGGGTCTATCTTTTAACATCACAGGATTTTACGCTTTTGCCCTGGGTGGTCTGCATATAACCCTTCAGAACAACAGAGTCTGGCTGTTGGCAGACCCAACTAAGGGTATTCTAGTAATTTCAGGATAGCTCCATTTGGTTATTGGCAGCTCCAGTTCAGAGGCCTATAAATAGACTGGTAAGGTGCCTTAGAAGGCAAGCATTTCTAACTCTCCTTCTCTTCTTCTAAGGCACCTAGCTCAGCATTGGCTAGGGAGGGGAAGAATTTCCGATTCTTCCGGGTAAGAGGCGGGACCTCCGCGCTGAGGCCTCCGGTCTAGTCTTTTGAGAGCCTTGTCGATAGGATAGTCCAAAGAGAGTAAGGGTGAGCTGCATCTTTAATTCCGAGCTTTAGGAGGGACCGACCTTGTTGGTTCCAGCAATCATTGTATTAATTATCCATACAAAATAGTTTAGAAATCGAGTCTGAGTAAGACGTGCAATAACTGCCTTAAAGAAGTTGCACCACCATCTCGCGGGACTTTCAACTAATTCTCACTTTTCCAAAGTACAATACCCGGCAAGATCACAAAAACTTCAATGCGCGTGGATACCGAATAAGTACAGAGCACCAGAGCATCCACTCGATAAAGCAAATGTAAAAGAGAGTAAGAGCAAAATAACAGGAGCATAGACGAGAAAAACTCTAAGGGTCCGTTCGTTTCAACGACATTGATATTGAAGTATTGACTTTAAATAATCCAATATCAATACACATGAGAAATGACATTGAGTTTAAATCCAATTCTTTTGTTCGGCCGCATGATGACTTTATGTCATACGAATTGACATGAATCACTTTTTATTGTTCGTTTGCAGAAAGATTTTCATTCATAGGAATTGGCATTGGTCAATGCTCTCAATTAAAAATAATAAATGTGGATTTTCACCCGGCATCAATTTTATCGTCCGGACACGATTTTTTCGTCATGACGTGATGTTTTTGCCCGAGCTTAAATTTTTCTGTCCGAACGCGATTTTTTTCGCTGAGACGCAATTGTTTCGCACGGACGCGATTTTTCCGCCCGAACTAAAATTTTTCGCTTTGACACTACTTTTTCACCCGGACGCGACTTTTAATCCCGGACGCGATTTTTTCGCCCGGATGCGATTTTTATTACCTGGACGCGATTTTTTTCACCCGACGCGATTTTCGAACGGGGTTTTCTTCATCCCATTTTTCAATGAAAGATTCATATCGAGCAATTTTAATGTACCTGACGTGATGTTTTGCCCAGACGCGAGGCCGAACTCAATTTTTTCGCCCGGAAGCAATTTTTCGCTCGGGCGCGACTTTTCTCCCGGGCGCGATTTTTTCTCGCCCAGACTCGATTTTTTTATCTCTGACGCGAAATTTTCTCTTCCGGACGAAAAAGTCGCGTCCGATCGAAAAAGTCGCGCCCGGGCAGGAAAGTCACGCGGGCGGGAAAGCCGCGCCCGGGCGGGAAAGCCGCGCCCGGGCGGGAAAGACCGCGCCCGGGCGGGAAAGCCGCGCCCGGGCGGGAAAGCCGCGCCCGGGCGGGAAAGCCGCGCCGGGCGGGAAAGCCGCGCCCGGGCAGGGAAAGCCGCGCCCGGGCGGGAAAGCCGCGCCCGGGCGGGAAAGCCGCGCCCGGGCGGGAAAGCCGCGCCCGGGCGAAAAAAACGTCCTCAGGTGAAAAAATATCTGTGGGCGAAAAATATCGCGTCGGTGCAAAAAAATCGCGCCCGTGCGAAAAAATCACGTCCGGGCGAAGAAAACGCCCACGTGCGAAAAAATCGCGTCCGGACTAAAAAACGCGTTCGAGCGACAAAAGCGCGTCCGGGCAAAAAAAGCGCGTCCGGATGAGAAATTAGCGTCCTTGCGAAAACATAGCGTCTGGGCCGGAAAATCGCGTCCGTGCAAAAAAGTCTCGTTCGGGTGAAAAAATCATGTTTGGTCAAAAAAAATTGCATTCATGTAGAAAAAATTGCTCTTCTTTTGAAAAGCCGATGTTGGCAATCTCAATATCCGCACCTGGAGATAGACATTGAACTAATGAGTTTTTAGTTTTGTGTGAATATCTCCGGCTTTCCACCAGAAAGTCAATTCCACTCTGCAATTGTTGATACGAACAGCGGAAATGACTTTCATTTTCTTAAAACCAATACTTTAATATCATTGTCGTTGAAACGAATGGACCCTAAGGGTCCGCTCTTTGGACGAAATTGGTATTCAAGAATGAGCATTGAGAATATCAAAACCAACATTGTTGTTTGGATGAAAGTTTTTAAGGCAGAATTTGCTTTTGAGTCTAAAGCCATTGATATTAAAATAAAACTCCAAAACCTTCTATCAAATGTTTATGACCTGCCATAGATTTTGATATTGAACATTCAGGAACAGCGAACTCGATCCCCCAGAGGGCGCGTATTTGCCGGACCACATTTTCACCATGGGTTTGTTTTCGCTAGTGCACAAATTTCCACTAGAGCACACATTTTTCGTCGGAGCAAAAATTTCTTTAGGTCACACATCTTTCTGCATAGGCGCTCATTTTTTCGCCAGAGCACACATTTTCTACCTAGGAGCTCATATTTCGCCAGAACGCGAATCTTTCATTCGGGTGCAAATTTTTTCCATCCGTGCGCAAATGTTTTGCCCATGCACGCTTTTTTCACAAGGGCGCAGTTTTTTTTCACCCGGGAGCGCATTATCTTCGCGGACACACATTTTCCACTCGGACGCAAATGCTTCGCTCCGAGCAACACATTATTCGCCCGGGCGAACATTTTTCACCCGGGCGCATATTTTTCGCTCGGGCGCGCAATTCCCTCCCGGGAGCGCATTTTTCGCTCGGGTGCATTTTCCGCCCGGGTGCGCATTATTCGCCAGGGAATCAGATTTTACTCCCGGGCACGCATTTTTACCGGGGAGCGTATTATCCGCCCGAGAGCAAACTTTTCGTCAGGGATAAAAATTTTTCGCCGAGATGTGCATTTCTTGCAAGAGTGTGCATTTTTCATCATGATCACATTGTTGAAGCCAAAATTTGACCCCTGTGGAGTTCGGGGTCCCAAAAGAGGGGTGACCGCGCATCTACTACCCTCAATCGAACGATCTAGGCACAAGACTAGGAACACAAGGGACAGACCCAAGGTCTTAGCGTGGAGGTCCCACAGCATACTCGGAAGACTAACAAACTCTTCCCAAGCCAAAGACTGAGCTAAGACACCTTCGGAGGACACTCTTGGCCGACCAGGAATATCTAAGGAGGATCTCAAGACCAACTCTCTCCTATCCAGATGTGTCTCCTTGGGTCTATGCAAAATGCTCCTCACCCGCCCTACCGATGGCGTAACCTCGCCGAACAGCTCTACCTTACGCAGCCCTAATTGGACCTCCAACAACGTAACTTCGTTGTTCTGAAAGGCTATCAAACTCTCGAGGGCTTCCCGGTTACTTTACCTCGAGGTCTCCATGGGGCGAGCGGTTCACGAGAATACCGCTCGCCTAAGACAAAAAGATAAATAACATACATACGGCAGCACATGCATTTTAATTTACAGGAATATCAATTCCATACTTCGGCACGTAGGCCGGCAACATAAGCAAATTAGGCCTTCTAGGGTCGGCACAAACTTGGGCTTAAGCCCGCCACTTCCCGCTTGATACTGCAACACCTGAACGTCGACGTCTTGACAAGCATCGTCAAGCTAAACATCAGTCGATTTAAAGCGACCCAATAAATATTGCACCCACCCCTTTTTCGGGCTATGATGCTTATTCCTTGCAAATAGATAATATACAACTTCCTCAGAGTCTTCTCCGGGAACCCCAGAACATCACCAATCCGGCTCACACATCTGGATGGGCTTCACACAGCATGCGTAAATCCGTACTCACGCTTCCGGATACTAAATGCAATTAACTGCAGGGATGTAAACATTGACCCGTCGGAGAGCCCCCTTCCCCCACCTGTCAGTGGAGAGGAGTTTCCATGCAAATATGATAATTGAGGGCTTCACCTGCCCAAGAAGAAACTTCGTTACCCTTGACGCGTGTTTTGACGACGCTGAGAGTGAGACTCCGACGGTTCTTTCTGAAGGCGGCGCCGGGAGAGGAGCTCCCGACTGATCTTGCTGCAGACGGCGCCGGGAGAGGAGCTCCTGGCCGATCTACCTCTGGGTGGGGACAGGAGAATAAATCCCGACCGGCCTTTCTCCATACAGCTTCGACGGTGAAGGAGAGCTAGGGATTGGCCTTGCCCTGCTCTAGGCGGCCGATCCGAGCTATGCGACGGTTGTAAAAACCGAAAATCAGACGTGAAAAATTATTTAAAATTTGTATGGACAAGTCACGACGGATTTTGATTGAGGCGGCGCGTCGTCAAGGTATAGTGTTACTTTTCCTGATGATAACGTCTGTTAGCTTGTTAAGTACGTTAATAATAGTGCGTAATGCATGTTATTTTAGAATCGACGCGCGCGGCGAAATTAGTTAGTATGCAAGGGTGTTGTGAGGAGTGGATTGCGTATAGCCAGAAATAATAATATTGGGATGGCAATATCAGTCCTCCCCCCTCTCCTCATGCGGTTATAAGTAAAACTGCATACCGATAGTTCATAACCTGCATGCACTCTTTACACGGAGGAAATACAGCAAAACCGCAACAGTGCTTCTCCCGTATCGCCCGTTCCGCAAGCCAGACAGCGCAAAGCCTTGGCCGACAGCCCTTCTCCTCG
This sequence comes from Platanthera zijinensis, assembly GCA_039513925.1. Lineage (NCBI taxonomy): Eukaryota > Viridiplantae > Streptophyta > Magnoliopsida > Asparagales > Orchidaceae > Platanthera > Platanthera zijinensis. Next base: position 8,708,223 of record CM077089.1, read on the forward strand.
CTCCAACATCGATCGCAAACTCCTCCTCCCTCCTTTGCAGGCGCCAGTGAGTGTTCCTCTTCATTTCTTGACTGTGGAAGTGTCGGGTTTCAACCCTAGCCAGTGGAATCAAAGGCTAGGTCAACGATTGTGGTTCCGATGAGTTTATTTCTCCCTTCTCCTTATTCCTCCATGGTAATCAGTCGATTTGGAAGTTAAGGTAGACTAAGTTATCATTTTATTTGCCCTATTTAGGTTTTGGGGTCGTGATCCTCGCGGAATTTGGGTTGGGCGCTTTGAGAGCCTCAATCACTCCACATAAAGGTAATATCTGAAATTTAGCGCTTGAAATTTTGTAACCCTAGTTGCATAGAAATTTTCCACGGGAAAATCGTAATGCGAAAAATTATGAAATTAGGACTGCCCTAAATTGCAGGACTTTTGTGGGGTCGGGGCAGCATTCTGAAGGTTTCCAGCAGTAGGATTGCCTTCGGAATAGAAAATGTCATCGCGCTGAGTGTACGAGCGTCGCAACATCACGGTAATGGAAATTTAATTTCTGCTAATTAGACATAGCAATAAATATATTTTTGTATACGCATGAGTAGGCTTTGTACAAATATCATGACCATGCATAGAAAGGTGTGGTGATAGGAAAACGGTCGTGGAAAAATGTGTAGGATGACACCCTTCTTCAAGACAAAGTAGTTAGATCATGAACAGTAATGTTAGGTACGAAACCTGTACCCGTATACGTAAGTTTGGAATTTGTCCAACCAAGGGTGTGAATGTCCCTTTTAGTCGACCACGAGAAAGTCAAGGGGTCGCTCAGTAGTCCACCAAAAGATATATCCCAAGCAGAGTAGCATCAGACCAAAAAGGTTAGTGAGTACACAAGTCTTTTCGTGCTCGGTAGAGACACACTACCTTTCTCATAAGGCATATGGTACCTTGTGAGCAGTATAGTCTTGGGAGTTGACTTTCCTTTGAGACAGTTAGTAGATTCGATACCGTGTCCGCGAGACACTAGAACAATTGAGTTCGTAAGATGGTCTCGGGTCGTCAGTTTCAGTTGCGCGTTAGGAGCTACTCTGCCTAGAGCCTTTCAAGTAGATGTGCAAGTTAGAAGCCACTTAGAACTCAAGTATAGACCTGTCGCGTGTCAGTACACTAGCTAGTGAACGCCAGAACTTGGGTAAATGAACTGAAAGTCACGAACATAGAATAAATGGGTGTGTTGACCAGAAAGTATAGGGAAGGCGTTGCATAAAATATAGCATAAATGTTTTTAATGCACACAAAACTATTTTCTAAATGCATGCATTCATCATACGAAATCTGTTTTTAGTATCAATAGGAGAAGTTATTTTTCTTTACTCTGACCTCTCGTGGACAATTTTTTTCAGGTGATCCAGGTGGGAAACTACGCCTAGAATGAGCGTTAAGTGGAGTCAGTTAGTAGTAACTTCCACTTTCAGTTTACTATATTTCAGCATGTCCTTGTAGATGTGGACAATGTACCTGGTTAATGTTTTATATAATTTGTATCAGACTATTAATGTTATACAGATTTTCAGTCATTTCAATTTCATTCATGTCTAATGGCTCTGTGAATCCAGATTTTGAGGTATATGGTTACCCCTAGTTTACTTTCTTAGCTTCCGTTGTAAGTTTTTAATTCTTAGTAGATGTTTCTTTTACCTACTGTATACTAGTTTTAATATTATTTCCTAGTTTTCTTTATATCGCTGACCCGGCCGGACGGCTGATTTCTGAAATACTGGGAAGGGGTGTTACAAATTGGTATCAAAGCCAGGTTTAGGATCCCTGGACCCTAGAAAGATTCACAAAGACATAGGAGTACATAAGAGTAAACTCTTGTTAATAGTGTATTTAAGTTGCGTTTAAGCCCTAGTGTTCGCAAGAGTACGAAATAAATTGCTAATCCAGATTTCTCAGATGCTAGATAAATAATCAGATTTCTTTTACATGTTCTATCAGGCACCACGAGTGAGTGAACCGGGTGAATCTTCACGTCGGGACCCTGTTCCTAATGCGACTATGGGAGACGCTGCTGTGCCACAAGTACCACCAGTTCCAGCAGCTCTAGAAGGCACTGACATAACATCTTAGATTGCTAGGGAGGTCACTGTTGCCTTGATGGATTTTCATAGAGGACTGACTGCAGGGTTTCCCGCTCCAGTACAAGTACAAGCCCCTGCACTAGCTCCTGTTCCAGCACCCGTGGAGATGACCCAAGAACGCTACTTGAGAAATACCCAACTGCACCAAAAGCCCGGACTGTTGGAGAGGGTGCTACTTAATTTTTTATATAAGTAGCAGAGCGCCACGGGTCAAGTGAAGGAACGCCGGACCCAACAATCCCCCCCCCGGCGTCCAGCACAACCCGTCGGCTCAGAGGTGGGGTTACCACATGGCCCACACGGCTCAGAGGTGGGGTTACCACATGTCCACGGTTGCCTGACCCACCGGACCCACACAGGTAGAAGGGAAAAATCAGGATTTAATAGCGCCCCCCCGGTCTTGAACCCATGACCTCCTCTGATACCAATTGAAGGATCAAGCGCATACCCAACTGCACCAAAAGCCCGGACTGTTGGAGAGGGTGCTACTTAATTTTTTATATAAGTAGCAGAGCGCCACGGGTCAAGTGAAGGAACGCCGGACCCAACAAACCCTCAAACTACAGTGGGGATGAGACCCCGATGGATAGAGATGATTGGATAACAAACACCAGAGACCTGTTGAACGTTTTGGAGTGCCCGGAGAACAAGAAGGTTCCTCTAGCAGTTTTCCTCCTCCGAGGAGAGGCAAAGGTCTGGTGGGACAAGTACCGAGCAGATGATCCTGCAGGTAAAGTGTTATGAAAAATTTATTTATTTTAGGAAGTAGTGCATTCACTTTAAATGGTATGACCGTTCTTTGGCCAGGTCGTACGTCAGACATGTTTACTTGGAGCGATTTCTCTAGAGCCCTTGCAAGTTGGTTCGTGCCTCCTTCCGTACGATGAGGTTTCCAGGAGAAGTATCTTAGGCTTTTCCAGAGGGACAGGACCATTACTGAGTACGAGCGAGAGCTTACCTATCTTGCTCGATATGCTGGTGTGATGCAGGGAGATCAGCCTGAGAAGTGCAGCCGCTTTGTCGATGGATTGCGTGACTCATTGAGGCAACCGTTGATGACTATGGTCAACGCTGACTACTGTAGCTTAGTGGATACGGCTCGCAGGCTGTAGGTTGATCAGCAGAAGATTCAGAAGCGTAGTAGTTTTCGTACGAAGAGATCTCAGGATTCACATCAGCCGCAACAGAGCAGGAATGACCAAGGGAAGATCTGGAACAAGAAGCAGAAGCCTGATGCTAAGAAGAGTGGTCAGTCTGGAGACAGGAGCAAGGACTGCCCCACTTGTCCCAAGTGTCAGCGCCGTCATCCAGGAGAGTGTTTGGCTAGCGCAGGCATGTGTTACAAGTGCCGTCAGCTTGGACACATAACGCGCTACTATCAGGAAGTTGGTGCGAATCAGGTAATCAAAGCCTTGTTGTATTAATTACATTTATGTAATTTCTATATACAACAAATGTAATTTGTTCCTGTAGTCGAAGTACGAGGTTGGTGGCTCTAGCAGGGTAGATAAGGGCAAGGCGTTGATGATCACTAATGGGAGACCATAATAGGGTCGAGACTTAGTGTAACCCAGAGCGTATGGGCTTGGTCAGCAGGAGGCAAAGGATCAGGAGGATGTAGTGACTGGTAAGTGTTTATTTGCTTAACAAGTTATTTAAATCCTCCATAGTGACACTCTGTTCATCCTTTGTAAATCATTCATGTAGGCATCCTTATGATTCATAATTTACCCTCTAAGATTCTATTTGATACGGGTGCCTCACACTCGTTTATCGCGGAATCTCTAGTGCGTAAGCTGAATTTAGAAGTTTTCACAGAGGCAGTACCGCTGGAAGTCATGATGCCGAATGGATCCCTTCTACAGACCAGAGTTACGTACGGGGTACCGATGCAGTTTGGTGATACCGAGATTATCGTGGCAGCTTTGCAGCTACCTATTGTAGGATTCGACCTAATTTTTTGGGATGGACTGGCTTTCGGCAGTCAACGCCAGGATTGACTGTAGGGCGAAGCAGATACAGTTTGATGGCCCCAACCAGACATCTTTTTCTTTTCATGGCTTGAAGGGAGTAGTGAAGATGATCATCTCCACAGTCCAAGCGAGAAGGTGCATCAGTAAGGGTTGTGAAACCTTCGTAGTACTGATGAGCGTGGAGTGTAAGACTGACTTGGCAGAGGTACCAGTGGTGCAGGAGTTCCCCGATGTTTTCTTGAAAGATCTCCCTAGTGCCCCTCCAGATAGAGAGATTGAGTTCCCAATAGACTTGTAGCCTGGGGATACACCGGTTGCCAAATCTCCCTATCGGATGGCTCGAAGGGAACTAGCAGAGTTGAAGAGCCAGTTGCAGGAGTTGCTTGATTTGGGTTTTATATGCCCTAGTACTTCACCGTGGAGTGCTCCAGTACTGTTTGTGAAGAAGAAGGATGGAAGTCTGAGACTGTGCATAGATTACTGTGAATTAAACAAGCTGACAGTAAAGAAAAGGTACCTGATTCCCAGGATTGATGATTTATTCGACCAGTTGGTGAGAGCGAGCACTTTTTCCAAGTTAGATCTGAGATCAGGCTATCATCAGTTGAAGATTCGTGACGTGAATATTCAGAAGACGACTTTCAGTACCAGATATGGACACTTCGAGTTTGCGGTCATGCCATTCGGGCTAACCAATGCCCTTCACTATTTATGGACCTGATGAACATGGTATTTCGGGAGTACTTGGATCATTTTGTCATCGTCTTCATAGATTATATCTTGGTGTTTTCTAAGAGTGCAGAAGATCATGTCGCACACCTCAGGATTGTTTTGAGTACACTCAGGAAGAACCATTTGTTTGCTAAGTTTTCAAAGTGTGAGTTTTGGCTTTCAGAGATTGCATTCTTAGGCCACATCATAAGTCAAAAAGGGGTTTGTGTTGATCCGAAGAAGATAGAGCCCATTAAGAATTGGCCAAGGCCGATGACAGTTTCAGAGGTTCGCAGCTTTTTGGGTCTAGCTGGTTACTACAGGAGATTCATCAAAGATTTCTCAAAGATAGCCTTACCACTGACTTCCCTCACTAGGAAGGGTAAGGGTCTAGTTTGGACAGTTGAATGCGAGTTGGCTTTTGAGGACTTGAAGGACAGGTTGATGACTGCATCGATCTTGAGTTTACCTTCAGGGCCTGACAGGTTTCAGATTTTTAGAGATGCGTCAGGTCAGGGTTTAAGTTGTGTCCTTATACAGTATGGAAAGGTTGTAGCCTATGCCTCGAGACAGTTAAAGGTTCATGAGAGGAACTATCCCGTGCATGACTTGGAGCTTGCAACAGTCATTCATGCTCTAAAGATTTGGAGGCACTATCTCTATGGAGTGCATTGCGAGATCTTCACTGATCATAAGAGCCTCAAGTATATCTTTGATCAGCGAGAGCTCAATATGAGGCAGCGTAGATGGTTATAGTTTCTATCAGACTATGACGTAGACATTCAGTACTATCCAGGAAAAGCGAACGTTGTAGCTGATGCCCTTAGCCGGAGAGGTTCGTGTTTTTCCCTTCTCACTCAGTAGAAGGAGTTGGTACGAGAGTTGGAGAGACTGGACATCATCATTGTGCCCCGTTGTAGTTTTGGTTCTACAAGATTGAGTTGGATGGAGATTACTTGCTATATTAAAGATAGAATCAGGACAACTCTACCTTTGGATCCAAGGATGGCAGAGATTTGGATCTCAGTGCAGTCAAGTCAGAAAGAGAGATTCTCTATTCAGAATGAGTTTGTATTGCATGATGGCAGGGTGTGTATCCCAAATGTGAGTCATCTTCGCGAGGACATTCTTTTTGAGGCACACCATTCCAGATATTCTATATATCCTGGTAGCATGAAGATGTATGCAGATCTTAAGAAGGTAGTTTGGTGGCCAGGTTTGAAGAGTGATGTTGCAGATTTTGTAGGGAAGTGTGAGACGTACAAGTTAGTTAAGGCCGAGTGTCAAAGGTCTGGAGGCAAGTTGCAGCCACTTCCCATTCCCAAGTGGACATTTGAGGATATATCCATGGGCTTCATTCATGGTCTGCCGAGATCGCAGAGTGGGAATGATTCTTTGTGGGTTATAGTTGATCGACTTTCTAAGGTCGCCCATTTCATTCCTCTTAGGAAGACGGATCAAGGTCCGAAACTGGCACAGTTATATATAGACGAGATAGTTTGACTTCACGGTGTTCCCAAAACTATAGTTTCAGACCGAGATGACAGATTTACCTCCAGGGAGTGGCGATACGTATAGGAGCAGTTGAGTGCCAGATTACATTTCAGCACCGCATTCCATCCCTAGACCGATGGACATACTGAGCGCACAAATAGGACGTTGGAGGATCTGCTACGGATGTGCATTTTGGACTTTGGAGGAAAGTGGGAGAAGTATGTTACTCTTGTGGAGTTCTCCTACAACAATAGTTATCAGACGAGTATTGGGATGACACCGTTCGAGGCCCTCTATGGTAGACGTTGTCGGACACCGTTATGTTGGGCTGAAAGTGAGGAAAGATCTACTATCAGGGAGTCATGGATTGTTGAGACCACTGATAGGATCAAGCTTATTCAGGAGCGTATGAAGACAGCTCAGGATCGTCAGGCCAAGTATCACGATCATAAGCATATGTTAGTAGAGTTCAGTGTTGGAGACTACGTTTATCTGAAGGTCAGACCAGTCATAGGAGTCTCTAGAATAAAGCGGATGAAGAAACTGAGCCCCAGATTCGTTGGTCCTTTTGAAGTACTGGAAAGAGTTGGTGAGGTTGCATATGGGTTGGCCTTACCTGAGGAAATAAGTGGTATACATGATGTATTCCACATCTCCTATCTGAGGAGAGCAATCAGAGATTCCAGTCAGATCATCAGTACCGAGGAAGTACAAATCGAGACAGATCTTAGTATTGGGGTTAGACCAGTCAGAATAGTGTACTCGAGGATACGAAAGTTTAGGAACAGAGAGATTCGCATAGTCAAAGTCTTTTGGATGAACTGTGGTCGTCCAGAGTATACTTGGGAGAGAGAGGCTGAACTTAAGAGCAATGCAAACTATTCTTTCCTCTTTGATATCGGTATGGTTACAATTTTCGAGGACGAAAATCTTTATTAGGAGGGGAGATTTGTAACATAAGAAAATCTGACACGAAAAATTATTTAAAATTTGTAGGGGCAAGTCACGACAGATTTTGATTGAGGCGACGCGTCGTCAAGGTATAATGTTACTTTTCCTGATGATAATGTCTGTTAGCTTGTTAAGTGCGTTAATAATAGTGTGTGATGCATGTTATTTTAAAATCGACGCGCGCGGCGAAATTAGTTAGTATGCAAGGGTGTTGTGAGGAGTGGGTTGCGTATAGCCAGAAATAATAATATTGGGGTGCCAATAGCAGTCCTCCCCCTCTCCTCATGCGGTTACAAGTAAAACCGCATACTGATAGTTCATAACCCGCACGCACTCTTTACATGGAGGAAATACCGCAAAACTGCAACAGTGCTTCTCCCGTATCGCCCGTTCCACAAGCCAGACGCCGCAAAGCCTTGGCCGACGACCCTTCTCCTCGCACCAGCATCGATCACAAACTCCTCCTCCCTCCTCTGCAGGCGCCAGTGAGTGTTCCTCTTCATTCCTTGACCGTGGAAGTGCCGGGTTTCAACCCTAGCCGGTGGAATCAAAGGCTAGGTCAACGATTGTGGTTCCGGTGAGTATAGCCAGAAATAATAATATTGGAGTGCCAATAGCAGTCCTCCCCCTCTCCTCATGCGGTTACAAGTAAAACCGTATACCGATAGTTCATAACCAGCATGCACTCTTTACATGGAGGAAATACCGCAAAACCGCAACAGTGCTTCTCCCGTATCATTCGTTCCGCAAGCCAGACGACACAAAGCCTTGGCCGACGGCCCTTCTCCTCGCTCCAGCATCGATCGCAAACTCCTCCTCCCTCCTCTGCAGGCGTCAGTGAGTGTTCCTCTTCATTCCTTGACCGTTGAAGTGCAGGGTTTCAACCATAGCCGGTGGAATCAAAGGCTAGGTCAACGATTGTGGTTCCGGTGAGTTTTATTTTTCCCTTCTCCTTATTCCTCCATGGTAATCAGTCGATTTGGAAGTTAAGGTAGACTAAATTTTCATTTCCTTTGCCCTATTTAGGTTTTGGGGTCGTGATCCTCCACGGAATTTGGGTTGGGCGCTTTGAGAGCCTCAATCACTCCACGTAAAGGTAATATATGAAGTTTAACGCTTGAAATTTTGTAACTCTAGTTGTATAGAAATTTTCCACGGGAAAATCTTAAAGGGAAAAATTATGAAATTAGGACTGCCCTAAATTGCAAGACTTTGGTGGGGTCGGGGCAGCATTCTGAAGGTCCCCAGCAGTAAGATTGCCTTCGGAAGAGAAAATGTTGTCGCGCCGAGTGTACGAGCGCCGCAGCATCACGGTAAGGAAACTTCATTTCTGCTAATTAGACATAGCAATAAATATATTTTTGTATACGCATGAGTAATCTTTCTACAAATATCATGACCATGCATAGAAAGGTATGGTGATAGGAAAACGGTCGCGAAAAAACGTGTAGGATGACACCCTTCTCGAAGACCAAAGTAGTTAGATCATGAGCAGTAACGTTATGTACGAAACCTGTACCCGTGTACGTAAGTTTGGAATTTGTCCAACCAAGGGCTCGAATGTCCCTTTTATTCGACCACGAGAATGTCAAGGGGTCGCTCAGTAGTCCACCAAAAGAGATATCACAAGTAGAGTAGCATCAGACCAAAAAGGTTAGTGAGCACACAAGTCTTTTCGTGCTCGGTAGAAGCGCACTACATTTCTCATAAGGCATATGGTACCTTGTGAGCAGTACAGTCTTGGGAGTTGACTTCCCTTTGAGACAGTTAGTAGATTCGAGACCGTGTCCGCGTGACACTGGAACAATTGAGTTTGTAAGATGGTCTCGGGTCGTCAGTTTCAGTTGCGCGTTAGGAGCTACTCTTCCTAGATCCTTCCAAGTAGATGTGCAAGTTAGAAGCCACTTAGAACTCAAGTATAGACCTGTCGCGAGTCAGTACACTAGTTAGTGAACGCCAGGACTTGGGTAAATGAACTGAAAGTCACGAACATAGAATAAGTGGGTGTGTTGACCAGAAAGTATAGGGAAGGCGTTGCATAACATATAGCATAAATGTTTTTAATGCACACAAAATTATTTTCTAAAGACATGCATTCATCATATGAAATCTGTTTTTAGTGTCACTAGGAGGAGTTATTTTTCTTTACTCTGACCCCTCATGGGTAATGTTTTTCAGGTGACCCAGGTGGGAAACTACGCCTAGGATGAGTGTTAAGTGGAGTCAGTTAGTAGTTACTTCCACTTTCAGTTTACTCTATTTCAGCATGTACTTGTATATGTGGACAATGTACCTGGTTAATGTTTTATATAATTTGTATCAGACTATTAATGTTATACAGATTTTCAGTCATTTCAATTCCATTCATGTCTAGTGGCTCTGTAAATCCAGATTTTGAGGTATATGGTTATCTCTAGTTTACTTTCTTAGCTTCCGTTGTAAGTTTTAAATTCTTAGTAGATGTTTCTTTTACCTGCTGTATACTAGTTTTAATACTTTTTCCTAATTTTCTTTATATCGCTGACCCGGCAGGACGGCTGATTTCTGAAATACTGGGAAGGGGTGTTACAACGGTGAAGGAGAGCCAGGGCTCGGCCTTGCCTTGCTCCAGGCGGCCGATCCGAGCTCCAGGCGGCGGCGACGGTGAAGGAGAGTTAGGCTCAGCCTTGCTGCAGGTGGCGACGGGGAAGGAGAGCTCGGGCTCGGCCTTACTCCAGGCGGCCGAGTTGTGCCTTGCTCCAGGTGGCGGCGGGGAAGGAGAGCTAGGGCTCGGCCTTGCTCCAGGCGGCCGAGCTCTGTTGGGAGATAAATCCTGATCCCCCCTCTCCTTGCTTGCCCCCCTTTTCCTAACCAGCCTCCGCCCACGAGAGAGAATTCCCATCTCCTCCTCTTGCCCTATTTTTTCTCCTCCCCCGCTTTATCCCCTTTTTATCTGTATATGTATAATAATATATATATATTACAAAAGTATTAAAAATAATAGATATGAAGCCATTACCTATAAAACCTCTACACACATGCACGAGTGCTCGCACGTCCTCGAACGGGGCTATACCGAATCATCGCTCATAGCATATCCCGAGCCCGCTACCTGGGGAGGATCCCGTTCGGCCGGATATGGGGTAGTACACACATATATTTCGTCAGAGCGCACATTTTTTGCCTATGCATGCATTGTTCTCCCAATAGCGCATTTTTCATCTTAGCGTGCATTTTTTGCCGAGCGTTCATTTTTTCACCGAGTGGGAAATTTCCTGCCGTGATGCACATTTTTATTCCTGAGTGAACATTTTCCTCTTATGCGCACATTTTTCCTCCCGGGATGGAAATCTCCGCTATGACGCAAATTTTCTTCCCAAGCCGCATTTTTCGCCCACGCATCCATTTTCCTGCCAGAGCGTGCATTTCCACGTCTGAGCGCGCATTTTTTTCAAAAGAGCGCACATTTTCTCCTAGACACGCAATTTTTTGCCCAAGCACGGATTTTTCACCCGAGCGCGGATTATTCACCCACACAAATAATTCTGGGGTATGTATTTTTCTCCCGCGCACATTTTTCTCAGGTGAGCATTTTTACCTGGGGTGAATTTTCCCCGGGAGCACAATTTTTATCTTTATTTGTTTTTTCTGCCCGATCCACACTTTGTCTTTGTTTCTATTTTCCGCCCGGTTGCGTGTTTTCAGCCAGAGTACGCATTTTTAGGTGCACATGCCAGGACACACATTTTTTGTCTGTGCACATATCCCCCTCCCTCCGAGTTTTATTCACATTTTTTATTCGTGCACATGTTCCCCTCCACCCGGGCGCGGATTCACAATGACTCAGGTGTGAATCCCTGAGTCACACCTGGAATGGTGATGATCTTAAATGTTTTTTATCCCTAAACTGTTGTAAATAAAAGAGTTTGTTTTTTGACTCTCTTTTTCAAGTGTCTTTTACTGTTGAGCAAGGTATGCGGTTTAGGAAAGTTTTAGCCCCGAGAAAATCCCGCTGACCAGGCTCCCGCTAGCTGGCAGGGCCGGAAGTCACTCGGTGGTGGATTGATAGGTTAGCCTTGAGAAGATACCGTTGACCAGGCTCTTACTAGCTGGTAGGGTCATAAGTCACTCGATGGTGGATTGAAAAGTTAGCCCTGAGAAGATCCCGCTGACCAGGCTCCAACTAGCTGGCAGGGCCGGAAGTCACTCGGTGGTGGATTGAAAGGTTAGCCCTGAGAAGATACCGGTGACCAGACACTCACTAGCTGGCAGGGCCGAAAGTCACTCAGTGGTAGATTGAAAGGTTAGCCCCAAGAAGATTCCACTGACTAGGTTCCCACTAGCTGGCAGGGCCAGAAGTCACTCGGTATTAGATTGAAGTGTTATCCCAAGAAGATTCCGCTGACCAGGCTCCCGCTGGCTGGAAGGCCGGAAGTCACTCGTTGGTGGATTGAAAGGTTAGCCCCGAGAAGATCCTGCTGACCAGACTCTCACTAGTTGGCAGGACCAGAAGTCACTCAGTGGTAGATTAAAGGGTTAGCCCCGAGAAGATCTTGCTGACCGCACTTCCACTAGCTAGCAGGGCCGGAAGTCACTCGGTGGTAGATTGAAGTGTTAGCCCTGAGAAGATCCCACAGACCAGGCTCCCACTAGCTCGCAAGTCCAGAAGTCACTTAGTGGTAGATTGAAAGGTTAGACATGAGAAGATCCCGCTGACCAGGCTCCCACTAGCTGACAGGGCTGGAAATCACTCGATGATAGATTGAAGTGTTAGACCCGAGAAGAACTCACAGGTTGAAAAATTGTTTTGGAAAGATATCCCCGAGACAGTTCCATTGACCTGGCTCTCACTAGCCGGCGGGATAGGTAAACCTCTCGGGAGATAGGTTGAATAAAGATGTTTTGGAAAGGATCCCCCGAGGCGGTTCCGCCGACCAGACTCTAACTAGCTGGCGGGGCAAGTTGATCTTTCGGACGACAGAATGTGGAGCAAATAGTCTCTGTAAGTGAAGCCCCTCGGGAAATTTCCTCTACCCCCAGTTGAGTCGGGCTCCTGGGAGTTGTTGAGTTTCCTCCACCTCCAGTTAAGTCGGGCTCTTGGGAGGTGTCGAGTTTCCTCCACCTCCAGTTGAGCCGAGCACCTGGGAGGTGTCGAGTTTCCTCCACCTCTAGTTGAGCCGGGCTCTTGGGAGGTGTCGAGTTTCCTCCACCTCCAGTTGAGCTGGGCTCCTGTGAGGTTTCAAGTTTCCTCCACCTCTAGTTGAGTCGAGCTCCTGGGAGGTGCCTAGTTTCCTCCACTTCTAGATGAGCCGGGCTCCTGGGAGGTGTTGAGTTTCCCCCACCCCCAATTGAGCCGGGCTTTTGGGATGTGTCAAGTTTCCTCCACCTCTAGTGGAGTCGGGCTCCTGTAAGGTTTTGAATTTCCTCCACCTCCAATTGAGCCGAGCACCTGGGAGATGTCGAGTTTCATCCATCTCTAGTTGAGTCAGGCTCCTGGGAGGTTTTGAGTTTCCTCCACCTCCTGTTAAGCCGGGCTCCTGGTAGGTGTCGAGTTTCCTCCACCTCTAGTTGAGCTGTGCTCCTGTGAGATGTCAAGTTCCCTCCACCTCCAATTGAGCAGGGATCTTGGAATGTGTCGAGTTTCCTCCACTTCCAGTTGAGCCGAGCACCTGGGAGGTATCGAGTTTCCTCCAGTTGAGCTGGGCTTCTGGGAGGTATCGAGTTTCCTCTACCTCCAGCATGGATTCTGGAAGGTGTCTAGCTTTTGAGTGACCTTTTTTTCTAGTGTCCATCTCTCCGAACTACGGGTTCTATATTGTTTTTTCCGACCTCGTGCCGAGCTCAAAAAACGGGGATTGTGTATAACCCGTGATTCGTCAAGATCAAAAGTGATCGAAGATGTCCTAGATTATATCGCCTACATAGGGCGAGTGAAGAAGAAGTCACCTCTTAAGGGAGAGAGTGTAGCCCCCCAGGGGCAATTCCAGGCTCCCTAGGTGAATGCATCTCCCTAGTGGCGAGTTCTAGGCTCCCTAGTCGAGTCCAGCCCCTAAGGGCGAGTTCCAGACTCCCCTGGCAAGTGCAGCCCCCAGTGGCAAGTTCCAGACTCCCTGGGTGAATGCAGCCTCCTAGGGGAGAGATCCAGGCTCCCTAGGCGGGTGTAGCCCCACAGGGGCGCATTTCAGTCTCCCTTGGCCAGTGCCGCCCCCTAGGGGAGAGATCCAAGTTCGGGGCGAGTGGCGAGTCCTAGTTTCATAGGGCACTCGCCAATCCCAGGATACCTCTTTAGATCTGCTAATATCCCCTCCAAACAGCAGAGTTACGTTGTTGGCATACCGTTTTGGGTTGCGATTATTAAAGCCAAAAGGCAAGATTTCGCTATTTGCAGGCCAAATTTGGAATACTATAAATAGACTCTCATGGACACCTTGGGGGACTGCTTGTTCTCGCTCCCCCCAAAGGCTGGCTCCAATTGGCGAGTGCTCTCAAGGCCCACCAAGGTGCGCAGCTCAGCATTGGTTAGGGAGGAGAAACTCTCTTTGATCTTCTGGGTGTGTGGCGGGACCTTCTCGCTGCAGATCGGGGTCTGTCTCTTAGTTCCAAGCAGCAGACCAGGTGCTCTCGTTTGAGAGAAGTATGTGCAAGTTATCCCCCTTGGGTATGAACTCCATAATAAGCTAAGTTTTGGTTTCAACAAAGTACCCCGGGTAGTTGAGCATTTAATGATGCATTTAATGTTTCTAACTGTCCGGGTAATTTACCCTCATGTATAAATAAAGGATCATGGTTGCTTGGAAGAGGGGAAGCTTGGGCCAGAATCTGCATCGTTGCAGGTGCGGTTACAAGTCCCAAGTTTCCACCAATTTCCCAGAGTTCGCCCCTATTCGCTCCTTTATTCACTCCTATTTTACTCTTGTAATAACTTTAGCTTGTATAGCGAATTTTGTGGAATAATAGTGCTCGCCTCAAGTGTTATTCACTGTGACGGGTAAATCTGGTGTCCGCCGCTACTAGCAGCGATCTCTTTTATGTGGTCTGTTCGCTCGACCCTTAAGGTATTGTAACCGATCGTTTGCAATTCTCGACTCCTCTGATATCCTCTTGACTCATCACAGAGTGTGGAAAGTCTGGTGATAAATTTTGCTTCGGTATGGAGTACACATCAGTCGCTGATTCTTCGAGACTTTTATTAAAATTTTCATATTGAGGGATCAGGGAGGATCTCTTATCCTTTCTTTCATTTGATGGTCCTTTAACCATTCTGGTTAGTAATTCTCAAATTTCCTTGGCTAATTGACAATCAACAACCTTCTGGAATATATTATCTGACATGGAAGACACCAAGATGTGCATGACCTTGGCATCATATGATCTTGCTTTCATTTCTGCTTCTGACCAGTCTGGTTTTGCAACTTAAGCAACTTTACCATTTTCATTTGTCTTTATTGGAATAGCAAAACCTGTTAGAATTGTATCAAAAATATTCTCATCAATAAAGTTCATATATAACCTTACTCTAGATTTCCATAAAGCAAACTTATCTAAATAGCATATATGAGATCTAGTGGTTACATAATTTCTTATCTATGTAGAACTCAATTGTGTAATGTATTCACACAAGTAATTCTTGAATAGGATCTTGATTATTCAAGGTGTTAACCCTTTAATAATTAACCTAACTCTGATACCAGTGGATAATCACAGTCAATAATTACTTTAGAGGTGGTGAATAAAGTTTTAAAATTATTTACACAATTAATCACGGTATATGTCATAGAGTGTTAATCTAATGCGATGGAAGTAAAATAAGAAACTAAGCACATAAAATCAATTAGTCATAAGACCATAAGAATTTATAGTGGTCCCCCAAAATATTTGGGTATTCTACTCTTCTGCCCCTTAGCAGGCTATCCACAAATTAGTGGTGAGTCTTTTGATAAAGAGACTCTTAGAACCAATTACAACTAAGTTTTTTTATAAGGAAGATTGTTAGAACCAATACAAATTTTGATAGAGTTTTTCTATGATATGGAAAATTCACATAGCCAATGAGCATTTTGATAAAAAGACTCAAAATCACTGAATCCTTTAGAGAGGAATTCTCAAAACTCTATTAGTATATTGTGATTGAATTTATATTTCTACAATATAATCCTCTTCAACAAGCTCTAAGGATTTTGATTCTTATAAGCATTGTGTGGATTCTTGATGTAGAAGAAAACATCAGCAACAATTCCCCTTGAGATGAAGAAATTCAATAGAGAGAAGTTGAATATGTTGGAGAAGAATCCTGAAGAAGAAATGGCGAGCCCTTGAAAGAGGAGCCTTCAGATCTGAGGGAAGATGATCATGTCAACTAGGGTTCTTATAAGAGGACTTCGGAATGGAAAAGAAAGAGACGACAGATATTTTGAAAAATCCTCCAGAATAATAACGTCTTCCTCTTCTGGCTTTCCTTTGGTATATATAGACGTGATGCTTGACTTAGGTCTTACGGAATCTGACCCAATCATAATAATGGTCTTCCTTAATTGAAACATCAACGGTCAGAATTAGATCTTGATCATTGCCTTAATTAATTTACTGTATTTGCATTTATAATTGTTCTGTAGAGAAACCGACGCACGACTTCTTGTGTGTCGACTTGTAGTCGACGTATGTTGAGATGTAAAAGAGAAGAGATCTCAACGCATGTCAATTTACTAATGCTCCGACTTCACTTTAATTTATAGGAGATCTCGACACAAAGGAGCACAACAGTCTGTCTTCATGTGTTAACTACTAGTCAAAACACATAGTAAACCTCTCGACGTATGTCGACATTTACTCAAAGCACGGATTTTTGTTAGCTTTATTTTGATTCTCTGAGTGCACTGAATCTTTTTCTGATCTTTTCAAAGTGACTTTGGACGTTAGACTTAAGACAAGATGTCATCTAAACATGAATGCATTTATCTTATATTACTTTAATAATTGGATATATCAAATCATAAATGGATTTTTTCCCAACAACAACGTATGCTAGTGAATATCCCGTTGGAAATGTCACGATATTTGGGACTACATGTGATGCCGCATGTAGAATCGATGTTGAGAATTCATGTGTTGCCACACTTATAATAGTGTTTAAGAATGTAACAGGTGAGGGAATTTGTGAGTATTGTCGTTGTTTAAGGCCGTAAAACTTTACTTGCAATGTCACCATATACAAATTGGATAGTGTTTTAGAGGCGTTAGAAATACATGTGCATTGTCTCCGTATAGTACCAAAGACTTTACTCGTGTTGCCGTCATACATAATTTGATAGGAGCGCAAAGATAATTCATGTGTATTGCTGTCATAGAGGCCAGGAGACTTAACTCATGATGTCTATGTAAATGATTTGATAATCTATGGTAGAGGAATATATACCTGTGTAGAGAGAATTCATGGGTATTTTCACTGTATAGACAAGAAGAATTATGATGTCTACGCAAATAATTTGAAATGTTATGATATATGGGTTGTGATCATTGGGAATGTATTAGAACATACTGTTGTCATACCCATTATAAGTTAGACATTGTAATACTAAGCTAAATACATGTGATTAATGTTTTTTAAGTCTATTTATATGTTTTTTTATGCAAACAAAATGCTGAGTTACTGGCTAATGTTATTCTCCAGGATCTGATCTGCTAAGACGATCGAGAGGATTGAGGTTACCGTATTTAGTATCAACTCGTAGCTAACCCTCATGTACTCATGTTATTTTTGTTGTAAGACAAGATTTCAATACTAGCTTGCACTAGCGGACTATATAAACGAAGCTTTATGAAGCGTATCTTTACCCAGCTCATTCTGGTTGTGTTTTACTATTGTCCCGATATGCGAGCCGTGAGAGCTTACCATATTTGATACAAGATATTCATGTTTTCTTATGCAACTAGTGCCTAGTTTCCTGCCGGTCATAAAAACAGGGCACGAGTGGCGGTCGCGCCTGACCTTGTGCACAATAGCGGTGGCGGCACACCTGGCCACATAATAGTTATCGGAGGACCCCCGCAGGGGCAGAGTTTTTAGAACTAATAAATCCAAAAATGCAATCAGGCTTTTACAGGCATATAAAGAAGTAAACATGGGAGTGACAGTTTCCTGAATAAGAATGAAAGGAATATAGCTTTTAAATAGTTTTATTTGTCTTTGTACAGCTTCAAGAAAGCAGACAGTATAGAGATGAAGCACACTGGAAAACTTGCTACAGCTTTCAAATGCAAGCGAACAACATTTCTACTATATATGATTGATTAAACATCTCTCATCAAATAAATATCTCCACCAACCCAGGATCTATAACCACAAATAATCAGCAATTCAAAGCACCTGCATTGATAATTTTCCTCCATGGGCATCAAATATGTGGAAGTTCATAAATAGCTCATACTAACTCTGGACTGTTCCAACTGATTGATTTCTACACTGCTTACACAAAATGGCGAAGAAGACAGCTTGATATAGATACAACATCCATGCCGAAGAGCGTCGCAACAGGTAAATATGGACTCAGTCAATTTCTCCTTCTTCGACATCGGGCACTCTACTCTGTCCACCATCACAGTATTCCTCTTCGTCATCATCGTCAACTTTCATGTACAAGCCAAGCTGTTCTAAGGGATTACTTCCACCGAGTTTAAAATCATCCATCCCCTCATTAGAGCAATCTGGAATCCCCTCGTTGGAGGAGCCGGGTATAGGTTCGGCGGGAGCATTTCTAAGCATTTCCAGATCTTTCAAAAATAAACTTCCTTCATTGATCTCGACGGTCTTTTCCATCTGTTAAATGTGGATAAGGGTTGCACCCACACAATCTCTAATAATAAGATAAAAGGACTGGCAGGAAAGAAAATACAAAATAATATGCATGTCCTCAAGGGGATGGATAAATAATCAATGGAAACCTGTAACAAAGCTTGTCGTGCAGCTTCTCTCTGAAGTTCTCGATTCTGTTTGGCTTTAGCAGTAGCTTCTTCCTCAGCTCGCTTGCGAGCATCCTCTGCAGCCTTAGCTTCTGCTTGCAACCGCATCCTCTCTGCACAGAAATAACAATCAGAACCATAAAAAACCAGAGGAAAGTATTGTTGAAAGGGGGGCCCGGCCCATCTTGGGAAACCCGGGGAAGAAAACCCACAGCCCGACTGCAGTCGGTGCACTCCAACCAAATCTCTCCGGGGCCAATCTTGGGAAATCCCGGGAAGGTTGTTGAGGTCTCGGGTAGATGGGAAATCCCGGGAAGGTTGTTGAGGCTCGGTCTTGAACCCGAGACCTCAACAACCTTCCCGGGATTTCCCAAGATTGGCCCCGGAGAGATTTGGTTGGAGTGCACCGACTGCAGTCGGGCTGTGGGCTTTCTTCTTCCCCGGGTTTCCCAAGATGGGCCGGGCCCCCCTTTCAACAAGCATTCCTGCTAAAATTGTTTGAGCAATAAAACAAATCCATACCCAAACGTTGTTGCCTCTCAAGTTCCTCCCTCTCTCTTCTCAACTTCTCAGGATCCTTCTTTTCACCCTGCTAGAAAAAACATTTCAGAAATGAATACGAAATCCAGTGATGAAAATGCAGCAAAGTTTAAGATAACTACCTGGTCAAGGGTTTTCTCGCGAGCTTTAAGGATTGTATCTGCAAAGCGACTCCTCAACAAAGCCGCACGGTAGAGCTTGTCTGGGGAGACCTGCCTTTCGGGCGGAGCATTCTCCCCTAAGTGTGGAAGAGACAGCATAACTAAGCATGTCAAAAATTTAAAGACCAGGGAAGGCCCCACAATTCTCGCCCCTCAGTTTTCTAAAAGTGCTTACCCCCTACACCATTTGGCTCCACCAATTCTCTCTTCAGATGGCCACCTTGCTCAGGTTGCACACCATTTACTAGCCCTGAAATATTACAAAACATTGCATAAAGTGGCTAAAAACTTGATTCAGCCCTAAAATGTGCCTCTAAGTGAAGTGTGGTGTACCCCTACTGACAAACCCTAATATGGATGCAAATGCAATAGATGGTTCAAATAAATTAGTAATAAGCAATTAATTAAAATAAAACTTGGTCCGAGCACATTTGTTCACGGATAATGGAATTGAAAAAACAAACGTTAATTCACTAGCAATTAAGGCACAAGTATTTTAAGCGTGCGTCGAATAAATCCCGCAAATCAAATGATTTCACAAAAAAAAAGTATTGCATTCAAGTTCAACAAGATATAGTACAAGCGCACAATAATAGAAAAAAGAACATCAAACTTTGACTTACACATTCAGGTGACAACGGAATGTGGCGTTGTGGAGAACTAAGGGCTGCTGGCTCCCTTCAGAGACAAATGTTGCTGGAGGAGGATTAAGGGGGCTCGGGTAGTAATTGTGGCTGAGAGGGAGGCGTTGAACTGTAATGTTTTGAAAGTGGTTGTGAACAGTGAGGTTGCGGTTTGATGAGAAACTAAATGGGGTGTTGTTGGGTGGGATAAATATGTAAAAGCCCTCACATATTAGGCGTCTTAGGAAAGTTGATCGTAGGATTTGTAATCAGTTTGGAAGTTGAAATATAGATACGCTAACGGGAAAAATGATGAAAGTAGTGGATACAATGATTAGGAGAAGGATAAATATTTTATGTCTGCAAGAGACTAAATGGAAGGGTAAGAAAGTGAAACTTCTAGACAATTCCACTTTTAAATTATGGTACACAACAAATAATAAAGCAAGTAATAAAGTACGTATTATTGTGGAATACTACTTTGATGGATGAAGTTGTAGGGATAAGTAGAAAAGGTGATATAATTTTAGCTCTTAAATTGAACGTAAGAAATGAAACTATTAATGTGATCAGCGTTTATCCACAAGTATCATTAAGTGAAGTTATTAAAATGTAATTTTGGTAAGACTTGATGAATTTGTAAGAGAAATTCGACAAAGCGAGAGGATTTTCATAGCATGAGTCTTAAATGGACATATAGGGAAGGAAAATATAAATTATACAGATATTCGGGGAGAATTTGGGAATGGAGAAAGAAATGAAAAAGAAAAAGTCATTTTAGACATTATCATAACACAAGCTAATTATGACAAATACATCATTCATGAAGAGGGAAGAACATTAATTACATTTAAGAGTGGACCATATAAGTCGTAAATTGACTATTTTATGATTCACAAAATCGATAGAAAAATTTGTAAGAATTGCAATGTCATACCATGAGAAATATTGACAACACAACACAGGCTAGTAGTGTTGGATATTGAAATTAAATAGAGTAAATTTAAGAGAGATAAAAGTGTTGTAAAAAATTCGGTGGTGGAACTTGAAGAAAGAAAATTGTGTTGCTTTCAAGATAGCAGTTATGGAACAACTAATTAATGATCTTTATGTGATCCTAATATCACATGAGAAGTTATGTTTTCACATTTAAGGATAAGTGAAAAAAAAACATACTTAGAGAGTTAAAAGATCACGCGCCCTCATATAAAAAATCTTAGTGGGAGAAAGAGGAAGTGCAAGACAAACTGAGGGAAAAGATGACTAGCAATAAATCACTCTGTGCTTTTAGGAATGAAGAAATTTTGGCAAGGTATAAACTAGGCAAGAAGAAAACTAAAAGACAATAAGTAAAATAAGATGTTACGCTTGTGAAGAATTTTACAAGTAACTAGATATCAAAGATAGGGAACATAATATATATAAAATTGCTCGAGCTAAGGAGAGAAAAACAAGGGATTTAAGCCAACTTAAATAATTGTAGTATGAAACAAATACGATTTTGAAGGAAGATGTTAAGGGGCGATGAAAAAAACTTTTATCAAAACTATAATAAAGAAAAAGACAACGAATTGAGCTTGAAATAGTTAACTATATTGAAGTATGAAAATTCCTAGGAAAGGAAAGGATTTTGTGGCTTACATGTTTCATTAATAAGATATGAAAGACAAAAAGAAAGTCAGACCAATTGGGAGAAAGTATATTAGCATATTTCTATAAGAACAAATGAGATATATAAAATTATGTCAATTACAGAGGCCGTGAAACTATGGAAACGAGCAATAGAGAGAAGACTCATTGAGGAAAATCAAATTATACACCTCTTGAGGAGACTCATTGAGGATTATCAAGAAAAAAAATAACATTTGCATATGTTGTTTATCGATCTTGAGAAGGCTTATGATAGGTTTCCAAGAGAGGTCTTGTGGAGAGTCTTAGAAAATAAATGTATAAATGAATCATGCATTGACATAATCAAAGACATGTAAACATATTCAGTAACGATGGTGAGGTCATGAGGAGGATTAACACATGAATTCTCAATCATTGCTGGCGTACATTAAGGGTCAGCTTTAAGCCCTTTATCTCTTTACTCCTGTCTTAAAAGAGCTCATCGTACATATCCAACAAGCAATACATTGATGTTTATTATTTGAAGAGGATAATGTTTTGGTCGATGAGACGCGTAAGTGTAAATGCACAGCTTAAATCTTGACGAGACACTTTAGAAAAGAATGATTTTAGGTTGAGCAAGACAAAAAAGAAGCATATGGAACATAAATTTAGAAGTGCAAGAAGGACGGATGACTACATCATTAAGTTGGGCAATCAAGATATTTTTCGTAGTGAGTGTTTTAGATATTTGGGATCGATAGTTCAAAAAGCTTGAGGGGTAGATAAAGATGTGAAACATAGAATCCAAGAAGGTTGATTGAAGTGGAAAGGCGCGTCTGGGATATTATGTGATCCTAAAGTATCATTAATTCTTAAAGACAAGTTTTGTCGTACTGCAATTGGTCGTCGTGCATGGCTGACGAATCCGCTCTTCATAGGGTGTGTTGGCTACGCCAATCTCAACCCCTCATCTCGTGGGGTGAACTGAAGCAAGAGATGACCCGACGGTACGAGCCCCGCTACACCGGTTCCGCCGTCGAGCGCCTTTGTAGCATCCGCCATGCGGCCGGTCAGGATGTCTACATCGACGAGTTCGTCGTCTTGGTAACACATGTCTTTGGCCTTCCGCCTGAACACTATTTGGGTTTCTTCATGCAAGGCCTACTTCCGTCGATCCGCTCTCGCCTCCGCACTCATCAGCCATGCACGGTCTCTGAAGCGCTTGACCCAACGCGTGTCGTGGAGGCGGATCTCTTTGCCCGACCACCGGCCGATGTCGTCCCTCCGCCTACTCGGCCTCCCCTGCCGCGTGACTACGGGCCGTGGCCATTGCCCACTAACAGGGCTCGCCCGGGCCAAACGCCGGCACCACACCGCCTTTCCAATGAGGACTACAACGAGCTACGGAAAAAGGGGTTATGCTTCTGGTGTCGCCAACCTTACTCTCCCAATCACAAGTGTACCGTGAAGGAGTTTCGCACAATCATCGGGGATTTTGCCCCTGAAATCACGTTGGAGGATTTTGAAGCACTCGAACTCGTCGACGAGATGTTGGCGCCGGAAACTGACGAGGCCACCTTCCACCGCTTAGACCTCCCTTGTTTCTCGGTGGGCGGCCTCACCGGACCACGAACGATGAAGTTAGCCGGACTCGTCCAGGGGCAACCAGTTCTCATTATGATCGATAGCGGCGCCAGCCACAACTTCATTTCTCATCGTCTGGTGTGGCAACTCTCCATTCTGTGCACATCGTCGCCAAACTTCACTATATGTTTGGGAGACGGCCGCCGCCGCCCGATCGCGGGCTCTTTCTCCGTCGTGCGAGTTGCCATGGGACATTGCTCTGTGACGGCAGATTTATATGTATTTGAGCTAGGCAGTGTTGACATCATCTTGGGCGTGGCATGGTTGGCGACATTGGGAAACATTCAGGTCAATTGAGCGAGATGTCTATACAGTTCTCATGAAAGGAATCATCTTGTCACCTCGTCAGTGACTCCGCTCTTCTCCATACACCAGTTTCCTTTTGCACCATCCAATGCACTTCTGATGTGGAGTTCTCTACTTGGTTATGACAGCTGCAGGCCGAACCAACGGACGCCTCAATGCTTCCACCCGACCTCCGCCTCCTCCTCGATGAGTTCTCTGACGTGTTTATATCTCACACTGGTTTACCTTTGGTGCATCCCACTGACAATGCCATTTTGTTGCAACCTCACACCTCGGTTGTATCCGTCCGGCCCTATCGCTACGGGCATGTCCAAAAGGATGAGACCGAACGCTTAGTGCGTGAGATGCTCATGGGCGGCCTCATCCGCCCTAGCGCGAGCCACTTCTCCAGCTCAGTCCTCCTTGTGCGCAAGGACGGGAGTTGGCATTTCTGCGTGAACTATCGGGAGTTAAACAAAGCCACAGTCCTGGGCAGGTATCACATTCCAGTCATTCAGGAGCTCCTGGACAAGCTCCACGGTGTGGCCTTCTTCACAAAGCACGGCCTCTGGGCGGGGTACCACCAAATCCGGGTTCGGCCGGCAGATGTACCAAAGACAGCATTTCAGACACATGACGGGCACTACGAGTTTCTGATTATGCCTTTGGGCAGACCAACACCCCGACCACCTTTCAAGCCACCATGAACAATATCTTTTGAGCGGTACTCCGAAAACACATCCTTGTTTTTTTGATGATATTTTTGTGTATAGCTCATTCTGGCAGGAGCATCTATGTCATGTACGTCGCATGCTCGAGACGATCCGTCAGCATCACCTTGTCCTCCACCACGAGAAGTGTTCGTTCTGTGTGATCATTGTCAGCTACTTGGGTCACACGATCTCGGCCCAGGGCGTGGCCATAGACGACGACAAAAGTACAACAGTTCTACATTGGTCGACCCCCACCTCCCTTCGGGATGTCTGGGGTTTTTTGGGCCTAACCGGATACTATCAACATTTCATTCGAGAGTATGACACCTTGGCTCGCCCCCTAACACAGTTGTTGAAATCTACAGAAGAGAGACTCTTTTCATGGACCCCGGTTGCCATGTCCGCCTTCACCGCCCTCAAGGCGGCTTTTGTGTGTCCCAGTTTTGGTCATGACCGACTTCAGTCAGCCCTTCATCGTGGAGTGTGATGCCTCGGGTACCGGTGTGGGTGCAGTCCTGATGCAAGGCAGTCGCCCCATCACCTACTACAGTCGGGAATTCTCCACCACCATTCGTAGTCGTTCGGCTTATGAAAATGAGCTCATGACACTTATCCTGGCAGTGCAACACTGGCGACCGCACCGATAACCATAGCATGTGGTATCTACTCCAACAGAAGATCGCCACACCGGCATAACAGCTTTGGGTGACAAAACTTCTTGGGTACGACTTCTCCATCGAATTCCGCCCGGGCCACACCAACCGAGCGGTGGACGCCCTCTCCCGACAAGTGCAATCCCCGGAACTCCGGGCCATCTCCCGCCCAATTTGGAAGGATGTCGTATCTATTCAACATGACGGGGAAAGGGACCCGCACCTTGCTGCCATTCAGACGGCTCTCATCGCCAACCCAACAAGCCACCCCCATTATTCCTTAGTGGGCAGAAGGCTCTTTTATTGGGGCCGCCTAGTGTTGTCTGCGGCCTCCCCTCTCATTCCACACCTCCTGGCCGAGTTCCATTCAACGTCGTCTGGGGGCCACTCCAGTGCTTTTCGTACGTACCGACGCCTGGCGGCTTCCCTCTATTGGCCGCACATGTTCAAGCAAGTCAAAGCCCATGTGGCCCACCTGCCTTCCTTGCCAAAAGGCGAAGTACGAGACTATGTTTTTGAACTGGTTACTTCAGTCCCTGCCTATTCCGGATCGTATTTGGGAGGACATTGCTATGAATTTCATTACACGCCTTCCTCAATCCAATGGATTTGACTACATCCTAGTAGTGGTGGACTGGCTCTCCAAGTACGTGCACTTCCTGCCTCTCCGCCACCCGTACACAGCCGCGAGCGTGGCTGACAGTTTCAACTCCAGAGTCGTGTGACTCCATGGTTTTCCACAATCGATTGTGAGCGATCGTGATCCCCTCTTTCTGAGCTTTTTTTGGACGTCCTTGTTCCGTTTTCAGGGCACGCACCTCCGCATGAGCTCAGCCTACCACCCGCAAACAGACGGTCAATCTAAGGTGCTCAACCGTTGCTTGGAGACTTACTTGCATTGTTTCATTGGTGAGAGACCGGACACGTGGGCCAAGTGGTTGGGCGGTCTGAGTACTCGTACAACACCACCTACCACCATGATGAAAGGACAACTCCATTTGAGTCCATCTACGGCCGACCACCACTAGATGGTGTGCGCCACCTTCCGGGGGAGTGCCTCATGTCGAGCCTGGCAAATCACCTCCATGATAGGGACATCATTATGGATAGTATTAAGCATCACCTACGTCGGGCCCAAGCCAAAATGACATCTTTCTCTAACCGCGGGCGCCGAGATCTTTCATTCCAAGTCGGCGAGAAGGTCTTCATCAAACTCCACCCTTACCACCAACTCACGGTTGCCAAACGCCCTTGCCCAAAACTCGCACCACGTTTTTTGGGTCGTTCACCGTCTTCGCTCAGATTGGAGTTGTTTCCTATAAGATCCAACCTCCCGATGGGAGTCGTATCAACCCGGTGTTTCACGTCTCGTAACTTCGCCGAGTCGTGGGCGACCATCCGACCCTGGACCACACTATAAGTGATCTAGACTACTCTGACTCCGCTCCCATATACCCGGACAGCATACTCGACCGCCTTCACCACCTACCAGGATACGCGGCTCCGGAGGAGCTTCTTGTGGCATGGAACCATTGCCCACCGTCCGAGGCCACGTGGCTATTGCGGGATGACTTCCGCCGTCAGTTTCACGACTCTTGCCTTGAGGACAAGACAAATTTTCTAATTGGCGGCATTGTTACGGACATTTGCGATGCGTACCGGTCGTGACGGGTCTATACGCGGTGGGTATGTGATGGGGACGCTCGAGTCATTGGCGAACCGCAGGAGGCGGTTGCGGCTCGAACCGGCAGGGGTGAACCGTAGGAGGCAGCAAGCGCGGCCCAGACTGAAGATAAACAGCAGGAGGCGGTAGCACAGAACAATTATAATTATGTTTAATTTTTGCTCATTTTTGTTATTGGCATCTCATTAGTATAAGAGGGCTTGTATGGACTCTATTTGTTCTCATGTTTCAAAATTTAAATCCCCATGTGCTTATCTGCTTGGGTTTTATAATAATTATTGCTCATTGTAATTTTTTTCAAACTGACTCGTAAAGTGCATACAAATGCTAAATGAGAGACTATACAGACTCATTGTGGCGATCTTCTAAAGGGACTTGGATTAGGTCAAATGGTTTCATGTTCATAACGTAACATGGTATGAAATGGACACCGACTCGTACTTCTATTAACTGAATTATTGTATGCAAACATAATTATTGGTAGAACGGAATGTTAAGTAAAAGTCCCAAAGCAGACAACGTAGAAGGATTCCTAGGTAACAGTTAATAGCATTGGTTTGTCCATCCGTCTATGGGTGATTGGCGGTGGAAAACATTAGTGTCGTACCAAATTTCTACCACAATGTTTTCCAAAAACAGCTCATGAATTGAGCGTCGCAGTCAGAAACTATCAAAGTGGGTAACTCATAATACTTGAACAACTTCCTAAACAATAGAATTGTCACATGAGACACATCAGTGGTCTTTCGACAGAGAATGAAGTGGGAGATTTTCAAAAAACGTCCCACCGCGACAAAATATATAGTCAAACTTCCTTAGGGTGCGAGAAAGCCCGATTAATAAATGCAAGCTAATGTCAGTCCATGGTCTCTGTGGAATAGGAAGCAGATTATATAAACCAGCAGGTAGGCATGTCACCTTCGCAGTCTGACACACTCGACAATGTTTAACAATCCGCGCAACATCCTTCTTTAGGCTAGGCCAAAAGAATTGATCCTCAACAAACGCAATTGTCTTGTCTCGACTGAAATGTACTACAACTCCACCCCGTGTGTAGTTCACAAATAAGGAAATCTTGAGGGAAGTCTGTGGTACGCAGAGGAATGGGCCTAAGAAGAAATATTTATCAAAGATCGCATAACCCTCACGATGCTCAGGAGAATCTCATCAGAGCGTCATAGATGTCGCCAAAAATATGGGCACTCTAAGTAATCGTAAATGAAACGATTAAAAATCTTAACTCAGGTGCTCATAGTATGTAGGAGGCTGACATGGCGACTCAAGGCGTTAGCCGACTTGTTCTCAATATTTTTTTGTGCTTGATAACTTAACGATAGTCTTGCATAAGCTCCACCACTTTTGTATGGAGATGGTCTAACTTCTTCTTCGAATCAAGGTATCGTATGGCATGATGGTAAGAGTATAAGACAAATCCCTTATGTAGGAGATAGTGATGTCAATAACAAAGTGTTTGCACAACAACATAAAATTCACGATTGTAATTCAAATACTTGTGTTGGGCATCTTTCAGTCCCTCACTGAAGTAAACAACAGGAAGACTCCTGACTAAGTACTCCAACACCAACAACCGATGCATAACAGGCCACTTTGAATGCCTTGAGAAGTCAGGGAGACGCAAAATAGGGACGGACGATAACTTCTCTTTAATTTCTTTGAATGCTCGAGTGTCCGTCTTTGCTCATACAAAATTTCTCTTTTAGAGGCAGCTTTGTACGGGGGCATAACATAACTAAAACTTCTGACAAACCTTCTATAGAAGGTGGCAAGTCAGTGAAAACAATGAGCATCATAAATATTCATCGGGATGGGCCAGTAATGAATGGACTTGACCTTATCACGATCAAGGATATGTCATATGCGGATACAACGTACCTAAGAAAATGAACAGATGCAAATAAGAAAGAGCATTTTTTTCAAATTGATATATAAATACTCCCTCCGAAGGAGATCAAATACCAAGAGAATATGATGCGGGTGTTTGGTGCGCCCCTGGTTGTACATCAATATGTCATCAAAATATACTACCAGAACTTGCCCATGTAGGGTCGCAAGATTACGTCATCATGAACGTGTTGGGTGCATTCGATATGCCAAATCGCATAACTAGTCACTCGTACAAACCGTCCTTCACCTTGAAGAACTTCTACTATCCCCCTCCCTCACTTTCATCTGACGGTACCCACAACATAGGTCGATCTTCGAAAAGGTCTATGCACCGGTCTTCGTGTCCAGGAGGTCGTCGAGGCAGGGTATAAGATAATGGTATGTCACCGTGATTTCATTAATAGTACGGCTATCGACACACATGTGTCAGCTCCCATCCTTCTTAGGAGTAAGAAGAGGTAGTGCACATGGACTTAAACTCATACATATAAACCTCTCCGGAAGGAGATAATCAGCATGCCGCTTTAGCTTAGCGTGTTCGATCTGGTTCATGTGATAATGGGGTAAACTACGCAAAGATCAATACCATGTTGGAGGTGTCTCAAAGGAGGGATCTCATCAGGGAGCTTCTTAGGCATGATATCTGAATAATCATTCAACAAATGACGAGCGCATGCGAACCCAGAAGCCACTGTGGCCGCCAGCACATACATAACCTTAGTGTCTAAAGTCTTTCTCAAAAAGGTACACTTCCTTAAAATATGCAAAGGCCTCAATGGCCTCGCAATAATGGATGAGTCGACCTTACCCTTGGGAGGGTCTCTAGGTTGGGTCGGGGATAGGGTAATCTTCCGTCCCTTATCAAAGAACGCAAACATGTAAGATCAGTCGTAACACATGGCACCACGGTCAAACAACCAAGGTCACTCAAGTAATAATTGCACTACATTCATGAGAATAACGTCACACAAAACTGTCTTCAATGGACGTTAAAAAATCGAATCCAGCCACCTTTGTCTAACCTGGATAGTAGACTTGTCCATCCAAAAGACACGGTAAGGATGTGTGTCGACAGTGAGCTGCATATACTCCAGACCATGGCTACCATGTTCACACAGCTACCACTACAACAACACTCAAGCCTTTATCACCAATGTTTGCGTTACTCACCAATGTTTTTGGGGCATTGAATTCTCACCAATGTTTGCGTTACTCAAGCCAACATTCTCGCTTCCGCTTCGTCCACACCTGCTTGCGCGGGTGCTTCCCTCTAAGGCGGAACGCTCCCCTACCGATGCACTTTTACATCCCACAGCTTCGGCAGATCGCTTAGCCCCGTTCATCTTCGGCGCACGAGCGCTCGATCAGTGACTATAGTGGGGTCGACTATATGGATCCTTTGTCGCCATTGTGCCCTATCTTTTGTCATAATCTCACTAATGCCAAAGTACATCATGTCTTTCCTTGTAGTTTCATTCCAAGTCTTTATTGGTCTACCCCTCCCTCGTTTAACATGCTTAGTGACTAGACTCTCACAATGCCTAACAGGAGCATCTAATGGTCTCCTTTGTACGTGTCCAAACCATCATAGTCGAGCTTCTCACATCTTCTCTGCAATTGGTGTTACTCTTGTCTTATCCGTGACACATTCATTCATAATTTTATCCAATCTCGTGTGTCCACAAATCCACCTAAGCATTTTCATCTCCGTAACTCCCATTTTTTGCTCATGTACACAATTCACTGCCCAACACTCATAACCATAGAGCATTGCGGGTCTACTTGCAGTACGGTAAAACTTGTACTTAAGTTTTAGTGATATTTTACGATCACATAAGATCCCTAACGCGTCTCTCCACTTCAACCAACCCACTTGGATTCTGTGTCACATCCTTATCAATACGTCCATCTTTTTGAACTATCGATCCAAGATATTTAAAACACTCACTACGGAAAATATCGTGATCGCCCAACTTAATAACGAAGTCATCTGTACTTCTTGTACTGCTAAATTTAAGCTCCATATACTCCGTATTTGCCCTGCTCAACCTAAAACCTTTCTTTTCTAAAGTATCTCGCCAAGATTTAAGTTTGCCGTTTATACCCTCGCACGTCTCATTAATCAAAATGATATCATCTGCAAATAATAAACACAAAGGTATTGCTTGTTGAATATGTCTAGTGAGCTCATCTAAGATAAGGGTAAAGAGATAAGGGCTTAAACCTGAACCTTGATGTAAGCCAACAATGATAGGGAATTCCTTTGTTAATCCTCCAGATGTCCTCAACCTTGTCACTGAATTTGTATACATATCTTTGATTATGTCAATATATGATACATTTACACTTTTTGTTTCTAAGATCAATAAACAGCATATGCAAATCTTGTTTTCTTTCTCGATAGTTGTCAATGAGTCTCCTCAAGAGATGTATAGCTTCCATGGTCGACCGCTCTGGCATGAATCCAAATTGATTCTCCGAGATGTTAGTCTCCTGTCACACTCTTCTTTCTATTACTCGTTCTCATGGCTTCATGATATGACTCATCAATTTAATTCTTTTGTAATTAAAACAATTTTGTATTTCTCTTTTATTCTTATTACAAAGGTACCAAGATACTTTTTCTCTATTGGTCTGGCATTCTCTTTGACTTCATTATCTTATTGAAAAAACATGTAAGCTTCATTTCCTAAACATTTTCATACTTCGATGGACATATCGTCTTGCTCAACCGTCTTTTCATTTTTCATCTTATTTAAAACATCATTTATTTCTGATACTTGAATTTTACGATAAAACGTTATGTTCGTATACTCCGCTGATTTACTTAACTCTTCCAAGTTCAATTCATTGTTCTTTATTTCATTATTGAATTGGTAAAAGTATTTTTTTCATCGCTCTTTAATATCCACATCATCGTCAAAACTGTACCTGTTTCATCCTTTATGCATTTTACTTGACTTAAATCTCTTATCATTCTTTCTCTAATTCGAGAAATTTCATATATGTCACGTTCTCCATCTTTGATATCTAGTTGTTTATAAAATTCTTCATAAGCTTGACTTCTTGTTTTACTTACTGTTTATTTAGCTTCTTTTTTGACGACTTTATACCTGGCTAAGTTTTCATCATTCTTACAAGCATGGAGTGATTTATAGTTGGTCCTCTTTGTCCTCACTTTGTCTTACACTTGTTCTTTCCACCACCAAGGTTCTTTATTTGGGGGCGCACGGCCTTTTGATACTCCAAGTACGTTCTTCTCACTTATCTTTAAATGTGAAGACATAACTTCTCATGAGACATTAGGATCAACATAAGGATCATCAACTAGTTGCTCCATAACTGTTGTCTTGAAAACAATCTGTCTTTCCATCTTCAAGTTCCACCGCCGAATTTTTTGCAACATTTTTGTTCTCGTATTAAATTTATTATATTAAATTTGTACATCTAACATCACTAATCTATGTTGTGTTGTCAAACTTTCTCCTGATATGATTTTGCAATCTTTATAAATTATTTTATACATTTTGCATTCACACAGCTACCACTATTGATGGATAATTTGTAAGGACTACATGAGGTAAGGAAATAAGTGTAAAATATAATGGTGCGACGTCAGGCCTCTGCACGAGGAGTGTGCAAAAGGTGGTGAATCACTCCTACCTCCAGCGATCTCTCAACAACGCTCACTCATCGTCCTCTACAGTGGTTGTAATCTCCTCAATAAGTGTATCCTCAACCTCTATTTTGGCTCGCAATCTTCTTCAATCAATAAGTTTTTTTCTAGTAGGGCATTGCGCAGCCATATGCCTCCTGTCAGAGCACTTGAAGCAATGTATGCCCCCCCCCCCCGAGTTTGGAGCTCTAAGAATGATCAATACGTCTTTTGCATCCGCAGAGCTGCGAGGAGGCACTACAATAGTGTTCGAGGTCGGGGCGGGTCTCCTAAATGTGGAAGTGTAAGGTCAAAGGCGACCTGTCTCGGATCCATAGTGCACAGGTACTGCTCATACTTAAGTGCTAGGCGAAACACCTGCTCAACTATCTCAACACTAAGGAAAATTTATTCCCTCTAGTTTTCAAATCTGAGTCGAACCTAAAAGCATGACACAGTTGCAATGGATCCTTAAAGATGTCATTCCTCACCACGAACTCATCGAAAAAGCGACATATACTCAGCAATAGAAAGGATCCTCTGCCAAACAGTGTAAAGGTGATCTAAAAGCTGACTTCATTTTGGCAAACCGTACCCTCCTCTCGTTACTCATTTTGTATTATTCAAAGTAATGGTTCATGTCAAAAAACCAATCGCAAAATGATTTCGGGTCTAGGTAATAGTCGAAGGATGGTGGGTCAATGCGGATGCGCCAGGTAATGTCATCCTCGGTCGGGGTTGCTATGTGACGTGACTCTGGGTATTCATCATAAAGATCATCATGATCGGAGTTGTGTAGTGTTGGTGGAGGACGACCTCTACGATCTTGGGGAGGGGATGGATGAGGTTTGTGGTTTCTCATAGAGGCTAGGCCCTATCGATACTCGAAGGACTTCTCTGAATTCCTCCTTGCGGGAGGAGCGGGATCTCAGCGAGGAAACTCTCTAACAAGTCACTCTGAGAATAGTGGAGCATCGTGGGAATCATCTAAAAGATCATCATAATGTGGGGGTGGGGCCTGACATAAAGGGATGTTTAAATTATCGACACTAGTGTTAACTCTAACAAAGACACTCCTAATGATGTCAAATCAGGCTCCTATCTTCTCAAATTGATCAAGTACTTGTCTTTAAAAGTCCACATGTCATGTCTGAATCAAACTGGCAACCCAATCGTTGGCGAAGTTCTGGTCAGACATAGATGATCGGAACAACCAACCATTATGTAGCATATAATGTGGCCCAACCTGGGGCTATGATATCAATTTGATGCATCGTAAGTTGTGAATGATGGATACCCTAAAATGCAACCCTATGTGAAACATGGTGTACCTATTGATAAACTCTAACGTGGATGCAATTGCAATAGACATTCCAATTAAATTAGCAATACACAATTACTTAAAATAAAATTTGGTGAACATTCGTTCACAGATAATGAAATTGGAGAAACAAACACTAGTTCACAAACAATAGAGGTGCAAGTAATGTAAGTATGAGAAGAATAAGTTTTGCAAGTCAGACAATCTCACATAAGAACAAACATAAGATATCACGGACACTAAATATAGTCCAAGTAAAAAAATAAAGAAACAAAAACACTAACTCCGACTTATGCATTCAGATCGCAACGGAATATGACATTATGGATATTCGAGAGTTGTTAGCCCCTTCTATGAAACAAAGGGAAACTTTATTAAGATCATTTGCTAGTGATTGTTCACTTGTAATAAATGTTTTAAATATCATCTGACATGTCAGTGAATGTGTAGGTTTTGAGATCAAAATGACTTTTCTGAAAAAAAAAAATGGGTTATTTCCTTTAGTGAAATATAGGCCGACATATCAAAAAAATTTGAAGTAATTGGCCAACAAGAATTTAAAAAATATCGTCCGTTATTTTATTTTATGTTATGCTAGCAATATGCATACTTAAATTACCTCAGTATATTGCATTATATAATGCGTAAATCGATTAGATTTATTATTGTGTTCTCTTTCGTAGATGTTATTATTACAATCAAGTATGTATATTCATTTCACACACTAAATTTGTTAGTTTATATCAAAAAATAGTAAAATATTATGCGCATTATTATTTAATGATTTTTAAGCTATTGATACAATTCTATTAAGCAAAACAAGAAGAATTATTAATCAAGGACATTTAACTTTTAAATATAATTTATTAAAGTCTTTGTATTATCTAAAAAATTATTGTATAATATTAAATATATTTCATAATTTTTCAATTAGTGCTTGCATTGGATACTCAATAGTAGTAGTCGTAATGTATTATTAATATTTTATTTTAGATACTCTTCTAATTTATTATTGGGACACACGTGACTCAATGTTTATATACTTATTCTTTTAAATTTTATTTTTAGAAAGTATAAGTATATTTAATATACATACTTTAATTATGAAATATAAAAATATAATATTTAAAAATATCTAACATATCTCTGACATCCAATATAACATTTACAACATTGATTATAATATCTAGTAAAAGTATCAAACAAAATTAAATTAGAAACCTGAATAATACAAAGTCATAAAATATAAATTCATAATTAAAAAATACTTACCTTGTATTTATTGAATGTGCAAAGCAATGAAGTAGAGTGTTATTTGTGTTCCAACGCTCCATAAAAATAAAATGCACAACCTCAAAAAAGTAGATACATCTTCCTCTCTTTTTCTCTCAATTGCATAAATAGCATTCTTCACATTTTTCAATCAGTGTCCCAAATATTATAAATCAAATGAAGACATGGTTTATCTGTGTCGCAGAATCATACCATTTCATATATAGGAGTCGTTAATGGAGGTATGTAGTCAAAAAAATCTGAGCACTCATCATCCAACACCTTCTCATTCACATGTCTAGCTTTCTCCATATCATTATCATGGCATAAAATTCAATCATCACCAATAACAATTCTTTGAATTCCATCTTTCATAAATTTAAATTGTTTTAACATAATGATCATTGATGCAAAAATGAGTTTCAGTAATAGATAATAATTTTAGGCTCACAAACTCATTAAACATCACACTTCATTATGCAGTTTTTAATGAACATGGCATCTTCATATATTCAGGTAATCAATAAGCATTCTTCATAAGTTATCATATTACTCTATAAATTTTTGGCAGCACGGATGTTCTTGAAGTAAGATTAAGAGTGTGCACTACCCAAGGAGTCAAAAAGATTAACATAAACTCACTCTCAATAAGTTGGTTTGCCCCCCATGCAATTTGCCGCATTATCTGTAATAATTTGATCAACCTTCATGTCCAAGTTTCTAGAATCATCTCTTTTGCTAAAAGATACAATGAAATACATATATCTTTTGTTTGTCCTTCACAATTAACTGTCTTCAGAAACATTGCTTTTGAATATATTATCTCCATGATATTGATGAGTGGCGGTCAATGTGGACCATTCCATCTGCCGCGTCCAATCCTAACACCCATGCTAACTAACATCCATCGTATAGGAGCCAATCTTCTTTCAATTTCAATCATATCATTCAATAATCTGGTTCTCAATGAATTATGCCCGTGTGGTGCATATCCCATAAAGTTACGTCTAGCGACAAATGTGTAAAATTCTCTTAAATACATATTTCTTGCTAGATTAAATGGCAATCCCGCCTAATCAAATGCTATAACAATTAAGGAATCCAAATGTGCATTATTTCATTATTGAATGCACTAGAAATTGGATTCTTATCGGTCCCAATACCGCTTCCGCTTGCATCATTTTTCTTCGTTTATCACTAAAACTTCTAGTTCCACTTGTAGTATGAGCTACCAGCATTAATTTTGGAAGTAGTCGCTCAATAAATCGTTGAGCATCTCTATCTTCCTTCAGCATGTCATTATGTGGAAACGAAACCTTGGTACATGCTCTAATTCCAATACTCTTAATCGTCAAAAAATGACCATTCACGTGAGTGTATGAGTTTTTGTAAGGCTTGCCACAATAATTACATGTCCAACTAATACTTACACCTCCTTCAATCAATTTGTTACCTCCTGTCACATATTTCCAAAGAAGTTTTTAACATTTTTAAGATCACCACAATTTGAATCCATTTAACGCAAGCTAAGACCTAATTTACAACAACATAGAATTTAAGAATGTTATACATGCAAATATGCAATTATACAATCATAATCTTATAACAGCATTAAACATCACCAAAAACTAATTGACCTAAAAATTTAAGCTTATCATGGGAGACATTCTAAAATGATCGTCAAAATTATTTTAAGATAGAGGAAAAAATTAGACTAATGTCATCATTAACTTTTTTCATCATCAAGAACTGTTTCAAGATAGAGGAAGATAGATCCTGTAACTATAAAAAGATAATAAAAAACTAATTGAACAGATCTTGCAACTATAACAAGATAATAAAGAACTAGTCAGCAATCCTGAAACAGCTTGGAAATTTCTTTCGGTTCTCCGGGAAGAAATCACAAGTCATATCGGAGAAAAAATAAATCTAGAAACATATAACTATACTAGGGCAACAAGAAATGGAAGATCTAAAATCATGGAACAATACAAAAAATAGAGATCTACTATATATATTGTAGAAAACTTAGCTTAGTCCATGTAAAGGCCTGTTGTTGGCATGTAGCTTAGTTCAACAACGTGGGTTGTAGCTTAGTTACCCCTCATTCCTATATAATTTATACAAATCCTTGTATTGATTGAAAAAATAGAAAAGAAATAAATCTTTTTCTTTTTGTATTTTGGATATCTACATGGTATCAGAGAGACACACGATCCAAATCAGAGGACTCTCGGTAAGTGACTTCTCCTCGTACAAGATAATAATGAACTAATAAAACAATCATGAAACAACTTGGAAATTTCTTTCGATTCCGGGGAAGAGATCAAAAGTCATATCGGAGAAAATATAAATCTAGAAACATATAACAGTACTAGGGCAACAAGAAATGGAAGATCTAAAATCATGGAATT
Source organism: Platanthera zijinensis (assembly GCA_039513925.1). Taxonomy (NCBI): domain Eukaryota; kingdom Viridiplantae; phylum Streptophyta; class Magnoliopsida; order Asparagales; family Orchidaceae; genus Platanthera; species Platanthera zijinensis. Next base: position 8,744,894 of record CM077089.1, read on the forward strand.
ATACAAAAATAATATAGATCTACCATATATATTGTAGAAAACTTAGCCCATGTAAAGGCCTGCTCTGACGGTAATCTTACATCCTTTGTAGCTTAATACAAGACACTTATGGAGTCCTAGGTTCAACACCAACTTCCGACGTTAGATCTTGTTACCAAAAAGGAGGATGTCGGCATAGCTCTAATGAGGACATGGCTATCACCTCATCTACACAGTGTATGTCCGACCATCATATCTCCTCCCACTATTTCGGCTCACTCAAAAGTGTGCTCCATGATCTTGAAGGTGATTGCGCCCATTAATCTCCCAATGCATCCCTCTCCTGCCCTTCTCCAACACTCCTGAGTCCTGACGCTCGTCCTCCACCTCCTGGCCAATGTGGAGATCGTCGTAGAACTTGAGGCAGTGGGTGTGATGCCCACAATTGCTCCAAGGGGTAGAAAACTCGCCTTTGTACCCGGTGTGGGCTGACAAATCATATTGAGGCCACCTGTTATCGCAAACATAGGTTCCCTCTGCAAACCCAACCTTTCACTACCATGTTTCTCCTGCGGTAGATGGTCATATTACCTCTCGCTCTTACATTGACACATTACGGGAAGAACTGCAACATCTTTGGGGGCTAGTTCCTCGGATGTCTGGCTCCGTCGCCTATCTCCAATGAAGGTATATTATGTTTTTTCCATAATACCTCTTGGATAGTAAACTCTAGGGTGACGAATCATATTACATCACAAAAGCCTTCCCAATCTGCAGACTCTGCTTGCCCCTCTCTTCTGCTCTATGCTTCATGTTCCTGGATCTCAATTCTATCTTTGCTCTGTTAGTCGTCTTACTAAAAATCATGACTATTCCATCACCATTTTCCCTTCTTCCTTTGTGGTGGAGGATCAGCGAACATGAAATATCATTGGTAGGGGATGACTATCAAATACATTCTACACTATGGACCTTCCCACCTCAGGTCTCGCCTCTGTTAGCTTTGTGGACTAGCATCGGTGTCTTGGTCATGCTCCTCTTTCTATTTTGAAGAAAACTCTTCCAGATTTTTTCTTTTCTAATTTTATATGTAAATCATGTATCTATAGAAAATAGCATCGCTCTTCCCCCCCCCCCCCCAATTGCACTCGGAGCTCAAATCCTATTAAATCAGTGCTCTCAGATATATGGGACCCATATGTCATTCTATCTGGATTTCATTATTTTCTTACATTTATTAATAATCATTCTCGCATGACTTAGTTGTATTTGTTGTGCGATCACTCTGAACTGCTACATGTTCTCCTCTTCTTATCGCTAAAACTCATTCTCAATTCTCGCGCTCCATAAAAATCCTCCGAACTGATAATGCACGTGAATATAACTGTCACGACTTAAAAGAAACTTGTGTTACGTTTGGTATTACCCACCAAACCTCTTATGCACATGCCTCGCAACAAAATGGTTTCGGAAAACGGAAGAACTGTCACCTCCTCGAGATTACTCAATCACTTATGTTTCAAATGCAGGTACTCATGACCTATTGTCACTTTGCAGTTTCCACTACATTATATTTAATTAATCGCATCCCCTCTTCTATTCGTAATTTTGAGACGCCGTTCTCCATTCTCTTTCCTTCGCAACCACTCTTATATTCGACAATGTTTGTTTTGCCTATTATCATGTCCCTGCCACGGACAAATTAGTACCACGCACTATCAAGTATATATTTGTTTGATACTCTTGCACACAAAAGGGCTATGTTTATTACTATCCCACTACTTGCAAGCTCATTACATCGGTGGATGTTACCTTCCATGAGGATCATTCTACTCCTCGACTTCTAATGATACCTTCTTAACTACTATCGCATGACCTAACTGTTGGAACTAGGAAAATCATATTCGCAAAGTTTAAACCAAGGGGTGACCAAAGGTTATTTATCCAGCGATTGACCCAGGAAAACCACAACAAGAAGAAGACGAAGGGCTACGAGCAATCTCCGGATTGCCAATAAACAAGACTCGTGTGCTGTAGCGAGAAGGTCCCTCCACACACCTGAAGTATATAGGAACTTCCTTTCCTAAAGCCAAAACTGAACTAGGCACAAGAGAGGCGAAGAGAGCTCTAAATAATAAGGAAGCCTTGGTGGGGAGGGGGGTCAACGTGCCTCCTACGTATGCCCTGGGGTCATTTTATAGGTAATCTAGGGAGGGGATCTGATCCGGTCTGCGAATAGTCATTCCCCATCTATGTTGGATATGAGATAGTTGATTCTTGGACGATCTTACTTTGGAGAACATCTGAAGCTAGAGAACTGAAGCAGTTCGCCGGAGCCAGGCTCGCAGAGGGCGAGGTTGCCAGAGTCGAAGTCGCTGAGGCCGAGTTCGTTGAACGATATGTCAATTGGAAAAAGAACTCACGAGCGAGTTGGAGACTATTGAACGAGCTCACCAACTCAATTTGAATGAGCTCGTTGATGAGTTGGTTTTATATAATATTTTTTATACTCATTTAGGCTTATTTTCATGATTAGTCGTTTCACTATTAATGGATTAATGTTTATATTTCTTTAAAGAACAAAGCACACACAAAGAGCACGTTTTGCCAATTGTGGTGTGCAATTGCATGCTTAATCGTTAACGGGGAGAGTGTGTCGTTTCTCCATCATCTCTACTTTTGCATCTTGACAAATGTTTGTGCATGTCGGCAGCAATTCATCTCAGAAATATCATTTATAGCCCGCGGGCAGATCAATTCATCTTACAGTTCAAATTTTGCTCAGCACGCACGGTCGTGCGTTTTCCCTTAGCGCACGATATGTACAATTGTGCGTGTTGATGCCCCTTAAAATGCTCGAAAATGGGTTTTTTTGCACTAAAATAATTTTTTTCACGCACGGTCGTGTGATTAAATCGCACCACTATAGTGGGATAAAGGCATGAGTGTTGTTGTTGTGCGATTGTGTGATTAAATCGCACGATTGTGCATGAACAAAATTTTGCGTCACCCAAATTTCGGTAATCTATCTCTGCCCGTACGATTTCTTCACGCACAGGCACCTTTGGTCGTGCGTGGGTAAAACGCACGGGCACCGTATTTACTTAAAAATCATCATCTTGCGCCGAATTCGGACTGAAATTTCGTATTTTAATTTAGAGCATCCACCGTCCTGCCAAACAGACCCTAAATGAAGGATACCAAATGGAGGAGTAGAAGCTGTGGAACAAGAAATGGACAGAAGCCAAGAGGTAATAGAAACCAGGTGAAGGGGAGAAGAGAGACCAGTAGGTCAAGGTGCAGCTACTGGAGCCACCAAATTTCTGCTTCACATAACCCTAGACTAAGATGCAGGATATTCCCCACTATATTGTTTTTTCTTGTGTTCTGTTTATTTTTCTTTCCTTTTAATTTAACCCAAACCAACCCCCTCATAGAAGAAATAAATTGAATGGCTAAACCAATGCATAAAATCAACTAGGCCATGCCAACCCTGAATAAACAAGCACCTGTTTATGCAAAACAAGATCATAAATTAGGGAACACACCACTTGTTCAGTTCTTGACCATAAAATATGAAGTAATCAAATGCATAAGGCAAAATAATTATAATATATAAATGCAGAATGCTAAATAGAAAAACAAGATTAAAGCAAAAGCTTCATAATCGATCTCTATCAACATCACAGTGATACACATGCTAATGGTTAGAAGAACGCCAAGTGAAAGATAATCACCTTTTCCTGCACTTGAAGCTATTTGAGGACCATTTCCCTAAGAAAACGAAAACAGAAAGGAACGTGAATGCAAAAAATAGAGCACAACATCAGGAAAAGAAATAGTAAAGTGCAACGTGTAATTCGCTAAAAGAAGAAATTAAATAAATTGATAGAAACCTTGGCCATATTTGGAAAACCTGAAGGTTTAATATTTGATCTGCTCCTAGAAATGCTACCAGAGTCCGTGTCTGCAAGAACATCAACAGAATCTTATTAAAGAAAAGCAGAAAGTACCGTGTAGAAATAAATTAACAAAACAAAGTAGACTCTCTAAGTGAACAAATAGAACAAGGTCTCCGCACAACAAAAAGAGCGGAAGGCTTTTGCTACATGAATTAATAGCGGGTATAGATCCTAAAGACATGGACTGTCATATTAAATAACAGTGTGTCAAGGCTATGTTGAAGAAGTATGAACAGGAATAAGTTTTGTTAACCATAAGATTTTCACAGTAGGACTGGTACGGACTTGCACGGCACCGACACCGAGCGCGTCTATAGGCGCCAGCCGCAAATAACGAGTGCTAAGACCAGGTCCACGGAGGAGAAGGTTGCTTAGTACTTTTAATTAATTATTTCAGCATCATTGTATTTTTCTACTTCGTGGACGGCTAGTCGCACCTCACTACTATATAGGAGGAGTTGTATGCTTGTTTTGGGTTATGTTGGATGAATGTTGTTTCTGATTTCCCTAACCCTAATTCCTCCTCTCTTCCCGTTATCCTTCTCTATAACTCTTCCGCCGACACCTCTTCTCCCCCAGCCGGATTTCTTTCTAGCGTAACATTTGGTCCGACCCTGCCGTCCTGCCCACCGCAGGCCGCCGGTGCTCTCCTTCGTTGTCGAGCAAGCCGCGCCACGCCGTCCGTTCCGCGCAGTCTGCGGTCCCGTCCGTCCCGCGCCACGATTCTGCTCTGTCAAATCACGCCTGCATCAGTCGCGACGTTGTCCCGTTCCGTCCCGCGTTCCACTCCGCCGATCCGCGCTCTCCGCCTGTCGCGATGGACCCTTCTACCTGATCCACCCCTGATCCGCCGCAGGAGGGCTCTGTCGAAGCCCTCCTCTGTCGCGTCAACACCTAGGAATCCCTTGCATCCTCCATGCATGCCTCCAGTCTCGCCCTCCACGCCAAAATCGACGCCCTCCAACCCATCGCCGCCTCATCCACGAACAGCTCTGCATGTCTGCTTGCTGGTGCGTCCATCCTCGCGATGGTGCCTCTCCCTTACAGCAGGGACTCCTCACCCCCGCCACTTGCGGGTCGCTCTGCCCTCGCTTTGGATCTTCTCGCATTTTTTGGTGTTGACCCGATTGGGTGGATCGCCAAAGCAAAACAGTATTTCGATCTCCACCACACTCCTGAGCAGGATAAAGTCTACACCGCCGTCGTGGGACTCGACGGTTACGCCCTTCATTGGGCCTGGTGGCTTCGGCAGTCCAACTCGGCCATCTCTTGGTCAAAGATCAAACAGGAGATGATCCGCCGCTACGACAGTCGCTATTCCGGGTCCGCAATTGAACGCTTGTGTGGGGTCCACCAGACCGGCGCACTGGATGATTACATTGATGAGTTTGTCTCCCTCGTCACCCATGTCCCCGTCTTACCGTCGGATCACTACCTCAGATTCTTCATGCAGGGCCTCTTGCCCAACATCCGCTCCCGGCTCCGCACACACCATCCACGGACGGTTTCGGACGCCCTCGACATGGCCCGTTTGGTGGAGGCTGATTTGTCTCCTCGGCCACCACCTCCAAGAGGCGGCATTCCATCGGAGGGGGTCGACGTGGCGGACCGCGCCTACAGAGCCCCCACCCCCTCGGCCCCCTTAGGAAACTCGGTCTGGCCGACCGGCTCCTCCACAACGCTTCTCTACCCGCGAGTTTGACGACCTCTGTCGTAAAGGGTTATGTTTTTGTTGTCGTCAGCCCTATTCTCCCACACACGTGTGTGCGGTCAAGTAGTTACGCGCCATCATTGGCGACTTTGAGCCAGAGGAGACTTTAGCGGATTTTGAGAACCTCGAAATCTCCGAGGAGGGCACCCCCGAGGACACCGCGGATGCTTCCGCCCACCGTTTGGAGCTTCCTTGTTTTTCCGTGGACGGCATTTCCAGGCACCAAACCATGAAGTTGGCAGGCAGACTCAGCGGCCACCACATTGTTATCATGGTGGACAGCGGGGCGAGCTATAATTTCCTCTCCTCCCAATTGAACCAACAACTCCACCTTCCCATGGAGCCGTTCCCGAACCTCACTGTTAGTTTGGGCGATAATCGTCGTCCAGGGTTGCTACCCGCCTGTCTCCCTCTCAGAGGGTGCATGCTCAATGACAGTGAATTTCTGTGTCTTCGACCTTGGCGGAATCGACGCCATCTTGGGTGTCGTGTGGCTAAACACGTTGGGCTACGTGCAGGTAACCTGGGCGACCATGATGATGTGATTTCTCCAGGACGTCAGGAGTGCCGCCTTGTGGGTGATGCCACTTTACTTCGGACTCCCGTCTTATTCCGCACGATTCAGCGGACGTCGGACGTCGATTTCTCCGTGTGGCTTTGGTCCATCTCTGATGCGGCGCCGCCGGCCCCGTCACCGCCCTCGGCCCTTCAGGCCCTCCTTTATGAGTTTTCGGACCTTTTTGTTGCTCCATCCAGCTTACCTCAAGCGAATCACGCCATCACTCTCCAACCCGTCGTATCGGTGGTCTCCGTCCGACCGTGTCGCTACGGGCACTTGCAGAGAGGCGAGATCAAGCGGCTTGTCTGTGACCTTTTGATGGGAGGCCTCATCCGTCCGTGCAAGCTCTTTCACCAGCCCAGTCCTCCTGGCCAGGAAGAAGGACGGGAGCTGGCGTTTCTGCGTGGATTATCAGGAGCTCAACAAAGCCACCAATCAAGACAAGTACCTGATTCCCATGATCCAGGAGCTTTTGGATGAGCTCCACGGCGCCACCGTCTTCACCAAGCTGGACCTCCATGTCGGCTACAATCAGATTCACGTTCGGTCGTCCGACGACGCCAAAATGGCTTTCCGGACTCATGATGGCCATTATGAGTTCCTGGTTATGCCTTTCGGCCTGACCAATGCCCCTGCCATCTTCCAGGCCACGATGAATGATATCTTCTACCGGGTACTTTGCCAACACGTACTTATTTTTATATGATATTTTGGTCTACGGTTTTTCTTGGCAGGAGCGCCTTCAGCATGTCCGCCAGACTTTTGCCACCCTTCGGCGTCACCACCTCAAGCTCCACTCGACGAAGCGTTCCTTTGGGACTTCCGAGGTGTGATACCTGGGTCACACACTCTCCATCGCGGGGGTGGCGATGGACCACGACAAGATCGCGGCAGTCCCCCACTGGCCGACACCCTCCTCCCTGCGTGATGTCTACAGGTTCCTTGGACTAACGGGTTACTATTGTCAATTCATCCAAGTGTACGACACGATGGCCCGTCCCATCACCCAACTCTTGAAGAAATCCATCGAGGGGCCCTTCGAGTGGTCAGAGGTGGCCTCCGCTGCTTTTGTGTCTCTTCAGCAGGACCTGGTACAGGCCCCGGTGTTGGCCATGTCAGACTTCTCACAGCCCTTCCCCGTGAAGTGCGACGCGTCGGGGGTCAGTGTGGGCGTCGTCCGTATGTTGGTCGGCCGACCTGTGACATATTTAAGTTGTGCTTTTTCTGACACTACCTGCAGCTGCTCGGCGTACGAGAATGAGCTCATGGGACTCGTACTCGCAGTTCAACATTGACGCCCTACCTCCTGGGCCGACGATTTGTGGTCCGCACCGACTACAGCAGAAGATCGCTACTGCTCAACAGGTGTGGGTGGCCAAACTCCTGGGCTATGACTTCACCATCGAGTTTCGGGAAGGGAAGATGAATCGCGCGGTCGAAGCTCTCTCTCGTCAGAGTCACAACCTTGTACCAGCGGCCCACTCCCGACAGGTCTGGGAGGATGTCGCGTGTCTCCAATGGGAGGTCGAAGCCAACCCGGCACTCAACGAGATTCGGACAGCTCTCCTCGTTGATTCCACCGCTCGGCCACCGTACTCCTTGGTCAGCGGCCTCCTGTTCTTCAAGGGTCGCCTCGTCCTCGCACCCTCGTCCCCAAGCATTCCATGTTTGTTGGTCAAGTTCCATGCATCCCCATCAGGACGAGTAGGTGCCTACCGGACGTACCGCCAGCTGGCAGCCTCCCTCTATTGGCCCCACATGTTCTGACAGGTCAAAGCCTTCGTGGCCCGCCTGCCTCACCTGCCAGAAGGGCAAGTACAAGAGCATTTTTTCAGATGGACTGCTCCAGCCCCAGCCCATCCCTGGCCGCATTTGGGAAGATGTGGCCATGGATTTCATCACACGACTCCCTCGCTCACAAGGTCAAGATTGCATTCTGGTCGTGGTGGACCGGCTTTCCAAGTACGTCATTCCATTCCCCTCTGTCATCCTTACATCGCAGCCACCATCGCCGACAGCATAATCAAGGGGGTCATGCGCCACCACGGGTTTCCACAGTCGATCATGAGTGATCGGGACCCGCTCTTCTTGAGTACTTTTTGGACTACACTATTCCGCATGCATGGCACCCGTCTTCGCATGAGCACTGCGTACCACCCGCAGACCGACGGCCAGTCCGAGGTCCTCAACCGCTGTCTGGAGACGTACCTTTGTTGCTTCGTAGGAGAGCAACCACGTAGTTGGGCCAAGTGGCTCGGCTAAGTCGAGTACTCCTACAACACTGCATACCACCAGACAATCGGCACCACCCCGTTTGAGGCAGTTTACGATCGACTGCCGCCATTGTCTGACACCTCCCAGGGGAGTACCAGGTGGAGAGTCTGGTCACCGCTCTTCGCTACAGGGATATTATCTTGGATCATCTGAAGCATCAACTACGACGGGCCCAACAGAAGATGGTTTCTTTTGCCAACAAGAAACGTCGAGGCCTCTCTTTTCAAGTGGGGAGATGGTTTTCATCAAGCTTCATCACTACCAACAGCTTTTGGTGGCCCGCCGCCCCTGCCCAAAATTGGTCCCTCGGTTCTTCGGCCCGTTCGAGGTCCTCGCCCGCATTGGAGCGGTCGCATACCACCTTCGCCCCGCATCCACCCGATCTTCCATGTCTCACAACTGCGTCGCGTGGTGGGCGAGCATACCGCCGCGAACCATCTTTCGGCCGACCTCGATCTCTCCGGGGAGGCTTCATACTATCCCGCCTCGATCATGGATCGTCGGTGTCGGTCTTCGGGCGACCCCACCTCGGAGGAGGTTCTCGTGACTTGGACCGATCGCCCCGACTATGACGTGACTTCCTCGAGATGATTTCCGCCACAAGTTTGTTAACTACTGCCTTGAGGACAAGGCACATTTCCCAGACGGTGGCATTGTTACGGAGTTACACAACACCGACGCTGAGACTCCATGGCGGGTCTATACGCGGAGGGCGCAAATGACGTGTGCTTAGACCAGGTCCACGGAGGAGACCACTGCTTAGTACTTTAATTAATTATTTCAGCATCGTTGTATTTTTCTATTTTGTGGACGGCTAGTCGCACCCCACTACTATATAGGGGGAGTTGTATGTTTGTTTTGGGTTATGTTAGATGAATGTTGTTTCTGATTTCCCTAACCCTAATTCCTCCTCTCTCTTCCGGTTCTCCTTCTCTCTAACTCTTCCGTCGGCACCTTTTCTCCCCCAGCCGGATTTCTCTCTAGCGTAACAAGGACTATATCAAGGTCAGTATTAGGACCATAGAATTTTGCAGTTATTAAAGATACTGAAATTATGTTCCTTGGTAACAAATACAGCAGCGACGACAAAGAAATAGATGAATCGTAAAAGACTAAGATTAAGAGAGAAAAGAGGAAGAACCTCTAGTAAGATATCATCATTGTTCCTCCCCAAATAATTTTCTAATGCCAATTCTAGACACTATCATCGACATCGAGATTATTACTCTGTGGGCTAACAAAGCGGGTATATTACGAATTACCGTGAAGAGAGATGGAGAAATGAAAAGAAAAGAGAACTCTATGATTAGGATATCCCTCTCATAACTGAAGAATGCAAAATTAATCCCCCTTTTAGACCAAATACAGGTGTCACGATAGGGAAGATAAGCTAAGAGAGATCTTCAAGAACAGGTCCCCTTTCCCTCTGGTCTTGGTGTGTCATTTATAGGCTCAACCCTCTAGCGCTCAGAGCCGCCAGCTAAAATCACGATCAAACTAATGGCAACGGACATGTTTACTCATAGTACCAAAAAGGATATTGCATTTTTCTTTGTTACTTATTTTGACTTATGTTATCCACTATGCTCACGCCTGAGCGAAGAGAGGTTTAAAGAGACTGCCTTGGTTTGGTCGGTCATCACCTCAAGTTTTGCGAGGTATGTGGTGAGTTCTCCTTCCTGAGAAGCTTCAGCTCCCAACTCTCCACCAAATCGGTTTGTCCATAATTCTTAGCAGTTTCATCCTTGCTCTAGCGGCGTTCAACCTTCTTGTGATCCAAAGCTTCGGGAGTCTCAGCCTCTTCTTCTAGCAAGTAGCAAATTCTCAGTATCTCGCATGTTTGATCTATGTTCGCTACAACATTAACCTGGATGAGAACTCATGCAATAGTGAGCGAGTCATGCGGGTTGTGAATCACGACAGGGGACTTAATTGTATCAGCATTTTTTCTTTACTTTTAAAATTTTAAATGTAACCAAGCAATTCAAGAAAAGTGATGAAATAGATCTTCTGTTCTCACAGTTGACTTTGTTTCTTAAATTTATGTTCTTCATTCACACGCATGAGTGAAGCGAGTTCCCCAATGACTCCATCTACATTTTTTATGTTTTCTAACAAAGGGTAAGGTCCTAGAATGGCTAAGGGTATTTTCTACATGCAAATGAACTTTCCGGCAATAGATTTTACTTGCAATAATTTTTTTGTCTATAAATCAAAATGCTAAATAAATCACAATAGATAAAGCTAACAAACAAGGAAACATGAGACATCATATATATGTAAGAGTACTCAAAACCAAATTGTTAAATAGATGAAAACTCACAGAGATCCAAGAGTTTGAAACAACAATTACAAAAGACATACTCCTTGAATAAGAAATAAACATTTAATTCAGCACTGAGAATTAACTTCAAAACAAATAAACTCACACGATAGTAGTAATAGTAGAGGGCTTACAAAGGATCTCTCGGAGTTGGGACAAGCAATGGCAATGAAATTTGGACTCCTAGCGGATCTTTGGGATGTTGCGCAGCAGGTAACGGGGTTGTAATTCGAGTTTCTGAGAGCTTGAAAAGGGCGGGTTGTTGTTGTGTATGGTTTGCGTGGAGGGAGAGGGTCGGGAGGAGGCGGGCGGCAAGGGATTGGAGGCCCTTCGGGTGGAGAGAAAGGGGGTTGCAAGCTTTAGGATAATAAATGGGGGGGTTGGTTGGAGATGGTTCCATAGAGGGACTGAGGTCGTGGATTAGGAGGTCGGCTAGGCAAGGAGGGGAGTGGCTAGGTTAAGGTAGGGGAAGAGATGGTTCCACGTGACTTGGAGGGGAATGAGGGGCTAAATTTTTGGGAGAGGTGGGGTGGGGTCTGAGGGGTGGCCGACTGTTGTAAGGAGGAGAAGGGTTCGGTTGTGGGCTGCAAGGTGGTTCTATGTGAAGGGTAGTGGAGGTAGTGAGGAGAACGGGCAATTAGGAGTAATTTTAGGATAGGAGCTATATGGTGGTAGTGAGGTAGTGGAGGTAATTAAGGTACTTATGGGGTAGTAGGTTGGTGGCTGGTCAGAGGTGTTCGCCAGAGGGGTTGTCAGTGGTGGTGGTGACCGGAAATATTTTTCGGCGATCGTCAGAAAACTGAAAATAAAGGAAACTTGAAGGGTAATGGTGAAGGTCGCCGGAGGTGGTTGGGAAATGTTTTCCAGTGATCGTCGGAGATCGAAAATGGAGGGGATTTGGAGGTGGGAAAGGGGTTGTTTTGGAGATATTTAGAGAGAGGAATGTTGGGTGGTCTGACAGTGGTTGGGGGGTGATTTTGGGTCGTCGGTTTGGGGTTGTGTCAGCTATAGGTGATTGTCGGAGACCGAAAATGGAGAGGATTTGGAAGTGGGAAAGGGGGAGAGGAATGTTGGGTGGTCTGGCGGTGGTTGGAGGGGTGATTTTGGCTCGTCGGGTTGGGGGTAGGGGGGGGACAAAATGAGGGATGTCAGTTATAGGTGGTAGGGATGGATTGGGGACCGGACGTAGATGAAGGGAAGGCCTCGATGTTGACCCAGGCCTGGCATCAATAGGTGCGGAGAGGCTTTGGGGTGATGAAGAGTGGTTTGAATAGTGGTTTAAAGGCTCTTTATCAAGGGGGTTGCGGGTTCGAGACCCGGCCTCAACAATGCGTTGCGGCCGAGAAACAGGTGCGAAGAGACTTTAGGGTGCTTGGGCTGTAGCCCGGACGATCTCAGTGTGATTCGCCCATGTGGGGTCGGGCCTAGGTCGTTACAAAAAAAGACCAAGCTCAGCACCACATGGGCGAAGCGCACTGAGATCGTCCGGGCTGCAGCCCAAGCACCCCAAAGCCTCTCTGTGTCTGTTTCTCGACCGCGACGCATTGTTGAGGTCGGATCTCGAACCCACAACCCCCTTGATAAAAAGCCTTCAAACCACTCCTTGGCCCCATATGGGAGAAGCGCACTGAGATTGCCCGGGCTGCTGCCCAAGCACCTCAAAGCCTCTCCGCGCCTGTTTCTCGGTCTGGCGCATTATTGAGTTTAGGTCTCGAACTCGCAACCCCCTTGATAAAGAGCCTTCAAACCACTCTTCATCACCAATGTGTCGCGGATGATCTCAGCTAAATTGATGACGAGAAGTGGTTTGAAGGCTCTTTATCAAGGGGGTTGTGGGTTCGAGGCCCGGCCTCAGCAATGCGCTGCGGACGAGAAATAAGCGCGAAAAGTCTTTGGGATGCTTGGGCAGCAGCCTGGACGATCTCAGTGTGCTTTGCCCATGTGGGCGTTGGGAGGGTGTTGGGAAAAACCCACCTCTTGATTTGATATATAATTTAAAGAATAATTAATTAGGATATTACTCATATTCTATAGAAGGGTAATTTGGGTAAAATTTATGTATTTCTCGATTTAGTAACAAATCGTTAAAAGCAACAATGAAATCTCCAAGTAGTGTTGTATTCACAAAAGCAGCGTCAAAATCTTCAGGCAGTGTTGTATTCGCAAAAGCGGCGTCGAAATCCTCAAGTAGCGAAGAATTCGCAAGAGCAATGTTGAGAAGTCTCTGAACAACAAACTGGCATCAATACCTTTAGAAGGCCTCCAACATTCATTTCTCGAAACTTATAATAGCAGAAATAGTGGAGAAAATACAGTCGTTAAACTTAAATTTTAAGCAAGATATCAATGCCTAAGGGATGTAGTATACAAAGCATTCAATGCTACTATTTTGAAATGAATTCAAAAACAAAAAATGTATAAAAGAGAATAAAACAGACAAGAATATACAAAGCACATTACAGAGAAAAATGGCAATGGCTGGTCATTAAGAAAGGGAAAGAAAGTAACCACAGCAAGTTGTGGGGAACAGCAAGATCAACTATCTCTCGATGTTGTGAAGGAGTATTCCCCTTGGAAACTTTAATTATTGATCAAGAAGAATCTTCCCTTCTATCAAAAGATTCAAATAAAAAAGTCTTTGTCTCAAAGGCCACTACTGAAGATCAAAACTCAACCTTCACCTTCGTAGTTTTGATCAATAAGAAGATAATACTCTCTCTCCCTCTCTCTCTCAACTGAAACCAAACAGTGCTGCAACAAATTAGTTCCTTCAGTCATCTTGTTGGGGCATACAGTGGAAACTTCGTTTCAAACCAATCAGATTACAAGGAGCCCTGAGAATCCCTCCTCAAAGAATTCAGTTTTGGTTTTGAGAGTCTCCTTATCAAAAGACTGTGGTTAATTTTCCTTATCAACAGCTTACCCGGTTCTAAGAGTCTTCTTATCAAAAGACTCGGTGATTCTTGGATACCTAATCAATAGTAATGGTTCTAAGAGTCTCCTTATCAAAAGACTCGGCACTAGTGACAGTAAATTCTTGTTGTGGCAGAAGAGTGGACATACCCGAGAATTGGGGAACCACAATATCTTCTTGTGTCTTCTGTCCTTCTTGCTTGTTATCTATGCTTTTGTTTTTTGCTTCTTTGCTTCAACTTTTAATGCCTCTCTATAGAGCCCTCGACCCTTACATTAGAAAACAAAAAAATGTTATGGTCGGCGATCCACTCGAGATGAGTGGTTCTGATCATCAGTAGGCCCATGGTCGGCGTGAACAGACACTAACGGGTCGTGTGGCATGGTCCTCATCAACTCCAGCATCTCAAAAGCATTCATCTTTGAAGAATGGAAATGATCATAATGTCTTCGTAGGGTCGGGACGAGTCTCTCAAGTTCTGTTGCGAAAATTCAAGTGTCGTCAATAAAAGTGTGGCCTCGACAATGGACAAAGTATCTGACTCTGTATGGTGTTGGTACGATCTCATAGGTCACGATCTTAGCGATGACGTCGAACGGTCTGGTGTCAGTGGATGATGAAAAACCTGTGTCAGAGGAAGTGGTATTGTTGTGGAAGAAACCAGAACTATAGTTGGATCAGTAATGACGCCGAAAATTCTGATGCCTATAGATGGTGAAGCATGTGTTGGCGGACATGATACTATTGTGGAAGAAGTCGGGTGATCAATCGGTGCTGAAGAATCGGACTGCGGTGTGATAGCCGGTGGGAGCTGGGAGTATGGCTAAGTAGTAGACGAAGCTTGAGGCTGAGGAGCTGAGGTGGCCGGCAGTGAAGAATACATGTAGTCATGTGGCTCAAAGAATGGAATTGAATCTCCAATTCCCTTAAGAACAGTGTGTTAGGAAAAATCCACATCTTGATTTAATACATAGTTTTAAGAATGATTAATTAGTACATTACTCATGTTGTAATGGTAAATTTTTTCATAAGAACTTGGTATCTTGGACACAAGTTGTGCCCTAAAAAAGGAGCAGAAGAACTCGGGTTCAAAGTTATGCTTAAACAATGAATTCTCAAAGTAGCGTCACAATGTAGTTGACGCAACGTCAAAGGTAGTCGGCGCAACGTCAAGGGTAGTCGGCGCAACGTAAAGGGTAATCGAACAAACTCGTAAATATTTTTGAACTCAGAGCTATGACAACTTCCCCTCAATATAGCATCAAAATATTCAAGTTGTGTTGAACTCGTCAAAGCAGCGTCGAATTCTCCAAGCAATGTCGAATTCTTAAAACAACGCTGAATTAGCCAGAGCAGCATCAAAATTTGTAAAAATAAAGTTGACACCTCCAAGCAACTCTGATATCTCTTCTCTATTTAGAGTATACGTTGAAAGGTCTTTGAAAAACAATCGGCGTCGACATTCTGAAGAAATCCTCCAACGGTCATCTCTTGAAATATGTCGCGACAGAAAGCATGGGTAGAATACAGCCGTTGAATTTCAACTTTAAGAAAAAGATATCCAAGCCTAAGCAAGTAGTATCCTGAGCAATTATTGTTGAAGTTTTGAAATACATTAGAAACGAAGAACGTATATAAAGGATGATCGGACAAATAGAAGACAAGAAAATGAAGTAGAAGTAAGCAGTAAGATAACTGCAAATTATCAAGAAGAAAAGATCAACCCCTTCCCTTTGTGATGCTCAACCACTGAAGGAGGTTTCCTCTCGGAAACTCCAATTGAAGAAGAATCTTCTCCTACTTCTAAAGATTCAAGTAGAGAAGACCTTATCTTATGGGTCATTACTGAAGATCAAGATTCAACCTTCTTCTCCAAAATCTTGGTTAACAAGAATAAACGTTTGTTCACTCCCATCTAAATCCACATCACACTACAAAAAATCGATTCCTTAAAACAATTGTTGTTAAAAGACACCTTGTGGAAAAAATAACTCAACTTGCCAAAAAATTTCTTGAATCTCTGTTTAAAAGATTCTAACTTGTTTGTAGAGACCTTATCAACAACTCCTGGTTGAGTTTCCTAATCGACAGACTTGGCTTTGGAGAGATCTTACAAACAACTATTGGTTCTGAGAGACTCCTTACCAAAAAAACTCGGTGGTTCTAAGAATCTCATTACCAAAAGACTCGTCGGTTCTTGGACACCTTATTAACATTCCTGGTTCTAAGACTCCTTACCAAAAGACTCAACGGTTCTTGGACACTTAATCAACAATTCTGGTTCTTAAGAGTCTCCTTATCAAAAGACTAACACTAGTAATAGTGAATTTCTGCTGCGGCAGAAGAGTGAACGTACCCTTGTTTGGGGAATCACTATATTTTCTTTGTCATCTGTGTTTGCATTCTCTTTGTGCTTTTCATTTTCTCACTTTTATTTACTCTTAATTGTTGTGATTGTAATATAATAGGGGTATCCGGTGTAACTGTGAAAAACAGTAAAACAAATCTATGTAAAGTCTTAATTACTCCATTCACCCCCTCTAAAGTACATCTCAAATGATTATTGTTTCTTTCAATTGGTATCAAAGGGAGGTTGATCAGAAATAGGCTAATACCTTGATCAATAAGATCCCCTGAAAGATTTAATCACTTAGAAAATGCTTATATCACAAACATGAGCACATCATAAAGTAGAAATTATGCATCCACTAGTCCAGTCTGGACAATTTCTCTCTATGGAAGTTTAGGATTAAGATATATATATGAATTTTATTGATGAAGATATTTTTGAATCTGTTTTGAAATGTTTTGTATTTCCCACAAGAATAAATGACCATGGACAAACTTCACTTGTCAATCAAGCTGATTGGTAAGAAAGTGAGAAGAAGGTCAAAGCATATGATATTGAAGCCATGAACATTCTTATGGCAACAATATTTGATGGCATCTTTTCAGAAAGTAGCCAACTGCACATCAGTAAAAGAAATCTAGAATTCCCTCATCAAATCAGTCAATGGCTCTAGTGAAGACTCTAAGAACAAAGATCTCGCTGTTGAGATCTGGAGTCAAAGTGAAAAAAAGCTCATCCAGCTCAGATAAGGAAGAGGCAGAGGATGTTGATGTCCACTATATGGCTCTCAATAACTCACCATGAAGAGGTCAATGCAGTTAATCTAGTAAACGAGGTATAGTTCCTTAACCCTATTGATTACAATTCATTTTGCTCATCATGAAGTAGTGAAGGAAATCGAAGATCTTAAGAAAAAGCTGGCATATCTAATCAAACTATGATGGATGATGTCACTAAAATTGAAAACGCTAATATCAAAGTACAAAATTCAAAACGAGAAAGGGGAAATGACTCCCTAAAAGCAGAAGTTGCTAAGTTGAAAGATCAACTTGTCAAAGCAAGGAATTTGAACATTCCTAAAATGGAACAAGCAAAACATTAAAGGAAATAACTCAGATTCTCAACATGAGATTCAGACACTTGGGTTTGGGTATTAATCTCATAACTGTTCAGGGTACTTCAAGCATGCCTGCATGGAAAAACCTGGTAAGCTTTGTTAAGCCCAAAGGCAAGTCTCCATTGCCTCTAACTGAAGATTTGCTTCAACATCGAAATCAATTAATTACCATAATAATATAAACCCTAGTATCTCTTTCTCCCGGGAAGGAATTCTCGAAAAATCTCCAAGAAAATTGATTCAAGAAAAGATGAAGACTATCGAAAAGCCAAATAAAACTAAGTATTCGAAGTATACGTCGAATAATAAATGACGCAAATTCATACATGCGTCGAATAGTAACCAACACAACCTTGAAATCGCGCCAAATGATATTCAATACAGGTATCAAATCCTGTGAAACGCTACACGACGTAACCCATATGCGTCGAATACTATTCGACCCAACCCCTGTCTCCAAAATATTGCCTCTCTCTTCGGTAGGTTTGATAAAATAAATGTGAGAAATTTCTACCCTCATTTTCACAACATTTATTCAAAAAGAAAAACTAAATATAACATGTATGAGTGTGATTGCTGGCGCAAGGTAGAGCATTTCATGAGAGATTCCTGGTATAATTTATCTGCAATCACTCTTCATAGAAGCTCTGTGAGAACCTCTCTCTACTCTCACGGTAGCAATTATTCTAGAACATCAAGACCTAAGATAAATTGAGTCCTTCTGATGCCCATTCTTATTATAAGTAAAAACTCAGTCTCACCACAAATCAGTTGTGGAACGAAGACTTAATTAAGAATACTAAATTGTTGGAATAAGTTAATATAATAAACCTTAGGGAATGAGAAATAAAAATTATCTACACAAGTCGACGCACTTCCTAACTAGGATAAGTCTAGTACCTAGCGTCTAGAAGTCAGTCACTGCATGGGGACCGCATGCGATAAAAAGACAAGAAAGCTTTACATCTCCTCGGTACTAAGAGATTGTAATGTCTCTTGAAAACTCAAAAGGTTAGCGGTCGCGCTTTTACTTCTCCCATCTATTTCGGCCAAAAGAAATGAATAATCATAGAAGACGACTCAGATCTCTAGACTATTTAAGAACCGCTCAAATTGAGCATTTCATTCCCACTTACAGTTTCCAAACTATCTCGTTTCTTATTCATGCTTTGACTGTGCTGCCTTCAGGTCTTGAAGCACTCTGACTTCCACAAGCAACTCTCCAACTCCTCTAAAATATTCCTTTCTAGGATGATCTTGATCTCTATCCTCCAAGCTTGTAGATTGAGGCCGACATGTCCGACATGTCGGCCGACGTGTCATTTTTTGGGTGGAATCGCAACGTTGTCGCTGCAAATGACTTTTTTTGCATTTTCCAGAATTGCGGCCGACATGTCGGACAGTCTTATGGCGGCTTATAGCGGGCTGTGGTGTTTTTAAATATTTTCATATTATTAATACTTTGATTTACTTAATATTTATTACTTAATAAGTTAATAGTTATATAATTATAAGTTTATACTATATAACTTATTGCTTAATACTTATTGCTTAATACTTATTATATTATTATAACTTATAAATTTATATTATATTTACTTCTCATCCGCCCCGGCGGTTGTATCTATTCCTAATCCTCTCTTTCTTTCTATTTCTCTATATTTCTCTCTTCTCTCGTCCTCAATGATTGCAGATTTGCGGCATTATGACAACATATGATATAGAAAAAAAACTATTCAGCTATGCTTTTAGACTGATCAATGATCATTGATTAATGATGACATCAATATTGTGGGCATCTAGATATAAAATATCACTGATGTTGCCTTTTTTAAATTTTTTATAATTCTTTTTGTGTAGAATAAATTCATCAGAAGTTCTAGCAAGATTCTCAGTGCTTCCTCTGTAGTAGGTCAAGATCCTTGTTGGGCATTTGGGGAGAAGGTGACTCCTAATGATACCAATAGAATACGATGCATATACTGCAAACAAATTGTGAATGGTGGAATTACTCGCTTGAAGCATCACTTGAGGGGGATAAGGGGCAACGTTAAGGCTTGCCCGACGGTACCAGCTGATGTTAAAGAAAAGGTTGAGGGATATTTACACACTGCACAAGCAACCAAAAAGTTTAAGACTGAAAGGTTGCAAACAGCTTTGGAAGAGGTAGTTGTTGGTGGATGACATAGAAGAAGCCACATAAAGGAGCATTTATGCAAGTGTAGGGACTAAAGGGCATATGGATCAATTTGTCCAAGCTCAAAGAGCTGAGACCAGCAAAATAGTGCAAACCACCGTTGATAGCAAGTACAAGAAAAAAAACTAGAGATGACGCATGCTTGTACATTACTAGATGGGCATACGAGACAGGCATTCCTTTCAATGTCGTGTATGCAACATCCTTCCAACAGGCGTTGAATGCAGATGGGCTATGTGGACCAGGGATGAAGGGTCCAACCTCATATGAGATGAGAGAGAAATTCTTGAAGATGGAGGTTCAAAGGACGAAGGAGATGCTAACTACATTCACTCAAACCTGTAGGGTGCATGGCTGCAGCATTCTTATGGATGCATGGACAGATAGAAATGGGAGAAGCATCATGAACATAGTGGTGCACACTATTGCTGGGCTGGCATTTTGGCTATCCAAAAATGTATCGTCATCCACACATGATGGAAAATTTATTTATGATTTTGTGGATGAGCCGATTGTCAGCCCAGATGGCCCAAAAGAGGAGAATATTATACAAGTTGTGACAGATAATGCATCTAATAACATGGCAGCATCAAGGTTGATGGCTTTGAAGAGGTCAAGGCTCTTTTGGACTTCATGTGCTGCACACACTATCAATTTGCTTCTCCAGGACATTGCAAGATTAAAGCAAATTAAAAATGTTATTGTATTTGGACGTCAATTGTCAGTATTTATATATGGTCATACTATCTCCCTTGACATGTTTAGAGAGACTACAAAAGACTTGGAGTCTCATGATCTTGTGCGCCCTGGAGTTACCAGATTCGTCACAGCATTTCTTTCGTTACAGAACGTCCATGAGAAGAAGAGACAGTTGCGGGAGATGTTTACATCAGCAAGGTGGGATGCTACTAAATTATCTGGCAGTGATGCGGGCAAACAGGTATCTTAGTAGTTTATTTCAAATATTAGTTTTATGATTAATTTATTTCTACTGTTATCTTGATTCTTGAATTGTAGCTTATAACTACAGTTTTGGGTGAATGTTGAGCTTGCTCTTCTTATATTTTCCCCATTAGTGAAAGTTCTTAGAAGAACTGATGGAGACACACCTTCAATGGAATGGTTGTATGGTGAAATGAAGAAGGCTAGAGAGGAGATTGTTGCTGCTCTTGACTTTAAGGAAGGTAAATATCTTCTTATATGGAAGTTGATAGATAGAAGAGTGGAGACTAAGATGGCAGTCCTCTGCATCTAACAGGTTATTTTCTGAATCCCTTCTTCTACTACCCAAATAGGGAAGAGATAGATGAGACCCAAAATTTATGGGTGGATTTATTGACTACCTCACTAAAATATACTCTCATAATCCTTCTATGCAAGATGTCATTACTGTTGAGGTTGAAGTTTATCAGTTATAGCAAGGATTATTTGGCCAGGACATAGCAAAGAGGTAAAAAGTACTATCAGTCTATCAGGGTTCAATCCAAGTATATTATCTCTCCATTTCTCACCAAATAATTGTTGGATTACTTTTTGAATTGAATAGTATAATAATTTGTTATTTTTTTATAAACTCATTAGTGAAAGTTCTATGGAATTGAAACTCAAAATTTGAGAACTATGGTCATGAGAATCTTAAATTTGACAACTAGTTCCTCCGGTTGTGAAACGAGTTGGAGCACTTTTGAGATCGTAATTTACATGTAAATATAAATTTTAAGAAGATATTTCAAAAATATCTTAAAATGATAACAATTTTTAATGTTTATGTATATTATATTTAAATTCATTCCAAAAAAAGGAATAGACTAGAAAGCCAAAGATTGAATGATCTTGTATTTGTGAAATTCAATTCTAAGCTAAAGTCTAAATATTCTGATCTATCTCGAGACTCATTGTCTGCAAAGAGTATTGATGAAGAAAAGGTTGCTGAGTGGTTAACGGGTCATGCTGATGATGTTATAGATGATAACGAAGTGTTTCCTAAAGAAGGGTTGACTTGGACTCAGATTGTTGACAATGTAGATGTTGATGTGGGTTCTGCTTCTAGGAGAAATGCAAGGCCGGCTTTAAAACAGGTATATATGGCAAAATCAAAAGGAAAACAGTTTATGCCGGAGAGGGATGAGAATGAGAGTTCTGAGGAGGACATTGATGATGCATTAATGATTTACACTTTCGAGGATTATCCAACAGATCAAGAATCTTGATATTATTTAGGTGAGTTGTATTAAGTCAATTCTTTTTTGTCATGTTTTAATCATTAATATATTTTAGTCCTTACTTATATGTCCGTTCATTAATTGCAAGAAAACAATATATAGATTTATATTAGAGTAGCAGATTTTGTGGAGCAGTGCACTCACATTTTGGGAATAAGGTACAATTATATTTTTAGTTAATATGATTTTGTGATGTTGTATTACATGATAGAAAGTATACAACGTTTCTTTTTTATTATAAATTGATTAGATACTTGTTAGCAGTTTAACTTTTTATATGAATTTTAGTTTACACTTGATTAGATAAAATAATTACAATTTAATTAATAAATGAAAAATATTATCGAATATATATATAAAGTTATAATATTATAATTCGCCATTTTGAAATGTCTCCGATATATCCCCCGCAATCCGACATCCGACATAAAAAACTCAATCCGACATCCGACATAAAAAACTCAATTCAACATCCGACATCTGCAACCTTGCTATCCTTTATAAAATCAAGAAGGGGGAGAATGGTGTATCCTATGGTGAACAGTGAAATATGTAATGTCATATGGTCACTGGAGTCATGTCCCTTGCATGAGGTTGATGTAAAACAACCTCTTGCAACGACCAACAATGTCACACATGCTCAATGGACGTCCAGTGAGGTATGTTGAGCTCTAATCCCAGAGGAGCTACCGAGGATGGAGAAGCATCTCTGAAGATGCTAAAAGATGATCTTCCTTCTCATCTCTCCTACCTCATCAGGAGCCCGTCATTCTCCTGCGACCGCGGTAGAGGAGGGGCCAACAATCTAGGGCGAGTCGGAGGTAATTGGGGCTGTGATTCATATAACCCAGTTATTCTCCATCTTGAACTCTCATGTTTCCATCTGTATGGCAATTAGGAAATGGTCTTAGAAAGGTCTAGAGTCTAGGTTTCTCCATGTAAGAAGAACATTAGGAAACGATATGTTCACTAAGAATTATAAAGAAATATAATGACTAAAAAAATGCGCAAATCATTTAACTCCTCTCTATAAAATGCATTTTATTACTTTTATGTGCAATGCATACATGATACATTAAATGCATTTTTATTCCTTTTTTGTCATTTGATCTTTAAAATTCACTCAAATTACTTGTAAAAAAACGGTATATCAAATAGGGGAAGATTGTTGGAAAAACTCATTTCTTGATTTAATACACAATTTTAAGAGTGATTAATTAAGACATTACCAGTGTTGTGTATAAAAGGGTACTTTTTGTCATAAGGACTTAGTATCTAGGATGCGAGAATGTGCCCTAAGAAGGCAAAAGAACTCTGGTTCAAAATTATGTTCAAACAAAGAATTCTCAAAGCAGCGTAGAAATGTAGTCGACGTAACGTCAAGGGTAATCGACGCAATGTCAAAAAAAGCTCATAAATATTTTCGAACTTAGAACTACGACTACTTCCTCTCAATGTAGAATCAAAATATTCAAGAAGCACTGAACTCATCAAAACAGCGTCGAATTCTCCAAACAACGGTGAGTCAGTTAGAGCATCGTCAAAATCGTAAAAGTAAAGTTGACTCCACCAAGCAACTCCGATGTCTCTTCTTCTCTATTCATTGCATACGTCGAAAGGTTCTTGAAAAACAACTGGCGTAGACATTCTAGCGAAATCCTTCAACAGTCATTTCACTAAATATGTCACAATAGAAAGCATGGGCAGAATATAGTCGTTGAATTTCTACTTTTAGAAAAAGATATCCAAGCCTATGTGAGTAGTATCCAGAGCAATTAATGCTGAAATTTTGAAACATTCAAAATGAAGAACGCATATAAAGGATGATCAGACAAAGAGAAGACAAGAAAATGAAGTAGAAGAAAGCAGTAAGATAATTGTTAACTATCAAGAAGAAAAGATCAACCCCTTCCTTGTGTGGTGCTCAACCACTGAAGGAGGTTTCCTCTCAAAAAGTCCAATTGAAGAAGATTCTCCTACTTCAAAAGATTCAAGTAGAGAACCCCTTGTCTTAAAGGGTCATTACTAAAGATTAAGATTCATCCTTCTCCTCCAGAATCTTGGTTAACAAGAAGAAACTTTTGTTCACACCCGTCTGAATCCACACTGCACTACAATGTATCAATTCCTTCAAACATCTATTGTTGAAGGACACCTTGTGGAAAATCAACACAACCTGCCGAAAGAGTTCTTGAATCTCTCTTTAAAAGACTCTAACTAGTTTGGAGAGACCTTATCAACAACTCCTGGTTGAGCTTCTTAATTGATAGCTCACTTGGTTTTGGAGAGACCTTATAAAGAACTATTGATTCTGAGAGGCTTCTTACTAAAAGACTCAGTGGTTCTAAGAGTCTCTTTACCAAAAAACTCAGTGGTTCTTGGACACCTTATCAACTGTCCCGGTTCTTAAGATCCTTATCAAAAGAATCGGAACTAGTAATAGTGAATTCCTGTTGCGCCAGAAGAGTGAAAGTACCTGTGTTTGGGAAACCACTATATTTCATGTGTCATCTTTGTTGTTTGCATTCTCTCTATGCTTTTTATTTTCGCACCTTTATTTACTCTTGATTGTTGTGGTTGTGATATAATAGGGGTATCTGGTGAAACTGTGAAAAACAGAAAAACAAATCTACGTCAAGTCTTAATTACTTTATTCATCCCCACCCCCACCCCCCTTTAAAGTACTTCTCAAATGATTACCGTCTCTTTTACAATGTAAAGACTCATTCGCTTAGCATTTAATTTTCAAGCAATTCTTTTAGGAAACCTTTAAGCACGTATACAAACTCACATGTTCTCCTTCTTTGAAGTTTTGTAGTCTCATGTGGCTATCAACATAAAATTTATAAATGTCATTATTGCAAGTAATTTTTTGCAAGATAGATTCATACACACTATGGGGAGTCTAGCAAAGAACTCGGACAACTCTCTAGGGTGGGGCTCTATGGGTAGAGGAATAAGATATATAGGATTTTGAGGCTCATAACCTAAGACTACCTAGAATGGAATCAACTTTGTCACCCTATTTATTGAGCTATTAAATATAAACTCTGTTATGGGTAATACAGAATCCCAAGAAAAGGTGTGGTCACCACAAGGCATTGTAAGAGATTTACTGGACTCATGTTTACTACATCAATTTGACCATCCATTTGTGGGTGGTAAATGGATGAGAATTGCAGTGTAGTGTATGTCTTCTTCAATAAGGTTTTCTAGAAACTCCTCACAAATCGAGCATCTTGATCAGATATAATGGTCTTAGGTAGACCGTGAAGTCGAAAGATGTCTCGATTGAATATCGAAGTGACGTGTGACGCATCGGCAGTCTTGCTACATGCGATGAAAATAGACATTTTGAAAAATCGATCGACAACGACAAGGATAGAGTCGTGCTTGAGCAGGGTGCGAGGTAATCTGAGCACAAAGTCCATACTGATATCCATCAAGATTGGCGTGGTACCGGAAGTGGTGTATATAGACTTGTGCGTTTTGTCGCGACCCTTTAGTTGTCTAACTGATATAGCAATGTCGGACGACTCAAGCAAGTCCCACTTGAGTGCGAGCCAATAGAAATGATCTTTTACAAGTATGGTGGTTTTATCTCTCCCAAAGCGACCAGTTGCACTACCGACATGCATCGCCCAGACTAGATTATCTCGGATGAATGTCATGGGGATGCATAGAAGCATGTCGCGAAATAGATAACCATCGATGATCGAGAAGTCGGGGATGACCTCAACTGGGTCCTGAGAGAGCGTGGAGAATACAGTTGTAATTGAATCTCGTGATCTCAGTAGTAAGAGTGTGGAGTAGGCCCACTCGACGGCTAAGTGCATCAACTGGTTTGTTCTCAACACCAACCAGTGTTTAAGAACGTAATGTAAATCTTGTAAATATTGTATCCACTTGGCGTAGCGATGACTCAATTTCTTTTGGAAGTCTAGATAATGTATGGTCTGGAGATCCAAATATAACACAAACTCACGAGGGAAGAGGTAGTGTCTCCAATATCTTAGAGACTGAACAATCGTAGAAAACTCCTGATCGTAGTTAGAATATCTCTATCAGGCATCGTGTAGTTTCTCACTAAAGTAAGAAACTGGGTGACCTTCTTAACTAAGTACTCCCCTTATGCCTATGGCGAAAGCGTCGCAAGGTAATTCAAATGCTCGGCTGAAATTTGGAAATCAAAGTACTGGTATCATGGTCAATTTGGATTAAAGGCCCTTAAATGCATGGGTTTCGACAGGTGTCCACGTAAAATATCCCTTTTGAAGGCAACTTGTATAGGGAGCCATGAAGGTGTTGAAACCTCTGACAAAGAGTTTGTAGAACGTGGCAAACCCATGAAAGCTTCGAGCTTCATGAATATTTGTGGGGATTGGTCAGTCTCGAATAAACTTGACTTTATCAGGATCGACAGTCACGCCTGAAGCAGAGATGATGACCCTAAAGTGTACAGACTCAGATAGAAAGGTGCACTTTTTCAGATGGATATAAAAGTGCTCCTTTCAGAGGGTGTCAAAGAGCAGTCGTAGGTCTGTGAGGTGGTCATCATGAATCTGACTATAAACTAGGATATCGTCAAAATAGATTACAAGAAAACAACCCATATACAGGCGTAAAATAAGAGTCATCACGCGCATGAATGTACTATGGTCATTAGATAGCCCAAAGGGCATGACCAACCACTCATATAACTCGTCCTTTGTCTTAAATGTGGTTTTCCACTCATCACCTCTCCGCCCTGATCTAGTGGAACCCTCTCCGTAGATTTAGCATGGAAAAGATCTGGGCACCTGACATGGTGTCTAAGTGTTCATTGAGTCGGGGAATGGCAAGCCAATATTTGATCGTGATCATGTTAATATCCTTGTTATCTACGTGCAGTCGCCAACTACCATCCTCAGGGGTAAGAAGGGCGGGAACCGCGCAAGGGCTCAAGCTTTCTCAAACAATTTGCTTTTTGTAGGAGGTCGGTGATCTGAAATCTGAGCTCTTCGTGTTTGTCGGGATTCATCTGAAAGTGCGGAAGATTCGGCAAAGATGATCTTAATATATAATTGATAACGTGTTGGATGTCCCGTAATGGGGGTAGCTCCTCGGGAAACTCATTAGAAATGATTTTTGCTATACTCATCTAGGAGGCATCGAACATCTAGGTGAATGAACTCTTAAGTCCATAATGTCCCTCATAGAGGCAGCAACTACATAAATGATGTCGATATAGTGACTCTTTCGAGTGAACATACTACGTTATAGGATATGGATGGGTCTTGGGGCACTGAAGGCTCGATCCTTCCCTTAGGGGAATCATTGGGTTGGGTCGAGGACAATTGATCTTGCGTCCCTAGTTAAATAATACACAAGTGTTGGACCATCCAAAACAAGTCACGTCCCTATCATAAATCTAGGGTCTACCTAGTAATACATGTGTGACGTCCATGGGAATGACGTCACACCAAACTCTATCCTCGAAGGAAGCTGGTTAAATGGGCACCAGGCACCTCGGAGTGACCTGGATTGTTGTCTTATCTACCCAGGCGAATCGATACGGGTGCGGATGGGACTTTGCATTAATCTTCATTCATTCAAGCCCATTTTGGGCAATGATATTCACCAAACTGCCACTACCAATAGCGGGCTTGCAGGCTCCGCCTACGCTCGAGAAATAAGTGTGGAAGATAGTGGTCTGCCTCCAATCCTCATCAGTGTGGGGAGTGTGTAGTGGGCGGCGGATAACGCCCATCTCAAGTGCTTGATCTGCTTCGTCCTCTCAACCATTTATTGTCACAATCTCTTCTTCGGGAGGCTCTACGGAATCATAGAGTCTGGGTTCTCTAAAGAAGATTATATGTAGGCATGGTCTCTGCCCTTCGTATCTATAGGAGAACGAGCAGGCATGGATGAATTGAGTCCATGCTGAGGAGGTTCCCTAGATGTTGAACTATCAAGTTGTAGGTTAGGTCGCCTTGAACCTGAGGTATGTAAATATTATTCCTATTCTAATGCGAGCTGAAATATCTGCTCAACAGACTCCATGTGGTGGGGAATGAGTTCCCTACGAATGTATGCTCTCAATCTGACCCAAAAGCGGGAGGCGGTCATAATGTACTCTTCAATGACATCGCTCCTAATGACAAGCTTATCAAAGCAAGTCATATACTCAGCTACAATAAGGGTTCCTTATCGCAGGACTTGGAGCTGATCTAGGAGCTGGCTACAGCACGAAGCAAGGAGGTGTTTTTCTTTAAGTTTTTGCTTCATATCATTCGATCGGGTGATGGGATAATAGCTATCTTTATCTAATGAGCGCTTTAAACTAGTCGTGTACAAATAGCCCGGGCTCGAAAAGCCCGTTTGGGCTCGGGCCGGAAAAAGCCCGGCTAGGCCGGGCCAAGGCCTGTCTAAGCCGGTTGCCCAGGCCAGGCCGGGCCGGACAAAGCCCGGGCACCGGGCCTAGCCTAGGCCCGGCATCAGGCTAGGCAGGAAATCCTGCCTAATAGGCGGGATTAATTAAAGGAAATCTCACCTATTAGGCGGGATTTAGGGGGATTTCCTTTAATTCAATAGGCGGAATTTAGGGGGGATTTCCTTTAATTCATCCCGCCTATTAGGCGGGATTTAGGATGGATTTCCTTTAATTCATCCTGCCTAATAGGCGGGATTAATTAAAGGAAATCCCGCTAATCCAGGCGGGATTTTAAACCCGCCTAATCCAGCAATCAGGTCGACCTGGGCCCGGACGGCCTGAAGGACCTTATCGGTCCCCCTCTTTGAGAGGGAGCTCGGCCCGGCCCAACTAAAGCTGGGCCCGGGCCGAGCCCGGTTGTCAAAAAACTCGGGCCCGACCGTCCTGGTCCAAGCCCAGTCCGATCCAAGCCCAGTCCGGTCCAAGCCCAGTCCGGTCCAAGCCCAGTCCGGTCCAAGCCCAGTCCGGTCCAAGCCCAGCCCGGTCCAAGCCCAGCCCGGTCCAAGCCCAGCCCGATCGGGCTTTTTGGACACGACTACTCTAAACTAGTCCAGTAAATCTTAGTTTGCCCAAGTAATTTCATATTGGCAAACCACACTCATTGTTCATCAGATATTTTGTATCAATCAAAGTAATTATCCATGTCCAATAACCAATCACTAAAAACCATAGGTTCCAACTATCCGTCGTAAGATGAGCATTGATACAAATACAACATGTGATATCCTCCTCTCTTTCATGACCTCTTCGGAGCTCATGAAAATCCATATAGTCATCTATACCTTGATCAAACCGTGTGTGGTGAACGGGGCAATATTTATGCAACAGATATCGGGGTTGTGGTCGTTTTTCTTGTGGATAGTGGTGTTGATCAACGATGGGATCTCTACAACGTTCATAAGCTAACTCCAGACCCTTGGCGAACGGTGGAGGAGCATGTGCTAGTGGATTAATGAACATATGCTCAGGAAGTCCCTCAACATCTTGATGACCCTCGTGACGTATAACCTATGGGTTGATGGGTTCTAATGGATGAGGATTCCTAACGGGATCTAGACAATCTACACTAGCGGTAAGGACTCTGAATTGCACCCAAAGATCATGGAATTGTGCATCTATCAAATCAAATCAATTTTCTAGAAAACTTTAGAAATCGGGCATTGACATGTCAGTGTTAGGACTGGCGGTGGCTTGGTTATCTAAAGGAAGAGCCTATGTCATGATATGTGGCATATGCCTAAATACCTTACCGCCACGAAGCATGCAAATGGACCTAACCTAGGCTTTGATATCAAACTGACAAAGGGTAAGGTCCTAGAGGGCTAAGGGTATTTTCAACATGCAAATGCACTTTCGGGCAATAGATTTTACTTGCAATAATTTTTTTGTTTATAATTCAAAATGTGAAATAAATCACAATAGATAAAGCTAACATAACAAGAAAACATGAGACGTCGTGTACATGTATGAGTACTCAAAACCAAATGGTTAAGTAAATGAAAACTCACCAAAATACAAAGCTTTAAAACAACAATTACAAGACATACTCCTTGAATAGGAACCAAACACTCAATTCAGCAGTAAGAATTAACTCCAAAACAAATAAACTAACATAATAGTGGTAGTGGAGGGCTTAGAGAGGATCTCTCGGAGTCTGGACAAGTAATGGAACTGAAATCCAAACTCCTACTAGATCTTTGGACTGTTGGACAGCAGGTAACGGGGCCGAAATTGAAGTTCTCGGGGACTGTAATAGGAGGGTTGCTACTCTGTATGGTTGAGGTGGAAGAAGAGGGGAGAGTGGGGCCGGAAATGGATTGGAGGTCCTTGGGATGGAAGGAAGGGGGTTGTCGGCTTTAGGATAATAAATGGGGGGTCGGTTGGAGGTGGTTCCACAAGAGGGGTTGTTGTTGTGTCTTAGGAGGCCGGCTAGGAAAGGAGGGGAGTGGCTCGGTTGGATTAGGGGTAGAGGTGGTTCCACATAAGTTGGAGGGGGAAAGTGGAGCTCAATTTGTGAGAGAGGTGGGGTGGGTGTGAGGGGTATCGGCTGTTGTAAGGAGGAGGAGAGGGGCTCAATTGTGGGTTGCAAGGTGGTTCCGCGTGAGGGGTAGTGAATGTGGTGGGTTGCAAGGTGGTTCCACGTGAGGGGTAGTGAAGGTGGTGGGGAGAATGGGTGATTAGAAGTAATTTTAAAGTAGTGGAAAGTTATTGAGGTAGCGTGGTTGTGGAAGAGGTAGTTAATACAATTATGGGGTAGTGGGGTGGTGGCTGGCCGAAGGTGATCGTCGGAGGTGTTGGTGATGGTGTTGGTGGTGGTGGCGGTGACCGAAGGTGTTTTTGACGATCGCCGAAAACTGAAATTGAAGGAAACTTGATGGGTGATGGTGGGGGTTCGTCGGAGTTGATGGAGAATGTTTTATGGTGATCGTCGGAGACCAAAAATGAAGGGGGAATTGGAGGGGGAAAGGGGGTTGTTTTGGGGGTACTTGCAGAGGGGAATGTTGGGTGGCCGGTCGGAGATTGGAGTGGTGATTTTAGGACTCCAGTTGGTGGTGGAGGTGATGGAGCGAATGAGGCTTGTCAATTAAAGGTGGTTGGGCTGGATTGGGGTCGGTTTGAGGTGAAGGGTAGGGCTCGGTTTGGAGGGGAAGGGGAGGAATATTGGCCCGTGACAAGGGGGTGTGGATATGTCCAAACTTAGCACCTGGGGGGTCGGTTTCAGCACCAATTAATCAAAAGCAAGCCTTTTTTGCTTCAACTTTCAATGTCTCTCTATAGAGCCCTCTACCAATATATATAGACTAGAGATGGGCAATGAACCGTCATGATTCTTCGTTCGTTGTCTCCCTCAAAATAAACAAAATTATAATGAAAATTAAAAATGCAAAGAACATAACTGTTACGATCGGCAATCCGCTAGAAATGAGAGGTCCTGTTCATCATTGGGCCCATGATCGGTGTAAATGGACCCTAACGGTCATGTGGCATGATCCCATCACCTTCTCCTTGAGTTTTGAGGTGTCTGTCATTGTACTACCCGTGCGCAGTACCTAGACATGTGGTTGCAACCTTACCTTGTTATGTGAGCAAGGAAATCAGTTTGCATTTCGGATGCTCTGGCCCAAGAAGAATGAATGACAACCCTAATCTCCCGCAAACCAACCCTATTTTAGGTGTGGAGAAGAAGGCATCGACTTTGTCAATCCCTTGATTTTTGGGGGGACCCAAATGAGCATGTCGTGTCTATCAGCACTTTCCCACCATCGTAGGAGGTGAACAACGAGAGCATGCCCTTTACAACCATACTGATGTGCGGGGCCTACCTAAGAAATCACAGTGACAACTTCTGAGTGAGATGCCATGGATCGCGCTGCAAAATTTTGAGATTTCTTAGTACCTTGGTAAGTCATATTTGAGCGTTGTCGTTCCCTGCAAGGATGAAGAAGCCACGCGTTTGGCTCAAGAAAACAAGGTAGAATACTTTTTATCGCTCTTCCTAAGTATCGGGCACTGTTGGACCGTTCAATATTTTCTTTTTCCAATATTGCGTGTAAGTTGTCTTTAGCAAAGGAAGGAGCGGAGACAAAATCCTTGCAAACATCATTGAGACGTAGCAGGTCGATAGTAGAGTCCTGAAGACCTAGCTCCGACAATCTTGAAGAATCCACGAGATGACCCGACCACTTATATGGATTGGGATAACTGATTAACCCCATAGTTTATTCACATGATCGCCAACCTGGGTCGCGAGCTGGGAGACGACACCTAAAGAAAGGTGGGATGTAGATTTTGATAACTAAATAACCCCGCAACTTATTCACATGGTCGCCAACCAAGATTGTGAGGTAGGAGACGACACCTTAAGAAGGATGGGAAACATAGGTTAGTTGATTCATGAGAGGCCAGTCGTTTCCTATTTAGGCATTTTCACAAAGTCAAAACATTCAGATCCCCCTATCGTCCAGTGAGGTTACAACAAGAGCTCCTCGGACTCGTCTCCCAACAGGAACGTTAACATGGGCATCTTCATCTCTTTTTTGCCTTCTTTCTTTTTTGTAAAAAACAAGATACTCTACGCATATTTTGTGAAAGGTAGCCTTGGCACACCGGTTGGGATGTTGTTGAGTGACTTTGAGGTCACAGGTTTGAGTCCTAGAAGCAGCCTTTTGCAAAAACGCATGAAAAGGTTTGCCTAACCCTCATTGCGCGGGGATGCTTTGTGCACCGGGTTGCCCCCTTTTTATTCTACACATATTTTGTAATCATTTTGTAAGTATATATTTAAAGGAAACCTTGTCATGTTTGATGGTTGTATTCTCTAACTCATCTAGTTCGCTTGTCCATGATAGTTTGACGCCGATGCTCAAAAAGGTTGGTTTCCTCGTGAATTTCTTGTATACAAAATTGTCAATAGAACTCGCATAGCCCCTGGTAGGCGAACTAGAATCCGTATTGGTGATTATTATTATCAACGTGATGTCGTTGCAGCACATAATTTCTCCCGGATAAAATTCCTTACCACATGGATGGAAATTCTCGCCATCACATTTGCTTCAATCCACTTCGAGAACTAATCGATCATCATTATAGTTAATCTCATTTATCCACTACGTTGCAGGAAGGGGAAGACATTAATTGGTGCTTAGGAGAGGTGAGAGCTTTCTCGGGCTTCATTTGAGAACTCGATATTGGTTTTTTGGTGTTGTAGGCTCTCACATCCTAAGACTTATACCACATACATCACCTGCATGTGGGGTCCATCATGATTTTCTTCCTCGAATTGTTTTATCATATTTCCTATGTTAATATAGCATTAGTGGGCACCTTTGAATTACTCCAAACATGAAACTACTTTCGGTAGATACTGAACTTCAACGCTTGGTGATATGCTGAGATGACATCCTAGTACAAGTTGAGTAGTAGTGGTCATAGATGGCGTTGTAATTGCTCAGAGTCTACCACGACAAAATAACATAAGTATGTATTTTCGCACAAAGTAACAGCTAATGTGATTGCCTCGCAATCTCCTTCTGCTCCTCTTAGTATCTCCACAAAGGGCTATTGCGGGCTTGCAGCCTCTGTTGCCCAATCCTTGTCACAATGTACACCGATTTGAAGAGAACATTCACCAAACTCTTGCTGTTGATAAAGATCACCTCTGCCATGAAGTTTTGGATCACTATAATGACCATGATCGCATCGTTGAAGGGGTTAACCACTAGAAAGACTTCGTCCTTTTTGCGATCGGCAAGCACCCGAAATAGGACTTGGTTTTCTAACACTCGATAGGGCTCTAAGAGGTTTATAAGTAGTAAGTGCCACGACCGAACCGGGGTTCTTACACGAGAATGGAGATTCTGAAACTCATTTGATTTTTGTTACCTCCCCCATGGCAAAAGTACATTTTCCCCTCTAAAATGAGTTGGGCTATTGTTCGGGCATTCAAGCCTGTGGAAGTCAAGAAAAAATGCTCTTTTTTATCCCACCCTAGTGCCAAAAGTACTAAAAAAAGGCACTTTTCAACTACTTCTCTTTCAGGAAAGTAGGCGGCTTTCAGACTTTTGAAAAGAAATTCTAGCATTCACTTCCCTGCTCACTCTTGTCTACGATTTCCGGGTTCTTTACTTGCCTGTTGGGCCAATGGGTAAGAAGGAGGTTCTGAAGTATAGGCTAACTATTAAGATATGCCATGCCTGCATTACAATTTCAAACGTCGTATTAACGCTCTTCTTTTCATTGTTTTTTCTTTTCATATGATACTTTACCGGCTTTGTGCCGGAAAAACTTCTTAGCCCAAGTATTCAGTCGAGCCTGAGTGTTTTTCCGGAGTACCAAAAGCAAGCATGACGCCGTTATGAACATAAAGGCCCAAAGTATGGAACCCCAGAAAAAGGCTGGCCCAACTTAAATGAGATCTAAACGCTTTGCAGCGGCTCTCCTCCCCTTACGCGGGTATAAAGCGCTAAAGCCCCTCTCTCTAGCTAGCCATGAGAATCAGTTCCAAATGAGAAGGGGAAAAACCATGACCTCACGATAGAATCGTGGAAGCGTTCACCGAACCTGAGGTCGTAGAATAGTAGAAGCCTAGGTTGCTACGGAGTTTTCTGATCCGAGATTTGTTTTTGCTTTCAAGAAGCGCAACTTTTAGGATGTTCCCATTGGCGTGCATCCAGCAGGAATTGAACCTACGAATTTGCCAATTATGAGAATATGCTCGACTGGTTAGGAGAAGGAAACTCATTTTTCTCCTCTCATCTTCTCTGGAGAAGCACACTCTGTTCAGCGTTTCTGGATCACCAGCCAACTCAGAAGTACAAAAGCACACGACGAGGGTAGACGAAGGAGAGACGCAGGGAACACTGAATGAACGTCAGAATAATGAAGAATTTCAGAAAAAAGGCCCAAGGAAGCGACTCCGCAGGCTACACCCAACTAAGTTCAGTGACTCTCGGGTCTGGGGGGAGGCTATACATCCTATTAGACTCTCATATAGGATCACAAACCAAATCCCAAACGGTCTATACGGCCATTTCTCTTTTACTCAGTGTCTCACTCTGATTTTCATACCTACTTTTCTTTCTTCTCTTTGTGGTTTAGAGTGTGTTTGGGGCCAAGAAGCAAAAATACTTCTAAAGACGTAGCTCTGGCCTGCCTTATATAAGAACTTGAGATAGGCTAAGTCGTAGATGGAGATAATTTAGCAAGTGGAGCTGACAGCCTCCTCGCAGTAATCCCTCCAATAAAGAGGAATGAATGTGATGGTCGTCGACCTAAACAACTTTTGCCCCCTGAATTTCATCGCAATAGTTCCAATGCTTAAATCCTTTTACCAACCTCTCCGCAAGATATTCAAGAACTAACAGCCCTTCTTAAATCCTTTTATCAACCTCTCCACAAGATATTCAAGAACTAACAGCCCTTTATGGTGTGTCATATACTATGGTGGTACTCACATGAAAGACTGTAAGTGTGAGACTCAGATTCGTCCATCAAAGGAGGTAGTTTCTAGAGATTACGTTGGACACAGATCACAAGTGATCTCATCCATGGGCATGTTCAACTTTGGGAAATCTTCCTACTCATCATGGTGATCGGTACTAAGAGGCGGCGTGAGATATAGCGCCTTTATCAGTGTGAGGAAGCACGCTCGCAAGTATAATTGAGGACACATATCAACTATTGCAAGTAGTATGTCATCAATTGGTGCCTCCACTGATGAAAATTCGCAATTGTCATTGTAACGGATGTTGGTGTAGTGGGATTGCATAAGTGGGTCATACCTAGGTGGGTGAGATCCTTTCGTCTATATATGTGAACATTGTCAGATGCTCCTTGTTTAGGTGGTAACTTGCTTCCGCCTTATCACATGGGGACCTTCCCAATTGTGTCGGGGACGTTATAAGCTTCATGTTGTCGCAAGCTCTTCGATGTAGTGATTGGAGAAATGAATGAGCTCATCATAGCTAGCCGAGGAATTCCAGCTCGCCTAGAACAAATCAACTTGAAGTATGCACACTAGCGACACTTGGTATATTTTGGAATCAAAGTCATGGATCTCCAAAATCTCATCCTAGAATCTATCTGCAAAGCTGCTCAAGGTCTTGTTCGCTCAGGTTAGATTTTGAAGACTGTTTGGTGATCGTTGTTCCTCTTATTGAAGCCGCAAAAATCAATGTGAGCTCGTGGCGAAAATCGTCGAAGCACATGCTCAATCAAAAGGATGGGCGGCACAACCAATCGTGCACCTTCCCTTTTGGTTATCAAAAACAAACAGCAACGAAGCACACTAGTAAGGTTGCGTAAGGAAAAATATAAACTCTAACAAGCAGAGATGGTGGGCGAGGTTAACTCTCCTTGAGAAGTGGCAAAGTTGTGGCGCTTTGATGCCGGATATAACGGGTTGTCAACTAATCTAATTAGTAAAGGGGGTCGTCTCAATGTCTTCGTCGTACGAGTCGGCATAATCGTCGTACGTGAAGACAGGTTGGTGTGTCAGGATTGCCAGAATGGTGTGATGGAGTCGTGGTGTTCTCATATTGCGCTTTCTTTTGCCCACTCGCATGGATGTGGGTGGTGTCATAACCGCGAGGATGGGATGTGTCGGAGTGATGGTGTTGACTCGAGTAAGCACGTCCAAGGATTGGAAGATTTCATTGATCGCTTATTTAAGAAGAGAATCTTGCATGGTAGGGTATTCGCCTATTCGGGTAACTTGGAAAGAGTGGCTTGCGCTGAAGAGTTGTTACTTGATCAT
Source organism: Platanthera zijinensis (assembly GCA_039513925.1). Taxonomy (NCBI): domain Eukaryota; kingdom Viridiplantae; phylum Streptophyta; class Magnoliopsida; order Asparagales; family Orchidaceae; genus Platanthera; species Platanthera zijinensis. The sequence continues at coordinate 8,781,228 of CM077089.1, forward strand.
GTCCCACTGTCAAGGTTGTTTCAATATCTTGATCTCAATCATAAGGTAGTTTGTATCATGTTTATGTCACAAATTGCTAATCTCATGCAAACTTTGGACACCGTCAATCAACCTCGAGATTACTCAACCATGCAGCGAGTAAGATGGGAATTATATGGATTACTATAAGACAGATGGACAAGAGAAAAGAAAAAAGAACATATGTGAAATGTGAATAGGAAGTCCCTCAGTAACCCAAGAGTGTAAAATTACCTACCCATCTCCCCCTTCCTCAAGTCCAAATACAAGGTTGTGGGAGGTCAAAGAAGCACCAAGAGATCTCCAAGAATAGATTTCCTTTTTCCTTTAGCCTTGTTGTGATATTTATAGGCCTAAGCCTTGTGCGCGTTGGATAACTACCCCAAATATCAGTTAGCCAAGTGGTGGCAAACGGGTTTATTCATGGTACCAAAAGGAAATTATATAAGCATATGTGAGATTGCTTGTCGACAGGTGAAGCTCCGATTTCTTGAATTGATCCTTTTAAGGTAGGTCGACACCTTTGTAGTGGATTGCGGGGAACTCTTGGTAAGATCCCCATCATTAGAGGGCCGATTACGACCCCTCGATTCTCTCCACTCATCTCCTTAGCACTCACTATGTCACCCCTTTGTGAGCATATGTGGCTTGAATCACCAATGTTCATGGGCCGCTAACTTCAGGGACGATTAATCAGCTTGATCATCATTATCAATAGCCATATTCCAATTATTTGGGTTATGTCTTAAAAATCATCATTTTGCATTTGTTCATGTTGAGTGCTACCCAAGTTGTTACACATAGGATACGCAAATCATCTTTAACAACCTTCATCCATGTCAATTTGGGTTTATCTCTTTTCCCAATGATATTTTTGAGAAGAACATCAAGTTGTATGATGGTGTATTTATTTACCATCATTGTACATGGGAAGAAGTCATTTTTTTTATATTCAATCAACTAATCTTTTTAGATGACCAGTGAATCTTTCTTTATAATATAAGATTCTCTAAAATATGGCTTGTATAGTCAGCCATTTGGCACAAGAATGAGGTGAGTGCATGCATGAGTCACACAGGGATTGCGAGAGTGTTCGGGGACAAATATTAACAGAGAAAAGATGTAGCTCTAACACGCAATTTTAGCTAGGAAGTAAGACGCTATGAGATAATGATAAGGAGATAAAGAAGGTGATGCAGTTCACGCAAGCAAGGCAATGCAGGTTTGTTTAAAGGATCATAAATCCGTGAAAGAGTGCAACATGCTCGGTAGCAAATTGAACATGAGTGGATATTTCATTGCAAAGGATGAGGTGAGGGGAAAGAAATAAAAAGGATGGCAGATTAGAAGGAACAAATGTGAAGAAACACAGACTACATATGAAAGGTGGTTTCTCAACCAATCAAAATAAAGCATTGATATTTTATCTTATATCCCTAAGGGCCTACCTAAGAGAAATAAAATAATAATCGAACATGTCAGCCAACTTCGTATAGATGCCTTAACTAGTTGATCATCATGGATTCCACCATAGTGCAAAGAATTCATCTACAGAAAGTTATGTTATAGATACTAGACAGTAGACCAAGAGAAATGAGATGCAAATTATGTGTCACCAATAAATCATTTGACAACAGCTGATGTCAAGCAACTTTAAGTGTTTAGGGTAGCCAGAAGACCTTAAGGCAACTTCATCACAAAGAACTGACAAAAATTTTTGGATGAAGCTACTGGATATTGCTAAAGATGTTGGTGAAACTACACATTCATTGTTACATGTAAGAAACTTCGCAGATTAAAAAAGCATTTATAAGTACTCAAATACTCAAAATATTTTAAAAAAAAACGTGGCAAAAGTAAAACAATCATAAATGCAATAAGTATCAGATTTCCAAAAAATAATAAAGCTTTAAGGTTATGATAAGAAAATCTACTACAGTTGATGTGCACAATACATACAGAGCACTAAACAGGCACAACAATTATAAATTTTGATTATACATGAAATAAATAAATAAAAATTTACCCACGTCAATGAAGTATAAGCAGTGCAATATATTTAGGACTGTTAAAATAACTTGTAAAGAAAGGTCCATATATATGGCACATGTAAAGCATTCTTTTTTCTTTATAGATTAGTCTCACATCTAGGATAGAGTTTATACTCTTCTCTCTCCTCTTATATATTTGTACAAATGCTTGTGTTGTCTTAAGAAAAATATATGAGAAATTAATACAATATTGACTTTCTCCCTCTTCAATTGCGATTCTCTACATGGTAATTAGAGCTAAACGCAGCCTAACGTTTTACTCTCTCATTTTTCTGGCTTGAGCCCGAGCTCTCCAATTGTGTGACTTGTGTCTGCAACCTCCTGCAGCCTCCCTCTTCTATCTGCAGCTTTGTACCTCCTCTGCTTGCTCCCTTCCGCGAAGTCCCTCCTCTCTGCTAGATTTATTTCACGCATCCACTACCTTCTGGGTCAACCAGGTAGGCTTCATTCATGAGCTCTCCTCGTCTATACACTCAGATTTCCTTCCCGTCGAAACTCCTGGTCGCCGAGTTCTGATTCGCCAACATCTTGGCAATTGTTGACCGTCTCTGCCAAGCTTCCTATTCGTCGAGCTCGCTTGTTCTCCAAACTCTCCTGTTCGACAAGCTCTCCTGTTCGACAAGCTCTCTTGTTCGACAAGCTCTCCTGTTCGAAAAGCTCGCATGTTCGTCGATCCCTTCCCACAATTCGCCTATTCATCGAGCCCTTCCCGCAATTCACCTGTTCGCCAAGTCCTTCCCGCAATTCACCGAGCTCTTCTCGCTGCTCGCTGATTCGCCAAGCCCTTCCGGCCCGTGCTACTCCCAAGTTGCTCGCTCGTTCGCGCTTAAGATGCTCGCATGTTCGACAAACTCTTGTACGCCTCCCTTTCCCACGAGTTCTCCTATTCTTCAATGCTTAGACGTTTTCGGTTGCCTCTGTCGGGCTCCCACAGCCCGTCAGAGCCTCGTCCGCGTTTGTCGCGTTCCTCACCAAGTTCCTGACCGCACCTCAGCTTCTTCTTCTCATTATCCCATATGCATCTCATTCTACTCCTCAGCAATCATGGCCTTGAATGATGACTCGTCTCTTCCAGCCCGTGTCGTGACTACTCCTGAAGTTCGAGATGAGCTCCGGATAACAACTATCTCTCTTAGTGGCCGGAAAAAAATTGTGGAGTGGGTCCACTCGGTGCGTCATGTCCTCCAGAATAAAGAACCCCTTCATCATCTCACCAAAACACAACCTACTACCCCAACCGAGGAATGGTTATATGATGATAGGCGCGTCCAAACTTGAATTCTGAACTCTATGTACTGTGAATCATATCGTTTGGCCATGTATCATGAAACGCCCAAAGCAATGTGGGATAAACTTTACTCCATATACTCTGGCAAAGACAGTCTGCAACACATGCTCGACATCTTCACTGACCTCTAGTCTCTTATCCCAGGGGTGGATGGTGTACTAACTTTGTTGCGCGGTCCAAAACTCTCATTGAAGCATAGATTCAACATCAGCCTCCCATGTTGGATGTAGCTATGCAATGTGCTCAAAAAGAAGTTGTTGGCATAGCCATGATGATGTGTTGGGCTCCCCCACATCTATACAACATTTGTGTTAATATCCTCTCATCATTTACCCTTCTCTCTCTCTCAGATGTGTGTTTCATGCTCCTAAAAGTCACTGCGCCTCTTGATGCTCCTGGGACTGTCTTTCTAGCTTTTCTCCAACAGTCCTTTGGTCCTCACCTCACCCCTCCACCGGCTCAAGGAGCTCTCATCGGATCCCTGGGCTGAGTAAGACATAGTAGGCATCGTACCAAGTGTTCCTACTGTGGTTGAGATAGTCATCGTGAGGCTACTTGCTATTGTAAGCATGGTGTCCCTCCTGCACAGCTTGCTTCAATTGTGACTGATGCTCCTACCATTACTCATCCTGACACTGATGTCTTGCGCACCCAGATCCAAACTCTTAAGGGCTTGCTTAGTCAGTCTTCTGGCTCTATTTCCACCAATCATATTACTGCGTTGAAGCTTCCTCAATATGTGGACTCTACTTGTCCTAAATTCATCGATGTGTCCAATGGTGACACCACCCATGTCCATGGCTCTAGTTGCATGCACCTAACTTCCTCTCTCTCTCTTCGCTCAATCCTCCAGGTTCCGAGCTCTCATTTTAATCTACTTTATGTCGGTCGTCTTGCTCAAGACCTCGATTGTTATATAACATTTTATTCTTCCTCTTTTGTTATGCAAGTTCAAAAGACGCGGAATACCAATCGTAGAGGGCAATTATCTAACGGGCTTTACACTCTGGATGTTCCTCCCATCGCTCTCTTATGTTGCCTCCGTTGACTGGCCTCGGCTTCTTGGGCATGCTCCTCTCCCAATTCTGAAGAAAACTCTTCCTGATCTGACCCTCACTGATTTCAACTACAAATCTTACATCTTCGGCAAGCAGCATCACTCTTCTTTTCCTTCTCATTGTACCCAAAGCACTGCTCCTTTTGTTTTAGTTCATTTTGATATTTGAGGCCCATAAAAACCAGCTAGTGTTTCTGGTTACCGCTACTTTCTTACTTTTATCGATGATTACTCTCGCATGACCTGGTTATACTTAATAAGCGGCCGCTCTAAATTACTTTGTGTGTTTGATGCTTTTACTGCTGACATGTGTACTCAGTTCTCCAACACTATTAAAGCTCTTCGGACATGTAGAGAGGAAAAATCCACCTTGTATATATGTTCACTTGTTTAGAATACAAAGAATGAATACAAATATATAGACAAGAAGAAGAGAGAGCAAGGCCCTATACACAATGTGGGACTAAAGAAGAGAGAGAAATAACAATAGAAAAACTAAATGGGCCTAGTTAAGTGGGCTTCTTCAACACTCCCCCGCAAGCTGGAGCGTATAGATCATATGCACCAAGCTTGGACAAACACTGATAGAACAAGGTGCTTGATAGGGCCTTCGTGAGAATATCAGCGACCTGATCAGTGCCTGGAACATGCTTTAACTCAAGTCTCTTCATTTGAACTTTTTCTCGTATGAAGTGACAGTCGACCTCAATATGCTTCGTACGCTCGTGAAACACCGGATTCTTCGCTATGTGTATGGCCGCTTGACTATCACAAAAGAGAACAGCAGATGAAGGAAGTTTTACTCCCAAGTCAGCAAGAAGGCTTTCAAGCCAGGTGAGTTCAGAAACAACTGATGTCATAGATCGGTATTCAGCTTCTGCGGACGATCTAGCAACCACGGCTTGTTTTTTACTTTTCCAAGTAATGAGGTGACCTCCAAAGTAAGTACAGAACCCACTGGTCGACCGCCGATCGTCCAGGGAACCAGCGTAATCGGCATCAGAATAAGCAACCAATGCTGGAGCCGAGGTGGAGGTTTTGTAAACAAGCCCTTGACCCGGAGCTGCCTTAAGGTACCGGAGAATCCGTTCAACAGCCTGGAGATGAGAGACCCGGGGAGCATGCATGAAACGACTGACAACCCCAACAGCAAATGATATGTCAGGCCTCGTGACGGTTAGGTAGATCAACTTTCCGACAAGGCGTCTATAGTACTCCGGGTTCTGGAGAAGCAGATCATTATCAGAGGCATGACCACAGAGCTTGTGATTTGCCTCCATTGGTGTATTAGCTGGCTTACAACCTGCCTGGCCAGCATCTTTGAGGAGATCGAGACAGTACTTCCTTTGGGAGAGTACAAGCCCATCCGGTCGTCGCGCGATCTCAAGACCGAGGAAGTAGCGAAGATGCCCTAGGTCTTTGGTCTGAAATACGGTGCTCAGATGTTGTTTGACCGCTTGGATCCCCTGTGAGTCATCCCCAGTGAGTAGGATGTCGTCAACATAAACCAACAGAATTACAGTTCCCGTTGCCCGGTGTCGGGTGAAAAGGGAGAAGTCAGCAGAGCTCCGAGTGAAACCCATATCCTGAACCACCTTACTGAATTTGTCAAACCACGCCCGGGGAGATTGTTTGAGACCATAAATGGACTTCTTTAGAAGACACACATGAGACTCTCCCGTGGTCTCAAACCCGGGTGGTTGGCGCATGTAGACGGTTTCGTGAAGATCACCATTCAGAAAGGCATTCTTGATATCGAGCTGATGAAGGGGTCAGTGGCGATGTACAGCTACGGAGAGAAGCACACGAACGGAGTTGAGCTTGGCCACTGGAGAGAAGGTTTCCTCATAATCGAGACCCTGCTGTTGAGTAAAGCCACGGGCCACCAGTCTGGCCTTCAGGAGGGCAATAGTGCCATCCGGGGCATGTTTGATGACAAACACCCATTTACATCCAACCGGGTGTTGACCGGGAGGTAAAGGGACCAGGGTCCAGGTCTGGTTGGCCCAAAGGGCCGTCATTTCTTCCTCCATGCCAGCCCGCCAGCCAGGATGTTGCCGCGCCTCCTGCACAGAGTTAGGAATAGAAACAGAAGATAATGAAGTGGCAAAGTGGCTAAGCGGTGGTGAAAGGCGATGGAGAGAGACGTAATTTATCATCGGATGAGCAGTGGAGGCAGGAACCGGAGCAGCAGGTGGCAGAGCATCAGAGGGCGAGGCCAACTGCAGTGGGGCATCGGGAGTAGAAGAGCGAGGAGAATAGACCCGAATAACAGGTGGAGTCGGACGGACCGGAGCCGGGTCAAGAGGAGGAGGCGAGGATGAGGAGCAGGGAACCGGGATGATAGGACGAACAACATCCGGAGCAGAAGAAAGGGGAACTATATCCGGAGCAGAGAAGAAGGGAAGATCTTCCCGGAAAGTAACGTCTGCAGAGACGGTAACCTTGCGGGTAGTAGGCGAATAGCACATATACCCCTTCTGAGTGCGAGAGTAACCGACAAAGATATGTTTGGCCGCACGGGGATCCAATTTGTCGGTAGGAGGGCCGAGATGGTGAACGTAGCAAGTACACACAAAGATACGAGGAGTCACAGGGAAAGGTGGAGTGGACGGAAAAAGGAGGCTGAACGGAGTGGCATTCTGAAGAACGGAGGACGGTAGACGGTTGATTAGAAAGCAGGCGGTGGAGAGCGCAAAGTTCCAATATGGTTTGGGAACCTGCATTTGAATCATAAGGGACCGAGCCACATCAAGAAGGTGCCGATTCTTGCGCTCGGCGACACCATTCTGTTGCGGAGTATACGCACAAGAGGTTTGGTGGATAATGCCAAACTCAGAGCAGAGGGTCGCGAAGTCATGACCAGTGTACTCTCGCGCATTGTCGGTACGAATAGTGCGAATGGGCGCAGAGAATTGAGTACCAGTCTCAAGAATGAATGCCCGGAAGACGCGGGGAAGCTAAGATCGATCGCGAAGAAGATACAACCACGTCATGCGCGAATAATCATCAATAAAGGTCACGAAATAGCGATAGCCAGAAATACTAGTAATTTTGTACGGACCCCATATATCGGAGTGTACTAAAATAAAAGGAGCGGAGCTCCGAGTACAATTAGAAGGAAATGATGCGCGTGGCTGTTTGCCAAAAATACATGTTTCACATTGAAAAACAGGAAGAGATACATCCGGAAGAGCCTTCTGGAGGACAGGTAGAGGAGCATGACCAAGACGTCGATGCCAATCGGAAGATGATACAGATGCGAGGAGAGTAGGAGAGGCGTCAAGAAGGTAGAGCCTGTTCTGCAGTCATCCCTTATCAATGATAGTCCGCGTCTGCTGATCCTGTATCAGACAAGAAGAAGAAGTAAAGGTCACTGAGCAATGTAAATCAAAAGTAAGGCGACCAACAGAAAGTAAATTGAACGGAGAGCCCAGAACATGAAGAGCCGAGCGGAGGTGGAGAGAAGGGGTGAGAGAGATATCAGCACATCCAGAGACAGGGACGGAGGCGCCATTGGCCACAGTAATGTACTTCGGGTGAGGGGAAGACAAGTACTGAGGTGGCCGACCAGAGGTGATGTGGTGAGTAGCACCCGAGTCGAGGATCCATTGCGGGCCAGAGGAAAGGCAGGTGATACCTTCATTGGAGATGAAGGCAGGGGAGGCAACTGAGGCTGGCGGGCGGCTGAGCAGGCCCTGAAGATGCTGAAGCTGGAGGCGAACCTCGTCGAGGCCTGGATGAGTGGGAGAAGAGTCGGTGGCAGCAACAGAGGCCTGCGGACGAGGAGGGCGACCATGCTTGCGATAACACGTGGCCTCAAAATGCCCATCTTTGCCGCAGAACGAGCACTTAGGCCGAGGCCGTCCACCTCGACCACGTCCCCGAGAATCAGAGCGGCCTCCACGGACAGAGGAGGGAGGAGGCAGTAACGGTGGAGGTACCTGCTGGATAAGAACCGGAGAAGGAGGTCCAGACACATCCGGAGGCGGGGTGACTTTGAGAAGCATGGAACACGCATCTGAGAAGGACGGAGTAACAGTAGAAGAGAGGATGTGAGCTCGAACACTGTGAAGGTGATGGGGTAGCTGAGCCATCATCATGGCTATACCCACAGCTTCCTTTTGGACACGTTGGGCAGCAAGGTCGCCAGTAGGAGGCTGATGTTGGATCCATGCCTCGACCAAAGATCGAGCCTGAGCAACAAAGGAAGTCAGATCGGTCGTACCACTGCTATCGAGGGCCTGGAGAGCAGTGATAATGTCATACAGATGGTGCAGACTATCCTTGCCGGAGTAAAGGGCATGGAGCTCGTCCCACATTCCTTTGGCCGTCTCGTGGTACATGGCCAGGCGATAGGATTCGCTATCAAGAGAATTAAGTATCCATGTCTGCACACGACCATCATTACGTAACCAATCATCAGTAGGAGTACCGGTAACCACCTGGGTCAAGTGATGAAGAAACCCCTTGGACTGCAGGACCCGGCGAACAGAATGTGCCCATTCAACAAAATTCTTCTTGCCAGTCAGAGAGATAGTCGTAATACGAAGTTCATCCCGGATGTCAGGAAGAGAGGCCGGTCGGTCTGTAGGAGGAATGGCCGTGCCGGTTGATTCAGCAGAAGATCCCATAGATGAGAAGCGGCTAGGAAGGCAGACCGGCAAGAGAGAGAGAGTCCGCGCGACTAGAGACAGCAAGCGGTCAGAGACAGTCCGTCTGGTCACGATGGAAAGATACCAGCGGCAGGAGGACGCCGCGACCAGAGGCGGATAGAGATCAGCAGACAGAGACAATCCGCACGGATAGCAGGAGAAGAGGACCACGACCTAAATGCGGGAGGCAACAGTCCGCACGGTCAGGCTGAGCACAGCAGCGGTCAGAGACAGAAGCTACGAGCGGGCAGAACGAAGAGACCGCGAGTAAAGATCACTCAAGCGGAGAGAAAAGACCACGAGTAACAACACTCAAGCGGAAGGAGAAAAGGGGTCGCAGCGAGCAACAGCGAAGAGGCCGGGAAGGAAGCTGCGAGAACCAGACCGCTGCGGCAAGAGGCAGGCCGCGGCGAGAACAAGGCCGCAGCGTAGAGGACCAGATTGAAGAGAGCAGGCACCGGCGAGAAGATGCAACGGCAAGAGGCAGGCCGCTGCGAGAAGAGGCAGGCCGCGCGGTCACACAAACGACCTAGCAGATCACGACCAAAATGCGGAAAGGGAAGTCCGCACGGTCAGGTGGACAAAGCCGCGGATAGAGAGGAGGCGGGAAGGAGAAGCCCGGAGAGGAGGTCGCGAGTTACCACTCAAGCGACAAACCGGAACAGACCGCACGGGAAGAGAGCCCGTAGCGGATAGGATAAAGAAGTGGGGAGAAGAGGGCCCCACGGGACAGAGCAGACAGAGGCTATAAGAAGCCCAAGGAGGAGGGTGGAACCACGGAGAGGAAGAGGGAGTGGACACTGAGGGACAGACCGCTGGAAGCTGAGCGGCCAGGGAGAGAAGCGGATAGGAGAGGGAGACCGCAGAAACCGCCCGACGCAGGTGGTTAGAAACGGAGAGTCCGCCCAAGGAGGACCTTTGCCTCTGATACCATGTAGAGAGGAAAAATCCACCTTGTATATATGTTCACTTGTTTAGAATACAAAGAATGAATACAAATATATAGACAAGAAGAAGAGAGAGCAAGGCCATATACACAATGTGGGACTAAAGAGGAGAGAGAAATAACAATAGAAAAACTAAATGGGCCTAGTTAAGTGGGCTTCTTCAACAGGACAGATAATGCATGTGAGTATCAGTATCATCCACCAAACCTCTTGGGCTTACACACTACAACAGAATGAAGTCGTTGAGCGCAAGAACCGTCACCTCCTGGAAGTTGCTCATTCTCTTATATTTCAAATGCAGGTACCCAAGCTTTTTGGCATTTTGAGATGTCTAATGCTTGTTATTTCATCAATCGCATGTCATCATCCATTCTCAATTTTGCAACTCCCTTCAGTCATCTCTTCCCCTCCACGCCACCCTTTCTCATAATGCTTTGTGTTTTTGGATGCACCTACTATATTCACTCCCTCGGTCCAGCCACTGATAAGCTTGATCCTCGAGCTACCAAGAATATGTTTGTTGGTTATTCTCGGACTCAGAAAGGCTATGTATGTTATTCTCCTCTCCATCGCAAGTTGGTTACGTCTATGGATGTAACTTTCCTCGAATACAAGTCTTTTCACTCACCTGAGGTTTCTCCTGCACCCCTTACCACGACATGTTGTTCCTGTCACTTCTCCTGAACCACCTCTCCTTCTCACACCATCCACTAGACCCGCCAATCCACTTCCTCTTCGTGTGTACACTAGTCGTCTTTCTCACTCTGATGTTCTATGGCAGTTACCCCCTACTGATAATAATTTGCGCTCTACTAATCCAAACACACCACCTACTGCTCACCCCATAGTTAACTATGTTTCTTTACATTGTCTGTCTCCGGTGCTTCAAACATTTACGACCTCTTTGTCATCTGTTTCCACCCCAACTTCTTCGTAGGAAGATCTTCAGTATCCGGGGTGGCGGACAACTATGGATGAAGAAATGGATGCTCTCTGGGCTAATCACACTGAGATCTTGTCCCTCTTCGTCCTGACCAGACATGTGTGAGTTGCAAGTGGGTCTTTGACATCAAACATGCTCCAGATGGAACGATTGAATGTCTAAAAGCTCACTTAGTTGCCCGTGGTTTTACTCAGTAACACAGACTCGACTACAATGAGACCTTCTCACATGTGGCAAAGTTAAATGTTGTTTGTGCCTTGATCTCTCTGGTTGTGCAACGCTATTGGTCGTTACATATATTGGATGTCAAAATGTCTTTCTGAATGGTGAACTCGCTGAGACTGTCTAAATGCATCAACCTCTCGGCTCTGAGACTACGGGAGAGTCACTTGTATGTCACCTCAAGAACTTTCTCTATGATCTCAAAAAGTCTCCTAGTGCGTGGTTTAACAAGTTCAGTCGGGTTGTTAGTGATATTGGGTTTACTCTGAGCTTGACTGACTTGTATTTATTCACCCGTCAATCTGTCATCAACCGACTGGCACTGTGATACTCCTGGTATATGTTGATGATATTTTGATTAAGGACGACAATTTAAAAGACATCCACATGATCAAGAAACATCTAGTCTCCGTATTTCAGACCAAAGATTTGGGGAATCTCCGATACTTTCTCGGCAACGAGGCAACTCAACGTCTGGATGGCCTTGTCCTATCTCAAAGAAAGTATCGTTTTGATCCTCTTCATGATGTTGGTTATTCTGGTTGCAAGCCAGCTGACACCCCCCCACGAATGTCAGTCACAAGCTCTGCTCTTATACATCTGACTCTGATAAACTCCTTCCAAACCCATAATGCAATCATCGTCTTGTAGGGAAGTTGATCTATTTTACAGTTACAAGACCTGATATATCCTTTGTTGTTGGGGTTGTCAGTCAGTTTATGCATGCTTCACGAACGAACTACATGTTACAATACCTGATGTATCCTCTTCATAAGCTTGACTTCATGTTTGTTTAGTTTTTTTTTCGACGACTTTATACCTTGTCAAATTTTTATTATTCTTACAAGCGTAGAGTATTTTATAGCTTGCCCTTTTTGCTCTCATTTAAGTCTTCTCCTGTAAAAATTTTCCCTCATTGTGGGATTTCTTTGCTAAATCATTTAAGTCTTTCCAAAATTGCACTTTAATGACCAATATCTAATAAAATATATAATAATAAAATATACCACACCCGCTGCAACCTCAAACGTGACACCCCCCCTCCTCTTTGCTCTCTCTCTTCTATGTTTTCTCCTTTCGCCTTTCTTCTTGCAATGACACATTTATTTATTTGATTTGACAGTCACGATTAGATAATATTATAATTACAACAACTTGAAAAGTTAGTTTTGATAATTTGTTTTTGATAACTTGATTTCAACAACTTGCTTTTTTTTACTTTTTTAGATGCCTAATTATATAGATAGACATTATAATTTAAATTATTTTGAAATGAATAAAAGAATTTCATGACATGTGATTAAAAAATAAGGGTGATAATGACATTATGAATGTTTCAGCAAAGGGAGCTTTTAAATCTGTCATTAAAAATTTTCACAAATCATGACAGCTTCAGCATTCATTACCATGTTCAATATACCAAATTTATGTTCAATATACCAAATTTATACTCACCATACCAAATTTATGTTCTGTATATCTAATTTGGGTTCAATATACCAAATATATATTCAGCATACCAAATTTATGTTCAGTATACCTAATTTGTGTTCAATATGCCAAATTTATGTTCAATATTACCATCATCCATTAAAGATTCACTTATAAAACTTAAATAAACCAACTAAATATTAACCAAAATAAACAAGAAGCCCTCTATGTACTCCAAGATGTTTGAACATAACCAATGTTTTCACCGCGTGATATTTTATTCATTGTACCAAGGGAAAACACTCAATTAGAAGATCAGGATACGACTAATTGGCTTACGCAATGCAAAAATGAAAAGAAAACTACCAGCCTATAGTGTTTCTTCTTAAACATTCTATAATCAAATAATATTAATCTATCCAATCGCTTTTGACCAGTATAGAGACAGCCTAGAAATATTAATCTAAAATCACCTTATAACCAGTATATATTGATACATGCAAATGAAATGCATGCAAGCCAAACACACTCAAACATGATCCTAAAATGTTAGAAGGGGAAGCTTTGAATCAAACGTGAACATTTGTTCTCACAAGTTACAACTATCTCGAATGAACAATATTTCTTATCAATGTAAAAAACAAAGTAATTTCATAATCACTAAAGGTTTATTTCTACATATTCAAATCAGCCAAACATTCATCTTAACAGACACAAAATAAGTATTGATGTAAACCGAGATCCTCGGTTCAATTTTAAATTAATAAATTTGAGATCTATTTTAAAAATGCAATGCAAGCGTAACATTCTCGAGTCAATTTCAAGTGACAATCAACCTCAATTCCATACACGCCCCTATGAGCCTACCAATCGGGAATAATTAGCAAAAATGAAGTAATTCTTCCACAAGAATACAAGCGAGAAGAAATGTGAGAATGTGAAAATTAACAACAAACAAGGACAAGATAATGAGGGCAAGCATGCTCTGATTTAAGAGATCACAATAAATAAACAGCATAATTTTGACTAATCAGAAACGAGCTAGAAAGTTTTGGGAATATACCTCAACCCATGAAACAAGCAAGTGCAGGACCCTTAAGAAAAGGAGTTACGAGAAAAGGCGAGTCAAACCTGTAAGGCTCGGGTGACTTTGGAGGGGGTTGAAACGACCTCGGATTGAGAAACAGGGGTGGTAGAAGACCGGACGAAGGTGAAATAACGGCAAATGGGAGATAAACAGTGCAAGGGGGCAACCTTTGGACTCGGGAGAAATCCAGACTTTGACGGAACTGGCAAAATTCAGACTTGACAGAACTGGCGGCAGCTCCTTCGACTTCGTCGGAAGTTGACTAAGGAAGGTTTGTCGGAGCCCAAGGAGATTGGCGGTGACGGTGGCGAGGACTGGCAAGGCGGCATTCAACGACTAGGAGCGGAATAGGTCGGCGTGGGGAGTCTAGTTGGACTTATCAAAAAACAGAGAGGAGCTCCATGTTTTCCAATTTTTGTCCAAGCTGTCCGATTTGGAGAAGGGAATAGAGTAAAATTGGATGCTACGTTGATTAATATTTTGGTAAGGTTTGATTTTTTTTTTACAGTTTTTGGTAGAAGGTAAAAAATAATGAATTTGTTATTTTCTAATAATCAAATTTGAGGATTTCCAAAAACTTTTTTTCACCTTAATTAATTTCAAAAGTAGATTTTGATTTTAATTCCAATGTTGCATAAAATAAAATATGCTTGATTTTAATAAAACATTTTTTAGTATTTGTCGAAGCAGTCTTAATTAACCTATTACCTAATTTGGCGGATCTTTTATTCAGGAACAATTGGGCGATCAGCCAATAGCCGTCACAACGAGCGCGAACAATGTGCTCTATACAAAGTAAAAAAGACATACACGATAAATAAAATCGACTCTGTGCGGTACGCAAAGAAAATATGAGAAATAATAGTAAAATAAAGACGCGCGAAGATGCGACACAGGTTGCATCAAGTATGTTCTCCCACCAACCCACTCACCCATCCAAAGGAAGACCAATCAGTCGGTAGAGTATGTTGAAGGAATAAACTATGGAACAACCTAAGGATAGAAAATTGTAAAAAAACTATAAATTAAAACGTAAAATATAGAAAGGATGCTAATGATGACGTAGTAAATGCAACTACTAGGATCTATTGTTGCAAAAAAGGTGCATGCAAAATACAAAAAAATACAAAATGATAGGATGCATCAGGAGGAAAATAGAAAGCAGCACAAACCGCTAGAAGACGATCCAGATTCACTGCTTGAACTACTTGAACTACTACCCCGGCTTCTTCTTGGGGCTGCACAATTCAATGCATCTAGAGCAAAGTAGCTTGTGGTGGGATGATCATTACCATCAATATCCACATCTTTATCCTCATCAACATCATTTCCTGAACACACCAATATGACCAGAGAGTTTTAAGATTAAATTACTTAACAAACAAACATCGCAAAGACATTAGCAATGCAAATGTCTAACCTTTGCAAAGATGCAATGAGGAATTGCTGAGTCCAGATTCATTGAGGATCTGCAAAGAAGAAGGAAAGCTATGGTAAAAATGAAAAATGGTAGCAGGCGTGCAAATAACGCAATCCGAAGTAAACACTACCTCTATTTCACAACGATCAGTTTTTTCTTGCTGTTCTGAATGCTTTTGTTTTGAATAGTCATCCAAAAGTTTCTTTAACTCAAATAATGCTTCAACACTAAGAGAATCAAAATCAATTTCTATCTCATCCTCAGTATTCTGATCTGCATTCCCAGTATGGCACTTTAGGAAATCAACAATGTGTTGTGGTAACTCGGGAATCAAAGATAAACGCCTGCTTAGATTCAGCTTCTCTTCATCAGTCATTTTCAACTTACAATCTAGAACGACAATGGTAGGGTCCTCCTGACATATTTTCCTCTTCTTGGATTGTGGAGCTGGCATGGTAACTCCTGATTCTCTTTGTGTAGCAGCAGCCAGCTTTTTCTCAATAGGCTTCCATCTCATTTCAAATAACTTACTCATGGTATCGGCCATGATATGCACATCGTTACCAGGGTGATTGTATGTTAGAGCGTTGGAGAATGTAAGCCTCACGTGAGATGCAAAATCCATGGGACTAGTGTAAAAACCTGAGTCTATATTGGATTGAATAGTTCCAAGATCCATTGGTTGTTTAATGACACTGAAATAATCTGGAATTTTCAACTTCACTGCATCAACTGGTTTATTGAATACCCAAGCATGCTTATGTCCCAACAAACGTTTGAGAAGTGTTTTGCATTGCTTCATTAGTGCAGTAACTGATGTTGGTGCTGGAACACGCTTCACAGACTCAAACCTACCACTCACTCCTCGTTTCAACTGGTTACCGTTTTGACCAATCAAAAGAGGGTCAGCGGTCGCAGGTGGGTCACAATACGATGAAACTGCGGCTCCATTTGACATCGATGTGGTTCTTGGAAGTATTTTCTTCTGAAGTTTTTGAACCAGCTCAAGCTCCCTCCTAAGCTTCATTTCCAAATCCTTCCTCTCAGAGCTTGACATATTTGACAAGGTGAAAACTTGCATGGGAATCAAGAAACCACCACACCTATCTGCATTCAAGCTCATACACCTTCTCTTGGGTGCATAAGAATCTTCTGAACCAACCTGCCCCGGGCTAACACGTCCCTCGGATTCATCGACAGCCTCCGCTGCATGCCTATAGTCTGGGACAAAACTTGAGGAGTGCCCTCTGGATAAGCTTTCTGCTTTCTCCATCAATGTGATTGAAAGATCTCCAGGAACCTTCTTAGATGCCTTTCCCCGGGACCAGGAGCACTTTCTGGCAACAGTCTGAGTCATTAACATGTATCAGATATCAGTAGCTCTCTCTTCAGAACTATCAACAAAGCAAACCTCCTCCTACGCCAAGAACAGGGTTTCAACTCACAATAACCAAACAAGGTTATATTTCTTCAAAATGAATAGAGGCCGGCACCACTGTCCAGATATAAGAAAGATTTCCAATTAAGATCTTCAGAAATCACAAGGATCCAGGTACCGCTCCAATTCCAGACAATCACGAAAAACCCTAACTTGCCGTATGAATCGAGTAGTAGTAGTACTCAATGGAAACAACAAGCCGATTGCAGGAAAAGAAAGAACGCGAATTTAACCCCCACCCTTGATTAAAGAATAGCAAAACCCTAGCCGAACCTTTCCCCCGACAAGGCACCGTTTGCTCAAATGACAAACAAAAAGAACGAACCAACAGGGCAAATGAAAAACAAATCCAGTCTCCCTGAAGCCACGCTTCAAATGCTAAACAATAATCCGCCGGAGTGTACAGCAGGAGCTGCAGCAGGAACCCGGGCTCGCGATAGCGAAATAAAGCTAGAAATAGAGCGTTAAAAATGCCTCCCAAAATCAGAAACAAGCAAAGACGAATCGAGCTTTGACCTCTAGCACTCACAGGAAACCCTAGCCTCAAAGGATCTCGCAGCCGACGAATTCGCCCTCCGCCGCCTCTTCACCACCGCCGCGGGCGAGAACAAGAACTCCCACAACAGATTTGCCGTAGACGGCTCGATGGAAGACTCGCGCTCGGCTCGGCCCTGCCCCCTTCAATATTTAGATTCAAATATATCTATATCCATATTTATTTATTTATACTACTGCAAGAACAAAAAAATTGCTTAATATAACATCATTAGAGCTATAACATCAACTCCATCAAAATAATAATAAAAGTTTCTGTTTTGGAGTTAAAAATTTTGATATTTGCAGTTCAAAAAAACAAATTGCAATAAAAAATAGGGTGATTGTTAACCGCAAATCGGTTATTTGTTAGTGGCACCCCAAAATCTCATTATTTTTTGCGCCTTTTTGAAATACGTTTTGTACATGTTTTTTTAGGAAACGTGCTCAACACGAAAGTTGTAGATTTCGTGTTGAGCACGTTTCCTAAAAATGCATGTACAATGCGTACTTTGGAAATATGCTCAGATTTTACGCCTTTTAGAAATACGTCTTGTACATGCAATTTCAGGAAAAGTGTTCAACACGAAAGTTGTAGATCTCGATGAGATCTACATATCGAGATCTACAACTTTCGTGTTGAACACTTTTCCTGAAATTGCATATACAAGACGTATTTCGAAAAGACGCGAAAAGTTAGTCGATTTTGGAGTGAGGCTAGCCAATAACGGGTTGCGGTTAACAATCACCTAAAAAAAGGAGACTTCGGTTCGTTTGGGGCAGTGGTGGCGGCTGGAACTGATGGCTGGGAATGGAGGATTGGAACTGGAGGTGGGGGCGGGGGTTGGAGACGGAGCGTTCCGCTTTAGGACTCATTTGGTGCGGTGGTGGTGGGCGGAGAGGGCGGGTGGAGACGGCGCTTTCGAACGGGAGGGGGGGAGGAGCCGCTCCAGACAGAGCTTTTTGCTCGGTTTTTCAGGGCGTGACAGGGGCAGACGGAGCAAGAGCCGTCGGAGCCCGTTTGATTTCCCGTTGTCCTACGGCGTTTGCTCCAAACGTCCGGCGAAAACGCCGCGCCAAATGAAGCCTTAGTTTTTCGCTTCGCTGCGAAAGAAAATGCTGTCGCCAAGAGTTTGATTTTTCGCCTTGCGGCGGCGTCTGCTCCGCGCCGGCGCTCAGACGCCGCCCCAAACAAAGCCTTCATTTATCCCTTTTGAATTCCTATAATGGCATCTTTGTATTCCTCATCCTGATAGAGTGCGCCCTAAGTTTTTGTTCGCGTCATGCGCCTTCATCTGCTCGCTCGGCTCAACCTTCCAATCAGGGACGACGAAGAGAGCTGGTTCGGCAATCCTTCTTTGTAGTCCAGCATCGGCATCCACCGATATATTTGTAGTGGCGTGAGTTTGGCGAATATGAAGACGGGAGATCTGCGAATATGGCGATGGAGATCGACTAAACCTTCTCCAATGAGCTTGTTATCGGGTGCTTCTCGGAAGAGCATGTTATCAGGTGCTTCTCTGGCGAGCTTGATATCAGGTGCTTCTCTGACGAGTCTGCAATTCATTCTTCTGCCAAAAGGAGATTTTTGGAGCTTGTTATTCGGTGATTGCTATTCGATTTTATTCCAATCCTATATGTTCATCTTCGTGTTCCTGATCTTAATATAAATAGTTCTATCTGCTTATTATCAGGGGTGAGCCTGCATCTTTATTTGCTTAATATCTGGTGGTAGTCTAAAAGGGTAGGTCCATTTGTTTGTTATTAGGTGGTAGTCCATATGCATTTCAAACGGTATTGATGGGGTTGGCCCTAATTTATAGAAAAAAATTGGGTTGCAAATAGTCAGGTCTCCCTCTCTCTCCCCCCTCTCACGTCATAGGAAGCTACGCACAAAACTACCGTATGCACGATCCATGTGCCCGATCTGCGCGATAACTATCGCGCCCGAGATCCAAATCACCGCGCGGGATTCCGTGCATCGGTCCTTCCGTCGCCGCCCGGTGGTGTCGGTCGACCCTGTAACACCCCAGAAGTCTCAAAAAGCCAAAGTGAGGTTCAGGCTGGCTGACACGGTCTGGGACACGGGCGTGTCCCAGGGCGTGTCTAGGGTACACGGCCTGGGACACGGGCGTGTCCCAGGGCGTGTTCTTCTTGGTCGATGATCGTTGAGCCAACGATCGTTGAGTGTCGACACGGCCTGGGACACTGGCGTGTCTCAGGGCGTGTCCTGCTCGGGTAATTTTGGAGATCGTGTTACAGGGGTGACACAGCCGGGTACACGGCCGTGTACTGTGTGACACGGGCATGTAAGGCTTGACACGGGCATGTCAATGCCCGTGTTCTGGTTTATTTTCAGTCGGTTGTGCACCGCTTCAGGAACACGGCCTGTCACACGGGCGTGTCACAACCCGTGTTCGGCCCAGGAAATCAAATTCAGGGCTGATCAGAGTCGTTCATTTTCTTTCACCAAGATCCAATGGTCTGGGCTCTTCCCTGGGTTGATAAGGCCGGGAGTGAAGAGGAGAAAGCTCATTTGAGTTTCATCATTCTCTTTCTAAAGTTAAGAGAGAGGAGAGCAAGGCAAGGAAGAAGAAGCGGAATCCGGCCGCCGGTGGTGCTGCGGTGGTCCAAATCGCGAGCCGAGTTCGGATTTGCGAAGGCAAGGTTGCTACGAAGGCTTTCATTCGTCTCAATTCTCTCCATGGCTCCGAGGCGACTTCCAAGGGTAACGATTTCCGTCTTGAACATGTGAAGTCCTTCTTTCCTGCATGTACATAGGGAAAACCCTTCCCCACGAGTATGCGGTGGATTGTGGCGTCCCTTGGGGTAGATATGTGAAGTCCCCCTTGTTAGAATCCAGAATTGGAGTACGGATCTAGGCATGTTGTGTGTAGCCCATCTGGATGTGTTGGTCTGGATTGGTGATGCTTTTTTTGCATTTCGGAGAAGCCTCCGAGTATTTGATTGTTTGTGTGCAATCTGTGGCGTATACCTGTACTAGAGGAAGTACAGGAAATTGTGAGAGTTGGGTTCAACTCTTGTGGCGGTCGGGAAAGGTGAAGTTGTACCCGCGTCAATCCAGCCTTGCGTCTGACGATGTGAGCAACGGGATAGGCGGATCTGTACCCGCATTATGGTTGTCTAACCTTGGGTGCTTAAGGCCCTGTTAGGATCACATAGCGGGAGTCGACGGCTTGCGTGCCGATCAAGACTAGAATGCTTATTGGTGGGATCCGGTGTTTCCGGTACACCCGAATGTTCCCTGAGTGCACGGAGCGTCGGGCTATCGTGCCGACGTTTGTGATATGTATTGACTGTGCGGTCGTGCACGTCTTGCGTGGTTTGCTATATATATATCATATTGGAAAGTGCTATGCAGGGATGGAATTCCGCTACCCCGTGCTAGGGGCAGGGTCGTTATAATTGGTCAGTTGAATGCTGATCGTTGCCCTGTTTGCCACCGCTTGGTGGATTGGTTCTTGCAGGTGATGGAGGTGCTGGTCCGAGTGGGACTTAGCGGGCTGAAGCCCAAGCTGTGTTGCTGCCCTCGAGGGCTTTGTTTTGTTTCTTCTTGTTCATGTGTGGCCGGCCTGCGTGCCGATGTCTGTAAACCACACCTTGTTAAGAGAAATTTTGTAAGGCCTTAAGGCCAGATACTTTGGTTGTATACATTCCTATGGTTTAGTGGACAGTTCTTGTTTTGCTTGAGTTCAAGTTTTCAACCGTGAAGCTTCCGCTAGAATGCTCTGTGTTAGGATGGGTTGGTTTTGATATTATTTAGTAGCGTCTCCGCCTGTTGGTGGAATATGGTGTGGGGCCCCGGTCGGACCCTCTATTATATTCTTCTTGATGGGTAGAGGTGTTACAATTTGGTATCAGCTTGTTGGTCGATCTCTTCCGAATTCGCGGACGAATTCTTTTGAGGGGTAGCGAGCACGTGTCCGTGCTGTCGTTATAACACGTAACTTGAACTCAAGAATGTTCACTTAGGAATGCAAATACACTTGTTTGTTGAACTTGTGTATTCTCTTTGTATGTTTGTCGTTTTACTTGGTCGCTAAATTGTGTGTTTTACACATATAGGTGACTAGAAGTATTGCGGGTCAATCCGAACCTCAACATTCTGTAGAAAGTGCGGCACCAGCTGAGGTTCCCACACCTCCTCCATCCGCTGAAACAGTACGTTTCATCAAGGAAACGGTACTTGCTGTGATGAATGCTCAGCAGGCTGGGCAGGCACGTCCTGCAGTGGTGCCAACGCATGCTGGGGTACGGAAAGAACCGGTAGAAGTTGTAGTTGATCCGCGGGCAGCAGATCAACAATTGAAGCAATTCTTGAGCTTCAACCCTCCACAATTTACTAGGGCAGAGTCACCGGCCCAAGCAGAGGATTGGCTTGCAAGGATCAAGAGGATCATCAGAGCGATCAAGGTTGAGGAGGGACAGAAGGTTACGTTGGCCACTTTCCTACTGGAAGGAGAGGCTCGCTTATGGTGGGATGAGATTGAACTGCATCACTTGGCCGGTAGACAACTTGCAGAAGTCTCGATTGACGAATTTTCTCGGTTATTCTTGGCACAACATCTACCAATGCAGCAAAGGATATCGATGGAAATGGAATTTCAACGGTTAACTCAAGGAGATCGTAGTGTGGATGATTACCTGCATGAGTTCACACGTTTGGGAAGATATGCGGGTACAATCTTTGTCGAAGAAGAGTGTAAGACTAGTAGGTTTTATGCGGGACTGCGAGATGAGCTGCGGTATTTGCTCTCGAGTTCTGTGAGTCAGGGATTTCAAGCCTTAGTCTGTACGGCTCGGTCTTTGGAGACGGGCATGAAAAGGGGGCAAGTAAAGGGGACCTTGGCTGTGACAAAGCAAGAGTTCAAGCCGCCGCGTCCGGAGAAGTTTGGGTACCGTAAGAGATGGGGAAAGAAGTCCAAGTCTACTGGACAAGCTCCTTCTGCGACTGTGACAGAGACATCTGGGTATGGATCTCGCGCTTGTTTTACGTGCGGGAAGTTGGGACACTTCGCACGTGATTGCCGAGTTGGTCCTCCAAAGGGTGACAAGAAGACGGAAGCGTCTTATGCGGAGAAAGGGAAGACTGTGGTGGAGTCTTCTACCTCGCACGCGCAGCCCAGGGTCTTCAACCTTGGACAACAGGAGGCCATTAAGCAGGCGGATGTCGTCACAGGTGCGCACAGTTTTTAATGTTATTTTATACTGTGTGCTGTGCTTGTTTTGATTGTGATGTTTTAGGGTTTGTCCTTATATGAGAGTATCCGGCGCGAGCACTATTTGACACAGGGGCTTCACATTCGTTTCTGTCTGAAGAGTTCGTCTTTCGTGTCGGGGTACCTATCCGGACCACGACAGACAGTGTAAAGGTGTTGTTACCTAACGGATGTTTGATGTGTGCGGATAAATCTTGCGGTCTTGAGGTCAAGATAGGGATTCGGGAGTTCAAGGTGGAAACACTAGTATTGCCGATCAAGGAATTTGATATAATCTTTGATATGGATTGGCTGTCAGACCAGCGTGCCTGTATAGATTGCACTTCAAAAGAGGTCACACTCGGGAAGAATACCGAACAAGAGACCAAGTTCATTGGTATACAAGAGTTGAGTGGGATGTTGTTATCTGCTCTCCAAGTTGTTAAGGCAGTTCAGAAGGGTGCGGAGTTGTTCTTCACACTCGTAGAGGCGGTGGCGCTGAAGGCCAGTGTGAGTGAAGTGCCGATTGTGTCGGAGTATGCTGATGTGTTTCCAAAGGACCTTCCGGGGTTACCTCCCCAAAGGGAAATCGACTTCGCTATCGAGCTGGTGCTAGGTGCGAAGCCTGTGGCCCGTTCGCTGTATCGAGTAGCACCAAAAGAGATGGCCGAACTAAAAGTTCAGTTGCAAGAACTGTTGGAGCAGGGATACATACGCCCAAGTATGTCACCTTGGAGCGCGCCTGTTCTTTTTGTGAAAAAGAAAGACGGTAGTTTGCGGGTATGTATTGATTATCGCGAACTGAATAAGCTGACGGAGAAAAACAGGTATCTGATTCCACGGATCGATGACTTGTTTGATCAGCTAGCATGCTCAACCGTCTATTCCAAGTTGGATTTGAAATCCGGGTATTACCAATTGCGGATTAGGGAAGGTGACATTCTCAAGACAGCATTTGGCACACGCTACGGTCATTATGAGTTCACAGTGATGTCGTTCGGCTTATGTAATGCGCCTTCGGTATCCATGGATCTCATGCATCGAACGTTCCGCAAATACTTGGATCTGTTTTTGATTGTGTTCATTGATGATATCCTCGTGTACTCTTAGTCGGAGGAAGATCATGCAAACCATTTGCGGTTGGTATTGCATACCTTGCGGAGAAATAAGCTGTATGCCAAGTTCTCTAAGTGTGAGTTCTGGCTCTCGTCGGTGGCTTTTCTGGGCCATGTGGTAAGTGGAGAGGGCATAGCGGTGGATCCGGCAAAGATAAGTGTCATTCGTGATTGGCCAGTGATGTCTTCGGTGGCCGAAGTCAGGAGTTTTCTTGGACTGGCAGGCTACTATAGACGATTTGTGGCGAACTTCTCCCGGATTGCATTGCCTTTGACTACGTTGACGAGAAAAGATCAGAAGTTCGTTTGGATGCCGGAGTGCGCGCGAGTTTTTGAGGAGCTAAAAGGTCGTTTGACCACGTCGCCTATTTTGATGTCGCCTTGTGGTACATACGGTTTTGAGATATACAGCGATGCGTCAGGAAGCGGCTTAGGCTGCGTTCTCCTGTAGTTTGGCAAGGTGATCGCTTATGGCTCACGTCAATTAAAGGTGCATGACCGTAATTACCCCGTCCACGACTTGGAGTTGGCGGGGGTGATCTTTTCACTAAAGTTGTGGCGGCACTATCTTTATGGCGTGAAGGTAGATATTTATACAGATCATAAAAGCCTGAAGTATCTGCTCGATCAAAAGGATTTGAATATGCGACAAAGGAGGTGGATGGAATTCCTAGGGGATTATACCTTCGACATTCACTATGTTCCCGGAAAGGGAAATGTGGTCGCTGATGCCTTGAGTCGTCGGACTCCGATGCGGGAAGTTGGTTGCGGATACATGACGAGCGTCTAATCCAGGAATTGGAAGCATTGGAGATATCTTGTGTTGAGAGGGATTCTTCGGCCGATGCATGCTTGAACTGGATGGAAGTTCATTATGACCTTGCGGACAGGGTTCGGCGGGCAATGGAGCTTGATGAAAGTCTCCAACGCTATTCCAAGGAAGGGTTTGGTGACCAATTCTCTTGGGATGACGGGTTATTACGGAAGGATGGCCGATTGTGCGTCCCTTGTGCGGGTAAATTGCGAGAAGAATTGTTATATGAACCACACATTACAAAGTACTCAATTCACCCTGGGAGCACAAAGATGTACAAGGACATGAAGAAATTGTTCTGGTGGCCCGGTTTAAAGAAGGACATAGCCGAGTATGTGGCTAAGTGTCGTACTTGTGCTTTGGTAAAGGCAGAGTTTCAACGGCCTAGTGGTTTCCTGAAATCATTGCCAGTTCCGCAGTGGAAGTTTGAGGATATTTTTATGGATTTCGTGCACGGATTGCCGAGATCTCAACATGGGAATGACTCAATCTGGGTGATTGTCGACCGATTAACAAAGGTGGCTCACTTCCTACCAAAAAAGCGGGACGATTCAGTGGAAACGTTTACAAAGCTCTATGTGGAGCAGATTGTTCGATTGCACGGTATCCCCCGAAGCATCGTCAGTGACTGTGATGGGCGATTTACTTCAAAGGATTGGAGGCTAATTCATCAGCTGTTGGGCACGAAGTTAGCATTCAGTACGGCCTTTCATCCGCAAACGGATGACCAAACTAAACGAACCAACAGAACAATTGAGGATATGCTCCGTATGTGCGCCCTGGACTTCAGTAAGAAATGGGAAGATCACCTTGTTATGGTGGAATTTGCCTACAATAATAGCTACCAAGCGAGCATCGGCATGGCACCGTTTGAAGCTCTGTATGGTCGCAAGTGTCGTACACCGTTCGCTTGGGCAGAAACTGGCGAATCCAAACTTTTGGGACAAAAGGCAGTCGAGGATGCTAACTCAAAAATACGCTCTATTCGAGAGAGACTACTAATAGCACAGGACCGGCAAGCCAAGTATTACAATGCTAAGCACCGGAACGTGGAGTTCGCGGTAGGTGACTGGGTCTATTTAAAGATTAAACCCTTCAAAGGCGTATCTCGGATTCGGCGGTTGAAAAAGCTAAGTCCGCGATACCTTGGTCCGTTTGAAGTGGTGGAGCGAGTTGGGGAAGCTGTCTATCGGCTAGCTCTTTCATCGGAATTGGGTGGACTGCATGATGTGTTCCGCATCTTGGTAATACGAAAAGCAGTCAAGGATCCAGCTCAAGTGATTGAGAATGATCGGGTGCCGGTTGAGTATGGGCTAACGACAAAGGTGAGGCCCATTCAGATCGAGGATCGAGCCGAGAAACAGTTGCGGAACAAAACGATCGGGATGGTCAAAGTCCGGTGGGACAATTGTGGCCGAGAAGAGCTAATATGGGAGCGAGAGCAGAGCATGCGAGCCGAGTTTCCCGAGTTATTTTCGTAACCTGTTCGCTCGTTTGTATATGTGATAGAAACATATATGTCTCTGATTGTGTTATGTTGTTATCTCCCTGCTGTCTTCAAATTTTGGGATGAAATTTTATTAAGGAGGGGAGGATTGTAACACCCCAGAAGTCTCAAAAAGCCAAAGTGAGGTTCAGGCTGGCTGACACGGCCTGGGACACGGGCGTGTCCCAGGGCGTGTCTAGGGTACACGGCCTTGGATACGGGCGTGTCCTAGGGCGTGTTCTTCTTGGTCGACGATCGTTGAGCCAACGATCGTTGAGTGTCAACACGACCTGGGACACGGGCGTGTCCTGCTCGGGTAATTTTGGAGATCGTGTTACAGGGGTGACACGGCCGGGTACACGGCCGGGTACTGTGTGACACGGGCGTGTCAGGCTTGACACGGGCGTGTCAATGCCCGTGTTCTGGTTTATTTTCAGTCGGTTGTGCACCGCTTCAGGAACACGGCCTGTGACACGGGCGTGTCACAACCCGTGTTCGGCCCAGGAAATCAAATTCAGGGCTGATCAGAGCCGTTCATCTTCTTTGACCAAGATCCAATGGTCTGGGCTCTTCCCTGGGTTGATAAGGCTGAGAGTGAAGAGGAGAAAGCTCATTTGAGTTTCATCATTCTCTTTCTAAAGTTAAGAGAGAGGAGAGCAAGGCAAGGAAGAAGAAGAGGAATCCGGCCGCCGGTGGTGCTGCGGTGGTCCAAATCGCGAGCCGAGTTCGGATTTGCGAAGGCAAGGCTGCTACGAAGGCTTTCATTCGTCTCAATTCTCTCCATGGCTCCGAGGTGACTTCCAAGGGTAACGATTTCCGTCTTGGACATGTGAAGTCCTTCTTTCCTGCATGTGCATAGGGAAAACCCTTCCCCGCGAGTATGCGGTGGATTGTGGCGTCCCTTGGGGTAGATATGTGAAGTCCCCCTTGTTAGAATCCGGAATTGGAGTACAGATCTAGGCATGCTGTGTGAAGCCCATCTGGACGTGTTGGTCTGGATTGGTGATGCTTTGTTTGCATTTCGGAGAAGCCTCCGAGTATTTGATTGTTTGTGTGCAATCTGTGGCGTATATCTGTACTAGAGGAAGTACAGGAAATTGTGAGAGTTGGGTTCAACTCTTGCGGCGGTCGGGAAAGGTGAAGCTGTAACCGCGTCAGTCCAGCCCTGCATCTGACGATGTGAGCAACGGGATAGGCAAATCTGTACCCGCATTATGGTTTTCTAACCTTGGGTGCTTAAGGCCCTGTTAGGATCACATAGCGAGAGTCGACGACTTGCGTGCCGATCAAGACTAGAATGCTCATTGGTGGGATCCGGTGTTTCCGGTACACCCGAATGTTCCCTAAGTGCACGGAGCGTCGGGCCGTCGTGCCGACGTTTGTGATATGTATTAACTGTGTGGTCGTGCACGTCTTACGTGGTTTGCTATATATATATCATATTGGAAAATGCTATGCAGGGATAGAATTCTGCTCCCCCATGCCAGGGGCAGGGTCGTTATAATTGGTCAGTTGAATGCTGACCGTTGCCTTGTTTGCCACCGCTTGGTGGATTGGTTCTTGTAGGTGCTGGAGGTGCTGGTCCAAGCGGGACTTAGCGGACTGAAGCCCAAGCTGCGTTGCTGCCCTCGAGGGCTTTGTTTTGTTTCTTCTTGTTCATGTGTGGTCGGCCTGCGTGCCGATGTCTGTAAACCACACCTTGTTAAGAGAAATTTTGTAAGGCCTTAAGGCCAGATACTTTGGTTGTATACATTCCTATGGTTTAGTGGACAGTTCTTGTTTTACTTGAGTTCAAGTTTTCAACCGTGAAGCTTCCGCTTGAATGATCTGTGTTAGGATGCGTTGGTTTTGATATTATTTATTAGCGTCTCCGCCTGTTGGTGGAATATGGTGTGGGGCCCCAGCCGGACCCTCTATTATATTCTTCTTGACGGGTAGAGGTTTTACAGACCCCGTAAGGTCGGTCACCCCCTTGTTCCAGCCTGGTCGTGGGCGGCCTCGGGCGTGGCCAGCATTGCAAGGGCAAGCCGCCCCCTTTGCAGCCTCCTGGTCATGGGCAACCTCGGCCGCGACCGACCCCGTGAGGGCCGCCCCCCCCCCCCCCTGCGGTCGCCCCCCTTGCCGCTCCCCCGATTGTGGACGGCCTCGGCTGGCCCCGCGATAGCCGGCCGGCCCCCTTTCATCTGCCCGGTAGCGGGCGGCCACGACCACAGCCGACCCCACGAGGGCCCCCCCATTGCGGTCGATCGGCTACGACCGGCCCCGCAAAATTCGGTTTCCCCTTCGACCGCCTAATGTGGGTGGTCGTTGCCGCGACCGGCCGTCCCTTCATCTGTCTGGTGCGAGGACGGCTGTCCAATGCGGGCGGCCCTAGAAGGGGTCGGTCGGCCTCAGTCGTGGCTGCCCTCAAGGAGGCGACCACTACTTTGCCGCCCGGGCCAGAAGCGCGCTTGGTCGGCCTGGACAAGGCCGGCCGCCCCCTCCCGGCCGCTTGCCAGGAAGGGGAAGGGCGGTCGCCACCTTGGTCGTCGGCCTCGGACCGCCATTCCTTGTGGGCGGGCCCTCTCTCGGTCCAGGGGCGGGATCGTCATTTCCCTAAAAATGGCGATCTGCATGCTTAATTTTGAGCGCTCTTATTCGTCAGTCTGGTAGTTATTGCGCAAAATTACTGGACTGCGCACGTGAAAATCTATAATTATACCAGATTTCTACTTCATTTGGATCTTTTTTTCCTAAACCCCTTCACAATTTTCTATCTCTCTACACTCCCTCTCCTTTCTCTCCCTACAAGACTTCCACCCAAGATCGCTCCCAAGGAACTCTACTAAGGATTGTCCAGCCAAACGAAGTCTGCCTAGAGATTAGACGAGCGCTGGGAAGCACACAGACTCGCATTCGTCATGCACGTCCCCTCATCATCCGCAAGGCACAGAAGTCATCAGGGAGTTCATGTAATGACTCCATCCGTCACATGGAATATAACAGAGGGTCCGGTCGGGGCCCACACCATATTTCACCGACGAACAGCGAGGTCACATGTGAATACCAAAATATCATCTACTCGCATCCTACCTCAGAGCATTCTAGTGGAAGTTTATTACTTATAAGAAATCATCCAACAAATGTCCACTAAATATATAAATACTCATTTATATATAACACCAGGAATGTATACAACTCAAACGCTCACGGCCTTAAGGCCTTACAAGTTTCTCTTTACAAAAGGTGGTTTCATACATCGGCACGCAAGCCGGCCACACATGAAATCCAATTCTTCGCACGGCCTTTGAGGGCCTACAAACAACAACAGCAAGGCTTCAGCCCGCTCAGT
This sequence comes from Platanthera zijinensis, assembly GCA_039513925.1. Lineage (NCBI taxonomy): Eukaryota > Viridiplantae > Streptophyta > Magnoliopsida > Asparagales > Orchidaceae > Platanthera > Platanthera zijinensis. The sequence continues at coordinate 8,810,284 of CM077089.1, forward strand.
CCATTTCAGCCCGCAACACCTGCATATGGACATCCACCCCACGGGTGATAAACAAAGCAACGGTCAGCATTCAGCTGACCAATTATAACGACCCTACCCCTTATCTGGGGCAGTGGTTCCTTCCCTGCATACATTGCAATCACAATATATATATCAAGAAAAGTGCACTCAGGCACAACAACATCACCCACGCCGACTTTCGTGCCAGACGCTCCGTGCACTCATGGCACGCTTACGGTGGACCAAATCATTCCCTTGGTTCCACCACCGATCAGAGGTTCTTAACTTGTTGGCGATGGAGCATAGTCTACTACAGCGCGCAGACTGGAGACACTCTCACCCATCACATTCAGAGGTGGTAACCTCACGGCAACACTTGAGAATTACCGATCGACACGCCAGGAAGTCCAGTAGCCCCCCATTTGTAGTGCTACCAAATGACCGCTCACAACGATCTTACCACTGAACTTGTTGGGTGGCCTACCCACTCAGAGGTTCTTAACTTATTGGCCATGGGCATCAGCCATCAAACCCCTATTGGCGACTACTCGCGCCGATCCCACTCAGAGGTGCTCGCTCACAACAATCCTACCACTAAACTTGTTGGGTGGCCTACCCACTCAGAGGTTCTTGTATCCATCTCTCAACACAGGTGCCTAGTGCCACTTTCCAATCCATCACATAGCTCGTATCGAGCGTACAACCAAAGGAGCTATGCAAAGCTTCCTTACCACAATTCACAAGCGTCCTCACACACTCCGCAAGTTATTCATTATATACACAGAGTCTTCTCCGGTTCGTAGCATCACCAATCTAGACTACCCGTTTAAATGGGCTTCACACAGTATGCTTATTCCGTACTACACACTTCCGGATCTAAATGCAGACTCAACCACTGGAATCGCTTACGTTTTCCACCTCTTGGTGGAGGATCACATGCACATGCATAAAGTAGGACTTCACTTGTCCAAGAAGGAGATCGTTACCCTTGACGATCGTTTCAGAGCCACGACAAACTGGCCGGTTGGAAATCACCGCGACGGCCTTGCCTCCACAACGCTGAACTCGGCTCTCAATTCGGACCGCTGAAGCTCCACCGGCGGTCATAAAGCTTCTCCTTCTTCCTTCCTTGCTCTCCTCTCTCTCTTCTCTTTAGAAAGAAAATGGTCAAAGCTTGAATGAGATTCTATCCTCTATTCTCGGCCTTATATTAGAAGGAAGGAGCTTGGACCACAGGATCCAAATAGAAGGAAATGAACGGCCTTGATTTGCTTTAAAAAGCATCTAAACAGGTCTGACATAGCCTGTGACACACCCGTGTCACAGGCCGTGTCCCTTAAGCGGCAAATGAACCAACTCAATCTGGATCAGAACACGGGTTGGACACGCCCGTGTCAAACCCCTGACACGCCCATGTCACAAGGTACATGCCCGTGATGAGGGGCGTGTCCCTCAATCAACACATGATCAACTCTACCGAGAAGAACACGGCTAAGGCACACGCCCGTGTCCTTGGCCGTGTGCCAAACACACCTCTATGACACGCCCGTGTCACAGGCCGTGTGCCACACTCAACACCGCCAGGTTACCAACCTGAGCAGGACACGCCCGTGTCCCAGGCCGTGTCGCCTCTCAACGATCGTCGACTTCATTTTCGTCGAGCTCTCACGATACACCCAGGTACCCAGAGCTGGAAACGCCCGTGTCCAAGGCCGTGTCACCCAGCCTGAACTCCAAATTGAAATTTGGGGTGTTACAACCCTCCGCTCCTTACAGAAATTCCGTCCCGAAATTTAGCGCAACTGTAATATCAACACAACCATTCATTCGATGCACAATATACCAAAATGATCCGGGTTTAGAGCTCAGAGGTCGTAGCTTGTCTCGCCCCACGGCATCGCACAAACACACATGTTTTTTAACAAACACACATACATAAAATATGTACATATTACAACACGACAATAGTAAAGTACACTCTTTACTTTACTTTCGCTCATCCACGTCTCTCATAATCCGTTTTACAGCCTCTTGTAACCCCAGATTATGCACGCGATTAGGCTGCTCTTCACGATTCGAGCTTTGCAGCTCCTGCAACTCGAGAATATACATTCGAGGTTGTGCCCGAGATGCAGATGACTCTGCCACGTCCTTGCCCTTCTCTTCATAGGACGCACCTGTCTTTTTCTCACCCTTCGGAGGGCCACTCCAACAATCACGGGCTAGATGCCCCTGCTTCCCACAGTTAAAACACATACGTGTCTCCACACGTCCTTGCCCGTACGTTGCTCCCGCAGTAACATTTGACTGAGCTTGTTTAGCAGGTCTGAACCTCTTTTTATCCCGTTTCCTCAACTCTGACTGTTCCGACTACGGAACCTTGAACTCTGACTTTTTTGCCGCCAAGTTCTTCTTGTCGTATACTCGTTTCAAATTCTTCTCCAGCGCGCAGGTTGTATCTACCAATGCTAGGAATCCTTGGTTCACTGAACTCGGGAGAGCCAACCGCAGCTCATCACGAAGTCCCTCATAGAACCTATTCGTCTTCCGTGCTTCTTCCACAAAATTCGACCCCGCATAACGCCCTAGCCTGGTAAACTCATGTAGGTAATCATCCACAGTACGATCACCCTGCACCAGACCTTAGAACTCATTCTCCATTGCGATTCATCGTGACACTGGCAAGAACTTTGCCCAAAATAGTCTGGAGAATTCCTCCATCGATATCTCCTCTAAGCCTCTGCCCGCTATTTGGTGCAACTCAACTTCATTCCACCAAAGCCTCGCCTCTCCTTCAAGCAGTAAAGTGGCTAAAGTAACCTTTTGCCTCTCATCAGTCCTGATCACTGTCAGGATTCTCTTCACTCTGGCGAACCAGTCCTCGGCTTGTGTTGGGGAACCCGCCCCATCAAACGTAGGAGGATGAAACTCCATAAACCGCTTTAGTTGCACATCAGCTGCTTTCTCGTCAATCTGAGCCTCAACACGCTCTTGCCTCACATCAACCCTTACTTGCTCCACTACAGGCGTTGCCTGCCCAACAGGTTGTGCTTGATACATGGCAAAAAGCGCCTCCGCAACTAAGCATATGGTTTCTGCTGAAGGGGGGGGGTGGGCACCTGAGCTGGTGATGCACTCTCATCCGAGCGCTGGGGTTCAGACTTCCCAGCTCCACGCCTTGTCACCTATACGAGAAAAAGACATCGTTAACGTCCATTCCAAAATGGCAAACATACCGAATATACACGCTCACATTCCTAGTGGACATTCCTGAGTTCAATTATGTGATCCCTACCAAACCCGAACCTCTGATACCACTTTGTAATGACTCAATTCGTCAATGGAATATAACAGAGGGTCTGGATGGGGCCCCACGCCATATTTCACAGACAAACAGCGAGGTCACGTGTGAATACCAAAATATCATCTACTCGCATCCTACCTCAGAGCATTCTAGCGGAAGTTTATTACTTATAAGAACTCATCCAACGAACGTCCACTAAATATATAAATACCCATTTATATATAACACCAGGAATGTATACAACTCAAACGCTAACAGCCTTAAGCCCTTACAAGTTTCTCTTTATAAAAGGTGGTTTCATACATCGGCACGCAAGCCAACCACACATGAAATCCAATTCTTCGCACGGCCTTCGAGGGCCTACAAACAACAGCAGCAAGGATTCAGCCCGCTCAGTCCAGTTCAGCCCGTAACACCTGCATATGGACGTCCACCCCGTGGGTGTTAAACAAAGCAACGGTCAGCATTCAGCTGACCAATTATAACGACCCTACCCCTTATCCGGGGCAGTGGTTCATTCCCTGCATGCATTGCAATCACAATATATATATCACAACAAGTGCACTCAGGCACAATAACATCACCCACGTCGGCCTTCGGGTTAGACGCTCCGTGCACTCATGGCACGCTTACGGTGGACCGAATCATTCCCTTGGTTCCACCACCGATCAGAGGTTCTTAACTTGTTGGCAATGGAGCATAGTTTACTACAGCGCGCAGACTGGAGACCCTCTCACCCATCCCATTCAGAGGTGGTAACCTCACGGCAACACTTGAGCATTATCGATCGACACGTCGGGAAGGCCAGCAGCCCCCCATTTGCAGTGCTACCAAACGACCGCTCACAACGATCTTACCACTGAACTTGTTGGGTGGCCTACCCACTCAGAGGTTCTTAACTTGTTGACCATAGGCATCAGCCGCCAAACCCCTATTGGCGACTTCTCGCGCCTATCCCACTCAAAGGTGCTCACTCACAATAATCCTACCACTGAACTTGTTGGGTGGCCTACCCACTTAGAGGTTCTCGTATCCATCTCTCAACACAGGCACCTAGTGCCACTTTCCAATCCATCACACAGCTCGTATCGAGCGTACAACCAAAGGAGTTATGCAAAGCTTCCTTACCACAATTCACAAGCGTCCTCACACTCTCCGCAAGTTATTCGTTATATACACGGAGTCTTCTCCGGTTCGCAGCATCACCAATCTAGACTACCCGTCCAGATGGTCTTCACACAGCATGCATATTCCGTACTATACAATTCCGGATCTAAATGCATACTCAACCACTGGAATCGCTTACACTTTCAACCTCTTAGTGGAGGATCTCATATACACGCATAAAGTAGGACTTCACTTGTCCAAGAAGGATATCGTTACCCTTGACGATCGCTTCGGAGCCATGACAAACTGGCCGGTTGAAAATCACCGCGACGGCCTTGCCTCCACAACGCTGAACTCGGCTCTCGATTCGGACCGCTGAAGCTCCACCGGAGGCCGGAAAGCTTCTCCTTCTTCCTTCCTTGCTCTCCTCTCTCTCTTCTCTTTAGAAAGAGAATGTCCAAAGCTTGAATGAGATTCTATCCTCTATTCTCGGCCTTATATTAGCAGGAAGGAGCTTGGACCACAGGATCCAAATAGAAGGAAATGAACGGTCTTGATCTGCTTTGAAAAGCATCTAAACAGGTCTGACACGGCTTGTGACACAGGAGTGTCACGGGCTGTATCTCTTAAGCGGCAACTGAACCGACTCAATCCGGATCAGAACATGGGTTAGACATGCCCGTGTCACAAGGTACATGCCCGTTTTGAGGGGCGTGTCCCTCAATCAACACAGGATCAACTCTCCCGAGAAGAATACGACTAAGACACACGCCCGTGTCCTTGGCCATGTTCCAAACACGCCCCTGTGACATGCCCGTGTCACAGGCCGTGTGCCACACTCAATGCCTCTCGGTTACCAACCTGAGCAGGACACGCCCTGGGACACGCCCGTGTCCCAGGTCGTATCGCCTCTCAACGATCGTCGACTTCATTTTCGTCGAGCTCTCGCGATACACCCGAGTACCCAGAGCTGGACACGCCCGTTTCCCAGGCCGTGTCACCCAGCCTGAACTCCAAATTGAAATTTGGGGTGTTACAGTTCATACATCACCATCACGCAAAATCCGTCAAGACGACCAAGTTTGTCCACTGCCCTCCGAGCAAAGGGAGTGAGATCATCGGAAGAAGCACGGAAGCCTACCACCCCCAGAACCTTCCTTCTCGTATCTCTTTAAGTGTAACGAGAAGCGGCCTATCGCCCTCGCCTTCACCCAAAAAATCCTGTAATAAACTCAGAAATAGAAGGAGTTGGGTAGACATCGAACAGACCGCGTGGTTTTTCACTCAGATTGTGGGTTTTTCACGTAATCAAGTCTCTCTCTCATAATCCTATGAAACTTTTATTGCTTGCACGCTCAACCACTCGACGGACTAAAACAGTTCAGAAGGCCTGGTCTACCAGGAGCCTCGAGCAATCCGTAACAGATTGACTCTATCTATGGGAAGAATTCCCAGAAGAGTCTGCGACTTGGTAAGGCATAAAATGATGGCAAGACGAAGTACACGCAGCACCCAAGGATCAGACCTCAAGGACTATGCAGATCCAGGACCATCTCATTCACTCATCAATCTCCCTCGTGCAGAAGAGGTAGAAAATGCGTTTGTGACCTTCTTGACGGGGCACGTAGCCCGGATTGAGGAGCAACAGGTCGAGATACTGGCTTTACTACAGAGCCAAGGGATGTCGCAAGATCCTGCGGCTCCCCTGGCTCCGATCGGCATACCACCACCACAGGACCACAACCAGAGAATTGACTTGGAGGAGGACTTTGAGTCCTCGCAAGAGGCTAGTACGGAACATCCCGCCTACAAGGTTAGGGTCGCCAAGACCAGTTCACACAATCAGTACCAGTGGGCGGGTGCTACCAAGGACCCAACAAGAGGAATAACCAGAGAGGAGATAAGGGACTTGTTTGAGGAAGAATTTGGCTAGGTCGGCCACCTGAATGCGCACATCTATCGCCCTATACGAAATGGATCACCGTTTGCGACGGAATTCTTGGCGCACCCAGTCCCGGCGGGATTCAAATTGCCAAGTATTGAGACTTACGATCGGACTGAGGACCCCCTCGAGCATGTAAATCACTTCTCTGTGATCCTCTGAATCTACATCGCCCTCGATCAGTTGCTCTGCCAGGTTTTCCCCGCCACTTTGAAGGGGCAGGCAAGAACGTAGTTCTACTCGCTGAGAGAAGGAACTGTCTGGAACAATCAAACACAGATCGAGATTTGACTTCTAGTTCTCACAAGAAACCCTAGCCTCAAAGGATCTCGTAGTCGTCGAATTCCACCTCTGTCGCCCCTCCTTCACCACCACCGTGGGCGAGAACAAGAACTCCCCCCAAATGATTTGTCGTAGACGGCTCGATCAAAGATAGCTCGCTCAGCCATGTCCCCCTTTAATATTTATATTCAAATATATTTATATCTATATTTATCTTCAAAAAAATATCTATATCTATATTTATTTATTTATACTTTTTTAAGAACAAAAGATTTTGCCTAATATAACATCATTAGTGTATAACCCGTAATTCATCGAGTTTAGAAGTACTCAAGCAAACAGCTATTCGCAGACCATTGGGTGAGAATAGGCGAGCTTGGACGAGCAGAGGCAGGCTTGGGCGAGCAGAGGCGGGCTTGGGCGAGCAGAGGCGGGTTTGGGCAAGCAGAGGCGAGCTTGGGCGAGCAGAGACGAGTTTGTGTGAGTATGGGCGAGTATCTCGCGAGTTTGGGCGAGTAGACCCTTGGAACTCGCTGCCAGTAGCTGGATACTCGCCTATACCCCCCCCAGAATTTCTCAATAAATAGCCCCCAGGGGTACTAAAAATGACACTTTTGGAAGAGGTTGAGGACCCCCCCAAGTGGATACTCGTCAAGTCCATGCATGCCTAGTACCTCGCCCAGCCTTTTGGTTGTGGAGGGGAAGTTTCTCCCAAACTTCAGGGTACGTGGTGGGACCTCCCTGCTGGAGCACTTGGGGTGTGCTTATAGATAGTTTCCTCTCTCTTGTGCTAGCCACTTGATCTGTGACGTTGGATCGTAAAATCAGTAACCTTAGGCTGCCTTGATCCGGTTTTTGGAGTAGGGAATTTTCCCGGCTTCAACAATTAGAGCTATACAAGGCATCAACTCCACGTTATGATCAAAATAATAATAAAAGTTTTAGTCCTTGTTTTAGAGTGCAAAAAGAGAGAATTAATATTTGCAGTTAAAAAACCTATTTGCATCCCAAAAAAGAGACTTCTGGTTTGTTTGGGGCGGCGGCGGCTAGAACCGGCGGCTGGTAACAGAGGACTGGGGACTGGAGGTGGGGGCGGGTGTTGGAGACGGAGCGGTCTGATTTAGTTTTTCGCTTCACAGCGGGAGCAAACGATGCCGCCCAACGTTTGGTTTTTCGCCTTGCAGTGGCGTCTGCTCCGCACCGGTGCTTAGACGCTGCCCCAAACGAAGCCTTCATTTTATCCCTTTAGCATTCCTATATTGGTACCTCTATATTCCTCATCCCGATAGAGTGCACGCTAAGTTTTCATTCGCCTCATGCACTTCCATCTGCTCGCTCGGCTCCACCTTCCAATCGGGGACAACGAAGAGAGCTAGTTCGGCGATCCTTCTCTGTAGTCCAACATCGACATCCAAGGATCTATTTCTAGTGACGTGAGTTTGGCGAATATGAAGATGGGAGATCAGCGAATCTAATGATGGATATCAACTAAACCTTCTACGACGAGCTTGTTATCAGGTGCTTCTCTGGCGAACTTGTTATCAGGTGCTTCTCTGGCGAGCTTGTTATCAGGTGCTTCTCCGGCAAGTCTGCAGTTCATTCTTCTGCCAAAGGGAGATTTTTGGAGCTTGTTATCCAGTAATTATTATTCGATTTTCTTCCACTCCTATATGTTCATCTCCTTGTTCCTGATCTTAATATAACTAGTTCTATCTGCTTATTATCAGGGGCAAGCCTGCATTTTCATCAACTTGTTATCTTGTGGTAGTTCTGAAAGATAGATCCATTTGTTTGTTATTAGGTGATAGTTTTATCTGCAGTTCAAAGGGTATATATAATTGATCCTCCCTTCTCATAAATTTTAATAAATGTGTGATTATAATTGTGCTCAATTTTTCATGTTTTATGTGATTAGGATTTTGTGAATCTATTGATTGAGCTAGTATTTGAAATGGATGTTATAATTGTGCAATTGCCCAAGCCCTCAACAATTGATGTTGGGAATCATTTTATAATGAGCACAATATTTTCTTGTTGAGAGGAATTAATTGAATGGATTCGTAACATTGGTCAATGACTTGATTTTGTTGTAAATATTCAGAGAGTCGATTCTCTAACCGATAGGAAAAGGCCATGGGTCAAACTTGGGTGTGATATAGGGGGTTTTACTCATGGTAGTCAGAATAAGAAGAGTTGGATAAAGAGAAATTTGAGAAAAAAACGGGTCTAAGCGATGTAATTGCCCATTTTGTTTGCAAGGTCAAACATCCCTGGGCTTAAGTGAGTATAATTTACAAATAAAATGTTGAGTTCATAATTATATGTTTGTATATATAGAGGCGCACACTTTTGTAGGTAGATTAGGTATAAATAAGTAAAAAAAGTTGAATTGTCTATAACATGGATGAAGCCTAGGAAAATATTAATTGCACTGAGAATAAAAATTCTTCCAACTCCACTAGCATGTGTGAAAGGGGTGAAATGATAATCACTTAAATGTACTCTAACGGGGGTGAATAGAGTAATTAAACTTTTACTTGAGTTTTATAGAAAGTTAGTATAACTATTTTAGTAGTTTCTCTTTTAGACATAGCACGAGTTTTTCTTCTAGATGCCGCTTAAATATTCAGCGCTAAGTTGTAGCGTAGTTTTAAGATATTGACGAGTACGCAGATGTTTCATTACTGATTGATGTTGCTTTGACTATATTTTGACGATGCTTGACTTTGACGTCGAGTTCTTCTGCTGCATAGATACTAACTCCTTATTACAAAAATTATCCTTCTATACAATATAAGCAATGTTCTATTAAATCACTCATTAAATGTATATTAAATCAAGAGGTGAGTTTTTTCCAACAATGTGTGATGTTTACAATAAAAAAAAATATACTTTATCGAAAGGAGCTGATGGATGGCACCTTGATACAAATTCTTTGTAAGTGCATTGGTGAAATCAAATATATTATTTACAGCAAGCTTAACAGCCCTACTAGTAGTTTGGAAAGCTTATTTTTTGCATACCCTATATTTGTTAAGCTTTGCAACATATTTTCATATGTGTTCATCATGTACTGCACATATAAGACAAATATGACAATTTTCACCAATTGTCTTTATGTCTAACGAAATCAAATATAGCTACGCATGAACTCTTGAATATTTTAAATGCATGTCAAATGAAAGTTCTCTTCTAAATATATTTGGACATTGATTGAGGCTTGCATTTATAAATGTTATTAAAGTTTTATTTTCACAATGAAAGATTATTTTGTGTCAAATTCACATCCATCATAACATCCCTAACACATTGTAAGAAATAATTAAAGGAAGGAATAGAGTGAGATTTTTTATGTGATTAACAATAGTAAGTGAACTCCTCAATAGTCCATGATTTTAATATGTGGTTTAAATCCATTGTTACTAAATATATCGAAGCATACGCGGAAGCGCTACGTTATGCGGTAATGACATGGGTAGACCGTATAAAGAATTGTTTGTTTCTACTTGAGTTGGTAAGTACTCGCGCTTGGGTAATTCAACAACGTACCGTATGGAAAGTGGTCCAGGAAAAAAGTCATCACTGTTTAGGAGGAGCCAGGTCACACCCTACAACCCAAAACCCTAAACCCTCAAGCTGCGTGAGGTCTCTTCAAGATGGAGATTGCTCGAGACCCCTTGATGTCATTTGAAGATATGATTGATTGTGTCTGGTGGTACATCGTGAGTGGTGCCACAAACTGTGTCTTTGTGGCCAAGTTGGAGAAGCTGGCTGGTGGAGAAGAAAAGGTGGTGACCGACACCAGGAGGGCAAAGTTTGGGAAGGAGGATCCAAGAAGGCAGGAGGAGATGAGCCCTTTTGGAGGTCGGGAGAAATAGGATCAAGAGAGGAGTGTATAACCCGTAATTCGTCGAGATCAAAAATGCCTAAGGAGACTGCTATTTGCAAACCATTCAGTTGTATGGGCGAGTACCCCTTATAACTCGTGAGTATGGGCATGTGTGAGCGAGTGCACCTTATAACTTGCGAGTATGGGTGAGTATGTAATACCCCCCTCCCTCCCTTGGTTCTAGAAGATCAGCACGTGTGGGGGATCCTACTACACACCACCACCAACACACAAATGTCAGAGAAACAACAAGGTACACCCATCTCCATCACCTCCCTTCGGCTTCCTAATGTCACGTATTGACGATGATGCTAAGCAAACAACATTACTACACACCAGAGTAAGTAAACAGTTTTATAGCGGAAGACATTATTAAAGATTGAACCTTTTAACGGAAGGTACACTATCATAGCAGAAGTTTAGTCATCACAAAAACTCATCACTCCTTACATGTAGGCATAACATCGATATTTTTTACCCTATTAGAACCTAAAGTAGCCTGCTTTGTGGCTTACTTAACACTTGTGTGCGGTCCTTCACCTGCACCTGTCACCTAAGCTAAAGACAAGTAGTTAGAACCACGAACAAAATCAAATCCCTATTAACATCAAGCGTAGTATAGTATTGTAAGAGAGGTATATTTTGCACTTCTATTTTGGATCAAAGCAGTCTTCCCACGATCATCGCTTATGTACTTTGTATCATTCTGCATACGGTCTCAGACTCATGTAGTTCTATTAGTTTTGCATGGGCTGTCTTCCTAGGTCATCCTTCATGCATGTTGCCTTAGAGTAAAACTCATCGGTCATCCGATATTCTTTCTAAGACACATTTCATTCTCGGAGGAACTATTCTTCGGAGGCACATTTATCGAATAAATGCACTTTTTTTCTAAGGCACATTTCAGTCTCAGAGGAACTACTTCTTGGAAGCACATTTATCAAAGACACTTTTCATTTTGAAGGCCCATTTCATTCCCGAAGGAAATACATCTCGGAGACACATTTATCGAAGACACTTTTCATTATGAAGGCACATTTTATTCCCGAAGGAACTACTTCTCAGAGGCACATTTATCGAAAACATTTTTCATTCCGCAGGCATGCACATTTTATTCCCGGAGGAATTACTTCTTTGACGCGCATTTGTCGAAAGCACTTTTCATCTGAAGGCATATTTTATTCCCGGAGTAACAACTTCTCGGGGCACATTTATCAAAGGCACTTTTCATTTCAAAGACACATTTCAATCCCGAAGGAACTACATCGCGAAAGCAAATTTATCGAATGTACTTTTTATTCCAAAGACACATTTTATTCTCAGAGGAACTACTTCTCAGAGACACATTTATCAAAGGCACTTTTCATTCTGAAAGCACATTTCATTCCCGGAGAAACTACTTCTCAGGGCATCTTAATCAGAGGCATTTTCATTCTGAATGAACTTTTGATTCTCGAAGAAACTACTTCTTGGAGGCACATTTATCAAAGACATTTTTCAGATCCTCGCGGGACATTTCCTATCGTAATAATATAATTTCTATCAGATGCAAACATATCATAGAATACAAAGTGATAGAAATTTTGTTGTTCAAATAGAAACCTTTATAAGTTAAATAAATCAATGTCAAGATAATTAAGGATTGAATAAAAGGAGGGAGTCTTATCCTGCTTAACAAACTCATAAACCATAATTATAACTACGTGGCTCTAGTAAGCCCCAGTCCCTGGTTCGACTTAACGTGCGTCATGACCCCTTAGGTTACATTCAAATTTGATCGGAATAATAACTATAGTAAGTAACACCCATACAAGGGCTTTGTATACAGAAGCTAATCTTATGCTTGAAATCATCCACTTGCCAATCACCAAATTTTACACAATTTGATAAGTAGCTAAGACGTCAAACTCAATCACACGCTCTACTTATCACGAGGGTTGAACGAATGGGGGCTTATCCTCGAACTCATCCACTCTGCTCTACTATATGAGCGACAACCAATTTAGGACTAGTTAAGGTTAACCTCGGAGGTATGTTCCGTCTCCGGGTCAACTCTTAATTGTAGACAAAACTAAATAATGCAAAACATCGAACTGTCTGTCCTACTTTACTGACAAGAATGACGACCAATTCAACATTATTTTGGATTGAGCTCGGAGGAATGTTTTATCTCCTAGTCATATTACAAACATGTTGGGTTGCTATGAGATGCACATCACATGTGCGCAGCGAAATAAAAAATCGAGAAAACCCAAAGAGAAATGGATCTTGTGTTGAACACTGATTAAGAAGTGGAAAACACAACTTTAGATAAAAGTATACCTTAGCGGGATTGAGTCACTACTCAACCAAGGTGCTCCAAGGAAATCCGATTAACAATTGCGGCTTGAGTTCTGAGCGTAGAAGTATATCCATGCCTCTACGGGTAGCTGTAAAAAATTTCAAGATACCAGGAATGCCACCTCTGATATCAAGAAACAATCTTAATTAAGCGGAAAATGAGAACCAGACGCAGGAACACTTCAACCATAACCAAACTCAATAAACCAGATGCAAGGAAAGTAACAAGCAGATCATGTATTAACAATCTCTTTACAACAAGAGGTATACATGGCGAGACATGATTTCGCCAAGTAAAATAAGGAAGCAGAAAACAATAAAAAACAAGAAGCCGGGCGGACAGAAGCCGAGACCGCCGCCCTTGCCGAACTGAACAGCAAAGTCCGTCGAGACCGCAAGGTCGCGCAGACTACCCGTTATTCAAGCTGAAGACGAGCTTCCCGCAAACTGCAAGCCACCTGACCGCTGAGTTCGCCTAGCCACCAGTTAGACCACGAACAGTGCTGCCGAACAGAGTAACAAACTGCCCACTAGCGAATAACTTATTGAATAGGGAAAGTGATGAAGAAGAGAAGACCGATGATCACTAACAACGACCTGCAGCTTAACCATTGGTTGATAATCGCAAGTTCCACTGATCCCTGACAGCAGTCAGAACCAAACACCTTGTTTCTCAGTGCTAGCCGCACAATCTGCAAAAGCAACCGGTTAGACTTCTCAACTCGCACAGATAAAAAATTTCAGACCACAGTACTAACTCCCGCTCACTTACTGTTCACTCTTATTATTTTCTGATGTGATAGGGGGGTCCTATTTATAGGCACATGAAGGAGTGTGATCACTGCCCCATGAGATAGGAAAACTGTCCCCTATCCGCAACTAGCACAACTTGTCAGCACATATCGCAGCGACCATGCGGACATGCACCCAGTCCACGCCAACTTGGATTAACTTCAAGTTCCACACGAAGCACCTGGAGGACACAGAACAAGACCGCCTATCTGCAGCTCGCACCAAGGCCAGAGCCGAAGAGGTCGAGCTACCGGATATCCGACACACCCTGGAGAACAGGAGGATACCGCAAGTACAGCGGACACGCCACCAAGACTTGACTTCATTCAAGACCAAGTCTTGCATCCAGCAATTTCTAAACAAGCTCTGCGGACGCAAGACACCAGTCCGCGCGAACTAGGCGAACACAACGCCTATCAGAGAACCCGAGACCAAGACAAGAACTATGATGGTCTCCCTTTTCTCCCAAAACTAGTCTGATAAAGCGGACTCCGCAAACTCCAAACTAGTCCACAATACCTGCGGATAAACATTTTATCCACGTGGCTTCACTAGAGAACACAATTGAGAGTTATACATCTTCTCAGGCCGTTCGGTCTGTCCGCACAAACCGCCGCCTCCAGATCGCGCGGTCTGCCCGGTCAGACCGCCACTTCCACTTCAATAATTTCAACACTCCCCCTTGAAGTGGGAAGTGGTGATCCACACCAATTACCCCCGTAACCACACAAAGGGACCCTTTGCCTGTGGCTTGGTGAAGATATCAGCAATGTTGTCCTCACTCCGAACATGCTCGACCATAAGAGACTCCTCCAACACCTTCTCCCGAATAAAGTGGTGCTCGATCTCTATATGCTTGGTTCTTGCGCGACAAACTGGATTGTTCAATAGTTTGAAAGCACTCTCGTTGTCACCGCGGAGAAGAGTAGGACTTGGCACTTCCTCATAGACGTCTTCTACTAGCCTCCTAAGCCAGATGGCTTCTCGTGCTGCAAAGGCTGAAGCCTTATACTCCGCTTCCGTAGTAGAGACGGACACCGAGTTCTGCTTCTTGCTGCACCATGAGATGCCCATTGATCCACATGTGAAAACATAACCGAACGTCAACCTCAGATCATCCGAGTCTTCCCAATAATCAGCATCTGTATAACCGTGTAAGTTGAAGCTCGTGTATCTCCTATATAAGAGACCCATATCAGAAGTATCCTTCACATACTTCAAGATATTCTTTGTCGCCACAAGATGAGGCTTCCGAGGCTCTACCATATATCGACTTATGTGGCCAACAACATAAGTAATGTCTGGCCTTGTAATCGTCAGGTAGATCAAGCTCTCAACTAGAGCCCGGAACATTAAGGGGTCTGGAAGAGCCCTTTCCTCATCCCGCCGAAGCTTCAGCCCTGAATCCATAGGAGTAGAGCAACTCTTCCCCTCTCACATGCTGAATCGCTTCACAATACGATCCACATATCCTCTCTGGGAAACAAGTATCCCGATCTTATTCCTCTCCACTTCGAGACTGAGAAAGTGATGAAGCTCCCCCAAGTTTTTCATCTCGAAGCGTATAGCTAGCTCGGCCCTGAGCCTAGCCACTTCCTCCTCAGAGTTCCCCGTGACGATCATATCGTCCACATACAACAGCACCAAGATAAGAAGCTCCCCCCTCTTCTTTATAAACAGGCTCTAATCCAAATCAGAAGCAAGATATCCGTAGAATTGGAGGTATTCAGTGATCTTTCCGTACAATACTCTAGGCACTTGTTTCAAGCCATAAATAGCATTGTGGAACTTGCAGACATATCCAGGATGAACTTCAATCACGTAGCCTGGTGGTTGAACCATGAAGATGTCTTTATCGATCTCTCCATAAAGAAAAGCGTTCTTAACATCAAGTTTCCACATCTTCCATTCTTGGCAAGCCGCCAAGGCAATCACCACCCGTACAAAAGTCATTTTGACGACTGGACTAAATGTCTCCTCATAGTCTTCGTAGTACTGCTGAGAGAACTCTCGAGCAACAAGGTGAGTCTTATATCACTCAATGTTTCCATCCGCCTTCTTCTTTAGTTTATACACTCACTTGCATGTCACAAGAGTAATGTCATCGACCTTGGGAACAAGGTCCCAAGTATCATTCTTTCTGAGGGCAGCCATCTCCTCATCCATGACATCGTCCCACTTCTTGACCCCAGTGTCGTCTTCAAACTTGGAAGGCTCCCGCTCGTCTAAAGGGCCCGCGAAGAAACAAGAGACGAAGCTCACCATGTTTCCTTCGCTATAGCGAGCCGGAGGTTTAATGATCCTCTTCGATCTTCGAAGAGTCTGGCCATTGCTAACCACCTCCGCTACTTCTTCTGACCCAGCTCTGTTTCCGGGAAAAACTGGAGCAGCGCTCCCCCTGCTTCCTGAACCAGAAGCCTCTGCCCCGGAGATAGAAACTCCTGGAGCTTCAGGTGACATCAGCACCTACACCAGAAGATCTCTTGCCGCTTCCTCCTGCCCAACTTCCGATCTACTCTCCTACAACTCCATTGCAGAGCTACCTCCATACGACGTCAGTTCATCAAAGACCACGTCTCTTGATACCACAAACTTCTTCTTCATTGGGTTCATACACTTCCACCCCTTCTTCCTCTCATCATAGCCTATAAAGACAAGTTTCCTTGCCTTTGCATCAAGCTTGGTTTGGAGAGCATCAGGGACGTGCACATAGCAGACCGAACCAAACACCCTCAGTGGCTCTACGCTGGGCTTCTCCTGAAACATCATCTTATGAGAAGATTTCATGTCAGAGGCATTTGATTGATGACATAGGATGCGCAGACAATTCCTTTCGCCCAAAAGGACCTGAGAATGCCCTTTGCATGAAGCCAATACTTGCAGACTTCCGTCAGATGACAGATCTTCCATTCTACAACTCCATTTTGTTGTGGAGTGTGAGCACAAGTGAGCTCTCTCCAGATGTCATGCTTCCTGCAGAAATCAGAGAACTGAGTTGAAATGAACTCACCTCTGTTATCAGTTCTCAGCTTCTTCACTTGTAGGCCAAGCCGACCTTCCACCAGCTCCTTGAACTCCACAAACAATTAGAACATATCAGACTTCTCCTTCATGAAGTACACCCACGTGTACCTTGAGTTGTCATTAGTTAGTACCAACATGTACTTGCTGCCCCCAAGACTTGTAGTGATGGTCGGCCTCATCAGATCACCATGGATACACTTCAATAGTACTTTACTTCTAGTTTGTGACTTGTCAAACGGAAGACGATGTGCTTTTCCATATTGACATCCCGCACAAACGTGACCGTCGCCGAAGGATGACAACTTTTGAAAGGCTTCTCACCGCCATGGCTTTCAGCTTGTCCATCCCGACATGTTCCTGCCTTTCATGTCAAATAGCCGCGCAATCGTTGGCTCTCATCCGATCAATATAGGAGCTTGTTGATAGAACAAACAAGTCCTTTACTCTCCTTCCAACGTGAGCAACATTAGCCTTCACCGCTGATATGTTTCGGGGAAATCGCACTTCTGTTGGGCCAAATAGAACGTGGTAACCTGCATCTACCATGTTGGTCACGGAGAAGAGGTTCTTCCTCATACCGGGCACATGATAGACACTCATTAAAGTGAGTGGGCCCTTATCACTGCCTAATGAGACAACGCCCTCCTTCTCGACTGCATGAATAGTATCGTCAACAGTAATTATAACATCATTACCTGAGTACGCTTGTAGAGAGGAGAACTTTGACTCATCCCCAGTGAAGTGATGACCACACCTAGAGTCGATGATCCAGTCATCTTGGTAGTTGACGGTGGACATAGCACAGACACAAGTTCCCGTCATAAAGCATTCCCTCATCCTCCTTCCTCAGTACTAGATCCAGCTTCCTCCTTGCCTGCAGCATGCCCCGACTGAAGTTTAACGTTGCAGTCGCGCTTGAAGTGTCCGGGCAAGTTGCGTTTGTAGCATCTAGGCCCTTACTTCTTCCCGTTCTTCTTAGAAGAGGAACTCTTCTCTTGATAATAAGTTGAAGGACCATCGCTACCAGATGACTTCTTCTTCTTGTCCCACCTTTTCTTCTTCCCAGAGAAGAGGGCTTCACTATCTACTCCAGAGACAGTCATACCAGCCATCTGCCTTACTAAGCTCTTCTGTGAAGCTAGCAGGTTCTCCAGCTCTAGCAAAGATGGTCTAGTAGCCCAGCTTTGAACGTAGGTAACAAAGGCAACATACTCTTTCCGCAAGCCACGAATTATGTGCCTCTTTAGCTTCGCCTCTGAGATAGGCTCATCAGAATCCAACGCTGATATCTCAGCGCACAAGTCCTTCAACTTCAAGAAGAAAGTGGAGATGGATAAATCTCGCTGAGTGGCCCTTGCCAACTCATTTTCCAAGAACAGTAGTCGCGCTACATTCTTCTTATTGAACAACCCAACAAAGGAAGTCCAAATCTCAGCAGCAGATTGACATCCAAGGATGTGATCAAAGAGCTCCGGTGAGATAGCCCGCTTTAGAGTAAACTCAGCCCTTGCATTTGTTTTCCTCCAAGCTCTTACCTCTTCAGCAGACCCAGTTGCAGTAGTAACCTCTGCCATGTTGTCTATGTTAGATATGTGCCCTTAAAGCCATCTTTTGTATTATGTTTGTTTTGTAGAAACAATTTATCTTATAAAGGCGAGACTTATTTGATTATGCATTTATTATATCAAGACATTGTTGTAAGATAATGCATGATTGGGTCCATAGGAATAATGGTGATTATAACTTATTCTTGAGAAGTCAAGTATATTGTGATGAGTTTTTGATTATACCATGTTCCTTAAATATCCCTAGTAAATGGACTATTGATAGGACATCAATAGTCTAGTTAAGACTAGTGTGTCCTTTGTTTCCCTTCTTAGGGATGACGAGTCACAAGTCAGTGACATGAGATGTCTAAACAAAGGGGACAGGTGCTTGTTGGACAAGTTCACTGGAAGTAACTAACCCTTTTTGGTGATCATCGACATGGAAGCTTCTTGTTGTCAATCGATGGATTACCTAGTTGTGACTATATAGATTGATCCTTATTACCTGAAGCATAATCATCACTCATGACTGAATTACTATGTACTCAAGAGACTATATGGTACTTCCTCTAGCCATGAGGAGGATCTAGTTCAAATGGTCATAGTCACTAATTCATGGAGTGAGATGTATGTTAGATATGGGAATACATCTGTCTGTCTATGCAAAAGATTTGATGTCCTATGAGATCCAAATTGAGATAAGCATAAATCCTTGGCCAAGGTAGATAATAGAGATGAAAGGGTTTCATCTTCTTAATGCTTATTTTTACTGGATTGACATAGTTATCAAGCGTGAGGGTATTGACTCTTTCCGTGACCTTTTGCTTGACCAGGACATGTAAGGATGTTAGGATCATACTATATTATATGTCACATACTGAATTAGGTTCTATTAGATGATGAGCATTTTTGGCGTGTCATTCGCCACTATCTGGGGGCCATAATACATTGATAGATGTCAACCATGGTCTGCATAAGTGATCATTGATGGGGACATCAATGTCATCTGATGTGCTAAGTTGTTAGCCATCACTGAATGATTAGTGTAGTCATCCTCTTTGCTGCCAGTTTAGTGGGGACCTAAATAAGTTACACACCAATACCTATATACGAGAATTGCAATTGGACTATATCAACTATTAAGGATTAGTAGTCATGTTCTATGTCTAAGTGTTAGACACTAATGAGCTGTAGGACTATGGGAGGGACTAGCATCCCTCATTAGTTCCTTAAGACCCATTAAACTAAGCAAATATATAATAAGGATTATATATTTTCAGTATTTGACAAGACTAAATAAAGTATATTAATTAATATGATTATTTAATTTACTTTATTAAAGTTGATTAATATCATTAATTAATTTGATTAATTTTTAATCTTGGTCATGACATAATTAATTGATGAGATCAATTTGTCATGTCATGCTTGGTTAATTAAATGGATGATGTTCATTTAATCATAAAGCATAAAGTATAAAGTATAAAACAAATGCTTTATGCTCTATGCTTATATAGAAAAAGCACTTTAGATGTTGTCTTTTGCTTTATGCCAAATGAGACCTTTTTGGAGGGAAATTTGAAGAGAGAAAGAGAGGTCTTTTTGGATAAAGACTTGACCATCTCATCATCTTTATGGGATGATAATTTTGGCCAAAGCTTCTCCTTCATCCCTCTTGTCTCCTTCTCACTCATGTGAGAAAGGAAGTGTGCTAGCATAGTCCATTGTTGACAAAGGTTGCCTACCTCGTTGGTGGTGTGTCTCATTTAGAGGCTCTACCATTTGTGGAGCTCCTTCCATATCTCATCAAGATCTTGAATCGGAGAAACATCGGTGCTTGAAGCCGTTCACGACGACCATTGATAAAAGCGTCACGAAGGTATAACTATCTATCGAAGAGATGGTTTCTTTATATGATTTTACTATGATATTTGTTGATATTATAGTTATTATTGTATTGCACTTGCCCCTTTTTGATTATAACATAGCATTCAAACCGTTTCCGTTATTGGGAAAGTTTCCGATTTGAATCGACATTCTCCCAAATTTTCCTTCAATTGGTATCAGAGGGAGGTTGTATGGGTATGTTGCATTTCTTTGAGAATGGTTCTCTATAGAGAAATGTTCTCTTTAAGTCAATACAATAATTTTGTTTTCTTGTGTTGATTAGTTTTGTATGAGCTAATGGCCATTAGGTTTTCTCCTTTTATTGTTGCATCTGAGAAATGTATGATGTAATAAATGTGGGTATGTATCCACTAGTTTTATTTGTTATCATTTGTAATTACCCATAAGGGTATTTAAGTTCTAGGGTTTTATTTTTGATGGAGCCCTTGAAGACTACATTCTTGGTACCTTCATTGTGGAGAGGAGTAAAGATGGACTTGGAAGACCATTGTTGATGACGTATTTGTTCAGTGCTTGATCCATGAGATGGTTGCATATTCTTTTCTTCATGGTTTGTCTCTTTTCTTAGAGCAATTAAGATAATTTATTTGGGCAATAAAATCTCTTAATTGCACCTTGGTCATTAGCTTCATTTTTTTTGTGCTTTATTCATGGGATGAATGTTGTGAGTTTTTTTAAATTCAAGTCATTTACTTTTATATTAGATATAATGTTAAATGATTTCTTAAAAAAAAAACTCTTCTTATGTATTAGATACATTTCTAAATATGAAAACATATTTTATGATTTTGTATATGCATATATATGATATATGTGTATACTTTAAACCAAATTTGAAATCTCTTATTTATTTTATTATAAAGTGGAAATGGGTTTTCCGACCCGTGGCTTTCCTTTACCGTGATAGAGTCCATCTACACACTTTTTACATACCTTCATGGTTAATTGGGGTTTGATCATTGTGGTGGTGATGCGAGGATGTCATGCATAAGATGTTGTGGGTTGAGAATTGTTCATTTCCAATAACTGTTAGGTGAGGGGATGTTCAATCTCTCATTACTACTTGATGGTAAAGGGTCGTCACTTAACTATCAATATATTCCCAATAACTGTTAGGTGAGGAAATATGTTCTAGAGGCCATAATTTGATGGATATTTGCATAAGATGTAATGAATGAGATTCAATCACCAAAATTTGTGGTCATTAATAACTGTTAGGTGAGGTGATTACATAAGTTGATGAGACTTCCATCCCCACTAAGGGAATTTGATATTCTCCGTCTCCCATTTTAGGAGTATGGGTTTTAAAGACTTTTTAGTAGAAGGTCGCCTTATTATTTTAAGCCCTTAATGATAAAGTTTTGATTCTTTCTACAAAACCTAATACAAATTTCTATTTCTGCACAGATTTATTAAAAGTTTTTTTAAAAAAATGGGTAGTAAAAATCCCCTGTCTTCTATGCTTGAGAAGCACACTCTTAATGGGCCTAACTTTCTGGACTGGTTAATGAACATAAAGATAGTTCTCAATTATAAAAAATTGACCTATGTTCTTAATGAGCAACCCCCTGCATCACTGCCCTCTGATTCAACAGAAGATGAAAAGGAAACATATGAGAAGTGGAAAGATGATGATTTAAAAGTTAGATCATACATGCTCGCTTCTATGAATGTGGACCTTCAAAGGCAACACCATGAGATGGAAAATGCTAGAACCATCATCTTACATTTGCAAGAATTGTATGACAAGAGTGGTAGGGCCATCAGATATGATGTGTCCAAGGCACTATTTCGTTGCAGAATGATAGATGGGGCATCTGTCCATGATCATGTCATAAAGATGATTGGGTATATTGAAGAACTAGGTAGATTGGGTCTAGCCATGGATCACGAATTGAGTATAGATCTTGTGCTACAATCACTACCAGATTCTTTTTCTCACTTTGTCCTAAACTTCCACATGAACAAGTTAGAGGGAACTCTTCCTGAGTTACTTAACATGTTTGTTGTGGTCGAAAAGGATTTGAAGAAGGATGGCGGTGCAACTACACTGGTAGTGAAAGGTGGGAAATCATCTTTCAAGGGCAAGAAAGTTGTCAAAAGAATGATGAAAAAGCCAGGTAAAAGGAAAGTGGACAGTAAGAAAGATGAAAAAGGAAAGTATTTTTCTGTGATGTCCCTGGACACTGGAAAAGGAACTGCAGAAAGTACCTTGCTAGTTTGAAGGATAAACCCAAGACTGCACCTTCTGAAGGTACAGTACTTATGCTCTCTCATATTGATCTAAATGTTAGATTAGAATCTGACACTTGGGTTCTAGATTCTGGAGCAACTACTCATATTTGTATGAATGCGCAGGATCTGGAGAGAAGTCGGATGCTGGAGCCAAATGAAGTATTCCTCACTATCGAAAATAGAGCAAGGGTTGCTGCTATCGCTATAGGAGACTATCATCTTCATTTAGCATCTGGGCATGTTATCATTTTGCGAGATTGTTTAGTCTTTAAGAATGTCTTTAAGAATCTCATTTTCATTCCAAAACTTTTGAAGGAGAATTATGAATTTTCTTTTAAAGACCATTGTTGTTGCATTTATTTCAAATCTAAATGTGTATGTTATGGAAATATGATTGACAATCTATTTATGATAAGAACTAGTGATGAGATTACTAATATTGAGCATAAATCAAATCTAATAGTTACTAAGAGACTTAGAGACGACCTTAATCCCTTTTATCTCTGGCATTTAAGGTTTGGTCATATTGGAAAGGATCGCATTATAAAGTTAGGAAAAGAAGGATTTATTGATCCATCAGGTTTTGAACCTTACTTAACTTGTGAAGCATGTCTCCATGGGAAAATGACTAAAGTACCCTTTATGGGTCAGAGTATCCGGGTTGATCAATTATTAGGGCTCATACATACTGTTGTGTGTGGTCCTTTTCCAGAGTCAGCTCGGGGAGGGTATAACTACTTTGTGACCTTTACCGATGATTTTTCACGGTATGGCTTTGTGTATCTTCTAAAGCACAAGTCTGAAGTCTTTGAAGTGTTCAAAGAGTTTAGATTAGAAGTAGAGAAACAGAAAGGTATGAGCATTAAGGCTCTTCGATCAGATCGAGGAGGTGAATATCTTAGCTCTGATTTTCTTAGTTATATTAAAGATAATGGAATATTATCCCAATGGACACCACCTGGCACTCCTGAGCATAATGGAGTCTCTGAAAGAAGAAATCGGACCTTATTGGATATGGTCCGATCCATGATTGGTTATACTGATCTACCAATCTTCTTATGGAGTCATGCCCTGGAGACGACTACCTTTATCTTAAATAGGGTACCTTCTAAATCTGTTTCTACTATCCCGTATGAGATATGGAATGACAGAAAGCCAAATCTTAATTTTTTAAGAATTTGGGGATGTCCTACTTATGTTAAGAAACTCAAGGTGGACAAGTTAGAAGGAAGATCTTCTTTATGTAGATTCATTGGTTATCCCAAAGAAACTATAGGATATTGTTTCTCTATCCCACTGATCAAACTACTTCTGTTAGTAGGCATGCTATATTTTTGGAAAAACAGTTTATCCAAGAAGGCGGTGATGGGAGAAAAATTGAATTGTATGAACAAGTCAAAGAAATAAACATTGAGCCCATATCAAAAGAGATCCCTATTCAAGTGGGAGGTTCTTCTAATACATGTCCTCTTAGAAGGAGCACTAGAGAGTCTCATGCTCCCAAACGTTATGGTCTCATGCATGATGCAGTTGAGTCACTATTCATTATTGAGGATAGTTATCTTAAAGACCCTAAAAACTATGAGGAAGCAACATGTGATGTTGATTCTGGAAAATGGCTTGAAGCTATGAAATTAGAAATGGACTTTATGTATTCTAACAAGGTTTGGAATCTTGTAGATCCTCCAAAAGGTATTGTACCTATTGGATGCAAATGGATCTATAAGAGAAAATTGGATGTTGATGGTCACATTGCAATATACAAAACAAGACTTGTGGCAAAAGGTTATCGTCAAAGACAAGGTGTTGACTATGATGAAACCTTTTCACCTGTAGCTATGCTTAAGTCCATTAGAATTTTACTTGCTATTGCAGCATACCTGAATTATGAGATAATTCAAATGGATGTCAAAACTGCTTTCTTAAATGGGATCCTCTCTGAGGATATCTATATGGAACAACCTGAGGGATTTTTTATTCCTAGTGACACTCCAAAGGTATGCAAATTGCATAAGTCCATTTATGGACTAAAGCAATCTTCCAGAACATGGAACATGAGATTTGATGAAATTATCAAAATGTTTGGTTTCATTCAACATCATGATGAACCATGTGTGTATAAGAAAACCAATGGGAGTGCTCTCGCTTTCCTTATACTTTATGTAGATGACATTCTCATTTTTGGAAATGATTTGAATTTTCTCTCTTCTATTAAGTCGTTCCTTTTTGACCAATTCTCTATGAAGGATTTGGGAGAGGCTTCCTATATTTTAGGAATTAAGATTTATAGAGATAGATCTAGAAGGCTTATAGCCCTCTCTCAATCGTCTTATATAGACAAAGTCCTAAATTGGTTTAGGATGCAGAACTCTAAGAGAGGATTGTTACCATTCTCTCATGGAGTACATATCTCTAATAAAATGTGTCCTTCCATATTTGAAGAGATTAAGTATATGGAAAATGTTCCTTATGCTTATGCAGTAGGTAGCATAATATATGCTGTGCTTTGTACTAGACCGGATATTGCTCATGCTATAAGTGTTACAAGCAGATATCAGACAAATCCAGGAGAAACGCATTGGATAGCTGTAAAGAACATACTTAAGTACTTAAGAAGGACTAAAGATATGTTTTTAGTATATGGAGGAGGTGAACTTGGTATAAAAGGTTATACCGATTCAGATTTTTTCACTGATGTAGATGACAGAAAATCTACTACGGGGTATATTTTCATTATGAATGGAAGAGTAGTGTATTGGAAGAGTTCCAAGCAAGAGATCACTGCTGCATCAACCTGTGAGGCAGAATACGTTGTTGTATGTGATGCTGCAAAGGAAGCTGCATGGATGAAGAAATTTATCTCAAAGCTTGGAGTGGTTCCTAGTATTGAACAACCCATTGACTTGTTGTGTGATAACACTGGGGATATAGCTCAAGCTAAGGAACCTAGGTCTCATCAGAAGTCTAAGCACATTGAAAGGCGCTTCCATATCATCAGAGAGATTGTCAAGCGTGGCGACATTCTTGTGCAGAAAGTACCTACGTTAGAGAACGTAGTAGATCCATTAACGAAGCCATTAAAGTTGGAGCTTTTTGAAAGACATCTCCAAGAGATGGGGTTGCAAATTAAACCTGAGTGGCTTTAGTGCAAGTGGGAGATTGTTAGATATGTGCCCTTAAAGCCATCTTTTGTATTATGTTTGTTTTGTAGAAACAATTTATCTTATAAAGGCGAGACTTATTTGATTATGCATTTATTATATCCAGACATTATTATAAGATAATGCATGATTGGGTCCATAGGAACAATGGTGATTATAACTTATTCTTGAGAAGTCAAGTATATTGTGATGAGTTTTTGATTATACCATGTTCCTTAAATATCCCTAGTAAATGGACTATTGATAGGACATCAATAGTCTAGTTAAGACTAGTGTGTCCTTTGTTTCCCTTCTTAGGGATGACGAGTCACAAGTCAGTGACATGAGATGTCTAAACAAAGGGGACAGGTGCTTGTTGGACAAGTTCACTGGAAGTAACCCTTTTTGGTGATCATCGACATGGAAGCTTCTTGTTGTCAATCGATGGATTACCAAGTTGTGATTATATAGATTGATCCTTATTACCTGAAGCATAATTATCACTCATGACTGAATTACTATGTACTCAAGAGACCATATAGTACTTCCTCTAGCCATGAGGAGGATCTGGTTCAAATGGTCATAGTCACTAATTCATGGAGTGAGATGTATGTCAGATATGAGAATACATTCGTCTGTCTATGCAACAGATTTGATGTCCTATGAGATCCAAATTGAGATAAGCATAAATCCTTGGCCAAGGTAGATAAAAGAGATGAAAAGGGTATCATCTTCTTAATGCTTATTTTTACTGGATTGACATAGTTATCAAGCGTGAGGGTATTGACTCTTTCCGTGACCTTTTGCTTGACTAGGACATGTAAGGATGTTAGGATCTTATTATACTATATGTCACATACTGAATTAGGTTTTATTAGATGATGAGTATTTTTGGCGTGTCATTCTCCACTATCTAGGGGCCATGATACATTGCTAGATGTCAACCATGGTTTGCATAAGTGATCATTGATGGGGACATCAGTGTCATCTGATGTGCTAAGTTATTAGCCATCACTGAATGATTAGTGTAGTCATCCTCTTTGCTGCCAGTTTAGTGGGGACCTAAATTGGTTACACACATATACCTATATATGAGAATTGCAATTGGACTATATCAACTACTAAGGATTAGTAATCATGTTCTATGTCTAAGTGTTAGACACTAATGAGCTGTAGGACTATGAGAGGGACTAGCATCTCTCATTAGTTCCTTAAGACTCATTAAACTAAACAAAGATATAATAAGGATTATATATCTTCAGTATTTGGCAAGACTAAATAAAGTATATTAATTAATATGATTATTTAATTTACTTTATTAAAGTTGATTAATATCATTAATTAATTTGATTAATTTTTAATCTTGGTCATGACATAATTAATTGATGTGAACAATTTGTCATGTCATGCTTGGTTAATTAAATGGATGATGTCCATTTAATCATAAAGCATAAAGTATAAAGTATAAAGCAAATGCTTTATGCTTTATGCTTATATGGAAAAAGCACTTTAGAAAGTTGTCTTTTGCTTTATGCCAAATGAGACCTTTTTGGAGGGAAATTTGAAGAGAGAAAGAGAGGTCTTTTTGGATAAAGACTTGACCATCTCATCATCTTTATGGGATGATGATTTTGGCCAAAGCTTCTCCTTCATCCCTCTTGTCTCCTTCTCACTCATGTGAGAAAGGAAGTGTGCTAGCATAGTCCATTGTTGGCAAAGGTTGCCTACCTCGTTGGTGGTGTGTCTCATTTAGAGGCTCTACCATTTGTGGAGCTCCTTCTATATCTCATCAAGATCTTGAATCGGAGAAACATCGGTGCTTGAAGCCGTTCACGACGACCATTGATAAAAGCGTCACGATGGTATAACTATCTATCGAAGAGATGGTTTCTTTATATGCTTTTGCTATGATATTTGTTGATATCATAGTTCTTATTGTATTGCACTTGCCCCTTTTTGATTGTAGCATAGCATTCGAACCGTTCTGTTATTGGGAAAGTTTCCGATTTGAATCGAAATTCTCCCAAATTTTCCTTCAGTCTCCACACACAACTTCCCACAAATCCTCTCCAAGAAGATAGCTTTCCATGCACGACCTCCACTTCTTAAAGTTGGTCGGCGTTAAAAGCTCAATACCGAGACCTCTTGAAAACCCACCATCCATTACACTATCACTGATTTAACAAACCTCCAGAGAAGAGCAAATTTGGTGGTTGATCACTGCTCAAGCCTCCATTCCCTCTAATACCATGTAAAAAATTTCAAGATACTAAGAATGCCACCTCTAATATCAAGAAACAACCTTGATTAAGCGGAAAACGGGAACCAGGCGCAGGAATACTTCAACCATAACCAAGCTTAATAAACCAGATGCAAGGAAAGTAACAAGCAGGTCATGTATTAACAATCTTCTTTACAACAAGAGGTATACATGGCAAGACATGATTTCGCCAAGTAAAACATGGAAGCAAAAAACAACAAAAAACAAGAAGCCGGGCAGACAGAAGCCGAGACCGCCGCCCTTGTCGAACTGAACAGCGAAGTCTGCCGAGATCGCGTGGACTACCCGTTATTCAAGCTGAAGAAGAGCTGTCCGCAAACTGCAAGCCGCATAACTGCTGAGGTCGCCTAGCCGCCAGTTAAACCGCGAATAGTGCTGCCGAACAGAGGAATAAAATGCGCATTGGAGGATAGCTTATTGAACAGGGAAAGTGCTGAAGAAGAGAAGACCGCTGATCGCTAATCGCGACCTGCAGTTTAACCGGTGGTTGATAACCGCGAGTTCCACTAATCCCTGACCGCAGTTAGAACCAAACACCTGGTTTCTCAGTGCTAACCGCACAACCTGTAAAAGCAACCGGTTAGACTTCTCAATTCGCGCAGACAAAAAAATCTGAGAACGCGACACTAACTCCCGTTAACTTACTGTTCACTCTTGTTATTTTCTGATGTGACAGAGGGTCCTATTTATAGGCATGAGAAGGAGTGTGATCACCGCCCCCACGAGATAGGAAAACCGCCCCCTATCCACAACTAGCACAACTTGTCCGCACAGGTCGTAGTGACCATGCGAACAGGCACCCAGTCCGCGCCAACTTGGATTAACTCCAAGTCCCACACGAAGCACCTGGTAGACATAGAACCAGACTGCCTATCCGCAGCTCGCACCAAGGCCATAGAAGAGGTCGAGCTGTCGGATAGCCGACACACCCTGACAAACAGGTGGATACCTCGAGTACAGCGGACTTGCCACCAAGAATTGACTTCAATCAAGACTAAGTATTGCATCCAACAATTTCTGAATAAGCTCTGCGGACACAAGACACTAGTCTGCACGAATTAGGCGAAAACAGCGCCTATCAGAGAATCAGAGACCAAGACAAGAACTATGCCGATCTCCCTTTACTCCCAAAACTAGTCCGACAAAGCGGACTCCGCAAACTCCAAACCAGTCTGCAACACCTGCGGATACACATCCTATCGGCGTGGCTTCACTAAAGAACACAGCTGAGAGCTATACACCTTCTCAGGCCGTCTGGTATGTTCGCACAGACCGCCACCTCCATACCGCGCGGTCTGCCCAGTCAGACCGCCACTTCCACTTCAATAATTTCAACAGTATCAACACGAGTAAGAAAAACCCTTAAACTCTTGTCACACAAGATCTAGGTTGGAAGAAGGAATGCCCCCAACGTCTCCACAGATTGCTAGATCCGTTAAAGGAGAGACGACAATGATGAAGACCAAGCTTAGGAAACACTTTCCGACGACAGCAATGGACCAGAATAGTCGGCGACACAGAGTAGTGGTTACGACTTCAAGGTTGCGGAACTGTTCCATCAGGAAGAAGAAGTCGCCAAACCACGATCTGGGTCGATTAGGTCAAGCGTAGGAGATAACATTTATCTCATCTATTTATACTCCAAGATCGAAACAGTCGTTACCCGCAGACCAGACCGAAATTGGACTTATGGAATTAAACCAGATTTAACATCATTCGTCGAGATGACACGTGTATATACGATGAATCAAGGACCCATTCGTTGAGATAACTCGAGAATACTCGACGAATTCAAGTCCAATTCATCGAGATGTCAAAAGACCTCTCGACGAATTCAGACAGATTTCTCGAGTCATCTTGTGTCATTTCGACGAATTACCCTTGTGTCTTTCGACAACTTACCTGGTCATCTATATTCACAATATAGGTCTCGAGCTGAAAAAATCTCCAAATTCAGAATATCATAGGCTGGGCCTTTCACTCATATCACATATGAGCAATGCCAACACAAACTTTTCCAACTTCTCCAATACACTTATGTGCGACCTCATAGGCTCATATTGCGTTAGCAGTGGGACTACCTGTTTGACCACTTCTAGATCGTAATAATAACACTAACAAGTTCAACATTATTTTGGATCGAGCTCGGAGGAATATTTTGTCTCTTAGTCATATTCCAATTATAGGCAGAACAAAAAAACCCAACATTGAACTGCCCGCTCCACTCCAAAAGTGGTTGTTAGTTTGACACTATTTAGGATTAATCTTGAAGGAATGTCTCATCTCCAGGTCAACTTTAAATTATAGGTCATACTGAATAAAAAGTCAAAATATCGATCTGTCTACTCTGTTAGAAGAGCAGCGACTAGTTTAATACTAATATAATCAATATTGAAATGAAAACCAAAACATTAAGCCATCTGTTTTGCTCCAAGAGTGATGGTTAGTTCAACACTAATTAGGGTTGACCCTGAAGGATGTTCAGTCTTCAGGTCAACGCTAAATTAATTAAAGATCCGAGCAACCTGAATTTTGGATTGCCTGCATTATCTCTCGTAATATATATAAATTGTCTCACTTATTTTATTGTTATTGTGAAGTTTGTCCTATTTTAAATCAGTTAAAATAGTAATCAGCTTGAAAAATTATCAAACTTTTATCATGAGTTTATTATATTTTTAGAATACTAAAGTAAATTCTTTGGGGCCTTTTGAGGTCTTAAATAGTTTCTACTAATTTATTTTGCCTTTTTGGGCCACTAAATAAATTCTTAAATATAATGAGAATACCTTAAAATTTCTAAAACTCTTTAAGAGGCTATAACAAACCTTTCCTGATTTACCATAATTATTTCATCAATTTTAAATGAGTGAATATTCCTCTACTAATTTTAAGATCTTAAAACTCGATCTGCTTTAATTATTTTAAATAGCAACTGAGCCCCAAAACTACTAATTATTAATAGTGGGTGTAAAATTGTAACATGGTTTTTCCTTAATTATATAAAAATTTTCAACTATGTTAAAGCTCTCTGCTATTTAAATAGTTGATTTATCCAAAAAAATATTCTTTATTTAAAAAAAATATTAATCCTCCTTAAGATTTTTTTTAAAATTAACTGCAGGTAGATATGAAGATAAGATATAACTTTTACATTCAAAGGTTTTCCATCTGGGCCAAATATCTGCCTAAAAATCTAAAACAAGTTTATGCTTGATTTTTAAACTGTAATAGCACTGACCTTGAAGATCAGTGTAATAGCACAAAAAGGAAAGCAACAGTGACCTTGTTTGGGCGTTTCACTGCTCCGTTTTGGGCAGATCAGTGTTTGCTCCGTTTCCAATAGCACTGACCTTGAAGTCACCCGCCGGATGCTCCGTTTTTTGTTACTAGCAAACCAACATAATTTTTTTTAAAAAAAATTAAATTTTATTTAAAACATTCATTCTTTCAAAATAACCCGCTGCATATAATGACATTACAAATGATTTCAAATGTATTCATTCAACCACTTATGTTAGTGTTATAGATGAGTCAAAATGCCGCAAATGTTTAGTATGTCCAAAACAGTTTTTTTAACAAAATATCATTATTTGCACCAAAATCTTTAAACAAAATATCGGTCGGTTTAGAAATATATTTGATTTCTAATTTCTATAAGGATGTGTTGTATATACGAGTTAAGTGTATATAAGAATATATACGTCCTTTTGAACTGCGTCTTATACGTACAATTTCATGAGAAGTGTTCAACATGAAAGTTGTAGATATCGATGAGATCTACAATTTTTATGTTGAACATTTTTTGATTTGAAGCACTTTACACCCCCGATTTTACCCCTGAAAAAAGTTACGTCGTACATATGTACGGACGCCCGGGATCGGCGTGACTTTTTTCGGGGACAAAATCGGAAGTATAAACGGCTTCAAATCAAAAAGTGTTCAACATGAAAGTTGTAGATCTCGTCGAGATATACAATTTTTATGTTGAACACTTTTTGATTTGAAGCACTTTAGACCCCCGATTTGGCCCCGGAAAAAAGTTACATCGTACATATGTACGGACGCCCAGGATCGACGTGACTTTTTTCGGGGGCCAAATTGGGGGCATAAACGGCTTCAAATCAAAAAGTGTTCAACATAAAAGTTGTAGATCTCGTCGAGATCTATAAATTTTATGTTGAACACGTTTTGAATTGAAGTAGTTTAGACTCTCGATTTGGGCCCCGAAAAAAGTCACGCCGAAAATCTGTACGTTCCGTGCATGTCTTTTTTAGGGGCCAAATTGGAGGCCTAAACGACTTTAAATCAAAAAATAATCAACATGAAAGTTGTAGATCTCATCGAGTTCTACAATTTTCATGTTGATCACATTTTCAAATGAGAAATATTTGGGGCTCAAAATTCAAAAATGCAAAAATTGTAAAAAAAATAAGATTGGTTTGCTAGTAGTAATTTTTGGGAAGAGAAAAAAATGCAAAAAATGACAGAATCTGTTTTTTTTTTCTGATTTGCTAGAAACGAAAGTGGGTTTGCTAATAACAACACCCATAAATAATTGTCCAATCACGTTGTGGGCTTAATTAACATGAAACAAACTAAATAATTATTTATTATCTTAAGCAAATCAAATAATTATTAATTTTGCAAACTAAATAATTGCTCAGCACTTTGTGGGATTAATCAGCCAAATTTAATAATATTTTTGGCGGCTCCTATAGTGAGAAGAAATGGAATGCATGCAGTCTCCCACCACCACCGTCCGGCCAACGAATCGTCGTGCCACCGCCTCCGGCCGGCTTGCCGGAGGCAGGAAGTATTTACAGAGGACCCTCTTATTGATAAATGATGATAACCTCTACTTAGCACACCCAAATCTCTTCAAAAATTTTAAAAGATGAATAAGAGGGAAACTTTGTTTTTTTTTTCTTTTTTATTTTCCCTATTTTATAAATTACTGTATAGATAAGTTTTTACAAAGCCTGAACTTATCCATCTATAGATATTTCTATTTTAAGGATCTAAATTTCACTCGAAATGAATATTATCCATTCTCTCTTAAAAGCAATATTTCACTACCCAAAATACTCCTCTCTATTTCATTTCTAATAATCGACCGCTCAACTACTTTTTCTTTCAATTAAAATTATTTTATTAACTACATCTGTTGATCAAGAGACCTAAATTAAAATTAGTTTATTCCTTAAATTAATACATATATTATTTATTAGATTAGTTTAAATACGTATATTATTTATAAATTACTTTATTAATAACATTTTTTGTAATATAGACCAAAATTAATTCAATCTAGTAGATTAAATGCATTTATTAATTAAAATTTGTTTGTAAAGCACATAAATATGTTTAATGTAATAATTATTTGCTCATAGTTTACAAAAAATTAATCTCCTTCTGAGAAATAAATTTTTTATATAATTTTTGGCTTCAAATAACATCATCACTAAGAGTTTGTGACCAAATACCTGAATGTTTTCAACCATTCGTCATTATTTTTAAATCAATTTTGTATAATGTAATTAAGCTAAAATAAGTAATTAAGTGAGATTTTTTAATACATGTCATTAAAATTTTGTCGGTCATTAAAATTACAACAAAAAATTAAAAAAAGATGCCACACACATAAATGGGACTCGAAATATTACTCGCGCCTTTACATTTCCTACAAAAGTAAATTTACAAAATTGATTAGTCTTTTTGGATAAAAAAATACTCTTTCAAGAAATTTTATAACTACGATTACCCTAAACAATAAATCCATGAAATTAAGATGACTTTCTTTAAAGTGAAGTGTGTACTATGTTATATTTGAAATATAAAGGTTATTTACATACATTTTAAATAGCAATTGTTAAGAACTAATGAATAAATAAATATATACCTTTGCATTAGTGAAATTAAGATGACTACTGCTAGCAACTTCACCAATAGATTGATTCTCTGAATTAAAGTTATTACTATGTTATATTTAAAATATAATGATTAGTTACATATATTTTAATGTATAGTTACATACTAATGAATGAGTAAATGTATACCTCCGCATATCTTTTTTTTCATTCTCTCTATTCATGTCTTTGGACGATGTTTCTTGCATCGAGTTTTTTGTTTCTTCTTGATTCCTTGTATTGTGTATGTCAATGATGGTGGATATATTGGTATAAGATTCCTGGTTGGATCTAATATTGTTTCTTCAGTAAAATTGTCAGGTTCTCTTGTCTCACATCTTTTTCTTTAAATAATGTACTGCTGAACTTAATATCATGTACCTTTCTTCTGTTTCACAAGTCTTGTTCACTAACTGAACAAAAATAGGACTCAGTTCTATAACTTTCGTTGTGCTCTAACTTTCAACTTTCATGAAAATCAGGTAACTCATTGTCTCTTGCACTCATTGTCCACCTTCCTATTATATAGTTGTTTGGAATTATCTTGATATCAAACATATCAAAAAATTTAATACAATGTCTGCACAAGATACCACAACTCTTGAACATCTTACAACTACAAGAGATAGACCTATTGGATGTGTTAAATGATACCGTGCACTGCTTACAAGCATTGAAGACTCTAACAACATATTCATGCTTCTCTTGTATTATGTTATGATTTGTAATAATTAATGACATGACTCCAATAACCTCATTTTGAAATGCTTCAAATATTTTTGATGTGTATACATTTGACAATTGATTCAACATTGGTGAACTTGTCAAAGCCAACCTCGACATCTTTTGTCTCATGAGTCATATTCAGCTTCCAGCTCTTTGAAACATTTTTGTTCAACAACTCTTTCAAAATAAGAGAAAAATTCAACTATGTTGATATTTGTCTTCAAACAATCTTTTAAATCACAATTAAATCTTTCACTCAACTATGTAATCCTCATTCCAGTAGTAAATGTTTTATTCACATATGCTTAAGATCATTTCTCTTTTAATTTAAACAAATTCCTTAACCAAGTATTTTCATGAATATTATAGCTATCAATAATTCAGTTCAAGCCCTAAGAAATATACCTTCATCATCATACTGATAAATACAAGCTAAGAAATTTATACTAAATCTCGATTCGCCTTTTAGAAGATAATGCAAGTGTTTTATAACATTCTGTCACATATGCCAAGAACACAAAACATGATAGGTGTCTGGTATAACCTCCTTAATGACAGTTGTCATTGTTGAATCCACATCACTAAATATAGTTTGAAGATTTTTTGTATTCATAGCTTCCAAAAAAGTCTCAAATAATCATATGAAAGACTCAATTATTTTACCATATAAAAGTGAAGCTCCAAATACAATTGTTTCTCTATGATGATTTAGTCCCAAGAAGACATAAAAAGGCCTTGCCACTCTATTTGTGTCATATGTTGTGTCAAATATGAGAACATTGCCAAATAGATTATAATCCATTAACATCCTAACATCAGCTCAAAAATATTTGAAATTTACTCCTTAGCATCTAACTCAATAACATAGTATTATGAAGGGTTATCTTTTAATTTTTTACTGAAATGTCTCTCTAAACTACTTATTTCCTCATACATTAGAGATTGTTGCCTTTTTGTGCATAGGTAGTTCATTTGATCTCTCATAATATAACTAAGATTATCACATCCACCCACTTGCGTACTAAAAAACTGATAAGCATCTTTTAACCTCAAACCAGACTCATAAGCAATATCTATTTCAATTTCTTGAGCAATAGACATTTTTCTTTGTGATTGAGTCATGTGTACAGTTGCTGAATGATGAAGTTGATGACTATGTTCTTGCACAAACTCAAAAACGACGTACTTTTTAGCGTCTCGATTGAGGATAATGGTCATACGGGCATTACAACCACATCTTGACTCGACCTATTCTTGATTTGTTTTGTGATCACGACCATCTTTCCCACGAATTCCTTCTCGATCACAAACAAACCTCCTAGAAGTTAATATTTTAGTCATTCAATATTTATTTTCATACTTCTTTTGAATATCAAAGTATGTTCTTTTAGCATACTCATTTATAAAATGTGTACGCTTTTGAATCAGATGCAAACTCTGTCCCTTTTGAAGGTGTGTAATCCTCTGATACTTGAGGAATTACTGTTAATGATACCGAGTCCTCCATTTCAATACCATTGTTAGAAAATCTATATACTCAATAAAATGCACTACTTAGGAGATAATAGAGGGAGAACATACATGAATATGGAAAAATAAAACTATATACATATGCATTAGATTAGCATGGTAGAAACATCAAACTCTCTATTTCTTCTCTAATGTAACTTGTTTATAAAAAATAAAAATTTCATGCAAATCAATTTTTCATACACAACAAGAATGAGCTCTAATTCAAATTATATAAAAAAAAATCATAAAAAATGATAGAAGTGCTTCCTCTTGCTCTGATTCAAACCATATGAAATGCAATCACTTGCTAATAAAATGGGCTTTGATTCACTTCCTCTACAACTGTAATATATCCATAAAATAAGAATCAAGATAGACATGATCTTACCCTAGTGAGCAGAATGTAGATCAAGGTTGATGGGGTCGGTAGCGCCGATGAAGAGACAGACAGGATCTCCTTCGACGCGGACCCCGGGGATTTTACCACCGGCGAGCAGAGAATGTCGGTTAATAGGCAGACGGGGCCGATTGCGTTGATGAAGAGGCATACAAGTGCTATTCCTTTGCTGAAGAGACAAACAAGGGCAATATCCTTCGTTGATGAAGAGGTGGATGGTATGAAGAGGAGGACGAGATCTGCCTTTGCCGCCGACCAAGACGCTAACTCCGGCAGGTTCAGCCGCTAAAAAGTTCCACTGGGAGGTGTTGCGACGCTGAAATGAAATTTATGGGTGGGAGATTGCAGCGAGAATAGGATTATTAGAGGGGTATTTTGGGTAGTGAAATACCCCTTTTAAGAGAGAAAGAAATATCATATGTTGATCCTGGATGGCTCCATCTCCACCATGAAATGGATAGTATCAATTTCAGGTGAAATAGAGAAGATCTGAATCCCTATTTTAACATACATAAACACCAGTCATGATATATTTTATTTTATATGTAAAATAAAATATATAAGCACGAGTCACCATCCTCGGGAGGGGCATTTCCCGGGGATGCATTTGTCAGAGCCTTCCTAGAGAGGGTTGTCAGCCCCTCTCCGACAATATAGTTGCTCCCCAGCAAACCAAGCGGTGCCAGGAAGCCTTGCTTTTTAACGGCCTACCACCTGAGCTCAAACCTAGCTCGGTTGGAGCTGTGGCGTTGCTCCAGCTTCCCTCCGACTGCCGGATCATCCATACAAGACGTCAACATACTCCAGAAGTAGTAGAAGAGGTAGGATCCCTGCTTTGGATAGGCCCTCCTGGGCTGAGGGTGCATAGTAGCGTGGAGAGAGGGTGGGGTTGGTGCTTAATTTCCTATCTCCGGCGCCGACAAGGGTACATGAGGAGGGGGCTCTGTTTCTGTTTGTCTTGGGCATTCCAACTCAGCTTGTTTGAGTCTGGGGGAGACCTTAAATAGAAGAGGCAGAGGCATCCTTGTCCCTCCTTCCTGATTAAGGATACAAGAGTTTGGTTCCAACCAATTTTAGTTGGATTAAGGGCAGCTGGCAGTACTTAATTAGGGAAGGGTGTACTTGCATGGGTTATCCAATTAGAGGCCACCTCTTGGATTGTGCTTCTTGGCTTGAGTGGGAGATGAGTGAGGAGGATTTTGGCTAAGCTTGGGTTAGCCTTGATCTAGTTGGGCTTGCCTTGATTCCATCCACCAGCTACCTAAGATATAGGCCTGATGAGAGAATATCATGGGGAGGGTTTGGGTGAGTGGAGCTTGGGTGGGGATGGTTTCAAAAATTCTTATAATTTCTTTATACGAGAGTTTGACCAAAGTCAACCCAAGTTGGGTCCCCTATGTGTGTTAAGGTCAATGTGGGTCTGAGTCGTCGGGTGTCAGTCCAATGTTGATGCAACATGGCTGAATTTTAGCGCTCAAGCATTTCGAGATGTCGTAAAATTTTACGAGCTTTACTTTTATTAATTACTCGATCAAACGACATCGGAATTGAGCGAAACGAATTCTGTTGTACTCGTATTAACTATGCAAGTCTATTGCAACTGACAGAATTCAATCTCGAGCTCATTTGCTCAATAATTTAAAAAGGTGTTCTAGCGTTGAACGATGCTACTTAAAACGGTCACTTCTCCAAATGACCTAGGATTGGAGTGAAACGAGTTGCGTTGCGCTCGTATAAATCATACGAGTCTAACATAATTGACAAAAGTTGACTTGGAGCTCGTTTGTATAATAATTTAAAATTGCAGTTTGGCGATGCACATTACTATTCGAAACGATCACTTTATCAAAATGACCTCAGATTGAAGTGAAATAAATTCTATTACGCTTGTATTGATCATACGAGTCAAACACAACTGACAGAAGTCAGTTTGGAGCTCGTTTGTTTAATATTTTAAAATGGCGTTGTGGCGACACACAACAAAACTCAAAATGGTTAGTTTCTCCAAATGACCACGGATTGGAGCAAAATGAGTTCTGTTGCACTCGTATTGACTATACGAGTCCAATACAATTGAAGGAAGTCGATTCCGAGCACATATGCTCAATATTTTAACACATCATTGCGACGTGCAACATTACTCAAAATGATCATTTTCTCCAAATATCCTCAGATCTAAACGAAACAAGTTCCATCGTATTTGTATTGACTATACGGCCAATGCAACTGATTGAGTCGATTCGAAGCTCGCATGCTCAATATTTTACTTCGTTATACCTTAACACGTCATCATTTTGTAGTGGAGGTCGGGACGTAGTTCGCTATGACACGGTCTAAGCCCCTTTTTGGGTTCAATTGAACTGGCTAGACCACCTTATCAAAGACGAGATGTTATAGAGTACCCACTGTAACTCGCGAGTATTGGTGAGTACCCTTTGTAACTCGCGAGTATGGACGAGCAGGCTTTGTAACTTGCTAGTAAGGGAAGGACATTCTCGCATACATACCCCTCCTCCCAGAATTTGTCCATAAATATGACTTCGGGGGTACCAGAAATGGTGCATTAAGGCCCCCTCCCACTAAATTCCCAGCTCGCCAAGTCTGTGTCTTCCTCATACCTCGCTCAGTCTTTTGGTCGTGGAGTGGAAGTTTTCCCAAACTTCCAGCTACATTGTAGGACCTCCCTGTTGTCGTACCTGGGTGTGTCGGTGGACATCTCTCTCCAGCTCTAGTCATCTAAATCATGGCGTTCAGCCGCAGGATTAGGAACCTTAGGCTATACCTAGATATAAATATTTGGAGATAGGATTTTCCTGGCTTCAACACTATGGTTCGGTGAGTGTGAAACTCTAGTCAGAGGAAGAAATTTTTAAGAGAAGACTTAATGGCGTAAGATGGCGATATGGAGGACAAAGATGACAATATGCGAGTACTCGACAAGGTGGGTGAGTACTCGGCAAGTTGGGCAAGCTTCCTAGTTACTCACCTATATGCGACTTCACGTTGGCGACATTGAGTTCGTCAACTTAATAGAAGCGAGCTTCCTTGTTACTCGCCCATTGACGATTTCATACATCTGAGCTCATATTTATGAAGGCAAGTACGGTGACATAGGCGAGCTCCTTCTATACTCGCATACAAGCGAGCTCCTTCTCTACTCGCCCATAGTCGATCTCCTTCTCTACTCACCCATATAGAATCTCCTTCTTTACTCATGTAAGACTCCTTTTTTTTTTCTTTTTCGACACCGGGGTCTTAGCCCAGAATTGCCGCTTTAAGGTGGCTCCGACTCACGGGAAGGCCGTCACTACAAAGTGCCAACTCTGCCGGCCCTTTTCGATCACAAAGAGAGAGAAGTAATTATACATAAATGTAAACAAGTCCACAGAAGCATGTATAAAAGTGAAATCACATCCAGTCCATCAGTAGATAATAACAGGAAATAGATAATAGAAGTACTGCAAGATACGGTTCAGATGAAATATAGATAAACGAGCTCGAGCCCGGTACATCAGAGTCCTCACTACAAATCACTCATCGCAAAAACTATAAAAGTACTAATCACTCACGGAGCTGGTCGCAGGTGCACCGGTGCTAGACTGACCCACCTCCATGCGCACCGTACTCCGCTGGTGCTGGTCCCTAGACTGCAGGTCCCTGTCTCCCATCTGGAGCTCCTGTAATGTTGTGGTTCGAAAACCATTAGTCATAAAGACTAAGCCCTATCATCCCCTACCCCTCCCCCCACGGCTCCTAGGCACCGAGCGGAGAGGAGGAAAGGGAAGCTACAAAGGTGGAGAATAATCAAGCAGATGATAGGGGAGTTATTCTAACAACTATCTAGAACAAAGTACAACTAGCAATTTTATGGTAGTAAGTGGTAAAGATAAGATGTAGTAAGTAGCAATTGTATAAAAAGGCAGCTAGAGAATAATAAGTAAACAAGTAAGTAAGTAAGTAGGTAACCTTAACTTATATGAATGCTCATACAAACTTATAAGTTAAGGGGTCTTCTACAAGGCTCTCATCGTATAAAAAGTCTCATACCGATTTATACGTTGGGGTGTCGGTTGTATCCAAATATGAGTGTAGTGATATGCTATGCCATGATTCATGCAAGTGCAACTCACGCACACGACTCTATGCGCACAGACCTTTAGTTCCCCCTGTTCGGGCAGCTAGCTTCACTCCCAGGAACCTCCGTAGTGGCAAACGGAGACAGTGGGTCGGGCCCCCCACTCCTAGGCGGGTATCCACACTACCGGGCCTAGCCCTTCCGTACGCCCCTAGAAGAATACAACCTAAAGTATCCACGTACTACTGCTGACTATATCCTCCAGACTTTCTTTGGCTAAGTGTTCCACACCGCCGAGTCAACGTACCGATGTCGGTGTGAACGACAATCAGATATCGAAGGCCCACCACCTTTATTCTGTACTCCAACCCTCGAGCCCTCGGCTCCCCGGACTGTCCCGTCCATGCATCTACCTTCAGAGCTATCGTCTGAATGGCAACCAAACCAATTATTCTACCTTCCTAGCTATCGGGGTGTATGTGTGTGCAACCCTAATTATACTAGTTGCTCTTTAGATTATTATTTCTACAGTTTACGTTAGCCCAGGACTGCCCCCGGTATTCCCCGTGAAGGGCTCTCAAAGGGCACT
Source organism: Platanthera zijinensis (assembly GCA_039513925.1). NCBI lineage: Eukaryota > Viridiplantae > Streptophyta > Magnoliopsida > Asparagales > Orchidaceae > Platanthera > Platanthera zijinensis. Next base: position 8,851,283 of record CM077089.1, read on the forward strand.
AGGAACTATGATGGTAGTTGAAGCCCACCATTCCCTTTCTCAAGGCACTTATTGTTATTGGTTGATACCTATTACTCGATCCCTTTTTAAGTTACTTTAGATCTAACCCTAGCGTATTAAGACTCTTCCACTCCTACCTGGGGTGGACGATCTTTCGTCGTTCCCGTACGCCACTTAACCTTAACCAGTCTCACACTCTACTTATCCTGACCTCCAATAATGAACTTAAACTTAGCTTGCCCTAACCAACCAGCAACTATCAAAATTCCATCTCCCAAAGTTCATTATCCGCTCTAGTTCAGTTTCCGTGGTTTTACTATATGCAGACCATCCTAAGATACGTGAGGAGTATAAGGGGAGATACTCTAAATTGTCTTCTGAATCTCCTATAATATTTACTGGAGGTCTATCGTGATATAATATAGCTAAGACCAGATTTCCAAATTTTCCTATTTATCGGGCATTTAATTTATTTATTCTAAGATTCCAAATGCCCTAGTATGAACATGAAGTGCACTAATTAGCCAACAATAAATCATCATAAAATCAGTAAAAATCCTATGAGACATTTAAACAGTAATTCCAAGTTTTTTAGAAATTCCAGAGATGTTTAGGCCTATATTTCCTTATTTACCATTTTAGGTCATTTCTACTATATTATGAAGGAAGTACTGTAAATATGTATCCAAAAATCCCAAGAAAATTATAAGAGCTTTATGGTGACCTAAAATTATCAGAAACCAAGTGCCATAATTTTTATCTAATATTTGGGCTCTGAATATATTTTATTGTAAAATACTGATTTTCCTAGCTTAGAGAAGGAGATACTATTTTTAATCATCTAAAATTCCATAGAAAATTACAGGGTGACTAACATAATTTTAAACACCCACTGACCAAATTTCATAATTTTTCAGATAGTAATTGGACATTATTTATATTTTTGACTACATGTCACAACTAGTACATTAAAGAAATAAGTACCCAAGATAATCAGATAAAACTTCCAAGAAAAATGCAGAAGGTATAACATGCTATAAGATGCCCTAATCTAAGATTTCATAACATTCCAGTAAACAGAAATTCCAGAATCATCAAAATAAATATCTAGAGCACAACTAGAGTTGTAAATGAAGTACTGTATAAATTTGTAACACCCCTATCCGTCACATGACATATAGCAGTAGGTCCGGCCGGGGCCCGACGCCATATACCGCAGACAGACCGTGGAGTTACGCATCGCATTATCATACTCACAATTTGAAAGACAACGTCCTACGCAACACCTAGCGGAAGCATTTTAGGTTATTAAAAAGAACCCAACAAGAAGCATGAATGTCCACTAAAGATAAAACCCATAGGAATGAAACGACTAAAAATACACAAAACAGTCCTCGGCCTTAAGGCCTTACAAACATTGTTCTCTTAACCAAATAGTGTCTTTCATACATCGGCGCGCAGGCCGGCCAAACATGAATATGAAAAACAAAACTAAATCTTCAGCCTTCATGGGCTAGCGCTGCAACTTGGGCTTTAGCCTGCTATTTGCCGCTCGGCTCCGCAGCAGCACCTGTAAGAAGCAATCCACCGAAGAGGTGGCAATTTACACGAGTAACCGGTCAGCAATGCTGACCAAATTATAACGACCCCGCCCCGCAATTGCGGGACGGCGGTGCTCCTTCCCTGCATAACAACTAACATAGCAATATATAAATCTATATAACTATTCGCCACAAGTGTCGGCACGCACGGCCGTACACCCCGTGCTCTCAGGGCACTAATTGGTGAATCCGGTCCGGACCCGGTCCGTTCCCGCGATTCCACCGTCGTCTCGTGGACGACAATTCTCGTGAGCAAATAGCCCTTTCAGCCGAAGCCTAGGCCCGTTTCCAGCCCCCCGGGAAGTCCCATGTACTTTAGGTCGCTTCTACCGAGACCACTTGGAATGGGTAGAGTTCCACCCGCCCGTTGCTCACTTCACCACGGCCATTTAGCCATCGGTGCGGGCCAAGTTTCTCCTCATTCCCACAATCGATCAAAACACGCACATAACCCCGTTATGTACCGATTTGCCCTCCAAGGCAACATCGTGGCGGCAATGCGATTCCGCCCAAGCTTTCCGGGTGCGCCTCGAGGTTAATCCCCAAGGATCCCTGTATGCAATCTACCGCGTAGAAATTTCGGAAAACTGAAATCATCGGTGCGGAGTCTTCTCCGACCATGCAATGCAACATCACCGATTCGGGCTAAACCCGAATGGGCTTCACACACAATGCCTACGCCCGTACTTCGATTCCGGGCTCTAACAATGGGGACTTTACATATCTACCCGAAGGGATTCCGCTCCTCAGCGCTTACTCGCGAGAGGGGGATTTCCCCATGCAAAGGAAGAAGGGCGACTACACATGCCCTATGAAGAGGATCGTTACCCTCGTAGATTTTCGCGCGCCCGTCATGAAGAAGTAGACGGTTGAAAAGCTTCGCCTCGCTCTTGCCGTCGAGGATCCGGTCTCGGATCGAGATTCGGTGCTCCGGTGCTCCGCCGGCGGCCGGATCTCCTCTTCTCCTTCCTTGCTCTCCCTTCTCTCTAAACTTTTAGAAAGAGAGTCTAGGGTTTGAAATGAGGGTTTAGAACCCTTCAACCCTAAATTAAATGTTTGGGCGGACCATCCTAGGCCGTTAGATGAGATTTGATGGAAAATCGGACGGCCCCGGAGTCATTTTACGGATTCAGCACCCGTCCGCACGACCAGTGGCGCACGGTCAGTGGTCGTGCGCCCTATGTCAGTGATCGTGCGTTTTCGTTAAACAGGGATTTGGCATTATATTTTCTTTATGCACGACCAGTGGCGCACGGTCAGTGGTCGTGCGCCCTGTGGTCAGTGATCGTGCGCTAAGGAAAAACTGCACAGTTCTACGCCCTTCCGCCGACGGTTACTCTACCGCGAGGCGTTAACTCCCACCGACTCCAGGACTGAACATGGGGTGTTACAACTCTCCCCCCCTTAAAAGAATTTCGTCCCGAAATTACGAATAACAAGTAAACAACTTAAACTTAAACGGTACCTGAGTTGAAGAGTTCGGGGTACTCCTCGAGCATGGTTTGCTCTCGTTCCCACGATAGCTCCTCACGACCGCAATTGTCCCAACGGACTTTCACCATCCTGATTTCTTTGTTCCGAAGCCGCTTGACCTCGAAATCTTCGATAGAAATGGGCTTGACCTTGGTCGTCAACCCTTCCTCAACCGGTACTTGATCAACCGCTAACACTTGCGACGGCTCTTGCACCGCCTTCCGCAATACTGAGATGTGGAATACGTCATGCAAACAACTCAGTTCCACAGATAATCTCAACCGGTAGGCCGCTTCTCCGATCCGTTCTAGAATCTCGAATGGCCCAAGGTATCTCGGACTCAACTTTTTCAAGCGTCGAACCCGTGACACCCCCTTGAACGGTTTGATCTTCAGGTATACCCATTCGCCAACATTGAACTCCACGTTCCTATGTTTGGCATTAAAATACTTAGCCTGCCTGTCCTGAGCTATAAGCAAGCGCTCTCGTATCGTTCGCACCAAAGAAGTCGCATCTTCGATCTCCTGACGATTGTAAAGTTTCGACTCACCCGTCTCCAACCATGACAACGGCGTGCGACACTTTCTCCCATAAAGAGCTTCGAACGGTGCCATCTGGATACTTGCTTGGTAACTGTTATTGTACGCAAACTCGACCAAGTATAAGTGATCCTCCCACCGTTTTCCGAAGTCCAACGCACACATGCGAAGCATGTCTTCCAATGTCCTGTTGACTCGCTCGGTCTGGCCATCCGTCTGCGGATGAAACGCCGTGCTAAACTTCAGTTTCGAGCCCAACATCTGATGTACTAGCCTCCAGTCATTGGACGTGAAGCGTCCATCGCGATCACTCACAATGCTGCGGGGCACTCCGTGCATTCGCACAATATTATCCACGTAGAGTTTTGCTAGCTTCTCCACCGGATCATCCTTCCTCATCGGGATGAAATGCGACACTTTTGTCAATCTGTCCACGATCACCCAGATGGCGTCGTTTCCCTTCTGCGATCTTGGCAATCCATGCACAAAATCCATAGATATGTCGTCGAATTTCCACTCCGGAATGGGTAAGGACTTCAAGAAACCTCCCGGCTTTTGACATTCCGCCTTCACTAGGGCGCAGGTTTGACACCTCGCCACATAAAGCGCTACATCTTTCTTCAGTCCTGGCCACCAGAATAGTTTCTTCACGTCTTTGTACATTTTTGTACTCCCCGGGTGGATTGAGTACTTGGTATGGTGAGCCTCGTACAACAATTCCTCCCGTAGATTACCTACGTTGGGGACGCACAAACGATCGTCCTTTCTGAGCAATCCGTCCTCCAACATAAATTGGGAATTTGACCCATCCAAAACACCATCCATGAGTTGCTTCATAACATCATCCACAGCTAAAGCCTGCCGAATCCTATCAGCCAGGTCATACTGCACCTCTGTCCAACTCAAACGCGCTTCGGCGCCCGTTTGTCTATCTACACAGAAGATCTCCAAATCCTCTAACTCTTGAATCAATCGTGCATCATGCACCAACAGCCAACTAGCACGTGCGGGAGTTCTGCGACTCAACGCATCTGCCACCGCATTGCCCTTCCCCGGCACATAATGAATTTTGAAGGTGTAGTCCCCCAGGAACTCCATCCACCTCCTTTGCCGCATATTCAAGTCCTTCTGATCCAGCAAGTACTTCAAGCTCTTGTGGTCGGTGTAGATATCAACTTTCACACCGTAAAGGTAGTGTCTCCACAGCTTCAGTGCATGTATCACGGCCGCTAACTCCAAGTCATGGACCGGATAATTCCTCTCGTGTACCTTCAGCTGCCGCGAGCCGTAGGCAATCACACTCCCACGCTGTAGTAGTACACATCCCAAGCCACTCCCCGAAGCATCACTGTAGATTTCGAATCCCTCGGTCCCACTCGGCGAACATAAGATTGGCGCCGTGGTCAACCGACCCTTTAACTCCTCAAAAGCTTGTGCGCACTCCGGCGACCACACAAACCTTTGATCCTTTCTTGTCAACGATGTGAGAGGTAACGCTATCCGCGAGAAGTTCTCTACGAAGCGCCTGTAGTAGCCGGCAAGTCCTAGGAAACTTCGGACTTCCGCTACCGAGGAAAGAACAGGCCACTCCCGTATCGCCACTATCTTCGCCGGATCTACCGCAATCCCTGCTCCACTAATGATGTGGCCAAGGAAAGCCACCGAGGATAACCAGAACTCGCATTTGGAGAACTTAGCATAGAGCTGGTTCCTCCTCAGTGTCTCCAACACCATGCGCAGATGCTTGTAGTGATCATCTACGCTCTGAGAGTATACCAGGATGTCGTCGATAAACACGATCACAAACTGATCCAAGTACTCTCTGAATGTTCTGTTCATCAGATCCATAAATACGGATGGCGCATTCGTCAGTCCAAACGGCATAACCGTGAACTCGTAATGCCCATAACGCGTGTTGAACGCCGTTTTAGGGATATCACTCTCCTTGATCTTCAACTGGTAGTACCCAGACTTCAGATCCAACTTCGAATAAACTGTAGACCCCACTAGCTGGTCAAACAGATCGTCGATCCTCGGAATCGGGTATTTGTTCTTCTCGGTGAGCTTGTTCAACTCTCGGTAGTCGATACACAGCCTCAGACTTCCATCCTTCTTCTTGACGAAGAGGACCGGTGCACTCCAAGGTGACGAGCTTGGACGCACGTACCCCTGATCCAACAGTTCTTGCAATTGGACCTTCAGCTCTGCCATCTCCTTCGGCGCTAGCCGATAAGGTGAGCGGGACACAGGTTTGGCACCTGGCACCAGCTCTATTGTGAAATCAATCTCTCTTTGGGGTGGAGCCCCAGGGAGATCATCGGGAAACACGTCAGGATACTCCGAAACCACTGGGATACTATCCAGACTCGTCTTAGGCTTTGCGGCCTCCACTAACGCGAAAAACAGCTCTGCTCCAGCACGAACCGCCTTGACCACCTGAAGAGCAGACATCAGTGTCTTGCTCGCCCCTTTAATGCCCTCGAACGTAGTCTCGCGACTAGTATTTGCCCCCAGTTTAACTTCCTTCCGACTGCAGTCAATATAGGCTCGCTGCTCCGAGAGCCAATCCATCCCAAGGATCACGTCAAACTCCACTAGCGGAAGTAACGACGCCTGCAGATCGAATTCCTGATCCCCAATCTGAATCTTCACGAGGCATACTCTATCTACGCGCATAGAGCATCCATTGGGGAGTAGCACATCCAGTTTGTCCTTAGCCATCGAAGAAGGGACTCCGATGCGCGATACGAATTCTTCGGACATAAAGGAGTGCGACGCTCCCGTATCAAATAATGCCCTTGCTAGGCTATCGGATATCAAAACGAAGCCTAGCATAGGAAATATAAGCTAACATGCAAACAGGTAATTATTCAAATAAGGTTAAACTGCAATAATTTAACTCATACCTGTCACCACGTCAGCCTGTTTGATGGCTTCTTGAAGGCCAAGGTTGTACACCCTGGGCTGAGCTGGAGTATGGTGAGATGCGGATGACTCCGCCATCTTCCCTTTCTCCTCATAAGTTGCTCCTGGCTTTCTCTCGGACTTTGGACGTCCGCTCCAACAATCACGGGCAAAGTGCCCTGGCCTCCCACAGTTATAACAAGCACCTGGGGTGCGCGCTGTCGTTGCTCCCGAGGCACCAGAAGAGGGGGCTTGACTTGACGTCTTGGCCCTCTTATTCCACCTCTGAAACTTTGACTTCGTAGCGTTCGGCACCTTGAACTCGGGCTTCTGCACACCCAGCTCTTTCTTTCCAGAGATTCTTGCCAACTCTCGCTCCAACGATCGAGCCGAGCCGACCAAGGTTAGAAATCCTTGCGTCAACGGCCCTGATAGAAGTACCTTGAGATCATCTCGCAGTCCTTCATAGAAACGGTTCGTCTTCCGTTCCTCATCGCCAAAAGTAGGAGCTGCATAACGACCCAGCCTTGTGAACTCATGCAGATAATCATCCACATTTTGACTCCCTTGTTGCAGTCTGAGGAATTGATTTTCCAGTTCTATCTTCTCGGTCGACGGTAGGTACCGCGCCATGAACATTCTCGAGAATTCTTCAATAGAAACCTCTTCCAACTGTCTTTCGACTAGATGGTGTTGCTCCACACCGTCCCACCACAGCCTTGCCTCGCCATCCAATAAGAAAGTGGCTATGGCGGTTTTCTGATCCGCTTCGGTTCTGGTTGTCGAAAGGATCCGCTTAACGCGTGATAGCCAATCCTCCGCTTGCGATGGGGTTCCACCCCCCGAGAATATTGGCGGATTGAAGCTCATCACGTGCTTCAGCTGACAATCCGTCGTACGCCTTGGTGGTCTAGGCTCCTCAGCCACCACAGGCACTGTCGCTCTCGCAGGTTCTTGCTCAATCTCCGGTGCTGGACGTTGTACCTGCCCTGCAGGTTGGGCATTTAGTGCGGCAAGCACCGCCTCGGTAACCAGCCGAATAGTTTCAGCAGATGGAGGTGTTGCAGGCGCCTCGCTTGGTGCCCTACTCTCCGCTGAACGTGTACGGGCTGACTGCCCTGCCCCACTCCTAGTCACCTAGATAAACAAAACCGACAAATAAGCGACAAGCACATTGCTAAAAAGCAATCATTTGAACATTTAACTTGTTCAAAACTGTGTATTTTCATTCCTAAGTGGACATTCATGGGTTCTTTTTCATGTTATAACGATGACGCACGTGATAGTGCTCACCACCCCTTAAAAGAATTCGTCCGTGAATTCTAATAAGCAAGACCGAAACCGTTAGTCTGATACCAATTTGTAACACCCCTATCCGTCACATGGCATATAGCAGTAGGTCCGGCCGGGGCCCGACGCCATATACCGCAGACAGACCGTGGAGTTACGCATCGCATTATCATACTCACAATTTGAAAGACAACGTCCTACGCAACACCTAGCGGAAGCATTTTAGGTTATTAAAAAGAACCCAACAAGAAGCATGAATGTCCACTAAAGATAAAACCCATAGGAATGAAACGACTAAAAATACACAAAACAGTCCTCGGCCTTAAGGCCTTACAAACATTGTTCTCTTAACCAAATAGTGTCTTTCATACATCGGCGCGCAGGCCGGCCAAACATGAATATGAAAAACAAAACTAAATCTTCAGCCTTCATGGGCTAGCGCTGCAACTTGGGCTTTAGCCTGCTATTTGCCGCTCGGCTCCGCAGCAGCACCTGTAAGAAGCAATCCACCGAAGAGGTGGCAATTTACACGAGTAACCGGTCAGCAATGCTGACCAAATTATAACGACCCCGCCCCGCAATTGCGGGACGGCGGTGCTCCTTCCCTGCATAACAACTAACATAGCAATATATAAATCTATATAACTATTCGCCACAAGTGTCGGCACGCACGGCCGTACACCCCGTGCTCTCAGGGCACTAATTGGTGAATCCGGTCTGGACCCGGTCCGTTCCCGCGATTCCACCGTCGTCTCGTGGACGACAATTCTCGTGAGCAAATAGCCCTTTCAGCCGAAGCCTAGGCCCGTTTCCAGCCCCCCGGGAAGTCCCATGTACTTTAGGTCGCTTCTACCGAGACCACTTGGAATGGGTAGAGTTCCACCCGCCCGTTGCTCACTTCACCACGGCCATTTAGCCATCGGTGCGGGCCAAGTTTCTCCTCATTCCCACAATCGATCAAAACACGCACATAACCCCGTTATGTACCGATTTGCCCTCCAAGGCAACATCGTGGCGGCAATGCGATTCCGCCCAAGCTTTCCGGGTGCGCCTCGAGGTTAATCCCCAAGGATCCCTGTATGCAATCTACCGCGTAGAAATTTCGGAAAACTGAAATCATCGGTGCGGAGTCTTCTCCGACCATGCAATGCAACATCACCGATTCGGGCTAAACCCGAATGGGCTTCACACACAATGCCTACGCCCGTACTTCGATTCCGGGCTCTAACAATGGGGACTTTACATATCTACCCGAAGGGATTCCGCTCCTCAGCGCTTACTCGCGAGAGGGGGATTTCCCCATGCAAAGGAAGAAGGGCGACTACACATGCCCTATGAAGAGGATCGTTACCCTCGTAGATTTTCGCGCGCCCGTCATGAAGAAGTAGACGGTTGAAAAGCTTCGCCTCGCTCTTGCCGTCGAGGATCCGGTCTCGGATCGAGATTCGGTGCTCCGGTGCTCCGCCGGCGGCCGGATCTCCTCTTCTCCTTCCTTGCTCTCCCTTCTCTCTAAACTTTTAGAAAGAGAGTCTAGGGTTTGAAATGAGGGTTTAGAACCCTTCAACCCTAAATTAAATGTTTGGGCGGACCATCCTAGGCCGTTAGATGAGATTTGATGGAAAATCGGACGGCCCCGGAGTCATTTTACGGATTCAGCACCCGTCCGCACGACCAGTGGCGCACGGTCAGTGGTCGTGCGCCCTATGTCAGTGATCGTGCGTTTTCGTTAAACAGGGATTTGGCATTATATTTTCTTTATGCACGACCAGTGGCGCACGGTCAGTGGTCGTGCGCCCTGTGGTCAGTGATCGTGCGCTAAGAAAAAACTGCACAGTTCTACGCCCTTCCGCCGACGGTTACTCTACCGCGAGGCGTTAACTCCCACCGACTCCAGGACTGAACATGGGGTGTTACAAAATTAACCCAAAAATCTCAAAAAAATTATAACATGGCCATTTAGATTATAAAATCACCCTAGTACAATTTTTACTTGATTTGAAGTTCAGTTGATAGCTTAATAATTCAAATTAAGGTTGGTAACCTAAACTAGGGTTAGGATTTTAGGTTGCCTAGCTGTCCCCAAATACCCTAAAATTTTGTCCAAAGAACTATACTGGCCCTATGGTTCTCTCCACCCAATTTTAAGTCAGTCCAAGGTCATTTGACCCCATGACCTTCACAACCCTATAAACCACCATTAAGGGATTTTCCCTAGGGTTCTAGGGCTACCCTACACCAAGTCTCTCCAAACTCCCTTGGAGGGTGTGTCATGCCCTAAAAAGCCAGTTACCAAAATATCAGCCTCTGTTGAGGTGATATGACCACCCAAATACCAAGGGGGTGTTTGATCCTAAATTATCCTATAAGGATCAACCTAGGGTTGGATACAAACCTATTCAAAACATATCCAAATGAGATGAAATTTTTACCAAAACCTTATGATAAACCTAGGGACCACTCACCAAAATTTGGGAGGGTTTGGAAGTTATTTAGCCATCTAATTAAATTATGCTAAGATTATTGAATTTTTCTAAAAACTCTAGAAATTTTTTTTCCAAAAATCCTAATTTTTGGATAGCATCTAGATATAGGTAAGATTAGGCCACACCACAAATTTCAAGTCATTTTGATGACTGGATTGGAGTGGGAATCTTTCTAAGGTCAAGACAGCCCTATGGGTAGACCTCACCAAAGTGAGTGCCGAGGTCTATCCAGTGGTCCAAAATGCTTGAAATAAATTTTAAAATTTCCTAGACTCATAGAACTACAATATTGATGTTGACCACTTTTTCTATAGTAGCCTTTAAGTATTTTTCCTAAATTTTCTAAAGTGACTGTTAATTCCATACAAAAATTGCTTATAAAAATAAAATCTATTTAAATAGCACAGATCTTGAAGCAAGATCTAAAGGCTCCGGACTTGTCTTCTTCCTCCAGCCAAGGGCCCTAATTTGTCCGACCTGGATTTACTTCCAAGAGCATCCGCCGGCCGTCCAGCCTCCTCCCTGGCCGGCCACCGCCACCGCCACCTCCGTTGAGGTGGTGGCCGTCGCCGGGCGGCGGCACAGCCGCCGGAGAGGCGGAATCCGGCGAACCCGAATGGTGAAATTTGCGGAAAATCCATGAAAATGAAAGCTCCAATCGGGCTCAATTGAGCCCGATTCTCAATCATATTGAATCCTAAGATCTATCCGTAGAAGAAGAGGGAGGGGAGGATCTTATTCGCGGGCTGGAGGCGTGCAGACCGTCGGGAAGCCATTTACGCGGTGGTGGCGTCGCCGGAAATTCTTCAACAGCAAGGGTAGGATCGAAAACTTTGGGTAACAACTGGGAAAAACTCCCCTTAGGTCTCTAAAGGTGTTTAAAAGCTTGGGCAAGGAGGGGGATCGGCCAAAAGCTGGTGGCCATTAACGGCCCATAATAGCTTGGCTCGGCCATGATGGAGGGGAGCTGAAACGGCCCTATGACAGCTAGAGGAGGGCTGGAAACTCCTCTTCTCCCTGAGAGAAGTTGAATCCAGCAGTTTCAGGGGAAGGGGAAGAGCCATGACATCAAATGCCATTGATGGCTGTGACAACAAGCTTTCGACCATGGCCGCAACCATCCTTTTGCAAATCTAACGGTCCACGTGGCACAGCCTGATCGGTCAACTTAAACTAAATAAGACTTATCAGGTCTTATTGGAGAAAACGGCCCACCCCCCAGGCCGGCCCGGTTCAGCTGAACCAGCACCCAGCTAGAGCTAAAAATGCCAGAAAAAAGTCTAAGTATAATGGCGTTGAGTGAGCTCAGCTCACTCAACGCCATCAGGCTACGGCGTTGAGTGAGCTCTGCTCACTCAACGCCATACCGGACTATGGCGTTGAGTGAGCTACGCTAATTCAACGCCATCCGGATTATTGTGTTGAGTGAGCTCAGCTCACTCAATGCCATCTGGTTTATGGAGTTGAGTGAGCTCTGCTCACTCAACGCCGTCCAGGTTATGGCGTTGAGTGAGCTCTTTTCACTCAACGCCATCCAGACAATACCAAATGGCGTTGAGTGCAGTCAGTGCACTCAACGTCGTTCAGCGTATGGCGTTGAGTGCACTCAACGCACTCAACGTCATCCCTCCTGACCGTTTACGGCGTTGAGTGAGCTAAGCTCACTCAACGCCATCCAGTCTACGGCGTTGAGTGAGCTCAGCTCACTCAACGCCATCCTGCCGACACTAGATGGCGTTGAGTGCAATCAGTGCACTCAACGCCATTCAACTTATGGCTTTGAGTGAGCTAAGCTCACTCAATGCCATCCTGCCTATGGCTTTGAGTGAGCTAAGCTCACTCAATGCCATCCAGCTTATGGCTTTGAGTGAGCTAAGCTCACTCAACGCCATCCAGCCCATGGCGTTGAGTGAGCTTAGCTCACTCAATGCCATTCCAAGGTCACGGGCGTGACAGACCGGTCACGGGCGTGACAGACCGGTCACGGAAGTGTCAGGCCCATGTTGAAATTTCTGAGCTCGACGATCGTCCTCCTGAGGTCGACGATCATCGAAGGGGTCACGCCCTAGGTCACGGGCGTGACGGGTCGGTCACGGGCATGACCACCCCTTGCCTCGAAATTTTTTGTCGATAATCTTCAATTCCTGGGTTTCTTAAGGTTCTGTTATGACAAAACCACTTCCAGGAGTCCAGCCGGAAATGAGATGTTACAACTCACCCTTATAGAAGCTCCTTATTTACTCGCCCACATGAGAGTTTGACTAGCAGGTGCTCTATGAATTTAAGGGTCAGACAAGGTAAAATCAGCTCCCCTCTTACAAGGTAGCCCTAATAGACCTCTGTTGGGTACATTGGAAAATGTGTACCTGGTTTGAAGAAGCCCAACCTAGCTCAATGATATACATCAAGGTGTATTTGATGTTGTTTTTGAGTTGACATGTGCAGGTGAAGAATTGATAAAGTATGCAGAAAAATTCTAAGTCCAAGTGTCGACACAAAGAAGGATGTGTCGACACATAGAAGAAAATAGTCGACACAACACTGGGAAGCAGTGTCGACACATAGCAGTTAGTCTACAACTACACTGGGAAAAAGTGTCGACACAGAAGAAAATAGTCGACACAACACTGGGAAGCAGTGTCGACACATAACAGTTAGTCTACAACTACACTGGGAAAAAGTGTCGACACAGAAGAAGTAAGTCGACACAACACTGGGAATTTGTGTCGACACAGAAGAAAAGCGTCGACCTCAACATTGGGAAAATGTGTCGACACAGAAGAGTATAGTCGACCTCAAGTTTGTCGACTCCAGCAGAATGTGTCGACACATTGTGATTAAGTCGACACATTACAACAGAGTTAAAAGAAGACTGTGTCGACACCTGAAGGCTAAGTCGACACTTACTAAGTTATGATTCTACAACAACTGTGTCGACACACAGGACTTGTGTCGACACACTGAAGAGTCAAGACCAAGTTATTTTCAGAAGAAGCTGTGTCGACTCAAAGGCAACTTAGTCGACATCACTGAAGACTGTGTCGACACCAAAGTCAATTGTGTCGACACAAATAGACAGATGGTCTCGACACTTTCTGACAGACTGTCTCGACAACTTATGGTTCAAGACAAAGGCATAGGACTTGTTTGGAGACTTGACAGCTGTGGGTTGCCACCGGTTAACTGAAGCTGTCAGACTTGTCAAAAAACGGTTAGAAACCGGATCAGCCGGTTACCATGAAGAAAGTCTATAAATAGACAGATTCAGAAGGAGAAAAGAACTTTTGAAAACATTAATAAGAATCAAAAAGTTGAGAAGGATTACAATCCAATTCATTTCAAGAAAGTGCTAGGCACTTAAGAAGATCTTCTCCGGAAGATCAAAGAAGACTATCTAAGGATAGATCAAAGAAGAGTTCTAATCAGAATTCAGAAGAATCATTCAAAGTGCTGGATAGAGAGAGATCAAGCCAGAATTTGAAGAAGAAGAAAGAATCCACCAGTGGATTCTCAAGAAGCTGTTTGGAAATCAACTCAGCTAAGTTCATATTCAAGAAGCTTTGAAGAAGGCTCAGATACAGTTGATTACATCAGCTGATCAAGAATTGTCTTGGCCTTTTCTCTCTCAATTTAGGCAAGACAGTTAAATAATCTTTTCTATATTTCTGTAGGATCTGTTTACACAGATCTGAGTTGTAAGCCTATGATATAAAGGCTGAGTGTAGGAGTGTTGAACTCTGAGTGGTAGGGCTGTTTGCCTGAGTGTAGGAGAAGGATCTTCTCTGAGTTGTAGGCCTTGGGGCAAGGCTGAGGTAGGGCTGTTGTGCCTGAGTTGTAGGAACCAGTTGGGTTCTGAGTTGTAGGATCTGTTGATCTGAGATTAGTGGAAGTTTGGCCGAATCTAGCATACTGCTAGATAGGTGAAGGGGGAAAGTGGATGTACCCAGACCTTGGGGAACCACTATAAATCATTGTGCAATCTGTGATGTTTTATTTTCTGTGATTGCTGTGATTATTGTGTTAGCCATTGAATTGAATTCTGCCTAAAAGTTTTCATAAATAAGTAGAACCTATTCACCCCCTCTAGGTGTTTAGGTTGTCTTGAAAGTAAAACTATCAAGTGGTATCAGAGGGAGGTTACTCAAAAAGGACTTAACAGTCTGAGGTAGATCTGAAAGGTAGATTCAAGATTCAAGAAGATGGGTTCTGGAGAGAATCATAAGGAGCTAGGGTCTATGAAATTACCCATATGCAAGAAGGAAATCTTTGGGATCTGGAAAGAAAGAGTCAGATTGTTTATGGAGGCATCTGACCCAAGGATTTACATCACAGTACAGGAAGGCCCCTTCATTCCAATGAAGATATCTGTTCTTGATGCAAATATCCAAATACCAAATACTTATTCAGAAATGACCAAGGATGAAATCATCTTGGCAACCATGGACAAAAGGGCACAGAACATCATTGTTAGTGCCATAGATGGTTCAATATTTCAGAATCTGATTCACTGCAAGACCTCCAAGGAGATGTGAGACACATTGATTGTCTACATGGAGGGTTCTGAAGAAGTAAGGCTGGACAGGAAGTCTATGCTAAATCAGGAGTATGAAAGCTTTAGACAAGGAAAATCTGATAGCATAACTGAGTGCTATAAGAAATTCTATAGAATTGTGAATGAGCTAATATCCTATGGAAGAGTCTTCAGTACCTATGAACTGAATGACAAATTCTTAAGATCCTTATCAAAGGATTGGGATACAAAGATCTGTGCCATAAGAGAAGTGGCTAAATTGGCAGAGATATCTCCTCCAACCCTGTTTGGAAAGTTGCTATCCTATGAAATGCAACTTATGGTGAGGAAGGAGGAGGAAAGAAACTCAAGAGGAGATCACAGAGAAAAGACTGTGGCATTTAATGCTGAAGCCACTAGAAAGAATAGGAGGAAATCACCATCTCCTCCTAAAGAAGTTGAAGAAGATAGTTCTGAAAATTCAGATAAGGGTTCAGAAAGCTGTGATTCAGATGCAGACTTTGCTGCATTCACAAGGCAATTCCAAAGGTTCTTGAAAAAGAAGCAATGGAAGTCTAGGCCTTCCTCATCACAGCAAGTTGATGACTATTATCAGAAGAGAAGGTCATCAAGGAAAGAGAAAAGCAGATCAAAGCCCAGCAAAGCCACTACTTCAAAGATTGTCTGCTATTGTTGCAATAGGCCTGGACATATAGTGGCTGATTGTCCTGACAAGAGGAAGGAATCTTCAGAAAAGAAGAAGACTTATCAGAAAGGCAAGAAGGAGAAATCCTTTGTAGCAAAGAAAGATAAAAGTCTGTCAGACCAGTCAACTTCAGAATCAGGATCTGAAGCTGAAGCATATATTGGACTATATGCTGCATCTGAGGAAGAGGAGTTTATGCAGTTGCTAGACTCCATAAATGAACATCAATGCATGGGGTTGATGACAAGATCAGAAGAGGACATATGCCAGAATCAATCTGGTCCTAATGAGGTAAAATGTCCTTCCAGTACATCTGTTTGTAGTACAAGTGAAGAATCAGCTACATCTGCATCAAGTGATGAAGATGCATCTGAATCTGAAGGAGATGTCTATCAATTGATAGACAAGTATGGGGACTTGTTGCAGGCCCTTAAGAAAAGCAAGAACCTGGTTAAAACTCAGGCTCAGGAAATTGCTGAACTAAGGGTTGCAACAACTGAGTTAGAAAAAGTCCTTGATCAAAAATTAAATGAAATTGCCAAGCTGAAGAATATAACTATTATTCAGATGGGCACAATTAATTATACTAATGATCAAGTGAAGAGTCTGGAGGCCAGACTTAGAATTGAAAGGGATTTAGTGGCTAGTTACTTTAAGCCAAAATCTGTCTTACCCTTGATAGATGAATTTGTCACTCAGAAGGGTAAGGCTGGATTAGGATTTAAAGGTAACTCCTGGGCTGGCAGATTCAAGAGGAAAGGCAAAGCCCATATTCAGTCACTAAACCTTTCAGTCCCCATAAAGTTTAGTAAGGTGAAAGTGCCTTCTAACATGTATGATCATGAAGACATTCAAGGTCATATTAAGACTAATGTTCTGAAGAACAAGGGTGTTAATGAAAGCAGGCCTACCTATGGTCATAAACCCAATGGTTTTAAGAAATCAATAGGTGAAGTTGCAATAGCACCAGCAATGAACAGAAATTCTTCTGACAAGGATGTATCTAGATCTAGATACAATAAGTTTGAATGTTGGTGCTGTGGCAAGAGAGGCCATTTTGCATTAGACTGCTGGTATAACACAAGTGTTATAAAGAATAAGAGTCTACCTGTTAGAAGAGGTTATGATAACTTTATTAATGCTAACCTGAACCAAGGACCCAAGACTTACTTGGGTTCTAAGGGTAAGTAATTCTGTATTGCAGGTGAATCCAAGTAACCATGCCCCTATATGGTACTTGGATAGTGGTTGTTCCAGGCACATGACTGGAACAAAGGGGCTGCTGAAGGAGTATTCATCTGTCAAAGATGGACATAAAGTGATCTTTGGTGGATCTGAAAAAGGAGTCATCAAAGGGTTTGGTAACATTTCTTCTAACATAATTACTATCACCCAAGTGGCCTATATAAAAGGTTTGAAACATAATCTAATAAGCATAAGCCAGCTGAGTGATCTAGGATATGACATTTCATTTGGTAAGGATGAATGTCATATCAAAAGGTCAAGTGATCAAGAGATCATTTTGACTGGGTATAGGAAGAGAAATGTATATTGCCTTAATTTTGAATGTGAAAATAAGGCTTCCCCCATTTGTCTTGTAGCTGATGACAATGCTTCCCATTGTGTTAAGTGGCACAAGAGATTGGCTCATCTAAACTACAAGACAATTGGCCAACTCATTAGTAAAGAACTAGTGAGGAATGGGCCTCAAGTTAAGTGTATAAAGGAAGGGGTATGCTCAGCTTGTCAAAAGGGCAAGCAGACAAAATCCTCATTTCAAAGCCTTGAAAACAAGGATTCAGTGAGGTGCTTATACCTCTTGCATATGGATCTTTTTGGTCCTATGCCAGTTCATAGTCTAGGTAGGAAGGTCTACACCTTTGTGGTTGTAGATGACTATTCTAGATTTACATGGGTGTTCTTTCTGAGACAAAAATCTGAAACCCCAAGTGTATTACTTAATTTTGTAAAGCAAATTCAGAATGAACTGAATAGTACAGTGGTCAAAATCAGAAGTGACCATGGTACTGAGTTTCAATCTGAAAGCATAACAAACTTGTGTAAAGACTTTGGGATTTTCCAAGAATTCTCCTCACCTAGAACACCTCAGCAAAATGGAATTGCTGAAAGAAAGAATAGAACATTAATTGAAGCTGGTAGAACTCTATTGAGTGACACCTCTCTCCCAGAATATTTTTGGGCTGAGGCAGTTAACACTGCTTGTCATGTCATCAATAGGGCTTCTATCACCAAAAGCCACAGAAAGACTCCCTATGAGATTGTGAAAGGCAGAAAACCAAATCTATCCTATTTTAGGATCTTTGGTTGCAAGTGTTATATACTTAATAATGGCAAGTCATATTTGACTAAGTTTGCTGCCAAATCCCAGGATGGGATATTTGTTGGGTACAACACAAATAGTAAGGCCTATAGAGTCTTCAACTTAACTACTCAAGTTGTTGAGGAATCTGTGCATGTTGTATTTGATGAAACAAGATTAATCAATTGTGAGTTGTCTTGTAGATCAAATGACTCAACAGGTATAAGCAAGAGGATGGACAAGCTCTCCATTGCTGAAGCTTCAAAGGAAGATGGAGCATTGGAAAATGAAGGCTGCTGTCCAGGGGGAGTACAAGAGATAATGGAAGCTGATGAAAACCAAGAGGTTCAGCAGAATGAAGAAGCTTGGAGATGCTCAACCTGAAGGGAATCTTCCTCCAGCTATAAGATATCTAAGAGATCATCCTACTGATCAGATAATTGGTGATCCAAGACAAGGAGTGCAAACTAGAAGCAGAAATCAAAGCACAGTTTTGCATTCAAGTTTCTTGTCTCAGATGGAACCTAAGAAGTTTGAAGAAGCTATCCAAGACCAGCACTGGATTGATGCTATGCAAGAGGAGCTGAATCAATTCAGAAGGTGCAAAGTTTGGGAGCTTGTTCCTAAACCAAGAGGCCACAACATAATTGGCACTAAGTGGATCTATAGGAACAAGCTAGATGAAAGTGGGATAATAGTGAAGAATAAAGCAAGATTGGTTGCAAAAGGATACAGGCAGGAAGAAGGGATTGACTTTGATCAAACCTTTGCTCCAGTAGCAAGGCTGGAGGCTATCAGGATATTCCTTGCCTATGCAGCCTACCAAGACTTCAAAGTATACCAGATGGATGTGAAGTCAGCATTTCTGAATGGTGATCTTAAAGAAGAAGTATATGTAGAGCAGCCATCAGGTTTTGTAGATCCTCTTAAACCTGATTCTGTGTATAAGCTTAGGAAAGCTTTGTATGAGTTAAAACAAGCTCCAAGGGCTTGGTATGAAACTCTGTCTACCTTCCTCATTGAGAATAAATTCTCAAGAGGAAAGATAGACAAAACTCTATTCCTTAGGGAATCCAAAGGTAAGATCATCTTAGTTCAGATCTATGTTGATGACATAATCTTTGGATCTACTGAAAACAACCTTTGTAAAAAGTTTGCCAAACTTATGCAAGGGAAGTTTGAGATGAGCAGTATGGGAGAACTTAAGTTCTTCTTGGGACTCCAAGTAAGACAGACTGATGATGGATTGTCCATATCCCAGTCTAAGTTCACCAAAGAATTAATTAAGAAGTATGGTATGGAGTCATCCTCCACCATGAGAACTCCCATGGGAACAAGTATGCCTATATGCAAAGATGAGGCAGGTAAACCTGTTGATGAATCATTGTATAGAGGAATAGTTGGGTCTCTATTATATCTCACTGCTAGTAGACCTGACATTATGTATGCAACATGTGTCTGTGCTAGGTACCAAACCTGCCCTAAAGAATCTCATTATACTGCAGTCAAAAGGATTCTGAGATATCTAAAGGGCACTCCAACTCTAGGTCTTTGGTACCCTAGGAATAGAGATTTTCTACTAACAGGCTATTCAGATGCAGATTTTGCAGGATGTAGAGAGGATAGAAAGAGTACTACAGGTACTTGTCAATTCCTGGGAGGAAGACTAATATCTTGGAGTAGTAAGAAGCAGACTAGTGTGGCAATTTCCACAGCTGAGTCAGAGTATGTTGCTGCTGGAAGCTGCTGTGCACAGCTATTATGGATGCAGCATCAGCTTAAGGATTATGGTATTCAGGTAAGTAGAACACCCCTTTTATGTGATTCTAAGAGTGCTATTTCTATTGCTAATAATCCAGTTTCTCATAGTAGAACTAAGCATATAGAAATCAAATACCATTTTCTTAGAGAACATGTAGAAAAAGGTGACATCTCATTGGAATTTGTAAAAACAGATTATCAAATAGCAGATATATTTACTAAGCCTTTAGATGAAACCAAATTCAATAAATTCAAAATTGAATTAGGTATGTTAACCATTGATTAATGTATTAACAAAATCATTAACAATGCAATTAAAGTGGGATTTAAGTAAGTTAAGTAATAACAATAGAAATTGGCTAAGTAAGAATGTGTCGACACATTCAGTAATAATGTGTCGACTCAGAGAAATTATGTCGACAAGTCAGAAATATTGTGTCGACACAGAGAATATGTGTCGACACTTAAGAGTTGTATTGTCGACTTAACCAGAAATATAATGTTGACTCAACCAGGATAATGGTGTCGACACTTACAGAATATGTGTCGACACTTATCCTTAGAGTCGACACAGAATTTCTGTCTTTCTATTATGTATCCAAGGTGTCGACATAACCACAAATTGGTGTCGACACATAGTAGGCTGAAGTAATGTCGAGTCAATAGAAGTTTGTGTCGACACATTCCGTCTGTGTCGACACATTTAGACTGTTTTTGGCGCCTTTTGAACTTCTTTCAACTGAAGCTATAAATAGGTCAAAAACTCTTTCTGTCGACACGCTTTCAAGGTTTTCGAGACTAAAACCCTGTGTCGACAGTCTATCTTTCTCTCTTCTCTCAAGCTTTCTCGACGAATCGATGGCGCCAAGGATGGAAGACAACGTCAATGAGGGGTATGAGTTGGTGCGCCAGGCCTTTACAAATGCGCCGCCAGATGTTCAAGGAGTTATCACCCTCCTCTCCGAGTCAGGGTTGGAATTTCTAATCTCAGAGCCAACTAAAATCTGGAAGAAGGAGGTGCACGAGTTCTTTATCTCTGCATCAGTCCACTCAACAGGCCTCAAGATTAAGTCCAATGTTCAAGGGACTAAGGTGAAGATTACTCCAAGAACTTTGAGAAAAATCTTTCAATTACAAGTAGTTGAGAATGAAGAGGAAGTTCCTAGTTCTAAGACAAGGAAAGCCCTTTAATGGTGTGGACTGGACTCAAGCTTGAAGATTGGAGCTGCATTCAACAGGAAGGGTATGAATCAGCAAGGGAAGTTCCTGTCTGAAGTTGTTGGGAAAGTAATCCTCTGCAAGACAGGTGGACATGACAGGATTTCTGCCTATATGTTCAGCCTTATGACCAGGATTGTTTTTATAATCCCTACTGATTGGTCAGGAGTGATCTTTGACAAGATCAAAGAAGGAATCAAGAAGCCTAACATGGCCAGGATCATGAGCTTATATCTCACTGGAGTGATTCCTGAAGTGATGCAGCAACTGCAAGGGACTAAGATCAATCATATGAGAAGAATGGATATGAGACTTTTCTCTAGGTGGGATAGGGTGCTGTCCAAGGATGTGCCTGAAGAGAGCAGGCCAGACACCCCTATGAAATCCCCTACTCAAAATCAAGAAACTAAACAACTACAAGAAGACCCACTCAGGACACAGGTTGAAGATCAGCCAGACTCAACTATAGTCCAGCAAGTGTCAACACCTGCACAAATGCAGGGGGAGCCAGTTTCCACTCCTGCTCAAAATGTATCTGCACCTGATCAGGTACATGTGTAGGGGGAGCTAATGTATTTTACTATAAAAGACATTGCTCATATTTTTTTATTACTACACAGGTTCAGGAAGAGCTAGTGTCCACTCCTCCTCTAGATACTACAAATACTGAAGTACAAGTGCAAGAGGAAGCACAGTTAAACTTATCTCAAGATTTAACTGCTGCAGAAGTTACAGCTCAAATGGAATTTACTCTGGAGGAGTTATTCCCTGATGTTGATACTATTACTGATAAAGTTGGAGGTGGACCAGAAATTGAGAAGTCCATAGGTATGGACATTGATCAGGAAGCTGAAGTTGAGCCACAAGTTGAGGGGGAGCCAGTGGCTGTTGAGGCTGAGCAACAGGTCACTGGGACAGATACAATTCATCCTCCTCAAGAAAGAATTCATTTAGATACTTCATCTGAAACTGAAACTGAAGATGCCAGAATGGCAAAGAAAAGAAAACTTGTTGTCTTTAAGAGAAGAAGCAAGAATTATAAGCAGGCTTTACAAACAACACCTCCACAAGTATCTCTAGCCTTTGATTATAACAAATTTATGGTAGATCTACAGGTAAAATTGGATGAACAAAGGATGGATCTGGAAAAGTATGTTGATGAAAATAGCAAGTCACTTCAGTTTGACTTAGCTCAGGATATAAAGTCCATCCAGTTTCAAGTCAACATGCATAAAAAGGAAATGACAGATTGCTTCCACAAGGGTGGCAATGCTGTGGTTTATCTAGCTAAACAACAGGAGGCTATTACTACAAAGGTGGATGACATTGCTTTGAAGCAAAGCTATGTTTTGGAAAACCAGCTAAGAATGAATGATAATTTAACTGAATCTCATAATGAGATCATTGAGGAGGTAAAGAAGATTGGTCCAGGTCTGCCTGCAGATAGAGCCAAAGAAAGGGAAGAATTTGATAAGAATTTTCAAGCTGCCATTGCTTCTGTTAAGACTGCCATCACAACCTCTCAAAAAGAAATATCTGAAAAGCTTCAAAGATTAAAACCATTTTTTAAAGAGGGTGTGAATTATCTGGATGGCCAAATCAGATTTCAAAAGGAAGATCTGAGAGATCATGTATCTAGAGAAGCCATAAAGGGGGAGAGGATGCTAATTCATGCAGGCTCAGAGCACTCCAAATGGGTGACCAATAGTATCCGAGCCACTTTGGGATATCCCCCATTGTGTGATGATGCTATGGTGGCTGAGTCAGGAATACAATCAAATCTACTTGAAGGCAATCAACCTGAGGTTGCCCAAGTCATTTACCCCCCTCCAGATTTTGACATGATTGATCAGAAGGTTCAAGGAATGTATAGTCCTCCAAAGGAGGTTACTAATATTGTCATTGGGAAGGTTGATAAGCCTGAGGCTACTCTGAAAGAACAGCAAGAAGCTCTATTAGCAAAGAAGAGATTCAGAGAGCAGGCTGTACTTAAGCCAGATTATGAGCAGTGGAGTCCTACTTCAAGGAACATAATACTCACTGCATGGAAAGCTGTACAAGACAAAGTTCATGAGAGAGGGAAGTGGTACAATGAGATAGAGTGGCAAAAGTATGAGGCAAGACAGGAAGCAATAGTACAATTCAGAAGGAAAGCTAAGCTGGGAAGACTGCCATCAGATGCTAAGGAGCCAAGCAAGTACTTCCCAAAGCCTTTTCACTATTTTGAAAGGCAAAGGATCAAGAAAGAAGCTCAGAAGAAAGCTGATCAAAAAGGAAAGAAGATAGCTGAAGAATCAGAAGCTCCTGTGACAGCTACAATTCAATCTGGCAAAGGGATTATCATAAGAGAGCCTGATCAATCCTGATTATGTTTTTAGTTCCTTCATAGTGTTTTGTAATGTTGTGATGTAATCATTAAATGTAAAACAATGTAATCAAACATTACTCAGTTATAAACAAAAGGTTGTTTGGCATAATATAATGAGCATTCTGTGATGGATTGTTTTTATGTTTTGTTTATATTAAGTATTCCTGTCATGTCATATATCATCATTTAGTACTGTTTATAAATGGTGTATATCATTGGCTATAAGGGTTATAACTTCTCCAAATAGGGGGAGATTGTTAGGTACATTGGAAAATGTGTACCTGATTTGAAGAAGCCCAACCTAGCTCAATGATATACATCAAGGTGTATTTGATGTTGTTTTTGAGTTGACATGTGCAGGTGAAGAATTGATAAAGTATGCAGAAAAATTCTAAGTCCAAGTGTCGACACAAAGAAGGATGTGTCGACACATAGAAGAAAATAGTCGACACAACACTGGGAAGCAGTGTCGACACATAGCAGTTAGTCTACAACTACACTGGGAAAAAGTGTCGACACAGAAGAAAATAGTCGACACAACACTGGGAAGCAGTGTCGACACATAGTAGTTAGTCTACAACTACACTGGGAAAAAGTGTCGACACAGAAGAAGTAAGTCGACACAACACTGGGAATTTGTGTCGACACAGAAGAAAAGCGTCGACCTCAACATTGGGAAAATGTGTCGACACAGAAGAGTATAGTCGACCTCAAGTTTGTCGACTCCATCAGAATGTGTCGACACATTGTGATTAAGTCGACACATTACAGCAGAGTTAAAAGAAGACTGTGTCGACACCTGAAGGCTAAGTCGACACTTACTAAGTTATGATTCTACAACAACTGTGTCGACACACAGGACTTGTGTCGACACACTGAAGAGTCAAGACCAAGTTATTTTCAGAAGAAGCTGTGTCGACTCAAAGGCAACTTAGTCGACATCACTGAAGACTGTGTCGACACCAAAGTCAATTGTGTCGACACAAATAGACAGATGGTCTCGACACTTTCTGACAGACTGTCTCGACAACTTATGATTCAAGACAAAGGCACAGGACTTGTTTGGAGACTTGACAGCTGTGGGTTGCCACCGGTTAACTGAAGCTGTCAGACTTGTCAGAAAACGGTTAGAAACCGGATCAGCCGGTTACCATGAAGAAAGTCTATAAATAGACAGATTCAGAAGGAGAAAAGAACTTTTGAAAACATTAATAAGAATCAAAAAGTTGAGAAGGATTACAATCCAATTCATTTCAAGAAAGTGCTAGGCACTTAAGAAGATCTTCTCCGGAAGATCAAAGAAGACTATCTAAGGATAGATCAAAGAAGAGTTCTAATCAGAATTCAGAAGAATCATTCAAAGTGCTGGATAGAGAGAGATCAAGCCAGAATTTGAAGAAGAAGAAAGAATCCACCAGTGGATTCTCAAGAAGCTGTTTGGAAATCAACTCAGCTAAGTTCATATTCAAGAAGCTTTGAAGAAGGCTCAGATACAGTTGATTACATCAGCTGATCAAGAATTGTCTTGGCCTTTTCTCTCTCAATTTAGGCAAGACAGTTAAATAATCTTTTCTATATTTCTGTAGGATCTGTTTACACAGATCTGAGTTGTAAGCCTATGATATAAAGGCTGAGTGTAGGAGTGTTGAACTCTGAGTGGTAGGGCTGTTTGCCTGAGTGTAGGAGAAGGATCTTCTCTGAGTTGTAGGCCTTTGGGCAAGGCTGAGGTAGGGCTGTTGTGCCTGAGTTGTAGGAACCAGTTGGGTTCTGAGTTGTAGGATCTGTTGATCTGAGATTAGTGGAAGTTTGGCCGAATCTAGCATACTGCTAGATAGGTGAAGGGGGAAAGTGGATGTACCCAGACCTTGGGGAACCACTATAAATCATTGTGCAATCTGTGATGTTTTATTTTCTGTGATTGCTGTGATTATTGTGTTAGCCATTGAATTGAATTCTGCCTAAAAGTTTTCATAAATAAGTAGAACCTATTCACCCCCCCCCTCTAGGTGTTTAGGTTGTCTTGAAAGTAAAACTATCAACCTCCCGAGTGTCTTTGTTGGAGCATGCGTTCCGCATCTCTTGGTTTTAGAATAACAAATACCATGTTGTACTTAATCTAGTATTTTATATGTTTATAGTAAATAGACCGTACAGGTACAATATTTTGATCACACAGAATGGCAGGAGAATTCCATGTTTAGCAAGTCCTACCACGACACAGTAACACTACCGCTCAACGGTAGTATATGAAAAGGCCTTCAATTACGCCTTGATTAAAAAGCCAAAAGGAGAAGAAGATCAATAATGGATCGTAATCATCGCTAAAGCAGCACGCTATCCACTACGGCCAGGCGGTAACGACTGTACCGATAATGGATCGTAATCATCGCTAAAGCAGTATGCTATCCAATACCGCCAGGCGGTAGTGACTGTGCCGATATTGTCGAAGCACGACTTCCATATATATCACGATCAATGTTTCGTGCTTACTAAATATAGCTACCGCCTGGCGGTAACATCACCGCTGGCGCTTTCTCCCAAGAACAATTTAAAGAGCAACTCCTCTCTTTTTGTAAGACCCCCTCCATAAATTGTACACGACTAAGGGAGGTCTTATGCCCAAAACAGCTGCCTTGCAGTAGTGCCAGTACTCGGGCTAACCCCCACCACAAGACCCATATTCTATCAACTATCTTAGCATATCACATGCCAACCCATCAATAAAATAAAACCATAGTCCATGATCCACAATATCACACACACACACACACACACACACACAGATATATATATATATATATATATATATATATATATATATATATATATATATATATATATATATATATATATATATATATATATATATATATATATATATATATATATATATATATATATGGGTTTGGAATTTATACACTCAAGCTTTTTTAGGGAAAAAAAGCTTGAGTGTATATATAAACCTTTTAAGCACTTTTTGGCACTAATTTCTATATTCCATGAAACCCAAATTAGGCATAGACTAAACACAAACATGAAGTCATGACATTAAAGCCCTTTCCATAAGAATTGGAGCAAATCAACCATCGAGAATCCACAAATAAAAATATTTGCTTGTATAGCATTCACGACGTACAAAAATAAATCAACTATATATATTCCATGAAACCCAAATTAAGCATAGCCTAAACACAAACATGAAGTCTAGACATTAAAGCCCTTTCCATAAGTATTGGAGAAAATTAACCATCGAGAATCCAAAAATAAAAACATTTGCTTGTATAGCATTCACGACGTACAACAAATTAAACCCGGTGAATATCAATGGAAATAAATACTTTAGCATTAAACTTATGGTTATCAAACACGAGTTATAATCATATTGTAATTTATAATATTACACACACATAGTTATCTAGAAACAATAATGTAGAGTAGATCAATATTATATGACTGAAAACACACACAAACACAGTAATGTAGAGTAGATAAAAACAAAACATCGTTATCTACAATCACACCCCAGGAACAAAGCCCTAACCAAATATGATAAGAGTTACTCCATAAAAATTCTGCTTCAGCGCGACTTTACAGGAACATCAATCTTTAGACAAATCCAACTGCCAAAAAAAAATTTCATCATTACTATATGACTACCTGGAGAGATCAATATTATATGACTGAAGAGTTTGAAATACATACATCACACTTAAGTTTGATTCTTTGAAATAACAGCCAGATTTGGTCTTTCTTCACAATATCAACCTGCTCAAAGAGAATAAATTAAGAGATAACGGAGCTAAGCAATATAGTTATAAAAAATTAAGAGAATAAATTAAGAAAAAGTTGACAAAATTACTTGATCTTTTTGGGGACATGTTGTTGAGTAGTGCCATTTCCTGCCACATATACCACAAGTCCTTTTTTTAACTTGTGCTTGAGAGATTTCTATACCCGATTCAATTCTTGATGCAATTTTTTGTCTTTCTTTAGTTTTCACAATGGGAGGATCTTGAATTGAAATACCATACGAACCTGGATAAATTGGAGTAGAACCTACCTGGCTAGCAATACTTGCTGGTTCAGAGTAATTGAATGAAATTCTTATATTCTCTAGCAAAATCATATGCTTCCTTAGATGCAGTTACAAGATTAAAAATATTTGTTTGGGTATTAGTTAGTTTCCATTTCATCTTTGGCATCACAATATCACTATTATCAACCAATTTTTCATTGTCTGATTTACTTCTAGCAGAAATAGACCACCTCTTCAATAGATATAGGTCAGGAATACTTTGTAGATTCTTCTTAGCAATCATTATGTGCAGGATGTGTTTGCATAAAAAATCATCTATCTCGAATTTAGCACATTCACAAAGTACTTTTGTATTGCAATCATCATAGATGACAGTGCTCCAATTGCTTGCATCCTCACAGGAAAGACCAACTCTAAAGGTTATAATAGAACTAATTGTATTTACTTCCGCATACCAACATTCCAGACTCTGCTTGAATTCTTGTTGAAAAAGCTTAAACATATTTTGGTGTAAAATTGTGCTGCAAATCTTTCAAGAGCATAGCTTGTTAACAAATTAATAACTGAATTCAATATAGTGAAATCTTCTTGTTCTTCTGTTTGATGTCGTGAATGCAATGCTTTTTCGTACTGAGTTATAAATTCTAATAATTGTGTTTTAGAATTTACAAAACCATCAAAAAATGCATTTATACTTTCGCTCCGACCGTTAGACGTCATTCCCACGACAAAATGATCTTTTAAAAAAGTTGGAACCCAATATTGTCTTCGATCCCACATCTTTAACATCCAATTATTATGACCTTGAATGTTGTACTTTTGAACAAACAATTTCCATCTCAGTTCTCTTGAGCTCACATCCTTGCTATTAAATCACTCATAATAATCCTTCTTAAAATCCCCATTACAATCTCGGATTTCAAGAACATTCTCAACGAGGTGTTTTTCTATATGACATTAACAAAATCTATGACGCGTGTCCGAAAACACTTTTTTAATTGCATTATACATAGCTTCATCCATATCGGTAATTATAACTTTAGGTGTTTTGTCAAACATACACTTTAACCATTGATTGAACAACCAATCAAAAGTTTCTTCTGTCTCATCTGCTAATAAAGCACAACCAAATAATATTGACTGTCAATGATGATTTACACCTGTAAAAGGTGCAATTGGCGTCATAAATTTGTTGGTTTTATAAGCGACATCAAACACAACAACATCCCCAAAAGTTAAAAAATCATTTCGTGACCTTGAATCTGCGCAGAAAAATGAACAAAGGACTAAATTAGAATCCAATTCTATGTCAAAGTAGAAATTTGGATCTAACTCTTGCTGCTTCTTTAAATAAGCAAACACTGATGCACCTTCATTTCCTATATTATTCTACGGTGTTCACTCAAATGCATTGAAACTTGTTTTGCAGATATTGAGCTATTAATATTAGTAGCATTTAAAATCCTTGCAATCTTAGCAAGACTCATTTCAGTACTATAAAGTTGATCCATCAATTTTTTAACTTCCTTATCTTTATGAAGTACATTATGTGAGTGATGTCTCTTAGCTTTTCTTAGAGTATCTAACTCATGGTTATGCTCCTTTATAAATCCATTAACAACCCACCTATCATCCTTATTCTTGCGAATATCTATTTTGGCTTTACAATTGACTCTTGTCAATCGGTGTGGTCTCGTTGAAGATCCTTCGCCCTCTTTTGAAGTTTTTAAACCAGACTTATTACATTCGAACCTTCTTCCAATAACATCTTCTGAGGTAAATGATTTAGAAGTAGATCCTTTCTTAATTCCAAATCCAAAATTAAGTGCATAACTATTATAAAACTAATATGCTTCATCAACACTTTCAAACACCAAACTAACATATGATTCTTTAACACTGGGCTCATTAGAATCTGTATTCATTTTAGCTACTACAACATCCATACTTTTAGAATTTGATGATTTCGAGATCATTGCGAATGACGTGAAACTGTGCCTAACGAGTAGATGTACATATGCTTCAAAAATAATGTTGTATTCATACTATAAATATAAACAAACACAAAACAAGAACACACACACAAATCCACACACACATTAATCCACACACACATAAATCCACATACACACACACACATAAATCCATACACACACACACACACACACACATACTTGAATTCACATACACACACATGAATTCACACACACACATGAATTCACACACACACACACACACACACACACACACACACACACACACACACACACACACACACACACACACACACACACACACATAAATCCACAAACACACATAAATCCACAAACACACACACACCCACATGGATCCACATACGCACACACACACATAAAAAAATCTACACACACAAATCCACACACACATGAATCTACACACACAAATCCACAAACACACACACACACACACACACACACACACACACACACACACACACATGAATCCACATACTCACACACACATGAATCCACATACACACACACGCACAAAAATCCACAAACACACACGCACACACATGAATCCACATACACACAAATCCACACACACATGAATCCACATACACACACACACACAAATTCGCACACACACACACATGAATTCACATACACACACGCACACACACACACACACACACACACACAAAAATCCACATACACACACACACATGAATCCACACACACACACACACACACACACACACACACACACACACACACACACACAAATCCACACACACATGAATCCACATACACAAACACATAAATCCACATACACACACACACACACAAATCCACAAACACACACACACACACACACACACACACACACACACATGAATCCACATACACACACAAATCCACACACATATGAATCCACACACATATGAATACACACACACACACACACACACACACACACACACACAAAACCAAGTACAAACACACAAAACCAAGTACAAACACACAAAACCCATACACACTCAAATAAAACCACATACACGCACATAGAAATCCACACCCGGTCACACACACAAATCTAGATACATAAAAAAATTGCAGAGATGGAAATATACCACAGGGACGGCGCAGCGGTAAGGTTGAGACAAAACTGGTATAAGCCCAGTGTTGAATCTGAAAAAAATGTATGGTTAAACCCTAAATCTGGGAGAGATCAAAAGCTTGAGTGTAAACCCTTGTGACATACCAGTTAATGTTTATGGGATCAAATGCGGTCGAAATAATCGGGATTCACGATTGGATACGGCAACGGTACGGAGGAAAACACCGGAATCTAGAATGACGAGCTGCGACCGGGTTGGAATAGCCAGGATTCACGCTATTGCGCCACCGATGGAGGAAATCGGCCACACAGAGCTGCAGGAAATCGCCCTCCGGTGATGCGATAGGGGGGAAAATGAGATCCGGGATTCACGATTGGCTCCGGCAGCGGTAAGGAGGAGAACACCAACTTCACGATGGCAAGCGGTTGCGCTGGTGATGGAGGAAATCGGGCAACGGGCCTGCAGTAAATCGTCCTCTGGTGTTGCGATAGGGGAGAAAATGGCGATCTAGCGCTGTAATCGCTCAACCCTCGCGAACATAACCTAACTTATCAATACTTTACACCGCGCGCTCGAGCTTTTTTACCCAAAAAAAGATCGAGCGTATTATATATATACCTGCAGGCTCGTTGCTCGATTTCCTCCATCGTCGGCGCAACCGCTTTCCATCATGAAGTCAGTGTTTTCCTCCTTACCGCTGTAGGAGCCAATCGTGAATCCTGGATCGCATTTTCCCCCCTATTGCATCACCGGAGGGCGATTTCCTACAGCCCTGCATGCCTAATTTCCTCCATCGGCGACGCAATGACGTGAATCCCGACAATTCCAACCCGATCGTAGCTCGCCATCCTGAATTCTGGTGTTTTCCTCCGTACTGCTGTCGAATCCAATCGTGAATACCGATTATTTCCACCGCATTTGATCCCGTAAACATTAACTGGTATGTCACAAGGGTTTACACTCAAGCTTTTGATCTCTCCCAGATTTAGGGTTTAACCATACATTTTTTTCAGATTCAACATTGGGATTATACCAGTTTTGTCTCAACCTTACCGCTGTGCCGTCCCTGTGGTATATTTCCATCTCTGTAATTTTTTTTCTTAATTTTTTTTTGTATCTGGATTTGTGTGTGTGACCGGGTGTGGATTTCTATGTGCGTGTATGCGGTTTTATTTGAGTGTGTATGGGTTTTGTGTGTTTGTACTTGGTTGTGTGTGTGTGTGTGTGGATTTATGTGTGTGTGTGTGTGTGTGTGTGTGTGTGTGTGTGGATTCATATGTGTGTGGATGTGTGTGTGTATGTGGATTCATGTGTGTGTGTGTTTGTGGATTTGTGTTTGTGTGTGTATGTGGATTTATGTGTTTGTGTATGTGTATGTGGATTCATGTGTGTGTGGATTTGTGTGTGTGTGTGTGTGTGGATTCATGTGTGTGTGTGTATGTGGATTTGTGTGTGTATGTGGATTTATGTGTGTGTGTGTGTATGTGAATTCATGTGTGTGTGTGTGTGTGTGTGTGCGAATTTGTGTGTGTGTGTGTATGTGGATTCATGTGTGTGTGGATTTGCGTGTATGTCGATTCATGTGTGTGCGTGTGTGTTTGTGGATTTTTGTGCGTGTGTGTGTATGTGGATTCATGTGTGTGTGAGTATGTGGATTCATGTGTGTGTGTGTGTTTGTGGATTTGTGTGTGTAGATTCATGTGTGTGTGGATTTGTGTGTGTAGATTTGTGTGTGTGTGTGTGTGTGTGTGTGTGTGTGGATTTATGTGTGTGTGTGTGAATTCATGTGTGTGTATGTGAATTCAAGTGTGTGTGTGTATGTGGATTTATGTGTGTGTGTGTGTGTGTGTGTGTGTGTGGATTTATGTGTGTGTGGATTCATGTGTGTGTGGATTTGTGTGTGTGTTCGTGTTTTGTGTTTGTTTATATTTATAGTATGAATACAACATTATTTTTGAAGCATATGTACATCTACTCGTTAGGCACAGTTTCACGTCATTCGCAATGATGTCGGAATCATCAAATTCTAAAAGTGTGGATGTTATAGTAGCTAAAATGAATACAGATTCTAATGAGCCCGGTGTTAAAGAATCATATGTTAGTTTGGTGTTTGAAAGTGTTGATGAAGCATATTAGTTTTATAATAATTATGCACTTAATTTTGGATTTGGAATTAAGAAAGGATCTACTTCTAAATCATTTACCTCAGAAGATGTTATTGGAAGAAGGTTCGAATGTAATAAGTCTGGTTTAAAAACTTCAAAAGAGGGCGAAGGATCTTCAACGAGACCACACCGATTGACAAGAGTCAATTGTAAAGCCAAAATAGATATTCGCAAGAATAAGGATGATAGGTGGGTTGTCAATGGATTTATAAAGGAGCATAACCATGAGTTAGATACTCTAAGAAAAGCTAAGAGACATCACTCACATAATGTACTTCACAAAGATAAGGAAGTTAAAAAATTGATGGATCAACTTTATAGTACTGAAATGAGTCTTGCTAAGATTGCAAGGATTTTAAATGCTACTAATATTAATAGCTCAATATCTGTAAAACAAGTTTCAATGCATTTGAGTGAACACCGCAAGAATAACATCGGAAATGAAGGTGCATCAGTGTTTGCTTATTTAAAGAAGCAGCAAGAGTTAGATCCAAATTTCTACTTTGACATAGAATTGGATTCTAATTTAGTCCTTCGTTCATTTTTCTGCGCAGATTCAAGGTCACGAAATGATTTTTTTAACTTTTGGGGATGTTGTTGTGTTTGATGTCACTTATAAAACCAACAAATTTATGATGCCAATTGCACTTTTTACTGGTGTAAATCATCATTGACAGTCAATATTATTTGGTTGTGCTTTATTAGCAGATGAGACAGACGAAACTTTTGATTGGTTGTTCAATCAATGGTTAAAGTGTATGTTTGACAAAACACCTAAAGTTATAATTACCGATATGGATGGAGCTATGTATAATGCAATTAAAAAAGTGTTTTCGAACACGCGTCATAGATTTTGCTCATGTCATATTGAAAAACACCTCGTTGAGCATGTTCTTGAAATTTGAGATAGTAATGGGGATTTTAAGAAGGATTATTATGAGTGATTTAATAGCAAGGATGTGAGCTCAAGAGAACTGAGATGGAAATTGTTTGTTCAAAAGTACAACATTCAAGGTCATAATAATTGGATGTTAAAGATATGTGATCGAAGACAACATTGGGTTCCAGCTTTTTTAAAAGATCATTTTGTCGTGGGAATGACGTCTAGCGGTTTTTAAAAGATCATTTTGTCGTGGGAATGACGTCTAGCGGTCGGAGCGAAAGTATAAATGCATTTTTTTGATGGTTTTGTAAATTCTAAAACACAATTATTAGAATTTATAACTCAGTACGAAAAAGCATTGCATTCACGACATCAAACAGAAGAACAAGAAGATTTCACTACATTGAATTCAGTTATTAATTTGTTAACAAACTATGCTCTTGAAAGATTTGCAGCACAATTTTACACCAAAAATATGTTTAAGCTTTTTCAACAAGAATTCAAACAGAGTCTAGAATGTTGGTATGCGTAAGTAAATATAATTGGTTCTATTACAACCTTTAGAGTTGGTCTTTCTAGCGAGGATGCAAGCAATTGGAGCACTGTCATCTATAATTATTGCAATACAAAAGTACTTTGTAAATGTGCTAAATTCGAGATAGATGGTTTTTTATGCAAACACATCCTGCACATAATGATTGCTAAGAAGCATCTACAAAGTATTCCAGACCTATATCAATTGAAGAGGTGGTCTATTTCTGCTAGAAGTAAATCAGACAATGAAAAATTTGTTGATAATAGTGATATTGTGACGTCAAAGATGAAATGGAAACTAACTAATACCCAAACAAATATTTTTAATCTTGCAACTGCATCTAAGGAAGCATATGATCTTGCTATGTCAACATTAAATGGATTGTTAAAAAATATAAGGAATTCATTCAATTACTCCAAACCAGCAAGTATTGCTAGCCAGGTAGTTTCTACTCCAATTTATTTAGGTTCGTATGATATTTCAATTCGAGATCCTCCCATTGTGAAAACCAAAGGAAGACAAAAAAATTGCATCAAGAATTGAATCGGGTATAGAGATTTCTCAAGCACAAGTTAAAAAAAGGACTTGTCGTACATGTGGCGGGAAAGGGCACTACTCAACAATGTCCCCAAAAAGATCAAGTAATTTCGTCAACTTTTCTTCATTTATTCTCTTAATTTTTTATAACTATATTGCTTAACTCCATTATCTCTTCATTTATTCTCTTTGAGCAGGTTGATATTCTGAAGAACGACCAAATCTGGATGTTATTTCAAAGCATCAAACTTAAGTGTGATGTATGTATTTCAAACTCATCAGTCATATAATATTGATCTCTCCAGGTAGTCATATAGTAATGATGAAAAAAATTTTGGCTGTTGGATTTGTCTAGAGATTGATGTTCCTATAAAGTCGCACTAAAGCGGAATTTTTATGGAGTAACTCTTATCATATTTGGTTAGGGCTTTATTCCCGGGGTGTGATTGTAGATAACTATGTTTTGTTTTTATTTACTCTACATTATTGTGTTTGTGTGTGTTTTCAGTCATATAATATTGATCTACTCTACATTATTGTTTCTGGATAACTATGTGTGTGTAATATTATAAATAATAATATGATTATAACTCGTGTTTGATAACTAGAAGTTTAATGCTAAAGTATTTATTTCTATTGATATTCACCAGGTTTAATTTGTTGTACGCCGTGAATGCTATACAAGCAAATGTTTTTACTTGTGGATTCTCGATGGTTGATTTGCTCCAATACTTATAGAAAGGGCTTTAATGTCATGACTTCATGTTTGTGTTTAGGCTATGCTTAATTTTGGTTTCATGGAATTTATATGGTTGATTCGTTTCTGTACGTCGTGAATGCTATACAAGCAAATGTTTTTATTTGTGGATTCTCGATGGTTGATTTGCTCCAATTCTTATGGAAAAGGCTTTAATGTCACGACTTCATGTTTGTGTTTAG
The DNA here is from genome assembly GCA_039513925.1 of Platanthera zijinensis. Lineage (NCBI taxonomy): Eukaryota > Viridiplantae > Streptophyta > Magnoliopsida > Asparagales > Orchidaceae > Platanthera > Platanthera zijinensis. Next base: position 8,886,651 of record CM077089.1, read on the forward strand.
GCTATGCCTAATTTGGGTTTCATGAAATATAGAAATTAGTGTCAAAATAGTGCTTAAACGGGTTATATATACACTTAAGCTTTTTTCCTTTAAAAAAGCTTGAGTGTATAAATTCCAAACCCATATATATATATTTATATATAGACACACACACACACACACATGAGTGCCTTACACGGGGCTCCGCCCCTATGGCTATGCGCAACAGTACACGGTCGGCGATGGCAGGCTTGCCCGCCCTCGACGCAAAATCATGTCAGTTCTGCGTGAAATGTATATAATTTTTTTTAGAAAACTTTTACATCTATACTATATTATATATTTATATATAATAAAAACAAAAGAACTGATATGTGATCAGGTTGAAAAAAGCATGCCGGCTCAATCGCCTAAAATATTATAAAATATATATAAACTAAATATATTATCTATATCTTTTCGTCTTTCCTCTCCCCTTTCTCTCCCCCATATCAGAAAATGACAAATGCTTCCTGTTGGCAAATACACGCCTTCCGCAGTCCCGCTACCGTCCCCCCTCTCTCTATCTTTCTCTCCCTCTCCCTCTTGTCCTTCAATTGATGTAGCCATAGGAGAGCTACAAAAAAAAAATGTCCAGGAAAGATGATCTGGCCGTCAGTGGTTTATGCAGCAAGTTCTTACGGCCATACTTACTCCAATCGTTTTTAAAACATGGCTTTTAAATGCCAAGTTATATACTTCTTTATATAGTAGTTTATATATATATATTTATATAGTAGTTTATATATATATATATATATATATATATATATATGAGTACACAAATACCTAACAAAATAGGAGCGACAAATGCTCCTGAACATCTATCAGAGTACAAAATATAAAGAGCAACTACATCAAAATCTCTCATAATCAAACATCCGTAACATAAGGGAGTGACGGTAAAGGCCGTGTCGTGGCCTCAGTCCCTGTCTCCCTAACCTAACTATCCTCATACATGGTGTATTGCAGTTGCTTCTGCTAGGTGTGCTCCTAAAAAGTATGGTATGACAACCGTTAATTACAAAGACTAGTGTCTTCTCATTCTCTCCCCTGGTAACTCTTAGGTACTAGTCGAAAGGAGGGAAAAGAGGGTACAATATAAACATTATATATAAAAAACAAAATAGGTGACAAGCCAGTGTTCTTAATCTAGTAGTTAATATGTCAGTAGTACAAAAAAGAAGCAGGTATAAACATCATAAGGTACATCAATATAATAAGGATCATAATTATAACAGTGCACATAACACAAACAGGGTAATAAAGAACAAAAAAAACGTAACTTATAAAAATGCTCATACATATTTATAAGTTAATGATCTGATACAATAATAAATAACTCATCATATAAAAGTGTCAATATAAATTTATGTGATAAGGATCTTTGTGCAGTGCAATGCAATGCAATGTGATATATGGATGTTTGATGACACACTCATGATTTACTCACATACTCTGAGTTATTATGTTGACATAGACCTTTAGTTTCCACTTTTTGAGGGTAGTTAACCTCTTAAGTACCTCTCGTCGTGGCCAAAGAGAGATAGTGGAATGGGCTTCTCCACTACTAGACGAGTATGCACACTATCGAACCTTGTCCTATGTACGCCTCGACGCTAAGAACAAAAACAACGAAGAATCTACATACTTGCTCATTAATCCATTAGAGTCTTAATAACACAAGGAGGGGTCTTTGGGAAGAAAACACCAAAGAGCGTCGCCTAACCGGCCTGGAGTCTATTTGTCAGCTTCTGTCGGTGTGACGACGGGTAAGCCCGTAGACTCACTACAAGTAATCCCATCACCTAGGATCAATATGAAACAATGTATACCAATACACCCATGTGATTCCCATAAATAAGCTCGTGTTAACCAGTGTCCAAGAACTTCCAACTAATTCCTTAATACTATAAGTACATCACCAAGTATAAACTGGTGCTAACTAGCACCCAAGCACTTCCAATCAAGTCCTTAATGTAATATGGATTTCACCAAGTGTAAATTGGTTCTGACTAGCACCCTAAGGGCTATCAACTGAGTCCTTACCATTATACACTAGGATATAATCATACCATTTAAACTATACAAAGCCATCACTGCTACTCATACTGAGTCATCATCACTCCAGTTCAGTGGAATGTGAAAGTCATAAAAATAGCTCCCCATGATCCTATAAAACTACTTGCGTGTCTAGTGAAGTAATAGGTTCACTAATAGGATTTGCCCCAATATTTTGATCAACCATTTTCCACGCATCTTAGCCTCTTAATAATAATACTGAACATAATTAAAATCAAATATTATGTAATTCCTCAATTTACCTAATGTATACATCACATATTCATTCTCCTAGAACGCGAATGATCAAGTAGTTAATTAAGTGATCATTTCAAATCCAAATCTGCTAAGATTTTACCAAAATTCATAATTAGCATTTCATGTACGTCAACAAAATTTTAACCCCCTCGGACAACCTAATAATTATTTACATCTCATTAAATTTAAGTGATATTATAAACAAAACTATAACAAGTGCACATCCAAAATTTTGAAACTTTATAGGGATTTCTACAACATCATCAAATATCTACCAAATTTCATAAGTATCTAATCAATATTCTTTGATTAGTACACAAAATATGAGACTGCTAAAGTTTGCATCACAGTTTATTAAAAACAGATTTAACGAAGCAACAATCCACCAAAAATATTGTGTTACCCCATTCTGAAATGGTCTTTCCAAGGGCTACAACTTTTATGTTGAGCCCAAGGTCCATTTATGAGTGTATCATCCCTAAAAATGGGCTTGAACTTAGCTGTGCAAAACAAGACAAATTCTATTTGATATTTAAGCTATAGTTAAACTGCAACCAACATTTTTTATTTAAGATCTAGGGAGCTACAATGCACCCTAGAAAATGTGTCATCCCAATCTGGAAAGATCTTTTCGAGAGCTACGACTTTCATGTTGAGATCGAGGTTTAGATCTAAGTGTATCATACCTAACAATTCTTTTTTACCTGACTGTCAAGAGCTGTCACGGTTCTGGTTCAGTTCCGGTTCTACTAAAACCGTGAACCGAACCGCTGAGGTGACGGTTCTTCAAATTAAAACCAAAACCTTATCTGGTTGGGCCAGTTCTGGCTCTGGTTCCGGTTCCAACATAATTTTGGGAACCGTCGTGTCAACGGTTTCGATTACGGTTCAACAAGAACCAAAACCAAACCGGTCACTAATAGTTCGGTCTGATTCTATGCAGTTCGGTCTGATTCTATGCAGTTCGGTTAGTTCCAATCGGTTCCAACCAAAATCAAATTTTGCAGAATGAATGGTGGAGGTCAAAAATAAAAAACTAGAGAGGAAAAGTAAATTCGTTTGATATTTTTGCAGGAGGGATTTCGAAATCCGGGGCCCAGACGTAAGAATTTTGTGTTACACTAAGGGGGAGGGTAATTTTTTGTATAACATAGTAAGGAGGGCTAAAGTTAACAATCAAAACCACAAAATAACAAAATTGCGAGGCGTTAGCTTTGAAGAATTAAATTGTTGTCGAGACAAGATGAAATATCAACGAGACAACTTGCATATCGTTAAGACAAGGTGAAATATTGTTGAGATAGCTTACATGTCATCGAGACAAGATGAAATATCGTCTTGTCGTCTTGAAGGCTTACGCTCGACGGTAACACACAACCCGCATTTGTGTTATGCTACCAGACGTTCTTTTGATTCTAACTATTGGGGAATGGGGTGCTCCACCCTCTCAGGTCAGGTTGACCATGCGTCATCCATGATCACCTTAAGACCATAGGACTACCGCCTAGTCCAAGATAACTCGCAACGACATAAGTTACTCAAGGGGCCTAATTCGAATTGGAATGTTACGCCTTCTATGCCATTGATTCATCATCCTCCAAAGCTATAACTCTGAATCATTTAGGAGAGGCTCGTCTTTAGACGGTGAGGGAACTTTCTCAGGCAAACACAAAGATCTAAATGAGAATTTGAAGGAGAAGGGCTACACACATATTCAACAAAAAAGGGAAAACACATCAAAAACTCCGACGTCTATATCGCCTATGCCTTTATATTCAAAAATCCTCGGGGAGTTTTCTCTTACTTATTTTCTATTTTGTAATTTCTTTTGTTGTAACAGGAGTAGAGAAATCGTTCGAAGAAAATATTGGATTTTGAGAAAGATTCTGTGAGAAATTCGCCGCGGTTGTTGGCGACTAAGTCTTGCGAGACTTAGGGGGAAATCATCCGGAGAGGACGTCGGTTTTCGGGGAGGATTCCGTAATTTGTCGCGTGTTGTGGTGACTAGGTCTAGTGTAGATCTAAGGGGCGGTTTGAGGCCTTATCTACGAGAGATAGGCTAGAACCAACTAGTCCTTGGGAGAAGGGTCGGTATAGAAAACAAAAATGAGATTTTCATATTTCACCTTAATTTCTAGCATTATGGAAATCAAACATCTTGCAATCCATTTCTTATGAAATAAAATTATGTCTTTTATTGTTATATTTAATTGATTTTATTTTCATGTTCTAAAATACTTCAAATAATATTTTCCCCTCAAAACATTAAAGGAAAAAATATTGAAAGGTTTCTTTTGTTCATCAAGCCATTTAGATTCAATCTCTATGACTAGCATTGGGCAGTAGATTCAACCACTGGCGGTAGTGAACAAATATTCAACTCTTGCTATTCCCATAAAGAATTTTTAATATTATCTTTTCTTAAATATTACACCAAAGTTTTCTATAAAGATTCGGAAACTTCATTAATAAACTCTGATATTTTTATTAAAGATTTACATTTCCATTAGATTCGTTTTCACCTCCCCCTCTAAGGGAATCTAAAGATCCAACAATATTTTCTACCACCGAGGATCTTTGTCATCAGTACAGAGGTTGGGATGCCACAAGTGTGTGCGTTTGGTAGGACCTCCCGATTGTCTTTCCCTCCCTCGAGGTTCCTCGTAATCATTACTTGGCTTAGGGTACAGGCTTCATGAATAGTGCGTTTGTGTAAGACCATTCCTTTGTAAGTTAGGCTGAAATAAACTCCCCTCTTACAAGGTGGCCCTGATAGACCTCCCGACTGTCTTTCCCTCCCTCGAGGTTCTTCAATATTATCATCGAGTAATCATTACTGGGCTACGTCCCGTCCATGATTGTCTTATGGATGTCTTGAAAGGGATACCGCAAGATGTTTCATCAAACGAGTCCTCTTGATTGACTCATTGGTAATCCTGTATGTTATAACTTCGACCTGAAATCGGCTACCGACAGGTGTTAGTATATCTCTTTGAATTTATGTAGGTCTTGATCGATAGGTCGTTCGCGTCTAGTGTGGTGAATTCTACACTGTCGACTAATCTCTTTTTCTGCCTTGGGTCAAGCGACCAAGGTTGTCACTCTATTTTTTAGCTGGGCAAGCTCTCAGATATCATTCCTCTTGGCCCGCACTTACTCATCCTATTTGAGGTGCTGAAGAAGTGCCCCCTGGATCGGATTCTAGTTCGGGCCAATACATAACCTTCGGGGCTCAAACCCGCAGCTTCCGCCTTGACAGGGCGGTGCTCTGACCGATTGAAAATCCCTATGATGTATGGGTCTGATGATTTCAGAAGAACATTCTCTTTGTCCTGTTGCAACAGAAACATGAATTCTATAGTCTATAGGAAGATATTCTTTACGACTTGAGTGAGGTGGCACAGATTAATAGAAACCTAATATATGGTTTTTTTTTTGTATTGACTCCCTTGCAATGCATGAGTAAAATGGACTCTTTTTCTTTCTACGGATCCGACATTTGTCTTTCTAGAGGACAAATTGGTTAGATCTTCTTCTTGATTGATAATGAGCGACAAATTTTGTGCTGGATTTTATCAACATGCATATCACTTACTTGGAGTTGGAAGTTTGCAGAGGTTTGACTGAGTGATAAGTCAACTTGCAGACCAACAACAGCTGGAGAGGAGGTTCCAAGCTCTGGTTCAGAGCTGGCAGTTCTTTCCTCCTCTGTAGGTTTCTTCCTTGTGTCCATAGAGAAGCCCTTTATTGCTGAAGGTTGGCTCATTGGTAGGCCCCTAGTGAATTTGTCCAAAGTTTTTATGTTCATTCTTTTTAGGTAGTGAATCTTCACTCCTTGCTTCTGCTTGAATGTATCAGGGTAGGTATTCAATAGGTATAAGGAAAGAATTCTGCCCAAGTTTGAAGTGTGTAGGCAGTCTATTATTTTCTGGTAGATGATTGATGACCAAGAAGTCTGCTTATTGAAGATTATCCTAGTCATGACATCAAACATTGACCTGGATGTTGTGTCATGTGATCCAGGTTTGCAGATGAGGGCTTTCTCTACTATATTTGCCAGCAGTTTGCCTCTCTGATTGAAGAGTTTCCTCTTAAGAGACCCAGGTTTGTCCTCACTGTATCCACACCACCTGAGAGCATTGTCTCTATCCATGATGGTGGGTTCTTCTTCCTCGCTAGGGTTGACAGAGGGTAGATGAAGGGCTCTATCTAGTCTCTTTGGATTTATCTTAATCTTGATGTACTCAATCTTAGACTTCAGTGAGTTTTGAGAGGACGACACCTTGACGTTGGAGAAGAACTCTAATACTTCTTCTCTAAGAATGGTGGAGGGTTCAGAAAGGGTGTACTCCAAACCCGTGGTCTCAATCATCCTTAACACTTCTTTAATCTCTGGCGAGGCATGACTGAATCCATTCCTCACAATTTCATAGCCCTCATGGAGCTCCTTTGAGATCTTCGGAGCCATTGAGTTAGTGTGGCAAGATGCTGAGAAGGTTTTGGTCTCGACGGCTAGGGTAAAGGCTTTTGAGAGCGATGTGGCCCCGCCACGCCCGTGACCTAGGGCGTGACTCCTTCGACGATCGTCGATCTCAGGGAGACGATCGTCGGGCGCAGAATTTTCAACCCGGCCATGTCACGCCCGTGACCCAGGTGTCACGCCCGTGACCAAGGGCGTGACCCCCTTCGGCGATCGTCGATCTCAGCGCGACGATCGCCGAGCGCGGAATTTGTCTCATGACCCTGTCACGCCCATGACCCATGTGTCACGCCCGTGACTTAGGGCGTGACCACCCTTCGACGGTCATCGAACCCAGAATTGGCCACCCGGGCCTGTCACGCCCGTGACCCATGTGTCACGCCCGTGACCTAGGGCGTAACCACCCTTCGACGATCGTCGACCTTAGTTCGACGGTCGTCGAACCCAGAATTGGCCACCCGGGCCTGTCAGGCCCGTGACCCATGTGTCACGCCCGTGACCTAGGGCGTGACCACCCTTCGACGATCGTCGACCTCAGTTCGACGGTCGTCGAACCCAGATTTGGCCACCTGGGCCTGTCACGCCCGTGACCCATGTGTCACGCCCGTGACCTAGGGCGTGACCACCCTTCGACGATCGTCGACCTCAGTTCGACGGTCGTCGAACCCAGAACTGGCCATTCAGGCCTGTCACGCCCGTGACATATGTGTCACGCCCGTGACCAAGGCCGAAACGTCAGCTAGATTTTAAATTTCGGTAACCGACGTCTTAATCAATCCTGATTATGGAATGTATAGCAGGAATATTTATTAGCCGTTTCTGTCTTTAATTATTTAATAAAATGAGAGAGTGAGGTCCAATAGGAAATCGCCACCTGGATCAGCCAATTCATCTTCCACCTTTTCCTCTTCCCTGCATCATAACCGAAACGTTATTAAGAAGAAACATTCATGGCCATGAATGTTTCATCCTTTCCCCTCCCCATTGGGAAATCTATAAAAGCCCCTTGGATCAAGAGGAGAAGGTTACATGTTTGATCAGATTCCTCCCCTTGCTGTTGAAGAATTTCCGGCGACGCCACCACCGCGCCATGACAGTCCGGCGTCCATCTCGCCTTCAAACCATGAATAAGGTCCTCCTCTACTCTTTCTTCTATGGATAGATCTTAGAAATTACTTAAGAGAGATGTCGAGCTCAAAGGAGCAAGATTGAGTGAGTTTTTCCATGTTTTTCAAAAAATAAATGGTGGTCGGGTTCGCCGGAAATCGCCTCTCCGGCGGCCGTGCCGCCGCCCGACGGTAGCCCTCACCCCAACAGAGGTGATGGAGGTGGTGGCCGGCCAGGGAGATGGTTGGGTGGCCGGGAAATAGCTTTGGAAAAGCTACAGGAAAATAAGTTTTCAGGGCTCTGGTTTCGGGCTGTAGAAGAAGATGAACAGTGCCATGAAATTAGATTCTATTTTTGAAACAATTTCTGAATGAAAATATCTATAACTTTAAATAATTTGGGAAAAATACCTAGAGGCTCCTACAGGAAAAACGGTCAACACCAATATTGTAGCTCTTTGAGTCTAGGTAATTTTAAAATTTATTTCAAGCATTTTGGACCACGGGATAGACCTCAGCACTCAATTTGGTGAGGTCTACCCATAGGATTGTCCTGACCTTAGAAAAATTCCCCACTCCAATCCAGTCATCACAATGACTTGAAATTTGGGGTGTGACCTAATCTTACCTATATCTAGGTACCATCCAAAAATTAGGATTTTTGGGAAATATTTTTCCATAGTTTTTAGAAAAATTCAATAATCCTAGCTTAATTTAATTAGATGGCTAAACAATTTCCAAACCCTCCCAAATTTTGGTGAGTGGTCCTTGGTTTCACCATAAGGTTCTATATAATTTTTCATCTCATTTGGAGATGGTTTGGATTAGAAATGAACAAACCTAAGTTTTTCCCTAATAAGGGGTCTTAGGTTAAAGGTGCACTTTTGAGATTTGAGTGGTCAGATAGCCTCAACAGAGGCTGAGATTTTTACCACTGGCTAGTAGTATTCTCTAGCACCCCCTCATAGAGTTTGAGGTGGATTGGGGGGTAAGTTTGCTCTAGGAACCAAGGCCAAACCTTAAGGATGGATCTTGGTGGCTTGTGAAGGTCATGGGGTCAAATGATCTTGGATTGACTTGAAATTTGGTGAAGAGGACCATAGGGCCATTATAGTTCTCTGGATAAAATCTTAGTAGGTTTGGAGACAGTTGGGATACCTAAAAACCTAACCCTAGTTTAGGGTGCAAAACTTGTAGGGATAGGAAATGACACTAAATCACATTGAAAAGTGATGAGATTTGGATAGAGTGGATTATAGTGATGGTACAAGCTCTGGAGATTTTTCTATGAATTTTAAGATCATTATTTTGGATACTTCATTAACGATTTAGTAGCTTGTATGATTTGCTTAGAAAATTTATTATGGAATAAATACTTCCTGGAAATTGATGAAATTTAGGCAGAGAACATTTATTATGATTTTAAATCTCTGTGAATTTTTATGGGATTTTTGGAAGTTTAATTCTAAGGCTTGCTTCATTAAGTATGGTTTACCTTGAATATTTGATTAAATCTATAGTGGTGCTTAGCAAGCTGGTAAAGTTAGGATTCTTTGCACAAAGATCTTTTCTATATCATATTACTTATTAGTAATTTTTCTATAATTTTTCGATGAGTAATTTCAGTACTTCCTTCTTTACGTAGGATTAACGTGATTATACTGGATAAATTAATTAGAGGCTAAATACTTTCTGAAAAATTCTGAAAATTTGTATTTGAGGTTATCTTACTGTTATTTGATGATCATGATTTTTGGGTGGCCATTACTTAAGAGGATCATGTAGTTCATGTTTAAAATGACCCATGGCCCATCCTTTGGGAAAAATTAAATAAATATCAGATTAATTAGGAAAGTTATAAGTTTCTGGATTTAGACAAGTTATGATTTGGTAGACCCCCAGTAAATATTTTAGGAGATTTGGAAGACAATTTGGAGTACCTCCCCTGGTGTACCTCATACAGCTTAGGATGGTCTGCATATAGTAAAACTGCAGAAACTGAACTAGACAGGGTAATGAACTTGGGAAAATGGAGTTTTGATAGTTTGCTGGTTTGATAGGGTAAGTTAAATCAAGTTCATTATTGGAAGTCAGGATAGGTAGTGTAGGTCCGTGGGCTAAGGGCCTACTAGTTAAGTCTATGGTCAGGTTTGTGATTGGGAAGTCCGGGGAGTTGGATACTCGGGGACTTGGTATGGAATTGGAAGTCCAAGGAGCGGGATGCTCGGGGACTTAGTATATGCTTGGTAGCCTAGAGAGCTGGAGGCTCGGTAACTTGAGAACTTGTACTTATAAAACTGTCATGATTGCATGTGCATAAAAGTGGTGGGTCATCGGTACTAGGCGATCGATCACACCGACAGCGGTACGTTGACTCGGCGGTGTGGGACACTTAGCCAAAGAAAGCCCGGTGGGTACAGCCAGCACAAGTACGCGGATACTCTAGGTTTTGTTCTTCTAGGGGCGTACGGAAGGGCTAGGCCTGGTAGTGTGGTTACCCGCCTAGGAGTGGGGGGCCCGACTCACTGTTTCCGTTTGCCACAACGGAGGTTCCTGGGGGTGAAGCTAGCCGCCCGAACAGGGGGAACTAAAGGTCTGTGCGCATAGAGTCGTGTGGGTGTGTTGCACTTGCTTGTGCATTTCATAGCATAATTGTGTGTCATAGCATAAACATGCCACCTAACGTATAAAATGGTATGAGACGTTTTATACGATAGGCCTTGCAAAATGACCCCTTGGTGTATAGGGGTAATCCCTATAAATCAATGGTTATATTTCTTGTGCTTTTACTTACTTGCTACTCCTAGCTGTTTGATAACCGACACCCCAATGTATAAGTGATATGGGACACTTTATACGATGGGAGCCCTGCAAAAGACCTCTTGGCTTATGCGCTTTCGCGCATAAGTTAAGGTTACATTTCCTACTTTCTGCTTCTATCATATTTACTATAGAATTGCTAGCATAGGTCCGCTGTCACATGTTTCTTTGATTTAATCTCCACCATCATGTCCTTCCCTTTCTTCCTCTCCGCTCGGTACCTAGGAGCCATGGGGGAAGGGGTAGGGGATGATAGGGCTTAGTCTTTATGACTAACGGTTTTCGAACCACAACATTTTAGGTGTACCATATGGAAGGGTCCCGGGTATTGCAGTTTCTGACAGAGTTGACCCCGCGACCGTGTTACCATTGTCACCAGCCGGGACATACACGGGTTAAATGCCCCTTGATGGGTGGGATCCCACCAGCTCAGTAGCCAGGAGGCCGAAGACGTAGACGCAGACGTGGATTGTGAGGCGGCGACGGCAGGCCAAAAAGGAAGAAGCACCCAGAGATGCAACACCAGCAGAGCACGAAGTCGGTGGAAATGGGCCAGTCTAGCTTGGGTGCTCTCGGTTCAGTGACAGTTACGGTGTCGCTTAGTTTCAGTTTTGCTTCCGCGAGTGACTTGTAGCGAGGATATGATGTACTGGGCACAAGCCCTCCTTTTGTACTCTGATATATTATTATTGTGGACACTCCCTTCGTGGAGGTTTGTTTATATACATGTGGTTTTGTGGACTTGCTTTTACTTCATTATGCTACTATTCTGCGATCAAAAGGGCCGGCAGAATTGGCGTTTTGTAGTGGCGGCCTTCCCGTGAGTCGGTGCCACCGCAAAGCGGCAGTTCTGGGCTAAGACCCCGGTGTTTGAAAAGAAAAAAAAAGAGGGTCTTACAACCTCAACCTTTGTTCCTTACTCCACTTGGACCATAGTCCTTGAGCAATCAACTTGTCCTAGACATTTGCCTATAATATCCTATGTCCAAATACCAAGTCTTATCTAGACAGGTATTTGGACTATCCTGCAAAACAGAATTTACATTCCCTTAGGAACCCAATACTTATTGGGTCCTAGGTTCATGTTAGCTTTATAGAACTTTTGCCCAACTCTCTGCTTGGGTTGAGCACCTTTCTATCCATTAGCCACATTCAGGTTATGCCAACAATCAATGGCAAAATGACCCACTTTTCCACATCACCAACATTTATGAATGTTGTATCTTCTCTTTTGGTCAGCACCGAATTGCTGTCCATGAGAGAAGTGAGCAGCCCCAGATTTTGCTAGATGAGCATTGAATGTTGCTGCTTCCCTCTTCCTGAATGAAGGTGCTAAAGAACTAAATACAGCTGGTCCAGGATGGGCCAATTGTATTTTTGGAGTCTGCCATCTAGTTGTCTCTCTCATCTCTTTAGATACAGGATATTTGGATCCAAATCTAAAGAGCTTATCCTGAGCTTTATGGCTAAAGTGGAAAGAATCACTCCTTCTGAGATCATGTGTCTTTACCCCACTAATAGAGCACACATTTGATTGATCCTCATGGGGCGGTGTAAACTTGACAGTTTTAGAAGGTAAATTTGCCTTTTGAAACACTATCTTCTTATTAGGGAATTCAGGTTTGAATTGATGATTAATGTGATTAATACCCAGCTTCTCAGGGACTTTGCAGGTTGCAGCTTTTGGCAACTGACCCTGTGACTGAGAAGGGTTAATCACAATCCCTAATTTCTCTATGAGCTTTTGTTCCAGATATCTAATATGCTTATTTTTTTTCTTCTAGAAGCTTGGTCTGACACTCAAAACTTTTCTTGAGTTCAGACACCTCATGACTTTTCTTATAAAACTCAATAGATTTATTATTATAAAGAGTTTTATAAGGCTTTGGGACTTCAATCTCCTTGGCTTGCCTTTTGGCAAGAATTCTGCTCTTTTTTAGAGCATCTAAGAGCAGTCCATACTTGTCAATCAAATGATTGACATCAGTCTCAGATTCTAAGCAATCTTTATCACATGATGAAGATGCACCAGTATCTGGACTGGTTTCATAGTTAAAGGAAGATGTAGAAATGAAGAGAATTTGTACCTTGCTTTGTTCTGAATCTTCTTGACTTCTTTCATCTTCAGTCATTGCCATTAAGCCATGACATCCAATGTCTTCTTCATCCTCCTCATTATCACTGTCTAAGTGTGATAGAGGGGCCCTGATTCCTATCATACAAGCAGGATATTCCTCTTCTTCTTCTAGACCTGCAGCAACAGATATCAGCCCTATATAGCTTCTTCCACTTCATCTTCAGACTCTGAGGAGGAAGAATCTGTCCAACTTCTCTCCTTATTAGCCATAAAATACTTTTCCTTCTTCTTGTCCTTGTGGTAATGGTGATGCTTTTTCTTCTTCTTCTCATCATCTTCCTTTCTTTTGACTGGCAGTCAATAATGACATGCCCAGCCTTGCTATAATAATAACAGATGACATTAGAAGAAATCTATTTACTGGTTTTAGGGACATACCTGTCATCTTTGGATGACTTCCTGTGATAAGAAGATGAGGATGGCCTGCTCCTCCAGTACTTCTTCTTCATGAACGTCTGAAATTGCCTGGAGAAGGCAGCTAGATCTTTATCAGACATGTGGTTGTCTGATGAGCTTGACTCAGATATTTCTGAGCTTGATTCAACTTCCCTCCTTGGTGATGAAGGAGTCTTTCTTCTGCTCCTTCTTGGGACTTCTGCCTTGAATGCCACAGACTTATCCTTGGACTTGGATTGGCTGCTCTTCTCTTCTTCTAGTCTAGCAGCCAGCTACATTTCATAGGATAACAGCTTTCCAAACAAAGTTGGTGGAGGAGTGCCTGTTAGCTTAGCCATTTCCCTAATGACACAAATTTTGGTGTCTCAATCTCTTGTGAGAGATCTAAAAAACTTGTCATTCAGCACATAGTTACTGAAGACCCTACCATAGGTTCTTAGTTTATTGACTGTCCTAAAGAACCTCTCAAAGCAGTCAGCTTCTTTTTCAGATCTGCTTTGTCTGAAAGCCTCATAGTCTTGGTTGAGCATGGACTTCCTATCATCTATAACTTCCTCAGACCCTTCAATGTAGACCACAAGAGTGTCCCATATTTCCTTTGAGGTCTTGTAGTGTACAAGATTTTGGAAGGTTCAGTCATCAATAGCACTAGCTATAATATTTTGTGCCATTTTGTCCATGGTAGATAGAATTACCTCATTTCTATCCATCTCTGTATATGACTTGGGCACTCTCAGAGTTGGATCTATGGTGGAAGCCATTGTGGGGATAAAAGGACCTTCCACTACTGTTACATAGATCTTAGGGTCAGATGTTTTCATGAACAGTCTGACCCTTTGCTTCTAGAGGCCAAATCCTTCCTTCCTGCAGATTGACAGCTTCATGGACCATAACTCCTTATAGTTCATTCCTGGCCCCATAATTATATCTTGTAACTAACCTTGGAGGTATACTCAGATTGTTAAATCCTTTTTGAGCAACCTCCCTCTGATATCACTTGAAAGTTATTACTTCAAGGTTAAATAGTTACCTAGAGGGGGGGGGGTGAATAGGTCTTTGAAATTTCTTTAGTCTTTTTGCTATTTACTAACTAAGTGATCAAGAGCTTGTCCTTAATACCTGCAATATAAAATAAGAACAAACAACACAGCATAACACACAAGTATTTATAGTGGTTCCCCAATTGGGTACATCCACTTTCTCTCACACCTTTCTAACTTATGCTAGACAAGATACAAACTTCACCAAAATGCTCCTCAGAGCTTACACCTCAGGCCCTTAGCCTTACACTCAGGTTCTCTTCAGAACCATAAAGGTTCCTACCTCAGAGCCCTACAGTGCTCCTACAACTTAGTGGTCCTCAGACCACCTACCTCGGCCTTATCTCTAAGGCCTACAACTCAGTCTTCTCAGCCCTAGAACTTCAGGCACAAGGCCCTACTCTCAGAGTGTTGCAGTACTCCTACAGCTCAGTACCCTTCCAGGTACCTATCTTAGTGCCCTTCTAGGCACCTATAGCTCAATGACACACTTGTTACCTACCTCAGGACAAAGGGCCCTACACTCAGTCTCCTCCAAGACCTATACTCAGTGATACACTTATCACCTACAGTTCAGTGACTCAACAATCACCTACCTCAGTCTTATCACTAAGGCCTACAACTCAGGCAGGGAGGACAGCCCTACTCTCAGATCCACACTTGGATCCTACCTCAGTACCCCAGCAGGGCGCCTACCTCAGTGACTAATTAGACATCTACAACTCAGGCACAAAGTGCCCAACAACTCAAATTCAGGCAACCTAAATCCTATAGGAAATTAATCAAGTAAAATGAAAATATTGCCTCAGAGAAAAATCTCTGAGTCTAACTTGCTAGACTGAGCAGATATCAGTCCAACCCACTTGCTATAGAAGGAATTAGTCTTCTTCTACAACTACCAATTTCTCTGATGTACTAAAGACAACTAACTGTTGTTGAAGGCTTACCGTCTGACGGAGCCGACCCTCTCCAACCCGCAGCCATTGATGTTGAAGCGCTAACGGATGACACACCACCACTACAAAACAAAGATCTACGGCGAAATAAAGACGTGGGAACGCGGCACCACACCTCCCACCGCTACAACCTTCGTTCGCAAAACAACGCCATCAAGTGACGTTGTTATTATAAAAACTGCCGGGCTGTGGATAGCCATTTTATGCTTGTTTTATTTAATTGGTGGCCTGCATTTAGCCACCAATAGCTTTTATTTGCTGAATTTTAATTGTATGACTTTTTAATTAGAGTGGGGGTCATATATAAGGCATCCACTCCCTTTGTTTTGAGTAGAATAGAAGAAACCCTAAATTAAATTCAGCTTTTGGAGAACTCCTCCCTCTAGCCGCCGCCCCCCCCCCCCCCCCCCCCCTTCTTCCTCCTCCTTGGAGATTTCGGCCAAGTGAAGGCTCTATCTCCTCCAGCGTTAGAACTTCGCGGTGTGATTCCGTTGAAGGTGGGCGTGCAAAGCTTCTACCGGTGTGACTCCGGCAGAACTGTGGTAGAGCAATTCTCCACGTGCAAATTATCTACGAGTTGGGGTAACGATTCCTCTTCTCATTCTTGTGTGTTTCCTCTACATCGAAGCATATTTCTTGTGTGAAAGTTTTGGTGTGAGATCTGAAATTTTACTCGCGGTATTTCCATTTGATTTTGTGCTTGGTTCCTTAAGTTTCTCGCATTTCGAAGAAGGGTGGTGACCTTTGGTTTTCTTAGTCGGGGGAGATCAACCACTTTCCGAATCCTTTCTTTGGTGGATCTCCTTGGTACGACTTCACTCGACCGAACCGTGTGGGTTCATTTCGCCGGAAAGGATAGTGGCCTCTAGTCACTATTTGATCCTAAGAGGGTTCGCGATCCTCAAGTCGTTGTGTGACGATAACGTTCATATAATACGTGGCTGCGCTTGCGAGTTGTGTTTCAAAGTTAGGACGTGTGCGGGTAGGTTTAATCACTTAAGACGTGCCGAACAACTCACCCCGGTAGCCTATATCAATTTGGTATCAGAGGTAGGTTCGTGCCGGTTTCTTAATCGGCACAATCCTTCTCCGCTTGAGTAGGCTTCGTTTTCACAAAACAAATTTCAGCAAAATCTGTATTTCAGCAAAATCACTATTTTTGGTGTGCCAATAGTCGGCTAAAATCTGAATTTTTTCTTCAAACTCAATTTTTTTTTCTGGTGCACTCTCTTCACCTTAAGAAGAATTAAATTAAGGGACATGATCGCCCAACTTACGATTGCTAGAGCGGCTCCACCGGTCCCTCCTAACCCACCTCTACCAATTAATGCTCACCCCCCGAACCACGACCAGCCCCGTTATCCTCATCGATTTGAGGACGACTACGATGACCTTGCACCACGTGGTCCACACTATTATAATCGAGCTCCACAAGAGTTCAACATTACGAAAGCCATCCGTATAGACGCCCCTACTTACGACGGATTGAGGCAGCCCCAAATCTTTCTAAATTGGATTATGGATATTGAGTGCTACTTCGAGTGGCATAACTTAACCGATAGGCAAAAGGTCCAAGTCGTTAGGCTGAAATTACTAGACCGGGCCAAGGTATATTGACTCAACGAGGAGAGACGCATGGGAGCACTTGATGGTACGCGACCAATTGGTTGGAAGGTTATGAAAGCTATGTTGTCGGATCAATACGTCCCCACGTATTACCATACATAACTGTTTGACGACTTAGCCTCTCTTAAGCAAGGGAGTCAGTCGGTGTCTGATTACATGGGTAAACTTAAGGACATGTTAGTACGCTGCGATGTTAAGGAAATGCCCGAAGTGACTCTCTCGAGGTTTCGGAAGGGGTTGGATCCAGATATTCAGCGCAAGCTTTTGCGTTATGGACATACGGATATAAACACCACGTACAACGCGGCCTTGGACATTGAGAAAAATATCGCTCTCAAGTCTAAAGCCAAATATTTCCAAAAGGGAAAGTCCACGTATAAAGGCAAAGGAAAGTTTAAGACTACCGACACAAGTTCGATAGTCATCGCCGCAGGAATTCTAAAAATCCAACCGGAGAGCGAGTGCCAATTGGGAGAGTTAACAAGACGAATGCCACATGCTATGCTTGTGGAGTTCAAGGGCATTATGCGAGCGAATGCCCCACCAAGCCTAAGGCCTTAGCATTAATGGAGGCTCCAAACGACCCGGCCGAAATAATTTATGAGGCCGACGAGGAGTCCGATGTTGAGGGAGTCCCGAGTGATTTGGAGGATGAACATAACCTCATGGTTATGCGTTGTATCTTGACGGTTCCCCGAACGCCTAACGATTGGAATAGGACGACCCTCTTTTCGACGATCTTTAAGAGCGGAGAAAAGTTATGTAAGCTTATCATCGATAGTGGGAGTTGTATGAACGTCGTTTCGGAGAGTGCGGTTGTAAGGATGTCGTTAGTTGCCGAACCCCACCCCCAACCTTATCATGTAGCTTGGGTAAATAAGACTTCTCTTCCTATCACGAAGCGTTGCCTAGTTCCCCTTAACATCAAATCTTATTCCGAACAAGTATGGTGTGACGTCATCCCCATGGATGCATGTCACGTCCTTCTCGGACGGCCTTGGCTATATGACCACGACGTGACCCACTTCGGTAGCGCTAATACTTATGAGTTTAAGTTTAAAGGGAAAATTATTACCCTTAAACCAACTCCACCTAAGGACCCGACTCTTCCGTCCAAGGATACCATTGTACCCGTAGAGAAGAAAACCTTGAGCTTAATAGGAAGAAAAGAGTTCACCCGCGACCCATTCCTAGACGGAGTGATCTATGCGTTAGTGCTCATGAGTAGTAAGGGGGATGGTGATCACTTAGATAATATTCCCGCGGAATTAAAACACTTGTTGGATGAATATAAAGATGTGTATCCGGCCGAGTTACCACCCACCTTACCGCCACTGCGTGACATTCAACACGCCATAGATCTCGTCCCGGGTTCCTCACTCCCAAATCAGCCCCATTATCGGCTCCACTCGGCGGCTCACCGAGAGCTTCAAACTCAAATATCGGACCTCTTAACTAAAGGGTTCATCCGCCATAGTTTGAGCCCATGTGCCGTTCCGGCCCTATTAGCCCCAAAAAAAGACGGCACTTGGAGAATGTGTGTCGATAGTAGAGCGATTAATAAGAGCACTATTAAATATAGGTTCCCTATTCCCCGATTGGATGATCTTTTGGATATGCTTGCCGGAGCCACGATCTTTTCCAAGTTAGATCTTAGGAGTGGCTACCACCAAATTAGAATTCGGGAAGGGGACGAATGGAAGACGTCGTTCAAAACTAAGGATGGTTTATATGAGTGGCTTGTTATGCCATTTGGGCTATCTAATGCCCCGAGCACATTCTCTCGGATGATGACTCAAATATTCCAACCCTTCATGGGAAAATTCGTGGTAGTATATTTTGACGACATCTTGGTGTTTAGCTTGACGTCCGCCGAACATACAAATCACTTGAGAACCGTCTTAACTACTTTAAGGAGCGAAAAACTATTTTTAAATTTGAAGAAATGTACGTTCCTTGTCCGTGAGGTTGAGTTCTTAGGATATATTGTCGGAGCGGACGGCATCAGAGTCGACCCGAAAAAGGTGCAAGTTATTAGAGAGTGGTCGAAGCCCAAATCCATCCGTGAAGTTCGAAGTTTCCATGGACTCGCTACTTTTTATCGGCGTTTTATTAAGAATTTTAGCAGCATCATGGCTCCTTTAACGGAGTGCATGAAGAATGGTGATTTCAAATGGACTAAATCCGCCACACATGCCTTCCAAACGATCAAAACTCTGATGACGGAAGCACCCCTCCTACGCTTACCGGATTTCTCTAAGGTGTTTGAATTAGCATGTGATGCGTCCGGAGTTGGGATTGGAGGAGTATTAAGTCAAGAGGGTCACCCCATTTGTTATTTTAGTGAGAAGTTGTCCGGGGCCAAATTAAACTACTCCAACTACGATAGGGAATTTTATGCGGTGGTCCGAAGTTTGCACTATTGGAGACACTATCTCCTTTTCAAGGAATTTGTGCTTCTTTCGGATCATGAAGCCTTGCATTTTATTAATTCACAACATAAAATCAACCCTCGACACGCTAAGTGGGTGTCGTTCCTCCAAGAGTACACGTTCACTCTTAAGCATCTTAAGGGGACCAACAACCGTGTGGCCGACGCCCTTAGCCGACTTTCGTTATTATTGTCCACCATGCAAGTTAAGGTGATTGGTTTTGAGCGTGTTAAGCACGAATACGCGTCATGTCCGGATTTTAAGGATATCTACTTTTCCACCCAAGAGGAGTCTCCCTCTACTATTTCGACATTCTACATCCGGGATGGTTACTTATTTAAGCACACGAAGTTGTGTATCCCACAAACTTCCCTCCGCCATCACATCGTTTGGGAGCTTCACGGTGGGGGCCTTGGTGGTCATTTTGGTCGGGATAAGACACTCGCTTTAGTAGAGGAGAAATTTTTTTGGCCGGGTTTGAAATCTCTCGTTGGTAAAATTGTTAGTAGTTGCCGTACGTGTCAACTAGCGAAAGGTAGTAAGACAAATGCCGGTCTCTACACCCCTCTACCCATCCCTTCTATCCCTTGGGAGGATGTGAGTATGGACTTTATTTTAGGCCTCCCGACCACCTTCCGACGACATGACTCGATTTTGGTAGTTGTAGACCGGTTCTCGAAGATGACGTACTTTATTCCGTGTAGCAAAACTAGTGACGCCTCGCACATGGCAAAAGTTTATTTTAAGGAAGTTGTCGGGCACCACGGCGTTCCAAAAACCATCGTTAGTGATAGGGACGTTAAATTCACTAGCTATTTTTGGAAGACGCTTTAGAAACTTATGGGCACCAAACTGTTATTTTTGTCCGTCTATCATCCACAAACGGATGGCCAAACGGAGGTCGTAAATAGGAGCGTGGGCAATCTTTTACGATGTCTTGTTGGAGAGCACAAAGGCACTTGGGATCTCATTCTCCCTCATGCACAACTCACTTATAATTATTCTAAGAATAGGTCTACCGGGTTGTCGCCAAATGAGATTGTGCGTGGTTGTAAGGCGCCCGTGCCACTTGATTTGATTCCCCTACCGCCCACTTATAAATCAAGTCACTTCGCACAGGAATTTGCCCAACACATTCAAACTTTACATAAACACATACAAGAAGTGTTAGCCACACAATATGCGTCCGATCAGTCACACGCGAATTTGCACCGTCGAGCTGTCCATTTTAATGTTGGTGATTTGGTATTGGTTCGCCTCATTCCCGAGCGGATGCCAACGGGTACCGTCAAAAAGTTGGCCAATCGGAGAGCCGGCCCGTTTCGAGTTGCTAAGAAATTAGGAAACACGTATCTTTTGGATTTACCGTTCGATTGGGGTATATCCCCTATTTTTAATGTTTACGATTTAACACCTTATACTTCTCCGCCGCTTGAAATATGCAACTCTCCTTTTTCTTCTCCCTCTCGATCTTCTCTTGGGCTTGGGGGGGAAAGGTCTCATGAATCGCCGCTTACTACGGATTCCGTTGGAGGTACGTCGGTTGATGATTTTGTTTCGGTCTTACCTTTTTCGACTAATGCTTTTCCTAGTTTTCCCAAGACCTCTTTCTTACCAGACAGGATCCTTGCCGATGATGTTCTCACGCTCCCGCATGGTACCTCTCGCTGCTATCTGGTCCACTAGCGTGATCGCCCCTCCTCTGATGATTCATGGGTTCCCGAAGATGAAGTGGCTCGCTTGGACGATACTCTCCTTCGCCGCTACAAAGACGCCAACTCCTCGGTGATGAGTTCTTTTGAGAGGGGGAGGATTGACGGAGCCGACCCTCTCCAACCCGCGGCCATTGATGTTGAAGCGCTAACGGATGACACGCCACCACTACAAAGCAAAGATCTACGGCGAAATAAAGACGTGGGAACGCGACACCACACCTCCCACCGCTACAACCTTCGTTCGCAAAACAACGCCATCAAGTGACGTTGTTATTATAAAAACTGTCGGGCTGCGGATAGCCATTTTTATGCTTGTTTTATTTAATTGGTGGCCTGCATTTAGCCACCAATAGCTTTTATTTGCTGAATATTAATTGTATGACTTTTTAATTAGAGTGGGGGCCATATATAATGCATCCACTCCCTTGGTTTTGAGTAGAATAGAAGAAACCCTAAATTAAATTCAGCTTTTGGAGAACTCCTCCCTCTAACCGCCGCCCCCCCCCCTCTTCTTCCTCCTCCTTGGAGATTTCGGCCAAGTGAAGGCTCTATCTCCTCCGGCGTTGGAACTTCGCGGTGTGATTCCATTGAAGGCGGACGTGCAAAGCTTCTACCGGTGTGACTCCGGCGGAACCGTGGTGGAGCGATTCTCCACGTGCAAATTATCTACGAGTTGGGGTAACGATTCCTCTTCTCATTCTTGTGTGTTTCCTCTACATCGAAGCATATTTTTTGTGCGAAAGTTTTGGTGTGAGATCTGAAATTTTACTCGCGGTATTTCCATTTGATTTCGTGCTTGGTTCCTTAAGTTTCTCGCATTTCGAAGAAGGGTGGTGACCTTTGGTTTTCTTAGTCGGGGGAGATCAACCACTTTCCGAATCCTTTCTTTGGTGGATCTCCTTGGTACGACTTCACTCGACCGAACCGTGTGGGTTCATTTCGCCGAAAAGGATAGTGGCCTCTAGTCACTATTTGATCCTAAGAGGGTTCGCGATCCTCAAGTCGTTGTGTGACGATAACGTTCATATAATACGTGGCTGCGCTTGCGAGTTGTGTTTCAAAGTTAGGACGTGTGCGGGTAGGTTTAATCACTTAAGACGTGCCAAACAACTCACCCCGGTAGCCTACATCACCGTGCTTCACATAGCTATCTCCTATTGCTGATTGAATGAATTAGCAAACTTGTTCTCCAAGGAACAATCTTGCTGAACTGGAAGAAGCTTCAACTATCTTTCTCTTTGTCTTCTGGCTTGCACTACTGGACTTGGCTTTTAAGCTTGACGGAGAAGATGAAGTCCAACCGCCTCTATTTTGTTTTCTTCTCCCGTTCTTGTTAACCCTAATCCCTTTTTCTTCTCTTCTTTTTATATCTGTTGATTTGAATCAACGATATAATTTGAATGTGGGACCAGCCAAGGATAGTGAGCGCCACCTCTCTCAGAAGAAGACAAACAGTAGCTTCCGGCGCTACTGTAGCTTTCCCGCAACGGCATGGAGTACTTTGTCTGCACTCGACGAATGGTGAGCTTGGTTTGATGAATTCTGAAATCAGTTCGACGAGTTCCAAACTGAGCTCGACGAACTCAGAGTCTTCAAACTTTAACTTGAGCTCGACGAAAGGTGAGCTGGGTTTGACGAATTCTGGAATTAGTTTGACGAATTCTGAACTGGGCTCGACGAACTCAGAATCTTCAAACTTTAACTTGAGCTCGACGAAAGGTGAGATCAGCTCGACAAATTCTGGAATCAGTTCGACGAATTCTGAACTGGGCTCGATGAACTCAGAATCTTCAAACTTTAACTTGAGCTCGACGAAAAGTGAGCTCAGCTCGACGAACTCAGAATTCATTTCGACGAATACTGAATTGAGCTTCTTCTTTTAAAAGCATTGAGTGAGCCGAGTGAGCCTGTCTCACTCAACACTTCTGGACTTAGAGAAATTCTGCAGGCTTTGTCTCAGCGGTTTCTTCTCAATTATCTCAGCGGTTTCTTCTCCACAGCTGAGACTGTCTTCTGTCTCAGTGGTTTCTTCTCAACCGTCTCATCGGTTTCTTCTTCACAGCTGAGACTGTCTTCTATCTCAGCAGTTTAGCTGAGACCAACACTTCTCTCAACGATTTGTGTTGAGCTTGTCAGCTATCTCAGCGATTCTGATGAGATATTCTTCTCAACTGTCTCAGCTGTCTCGACGCTTTTGCCTTAGTCAAATTGTCTGACTTCCAGCTTCCTTTTTTTGTTCATCGGTCCAATCAGGGACAACCTGCATGCAAGAACTCAAGCACACATCAAATACATTATGCCCCTTAGCATGATTGGTGATGCCTCTTCAAATCCTAAGGAACATTGAAAGGGCACAATTCCCAACACAAATCTTGCTATGTACGACCAAATCTTACGAGTTAAATGCTGTTGAAATTGCTTGGAATTTACCCAACCAGATATTTGCTAGCAAGATTCAATGAGTTCAAATTTAAACAGTGATGTACAACCCGTATTCGACGAGGATGGGTCCAACCACAACCAGGTCAGTAGAAGTCAAGGTCAACGAGTCAAGATGGAAGTCAAAGTCAGCACCCAAGACCGTAAAAGACCTGGGCGAGTATGGCGAGCTACCCTCGCATACTCTCCAGGTAGGCGACTAGGGCGAGATACTCGCCCAGCCCGTGCGAGATCCCTAGGAAGTCACCTAGTTGTCGGGATGGGGGTATAAGTATGACCCCCCATATTTGGATTTCCCTATAAATAGGACCCCAGGGGTACGAGGAAAAACCATCAAGAATCTCGGATAGATACTCGCGAGCCCTTTGGATTTCCTTTCCTTGGAGACCAAGCGGCGACCTGCGACATAGTTATTAGCTTGTTTCCCTCGTACCTAGCTCAGCCATTCTGGTTTTGGAGGGGCTGCTTCTTCTAAGCAGTCGAGTACGTGGTGAGACCTTCCTGCCGTAGTAACCTGGGGTCTTATTCCTAGCTCGTTCCTGTTCTTGCTTCCATGGGCCGTCGAACTTCACTACTCGACCAGTAGCCTTATACTGCCTAGTCTGATTCTGGGGTAGGGAATTTTCCCGGCTTCAACACTTGGTGCGGTGAGCGTGGATAACAGCCAAGGAGGAAAGTTTGGTGGTTGAGAAAGATAGTCAATGGAGGCGATCAGGGCGAGTTGGCGGACAACTCGGCAGGGGTTGGCACCTCGGAGCGAGGTGGTGGGTTCGTGACGGTAGCTGCTTTTGAGGAGTTATCAAAGAGGATGGAGAGGGTGATACTCGTCGGGTTCTCCAACCCCCCTGAGGTCACGACGACTTCTCCCCGTCGCCTGACACCACCGGGCGAGGAAGTCCCGACCCGGCGAGCAGGAAAGGAGCCCGCTTGGGCGAGAGAAGAGCGACTGATGCCGTCGCGTCAGCACCCTGCGAATAGCCAGGGCATCAAGTTCCGAGATCCTGAACTCTCGGCGAGGTGTAGGGATACTCGCCGATGGAGCGAGTATGATTAATCGAGCGAGGAGGATACTCGTCGCCGTTAGGAAGGGAGGAGCCCCTTCTGCGACGAGATCCTCGCGGCCCCATCCCCGACAATTTTTGAGAGCCCGCCCTCATCTACTACTCCAACAAAGATGACCCGGTAAGGCATCTTCAGTGGTTTGAGGACGTGGTCTCCATCCGCAACATGTCTGACGCCTTCAAATGTCGGTTCTTCTCCATCACCTTCAAGGGTAGTGCGAGAGATTGGTTCCACCAACTGCCAGCAGGTTCCATCTAGTACTTCTCCGACCTTCGTTGGGGCCTTGTGACGAGGTTTGCGACATCCAAGAAACGGAAGAAGGAAGCGACGACCCTTTTTAAAATCGTGCAGGGGCAGCACGAAAGTCTGAGTCATTGCATCGACAGGTTCCAGGAGGAAGTCCTGGAGGTGGAGGAGGTAGATGGGTTCACCTTGATGGTAGCCCTCAAGTTCGGCCTGAAGCAAGGTCTGTTCAATATGGAGTTGGGGCACAGGCCGCCCAAATCGTTCGAGGAGATGGTGGAGAGGGCGAACGTCTTCATTCAAGGAGAGAAGAGGAACAAGGAGTTCTTGGCAAGGCTGGATGGGGATAAGACGTTATGGGAAAACAGGGGAAATGATGGAGATCGAGCAGCGGCCCTCGTAAAGAGATCCGTTTATTACGTTCTTAACAACGGGCCAGCTACCCTCAGGCGGGCGAGATCAAAGAAAGTTCTGGTATAAGGCCGCTTACTAACTGCTGCAAGATAGCAAGCTTTACCGCAAGACCATCTCGAGCCCCTTGGCCAGATGCTTATCAAAGATCGAGGTCCCCCGAGTCCTCGAGGAAATTCATTCAAGGGAGTGTGGTAGCCACTCCGGGACTCGTACTCTGGAGCAAAGGATTCTAAGGCATGGCTACTTCTGGCCAACCATCCACAAGGACGCAGAAGCCTTCTCCAGAAAATGTTCCCAATGTCAGCTTTTCGCGCATCTTCAACTTCAACCAGCCCAACACCTCCACTCGATCACCACTCCATAGCGCTTTGCCATCTGGGGGATGGATTTAATCGGCCCTTTCCCTCAAGCTAGTGGACAGAGAAAGTTTGTACTTGTGATGATCGCCTACTTCTCCAAGTGGATCGAGTCCAGGGCTTTGGCCAAGACCACCTCCCAGATCGTTAAGAACATTATTTGGGGAGAAATTGTGTGTAGATTTGGGATTCCTCTGGCCATTGTCACCGACAACGAGGCGCAATTCGCCAGCTTGGAGCTGGAGGATTTCTGCAAGCAGCTAGGAACGAACCTTCGGTTCGCTTCTGTGCACCATCCTCGGAGTAATGGGCAAGTAGAGGCCGCCAACAAGCTTATCATCAACTTGCTGAAGAAGAAGGTCACCAATCTCAAAGGGAACTGGGCTGAGCAGCTCCCCTCTATCCTATGGGCTCTGAGAACAATTCCAAACTCGGCCACGGGGGAAACGCCTTTCAAGTTATCCCACGGGTCTGAGGCACTTATCCCGGTGGAGTTAGAGGTGCGGAGTCCAAGAGTTGTCGCGGCAGGAGACGACGACGAAGAATGGCGACTGGGAAGGAAGATGCCCAAAGACTCTCTCTCTGGACTACGTCGAGGAACTTCGTGATTTAGCCTCCGTGCGCCAGGAGAAGATAAAGAGGCGTATGACGAAGCACTTCGACAAAAATGTCCGCCTCAAGCATTTCTTTGCGGGAGATCTGGTCATGAAGAAGGTGGACGCCGCAGGGCGGGGGGATACCGTCGGAAAGCTACATCCCAATTGGGAATGGCCCTTTATCGTCTAAGAAGCCTTGGCCACGGGAGGCTATTACCTACAAGATCAAGTATGCGAGCAGCTAAATGGAACCTGGAGCGGGGACGATCTGAAAAGGTTCTACCACTAGTGGTAACACTTGTATCGACTTTGTAAGCATATTTCTGGGTATACAATGATGACTGGGTTTCTCTCTTTCGTGCTAATCTACCTCGAGACTTCTGAGTGCTTCCAGGATCCGCCTCCCAGTCGGCTCCAGGAACAAGTGGTTGGTTTGTTCCTCATAAATAGCCCAGAGTGGGAGATCGGACGATGCTTCGGGACTTTAAGCGCTCTTGTAAGACCTAGCCTCTGCATTGTCGGTCAAGGTCAGCTCCCCACTTGCATGTCTACCTATGTCTCCCCGAGTGCATCTCTCTTCCAACTAGAGGAACTACCGGGAACAAACTTATACCCTAAACTCCTGGACTCGAGAAAAGGCTGACCTCGTCAAGCAATCATAATAAGAGGAATTTAAATTATTGTCAAAGTAAGATAACCTGCAGAAGAAAGGGCATGGATGAGCCTGAAGGTATAGGTTGGTTCCGAGTGCATCTTAAAGGACCCTCGATGAAACATCACCCTCCGCCCAGATGCTGGCTCTCATAACCATCGAGCGTGGCCGAAATCCGTTCCTCCTAAATAGCCCCGTACGAAAGATAGGACGATGCTTCGAGACTTTAAGCGCTCTTGTAAGACCGAGTCTCTGCATTGTCGGTCGAGATCAGCTCACCCCTTGCATGTTGGACTATGTCTCCCCGAGTGCATCTCTTTTCCGACTGGAGGAATTATTAGGAACGGGTTCGGATGTCAGCTTCTCGATTCAACGGGTTCGAGGGCGTCTCCCTTAAAAAGAAAGATTTTCTTCGCACCAAAAACATCGATGCAATTAATCAGATTGTCGTCTCTCATAGCCAATAGGACAACATTGCACTCCAAGAAGCCCTCAAGTGGCAAGGTAAACGTAAGTCTGTGTCCCTGCACGAGCTCCTCTCCTGCATACCGGCCATCGAACCTCCTCGAGGAGATCAAGTTCCTCGTTGCGAGTGATGTCGTAGCTCGTCAACTCTGCACGAGCTCACCTCCTGCAGACGGACTACTTGCCTCCTCGAGTCGGCTCTCCACCCCCGGTTGAGCTTGACTCCCGGCAAGGTGTCGACTCCAAGAAGCCCTCGAGTGGCAGGGTAAACGTAAGTCCGTGTCCCTGCACGAGCTCCTCTCCTGCATAGCGGCCATCGAACCTCCTCGAGGAGATCAAGTTCCTCGTTGCGAGTGATGTCGTAGCTCGTCAACTCTGCACGAGCTCCCCTCCTGCAGACGGACTACTTGCCTCCTCGAGTTGACTCTCCACCCCCGATTGAGCTTGACTCCCGACAAGGTGTCGACTCCAAGAAGCCCTCGAGTGGCAGGGTAAACGTAAGTGCATGTCCCTGCACGAGCTCCTCTCCTGCATACCGGCCATCGAACCTCCTCGAGGAGATCAAGTTCCTCGTTGCGAGTGAAGCAGTAGCTCGTCAACTCTGCACGAGCTCCCCTCCTGCAGACCGACTACTTGCCTCCTCGAGTCGACTCTCCACCCCTGGTTGAGCTTGGATCCCAGTAAGGTGTCGACTCCAAGAAGCCCTCGAGTGGCAGGGTAAATGTAAGTCTGTGTCCCTGCATGAGCTCCTCTCCTATATACCGACCATTGAACCTCCTCAAGGAGATCAAGTTCCTCGTTACGAGTGATGTCGTAGCTCGTTAACTCTGCACGAGCTCCCCTCCTGCAGACCGACTACTTGCCTCCTCTAGTCGACTCTCCACCCTCGGTTGAGCTTGGATCCCGGCAAGGTGTCGACTCCAAGAAGCCCTCGAGTGGCAGGGTAAACATAAGTCCTTGTCCTTGTACGAGCTTCTCTCCTGCATACCGGCCATTGAACCTCCTCAAGGAGATCAAGTTCCTTGTTGCGAGTGATGTCGTAGCTCGTCAACTCTGCACGAGCTCCCCTCCTGCAGACCGACTACTTTCCTCCTCGAGTCGACTCTCCACCCCCAGCTGAGCTTGGCTCTTGGCAAGGTGTCGACTCCAAGAAGCCCTCAAGTGGCACGGTAACCGTAAGTTCGTGTCCCTGCACGAGTTCCTCTCCTGCATACCGGCCATTGAACCTCCTCAAGGAGATCAAGTTACTCGTTTAGAGTTGTCATAGTTCGTCAACTCTGCACGAGCTCCCCTCCTGCAGGCTGACTACTTGCCTCGACGAGTCGACTCACACCGCTCTAGTTGAGCTTGGATCCTGAGAGACGACTACTCACCACCCGCCGAGCTCGGGTCCTGATTAGGAAGGCGAGTACGCCCCGAGCGAGCAGGAAAGTAGGTCTCGAGCGAGTAGGCAAGTAGGTCTCAAGCGAGTAGGCGAGCATGCCTTGGGCACGTAGGCGAGTATGCCTCGGCGAGTATGCGAAGGTGTTCATGCGTATATGCTCATGAGAGTTGGCAGAACAAGTACGCGTCGAGAACTCCTCCCCGAACCTATGAGCATAGCGAGCAACATCAAACTAACATGCGAGAAGCAGATAGAATGAAAAAACTTGTATAAATATATCAAGTGTACAAGTTACAAAAGGGTCAAAAATTGTTACGTCCAAGCATGACGAATATCGGCGAGCAACTAGGACTTGTCGTCGCCAGTATTAGGCCGATATTCCTCATCTCCGACATCTACATCGTCCTCTTCTTCCTCGCCATCCTCTTCTTCCTTCGCCGCTGTCGCTGCCGCTGCTGCTCGAACCACTAGATCCTGACGATGGGGAAGGGACGCGGTCGGGCGAGGTCGTCCCCTCAGCGAGCAGTTCAGGGATGAGCTCGTCAACAGTGAGCTGCTTCTCTCCTTCGACAAGCTGTCCATTGATTCTCAGCCGCACGAGCATTATGTTCCCCGCCGCCTGCGCTACCTCGCGGCGGACGAACGACCTCTCCTCCCATAGAAGTCGGGACCGCTTGACGGCCCACTATGAATCGTCCTCCTGCAGCTGCGCCTCCGACAACGGGACAGAGGAGCTCGCGCGTCCCTCGGCGGCGACCAGCCGAGTCTCCATCTCGGCACCACGAAATTGGGCCGCCTCCAGCTCGGCTTGCGAAGTGGCGAGCTTTTCCTCACACTCGGATATCTTCTTCGCAGCCTCGATCTCGGCGTCCTGCGAGATATCAACATGTCAACGAATGACCCGTGGAGAATCATCAAATGTCGCCAGCAAAAAGCGACTTACCTCATAGTCCTTCCAACAGACTGATTACATGCCAAGGTCTATAGCCTTCTTGGAGACGACCTTCAAAGCCTCCGTCATCTCCAACATCTTCCTCCCCGTGAAATGCCCTAACTCGGTAGCTCGCACGAGCGAGCATGCAGTCTGGTGGGCGAGCTCTGACGGGCCGAGCTCCAGCATGGACTCTGCATCGACTCACCCATACAAGGCATGGAGGATGGCTAAGGCCTCCCCCTTGTCCTCCCAATCAGTCGACCAAGACGGGAGGTTGGTGCTCAGCGACACCAAATGCTCATCTGCCGACCAGGTCACCAGCGGGCGACCATGGGCATCCACCACCCCTCTCCCAAGGTTGTAGTTTGGGTGGAAGCGAGGGGCCCGAGCTTCCAACGGCGACTCCTGGTCATCAGACTGAGGCGATGACACTCTCGCCTTCTTACTCACAGGCCCTTGCGACCTGGCTTTCCCCTTCCCCTTGGCGATTTTCTTCCTCTCCCCAACATCAGGCGGAGGATGGGCTTCAGTAAGAGGGGTGGCGACTTCCTTCGCCGGAGGGAGCGGCTTCTCCGGAATCTTGTTGGCCACTACAAAGATCGCGCGACATGATTAGTGCGAGCTTCAATAAATAAGAGTGAGCAGACGGGCATACAACATCTCGCTCAAGTCTTACCCTCATGGGGATGGATCGCTTCCAGCGAGTTGACGTTGAGCCGCCAGTAAATGACGTCGAACCGGCGACCTCGGAAGGATTCGAACAACTGCTCGCGAGTACCTTCCAAGATTGGCGGGAGGAAGGCGACATCGGCGGGCTGGTGCGACCTTCCCAGAAGACCCCCGAAGTCGCCGTGCACGATGACCAGCTGCTTGCTCCAGCAGTGAACTTTGTTCGCGGTCCCCACCAGAGTGCAGACGTGGCTGCTAAAGTAGACGACTCCCTCCGAAGTCGCGACGAAGGAGAATATCCGGCGGAAGACGGAGAGATCGAAAGTGATTCTCTCCTCCCGAAGATAGCAAAGGAACCCCATGATGATCGCTATCCCGTAGGGGTTGATTTGTGTGGGAATGATCCCGTAATAGCGGAGGATCTCGTAGAATTCGGGCAAGAAGGGAAGTCGCTGGCCAGTGTCAAAATAGCGCAGTGACAACACCATCGTGCCCTCAACATAGGTGTTGAGTCGCTCGCCGCGAGCAGGGAGCCTCGCCGAGTATCCCTCCGGCAGGAGGCGCTCCCTGAAATTCTCCAAGTCCTTGTCTGAAGTTATCGACTTCTTAAAAGCCGTGTCGGCGAAGTTGATGGCGTGAGCTTGTCGGCGAGCATTAGCGTCATCGTCGACCATCTTTGCGAGCTAAAAGAAAAGGAGCGAGGGGAAGAAGAAGGAAAGAAGAGGCGAGTAGAGGAGTTACTCGCGAGGTGGGTTGAGAAATCCGCAGCAGCGTACTTATGTCTTACCTACCCCTCCTATTTATAAGCAAAGGCAAAGGGGGGGTATCCGTCTCGGCGAGTACTTATGTCAACCCACCTCGCAGGTCACGACATTCACCAGAACCTGCATAATAGACTCGACACACCACAAAATAAACAGGGAGAAACAAATGGCGAGATGCAGAGTCGCTTATTAAAATAATAATCATAAGTTAATTACAAAGTCGCCTACGACGAGTTCAGCATATAAGAAAAAATAATTCTACGTCCTAGGTGGTCGCTCCAGAGGATGAGGATGTCGCCCGGCCCAGCCCATCTCGCGCGCCCGCCGGAAGTGCTCTGTCGCCAGCGCCATCGCACCATTGCCAAGCCGCAGCTGCTCCTCAATCCTCGTCAGCAGTCCCACGGAGCCCATACTCGCCCGAATGTCGGCCAACTCGTCGAGGACTAGCTGCAGGCGATGGTTGTTTAGCTCCAGCTGGCGATTATTCTCCTTCACCATATAGAAGCGAGCCTCGTAGCTCTCCAAGGCTGCCTGGAGTCCTTCCATCTTCGTCATTCGCACCTCCAGAGCCGAGATCCGGCGATGAGGGTCGCAGATGGCGAGCTGGTCAAATTTACTCTCCAGCTCAATACAGGCGCGAGCTGCAGCATGACGATACTCGCTCCCCGACAACGCAATGACATCGATGAAGTCCGCCCTAGGAGTCACCAGGCGATCTGTTAGGGAGAAGTCGCAAAATCAGACAAACATCCAAACAATCAAAGATATCAGCGGCAAAACTTACCGCGATGAGGAGACCGGGATCGGCGCGGTGAAGGGACGCGACCGGGAACATCTCGCCGACTAGAAGATGGACTGCCCGAGTGATCGACTGATCTGCCCTGCCCGCGACCTCTCTGCCCGCGACCTCCATAGTTGGAGTCTCCAACTCGCGGCGGGAAGTGAGAGGTCTAAGTTGTTAGCCTAAATCACCTAGAGGGGGGTGAATAGGTGAAATGCGTGTCAAATGCGGAATTAAAATCTAACACAGCACACATCAAGCAATCACAGACGACAAGAGATTTATAGTGGTTCCCCAACCTTGGGTACGTCCACTTTCCTCACCGATCTAGCAAATCACTAGACTCGGCTACTCCACTATCTCGGATTGAAAACAATCCTACACCTCGGAATCACGTTCCTACAAAACTCGATCCAACTGGATCTACAAAACTCGGAAGAAAGGTCTTCCTACAAATCTCGGAGAAAAACTCCTACAATGAAATTTTGGTTTGAGAATAAAAAATCAAAACAACAGTCTCAGATCTGGATCTTTGTCAGTCTTCTTCTTTAGGAACTTCGGCTTGATCAGAAAAGGTTGAAGATGACTTGAGAGAGATCCACGAATCTGAAAACTAGAACCACCTCGATCGAGAAGATAGATCTGAAATCTTTGAGGCTCGGCGAGATCGAGTGATTCACTTTTGTCTGGATCACTGGAGAAATAGTCGTTGAAGACGGAGATCGGCGATCTAGAGTTTCTTCCGTGAACAACGATGGCGGCGGCGGCGTGAGAATTAGGGTTCACGGAATTTTCTCTTTCTTAAAAAGAATATCTCTGTAATCTTGTTAATTAGTCAATTCTGAAATGACCTATTTATAGGTGGACTCCAACGGTCATAATCTTAATTAAGGATGACACGTGGACCAATCAGAAATGACGGATTCAAAATACTTATGGCGAATTCGAACTTAGAAAAATTCTGGAATAAAGAACTGCTATACTCGAGTAAGAGAAGATATACTCGAGTATGGGAATTTAGATACTCGAGTGACAAAGAGGAGTATACTCGAGTATGAGAAGAGAAATTTACTTGAGTGAAAAATGAACTACTCGAGTATCAGAAGAGATATACTCGAGTATCAGAAAAGATATACTCGAGTATCAGCAAAGATATACTCGAGTATCAACAAGATATACTCGAGTATCAGCAAGATATACTCGAGTGAAAGGAGAATTACTCGAGTATCAGAATACTTACTCGAGTATTAAAATTAACTACTCGAGTATCAGAATACTTACTCGAGTATTAAAATCAACTACTCGAGTATCGAATAATTTACTCGAGTATGAAAATCAATTACTCGAGTATAGAAACACTTACTCGAGTATGAAAAGAAACTACTCGAGTATGACTACTTGAACTTGCAGAGAAGAGAAGAAATGGAGCTACTCGAGTATGATACATGATTTACTCGAGTGATTAAGTTACTTACTCGAGTATGAAAAGAACTTACTCGAGTGACTAACTAACTACTCGAGTATAGATTTATCTACACGAGTATTCAGAGCCTACTCGAGTAAGTCTAACTGATTACTCGAGTATGTCTAACTAACTACTCGAGTATGTCTAACTAGCTACTCGAGTATTAAGTCTGATACTCGAGTATAAAAAGGGGTTACTCGAGTATTTTGGACTTAGAAATATTTTTCTGAGGAAATTAGCTCCAATGCTTCTGTCCATCAATCCAAGTGCATGAATGAGAAGTGTATCCCAATAGAGAGGCTATACATGGGCCAACACTTTGGATCACACAATGAGGGATTACATTGCATGGTCCTGTGTTTGGTGACCCATTATAGACTGACATTGGTCTACACTTGGCAATTAGAACCTGCACACATACAACTCAAACACCACATCAAATACATCTTAATTCATCTTAGTTCAAGGTCTGACTTCCTACAAATCTGAGGTATTGTGGAGACAAACCCCAACAATCTCCCCCTATTTGTAGATGTCAGCACTCTCTATACTAAGGTGAATTACTTAAGAGTAAAAGAACAACATGCATATAACAGGAGAATAAACTAAACTAAAGCAGGGTAAACAAAACATTGCCATAATCAGAATTAAAAATATATATATATATAGAAATGTTTTAAGCACAGAAACAAAAGTCCAATTCCACATTCTCAGTTCAACTCAAGATGGGGCATCCTTGTGCATCCTTTCTCTTTTCAGCTCTTGCCTCTCTAGGTAGCTGAAGGGTTTTGGAAAGTAAGTCCTGGGCCTAGGAGGAGCAGCTGGGTTGTTGTGCCCCCAATTCCTGTCATGTAGCCTGATCTTTATCTGAGATGCTTCATAGGCTTTCCACTCTGAATAACTGTAGTAATTATCTCTGTTCTCTCCAAGATCAGTCACTAACCTCAAAGTATCAAGAATCAGAGACTTAGAGGTAGGACTCCACACTTCAGCATGAACAACAGGTGGTCTACCTTCAGAAGCTGGCTCTTTCCTGGGTGCAGAACGGCTGGCAGAAGCGCCGTCACCATATTTTCTTTTCTTCTTAGAAGGACCTTGAGAACTGGAAGGAAAATCATCTTGCCATGCTTCAGTATAGGATAGGGGAGGCTCAGTCACATCACCCTCAGGTCTGGGTGAGAAGACTGGCACACCTCCTTGAAAGGTTGCTTGAGCTGAGACATCTGCTGGAAGCTGTTCTGCAAGAGGATCTAGATGCTGAGGTATAATGGAAGGGTCCAGTTGAAACTCAGGAAAGTTTTGATTATGCAGCCAGACAGCAGTGTCATAGGTATAGAATTTGACAGACTGGAGCTGGGAAAGAATGGATTCTTTCAATCCTTTTACTAGATCACTTATAGCCTCTTGAGATTGGGTAGATAGTTGTTTGACCTGGGCTTCAGCTTGTTCAGAAAGTTTTTCAACTTATTCTTTTACAATCTTCTCCCCCTTGCTGATATCTATGGATAGCTGGGCAATTGCTTCATCTCTGAAGGTGCCCACTTCATTACATACTTTCACAACATTAGTTTCAGCTCTCTCATCTAGCTTGAGCTGATTGTGAGCTACTGTCTCAGCCTGGTTTCTTAGCTCACCTATGCCGGTGATGGTGTGATCTATGGCTTTGCCTCCAATATTGAACAGCTGCTTGAGTGTGTCAGTGTTTGCTTGAATTTCAGCAAAGCCTCTGCTCATCTCCTTTTCAAGAACAGAGACCTTGGAGGTGACTGACTGCAGAGAGGCATCAAAGTAATCTCCCTGTTCTTTGAGCATAAGCTCAAGCTTGCTTACAAGATCTGAAGAGGAAGAAGAAGAAGGGGCTGAGGTTGATGCAGGGACTGAGGGAGCAGGAGTATTCCAAGGGGGGATCTCTTCCACAATCACTGAGCTCACAGCTCTCTTGGTTGGAATTATTTATATGGAATCACAAGGGTCAGTGAAGGATGGGAGAGAGAAGTCAAGTGTCCTCAGAGGAGGGTCAACAGGTTCTGGGGAATCCTCCTCGTCATCGGACAGGATGATATCATCATGAAGATCTGCTTCTGCTAAGGGAGAGTGAGCAGGGGATGGAGAAGGTTCTGCTACAGGGGTCTGTTCTTCTGTTAGCTCAGGTTCTTTATCATGACTTACAGTATCTGCTGGAGGAGGGGAACTGGTATCTCTCAGTTCTTCAATCATGCTGGCTATGTCTGCAGCTGATGATAGAGGCTCCTCCTGAACCTGGGTTTCTGGCTGACTTAGAGCTTCTGAGGATATCTGGAGATTTGGAAAGGATGATGGAGAAGGATCTCTGACAGTGTGGACTGGTATCTCTGAAGTCTGTACCTGAAGGGTGGATGAGGCAGGCTCCCCCTCAATTACTGTACCCAAAGTGTCAGCAATTTGATGTTGAGGAGGAGATGGAGTCCTGATCACAGCCTGATGTCTGGGAGCATCTGCTGTTTGGGAGGCCTGAGAGGATTGAGCAGTGTTCTGAAGCTTGATCTCGTATCTTTGTATAGAGGAGAGGGTGACTTTCAAACACTGTAGGGTTAATCTCATGGAGGAGGAGTGAGATAATCCTAGCATAACTGGGATGTTTCACGCTCTCTCGGATCTTGTCCAGTATCATCATTCCGAACTGGAATTTCTTCCTGCAGACAATAGCTTGCATAACGTCGAATAGATTTTGGGAGATGTCTCTTATGGAGTATGTCTTGCACCATAGGATTTTGGCGATGATGTCAACGAGAAACTTCCCTTCTGAATTGAACAAAGATCGATTCAAGGTTTCACCTCCACCTTCAGGATCTCGACCACAGAATAGAGAGGTGCGGTCGGCATCTTCCTTTTCTAGGTCATCTTCTTCGTCGACCACTGGCATCCGAAGCAGAGTGGCGACTGAAGTTTTATCCAACCGAATTTCAACTCCCTTTACCTTGGATTTCAGAACTGTGCCGTTGTGTCTAACCTTCAGATTTCTGTAGAATTCTTCAACATCAGGAAGCAGGAGACGGCAGGGTTCTTGAAGAACGAAGGACAATCCGGCCGTGTCCAGGAGAATCAGTAAGTTCTTGAAGTCATCCGAAATATCTTCAATACCATCTGTTACTAGTTCAGAGCCGATTCCAATCTTGGAGGAGGGAGGAGCCATCAGCGATTCTGCAATGCGAAGGAAACAAGAACGAGGAAGACAAAGCTCTGCAACTGTTCTGGGAGACGAAGAGACAGGAATCTTGCGGCGACGGAAGAGGAAGAACAGGAATCGGGAATACGAAAAGTCGGCGGCTACTCGAGTGAATGAGAAGTGGAAAGGACTTTTCCGTTTTGAATATATATATAAGTAATCCTAATTAGGTTTAAGAAGGATTAAGTATAATGTCATACCTGAACGAGGCGGCAATTTGCTAGGTGCTAGTAGAGATTTTGAAAATAAAAAAAATCTGAGTACTCGAGTAGAAGATGACAGCATACACGAGTATGAAGTTTAGTATACTCGAGTAGGCACAACATACACGAGTAATCAATAATTCATACTCGAGTATGTAATTAGCATACACGAGTATTAAGTCCGATACTCGAGTATAAAAAGGGGTTACTCGAGTATTTTGGACTTAGAAATATTTTTCTGAGGAAATTAGCTCCAATGCTTCTGTCCATCAATCCAAGTGCATGAATGAGAAGTGTATCCCAATAGAGAGGCTATACATGGGCCAACACTTTGGATCACACAATGAGGGATTACATTGCATGGTCCTGTGTTTGGTGACCCATTATAGACTGACATTGGTCTACACTTGGCAATTAGAACCTACACACATACAACTCAAACACCACATCAAATACATCTTAATTCATCTTAGTTCAAGGTCTGACTTCCTACAAATCTGAGGTATTGTGGAGACAAACCCCAACAGGAAGTAACTCGGTCGTGGTCTATCTGGCTTCCTCGACGGCGCCGGAGCTTGCGACGAGCTCGCCGGCTGCTGCGAAGTCTTCAGCGGAGGAGGCAGGGGATGTCGCTGCAAGTCCGCTTTCTGCTGGGCGGACAAAGGCGGCGGCAGCGGTAAAACGGTGCTCACTGACGGGATAGAAGCCACGTCCAGTAGCGGCGGCGGCAGGAAAGAACTCGCCGCTGGCGGTGCCGAACCTCGCGCTGGAGTAGGAGCGACCTTACTCGCCTGAAGATCCTTGCTCCCTGGAGGCTCGCTTCTCGCCGGGAGGTCCTTCGTCGACAGTTCCTTGCTCGCTGGAGGGGTTTCTTTCGCCAAAGAGGTCCCCGTCACCTTCTTAGCACCGATATTAATCCGGACCGCATGCGCGGTCCGGAGCGGATTATCGGCTGCCACGGCGAGCAGTGGAGCACAGATCAGAGGGGCGACGTCGAGAGGCACGTCGACGACGTCCGGAGGAGAGTCTGCACGAAAAATAAATTAGCAAGAAGCACACGACGACCATTGGGAAAGGGTCTTGGCGGAATGGCGACCTGTCACGGTGATAACTTCGACCTGGGACGTCGTCGGCTCCTTGGCGACGTTAGAATTCTCCGGCGGGCTGTGAACGGCCGAGTCAGGAACATCGTCCAGCCCAAGGTCACTGAGAAGCTTCTTAATGCTGGCGGAAGGCGCGGGTTTGACAGTCGCAGCGGCGACTGGCTCAGATGGCGGAGGTGGGTCAATCGACGAAGAAGCAGGCTTCTTGGGCTTCTTACTTTTCGACGACGGCAACTCGGCCGCGACATCTTTCTCGCGCAGTCTCTTCGGTCTGGCGATGCCGAGGAGACCAGACAGGGTGGCGATGCTGTCTTGAAGAAGTTTCGCGTTAGCATCCGATATGGTTGGCGAGCTTCGGAGATCCGCCTCAGAAACCAGGCCCCCTATTTATAGACTTCGTCGAGTAGTAGACGAAGCGAGCAACCCAGATACTTGGCATAATAGCTCGCCGAATAAGTATTGGATGTTTCTTTCCGAGCTCCTACGTCGCCCAAAAAGAGCGGGGATTGTGTACAACCGTATTCGACGAGGATGAGTCCTACCACAACCAGGTCAGCAGAAGTCAAGGTCAATGAGTCAAGATGGAAGTCAAAGTCAGCACCCAAGACCGCGAAAGACCTGTGCGAGTATGGCGAGCTCCCCTCGCATACTCGCCAGGTAGGCGACTAGGGCGAGATACTCGCCCAGCCCGTGCGAGTTCCCCAGGAAGTCGTCTAGTCGCCGGGGTGGGAGGTATAAGTATGACCCCCCTCCCTTTGGATTTCCCTATAAATAGGACCCCAGGGGTACAAGGAAAAACCATCAAGAATCTCGAATAGATACTCGCGAGCCCTTTGGATTCCCTTTCCTTGGAGACCAAGCCGCGACCTGTGACTTAGTTAGTATCTCGTTTCCCTCGTACCTAGCTCGACCATTCTGGTTGTGGAGGGGCTGCTTCTTCTAAGCAGCCGGGTACGTGGTGGGACCTTCCTGCCGCAGCAACCTGGGGTCTTATTCCTAGCTCATTCCCGTTCTTGCTTCCGTGGGCCGTCTAACTTCACTACTCGACCAGTAACCTTAGGCTGCCTAGTCCGATTCTGGGGTAGGAAATTTTCCCGGCTTCAACAAGTGAGATCATTGTTATGGACACAAAAAAACTCCAAATTGTCGATCCTATCAAAAATATTAGGAAGAACAACCAAAAAATTATTCACATCGATGTCAAGCTGAAAAAGATTAGAGAGGTTACTAATACTTTTACTCAAAGAGACTGATTAGTAGTTCTGCTGTAGATGCATATATTTTAAGGACTGCATAGTGAACAAATTTTCAGGTAGGACGCTGAAAATTTCATTGGCGTGGATGGAGAGCTGAAAAAAGGGACCTACAGTTGCCAAAACCCACCAGAAGATTGCCAGCGAAGAAGTTCATGGAGAAGGAAATCGATTTTATTTGAGATGAATGACAAAAATTTGCGGTAATTGAGTTGAAGAAATTATTTTTGACGAGTAGCAATATGGTAGATTCGGCGATGGATGTTCGGCACGAGGACGGGAAGAAGGGAATTCCACCGGCCTTGAGAAGCAGCGAAGGGAGATCCACAAAAGTTTCCGATGACGGAGGGAGGTTGCACGGGCGGTAAGGAGATGAGAGCAATGATGAGTAGGGAAAGAAACCCTAGTGCTCGGGGTTGGCTGTCCTTAGTCGTGTCCAAAAAGCCCGACCGGGTCGGGCTTGTCCCGGGCCGGTCGGGCCCGTGTTTTTTGCTAACCTGGCTCGTCCCGGGCTCAGTTTGAGCCGGGCCGAGCTCCCTCTCAAAGAGGGGGCCCAATTAGGCCCTTCAGGTCGGCCCGGGCGACCTGAATTCAAAAGGCGGTCCCGCCTACTCAAAGGTGGGATTTAATCCATCCTAATCATAGGCGAGATTTAATCCCGCCTACGGGCTTTAATCCCGCCTAAATAGGCTGGATTTCTGGCTTAGCCCGGTGCCGGGTTCAGGCTAGTCCGACGCCCGGGCTTTGCCCGGCCCGGCCCGGCCCGGGCACCAAGCTGGGCAACAGGCTAAAATGGGTCCCGATATGGCCCCCAAGACCAGCCTTGACCCGAGTCGGGCTTTTCCCGGGCCGGGCCTTTGCGGGTCCAGACCCGGGCAGATTTTCCAGGCCCGGGCAGATTTTCCAGGCCCGGGCTTTTTGCCCCGTCCTTAGCTGTAGAAAACATGAGAGAAAATTAAAATTTGTCGGTAACATCACTCAAAACAAAAGGCCGAATGCCGTAGGTTTTTTTTTTTGCATCTACCTGCTCTCGCGAGCTCCACTGCTCTCATTTTTTCCGGCGCTTGCTACTCCGCACGCGATTCTCCGACGAACTCCTCATCTCGACGAAGCTCCGACGAAAGCCTCTGCAAAATTTCTGCCCAGAGCTCCTCTGCAGCATCTTTGTCTGCGACTGCTTCGCTCCTTCACTTCTTTGCTGCCGAAATCCTTCTCAACAACTCTGCCCAGAGCTTTGCCGGCGAAATCCAGCGGGGAGATTTAATATATCTCGTACCTTGAAGATTTCAATGAGGTAATACAAAAATTTCCCCCGTGTAATGCCACGTTCAATTACCTAGTTCATTTCATCCAGTTTTTTATTGCATCCAACCTTGGCCGAAAACCTACGACGCAGAGGAATTGGTTTTGACAGAAAACCAATTCCTTTGTTCGTTTGCAGGAAGGTTTTCAGTCACAGGAATTGAAGTTTTCATTATTTCTGTTCGTTTGGAGGATGGAATTCGGAGACAGGAATTGGCCGGAATGTAACACTCAAATATTGCATCGATTGTCTACAGATTCAAAAACATCATAAATCCCGGTTCTGATTATGAGCATAACCAAACACCATACAGACGAATATTTCGTCCAAAGGAGGTTGCACTGTAGTTGTAAAGGAAAACGAAGGAAGCTCATAGTGAAAAAACAAATACCTGTAGATTTGTCGAGGTAGAAGAGGGAGTCGCTGGGAAGGTAAGTAATGGCGGAGGAGACGCCGCTGTGGGCAAGCCTTGAGGAAGACAGAGGCTAGGTCGGGCGATCGGCGGAAGGATGGGGCTGCGAAGTCGACGAGCTTCTATCCGAAAACTGCAGAAAACCGAGGGGGAGGGGTAGGTTTTGACCATAGGCTTTTTTTATTTTTTGAAAACCCATGGGTTTTGGCAGGAATTCCAATTCCTGTCTAAATGTGTCGAAACGAACAACGGAATTGGAATTGGGACATCGAATTCCAATTCCTTCCCCCAATTTCTGCCAAACGAACACTGCCTAAACGATTTCCTGCAGCAAAAAATCATTTGGCACACCCTAAACAAGAAATTGATGCCTTTGCCGAGCTCCTTGGCCGCGAAATCTCCAAGCTCGTCGAATCTGCTACTGAAAACACTGAAATTTGCAATTTCAAACGAATCACTCCATTTGCTCAAATACCGTGAGTTTCAGTTTTCGCCTCCATTTTTTGGAGGAGGAAGATCAACAAGATTGGGAGTTTCATCTTCTACCTCTTGGAACACCAAGCCACCACCTTCAATTCATTCTGTAAAAATGCCAGATAAATTATTGGATTGTATATAAAATATTGGAGTGCAATTAAATTATTGGATTGTAAATAGCAATGAGCTAAGCTTTTCGGCACTTTACACCCCAAAAGTTTAAATATGATACTTTGCACCCCAAAAATTTAAATATGGCAATTTGCACTTCTCTTTTGCATATTTTTTGGCATTTTGCATCATAGGCTTAAAATTCAGGGGTAATTTGGTTCGAATAATTTGGTTTTTCGCTTGAGAATTTCTGAAAAGGGTTTTAGGATTTGAGGGCGCTGAGAAGAAATCAAGCATGCATGTATATTGATGAGGAAGTTGGATGAAAATACCTCTCATTACAATATCCTGGGGTGCAAAGTTCCAAAATACATGTAAATGTGCGGGGGCGGGGATGCAAAGTGTCATATTTAAACTTTAAGGTGCAAAGTGCCAAACGAGATAATTTGAGAGGTGCATAGTGTCAAAAAGCTCAATGAGCTATGAATAGCTTATAAGTAGACTGCTAATACGATAGCTTTTCTGTTGAAAATTTGAAGTGAAGTCGTCTGGTCGTCTAGTCGCGTGAACTTCCGTTATCGCCGCCGACTATACCGCCTATCGCCGAGCGATAGCTTTTCTGTCAGCCTGCTGTTGTAGATACCCCAGGTCTTGCGGTTAGAACTTTGGTTAACCGCGAAGCCGCGCCGTTAGGGTTGGCTAATCGCCTATCATCTTGTGGTAGCTCTATCGTTTGTGGCGGTATACGAAGCACAACTACTTAAACATGCTCTGCGTATCGGCTCGAACGCGCTTCAAATATGGGAAACGTCCGAAAACGCTCAGAAAAGCGTTTTCAAAACTATAAGAAACATTTTTTAAAATAAAAATATAAATGAAATCGGAATCGCGTATTGTGTTCCCACGAAAATGAACCCCCGATTCATGGAACCTTATAATCACGGTTTAGGTTTAGGTTTTCACTCCCGCATCACACCCGAACTCTTTCTCCCGCAGCTGTTGCCGCTCGAGGATACGCTCCCGTGACCCTGTCGGCGTGTCGCTGGTAAGCTCTTCCTCTCTTCTTCTTTCTCCTCCGCCTCCTCTTATTCTTCTTTCTCCTCCGCCTCCTCTTATTCTTCTTTTTCCGCCTTCTCTTCTTCTTTTTCTTCTTCCTCTTTTTTTTCTTCTTCCTCTTCTTCTTTTTCATATTCCTTCTCTTCTTCATCTTCCTCTTCTTCATTTTCTTCTTCCTCCTCTTCTTCCTCTTCCTCTTCTTCTTTAACAAAACAATGATCAATTGATGTATTGACGTGGATATGTGATATATTATTCTTTATGGTGCTTGTTTCTTTGAATGTTATTTATAGCATTATATGAAATGCCAATGATATATAATATAGTCTTATTAAATTTTTTTTGTTACAATTCAAGATATGTACAAATAGTTTGTTAGTCGTCTTATTCTTATATTAATTAATACTTATATTAAAATAATTAAAAATAATTAAAAATATTTCCCGTATCCTTAATTTTTTAAAAATCACGTTTCCCATATCCGTTTCGTATCGTATCCCGTATCCCGTTTCTGCCCTGTGCTACATAGGTGGCGGTGACCTTATCCACCTCCCCCGCCTATAGATAGGGGTCCCGACCCCCTCATTTGTATCCTGGATCATAGAAAACAGTTGCTTGGAGCAAGGTTGCGGTTAGACTTTTTCTAGCCGCGCAACAAAAAGTTGTGGGTTCTTGGTCAACTGTTTGCGAACTGTGCGGTTAGCACTGGGCGACTAAACAACTAAAACTGGTGGTTTTGTCAGTGGTAGCTTCAATGTGGAAGTCACGGAAGCAGTTGATGGTTTACTGCTATAGCCTGACGATAAGGACTATCACTGGCGAATCGCAAGTTGGCAACCTGAGCAATTTCTCCTTGACAGTTCTTAAATAGACAGTCTGTGGATCAGTTCGCGCGGTTTGGCTTGTCAGTTAGCGCAAACTATGCAGTCTGTTCTCCAGTAGTTCAGATTTCTGTTCGTAGTGACCTCTGCAGGCTGATAACTTCTGCGGTCAGACGACCTTTGCGGTCAAGGATCAGAAGCGCAAACAGGCGTTTTGGCGATCTCAATTTTCCAGTTCGCCAACTTTGTACCTAGTCTATTTTTGATCTCCATCGGGTGCAACACGAAATCATGTCTTGCGCTTGTATGTCTCGCCTTGTATATCAATAAATAAATACAAGTGTTGTTCTTGCATCTTCTATTGCTAGTGATTTATTTTTCTTGGTGGCTGAGAGTGGTCCTGCGACGTCTATTTTTATAATTTTACATAGTATAAGAGAGACAGAAGTTTTAACTGTTGACAACTAAGTTCTTTTGGAAGACAAGTAAATCAAGAGATTTAGAATGAAAGGTGGTTATGCAAGAGGACTTGGTATTGAGCTGCTAACTCAGACTAATTACAAGAAATGAAAGTCTTGTATGGAGAGTTACTTACTTGACGAGGACCTCTGGGAGGTTGTCGGTGGAGATGACAAACAAGAGTTGGTAGCTGCTGGAGATAATGTCAAGGAGGTGAGAGCTTGGAGGAGAACCAATGCTAAGAAAGAGTTCACTCTCAAGAGGTCTATCTTACCGGAGCTGTTTGACCACATCATGGGATGCATGCCAGTTGCTGAGATTTGGACAGTCTTGGATGAGTTGTTTAATAAGAAGAATGTGGTTAGACTACAGTTCTTGGAGAATGAGTTGACTATGACCACTCAAGGAGACTTGTCGATCTGTTCATTCTTTTTGAAGATGAAGAATTTGTGTGCTGAGTTCGCAACACTTGATCCAAACGAGTCCATTTTTGAGGCTAAGATGAAGAGACATATCATCCGAGGTTTACAGAAGGAGTTGTTTCCTTTGTCACTTCTGTTCAG
Source organism: Platanthera zijinensis (assembly GCA_039513925.1). NCBI lineage: Eukaryota > Viridiplantae > Streptophyta > Magnoliopsida > Asparagales > Orchidaceae > Platanthera > Platanthera zijinensis. The sequence continues at coordinate 8,930,886 of CM077089.1, forward strand.
GGTTGGGGTACTCAATCGTCTTTGCTAGAGCTAGAAAATTTGCTGGCTTCTCAAGAGAACTTAGCAAGACAAATTTCTGGATGTTCTATCTCAGGCGGAGATAGTGAAGTCTTGTTTTCAAGGAAGAAATGGAACAAGAAGTCTCATGATGGTGAAAGCACTTCGACCTCATCATGTCAGGAGGGAGGTAAGGCTCCTCCTAAGCACGATGAAGGTCAGAAGGGTCTGAGGTGTTTCAGATGTAACAAGGTTGACCATATGAAGAAAGTCTGCAGAGTCAATCTTCTGTCGGGGCATGCTGCTTAGAGAGGATAAGGATCCAGTAGAGAAGGAGAGTGTGGGAATTGCTTCATGACAGACATGACTGTACAACCCCGTATTCACCGAGTAGGTATCCCAAAAGATGGTCAAGACAAAAGAGCAGTTTTAGGCTCAGACGAGCCGGTTTCGGAGAATGGGGAAGGAACACCCCAACCCGCATAAGTTCGAGTCGTCATTAGTATGGGGTGGGGTGGGGGGGTGGGGTGTGCCCTATAGGTTCACACTCGCCCCAGGGCTCAAGCAGGGGAAAGGCGAGTGGGGTAGTCAGGTCCACACTCGCCTTCAACCTCGGGGTGGCAACAAGTGATGGCCTTATCAAGGCACTCGCCACCCCAAGCGAGTGGTAGGCTCAGGGATCATTCGCTTAACAACGTTTTACCAGAATGCCCCAGTTGGCCTGCTAATAGCTCATCCGGACAACGGAGCTTTGCTCTTGGCAGACCACTTTGAGCTGCGTATAGTAGAACCAAAAGGCTGGATTCCGCTATTTGCAGGCCAGACCTGAGAAACTATAAATAGACTCTTAAGGTCATCTTTGAAGAGGATCGATCTTTGGCTTTATCTCTCCTCTATTTTAATTTGGTTGGCCTCTAAAGTCCTTCAAAGTGTCTAGCTCAGCTTTGGCTTGAGAGGGAAAACTTTTTCAGATCTTTTGGGTGTGTGGCGGGACCTCTGCGTTGCAGCTTAGGGTCTGTTTCTTAGTTCAAAGTCTTTGACCTGGAGTTCAGCTTAGGATAAGTGTAGGCTACCCCCTTTGGGTCCGAACTCTCTTTGAGACAGTGTACCGATTTCAACATTTTTTGGTGCGGTATCCGGGTGTGTGGCGGGACCTCTGCGCTGTAGCTAAGGGTCTGTTTCTTAGTCCAAAGTCTTTGATCAGGAGTTCAGCTAAGGATAAGTGTTGGCTACCCCCTTTGGGTCCAAACTCTCTTTGAGACAGTGTACCGGTTTCAACATTTTTTTGTGCAGTGAGCGTGGACCGTAGTCTGCTTAGGAAAATCTAGGGCAAAGTCTCATGGCTGGAGGCGAAGGAGGAGCCGTTTCGGGCAACCCGCCATCACCGATGAGTGTTGTCACGGTTGGAATATTAGAAGATTTCAAGAGGGAGGTACTACAGACCATTCACCTTGCATTCGCTGCAAGAGGCGAATGAGCGACGCCTTCTGTCTCGGTGGTCGCGGCCCTGTCTCTAGGCGAGAACGCCCCTGGTTAGCAACCTAGGAAGGAGATGCCGACTGAAAGCAGTGAAAGAGATCTCGCTGGGCGGGAGCTGTTCCCCGGTCAGGAGACTGCTGAAAGGATCAACGTTCCGACCGCGAGAGATGGTTCGACTCGCCCGGTGGGAGGAGAGAGCCCTTTCAGCGAGTTGATCGTCTCGGCCCCAGCCCCAGAGGGGTTCCGAGAGCCAGAGATGTCCTACTACACAGGTAGGGATGATCCAGTGCAACACGTGCAATGGTTTGAGGATGCTGTTTCCATCAGGCAGATGTTAGATGCTTTTAAGTGCCGACTCTTCGCCATCACCCTAAAGAAGAAGGCTAGGGACTGGTTCCACCAGCTCCCCACGAGTTTGATTTACTGCTTTGAGGACCTGCGCCGCGGTTTCCTGTTGAGGTTCTCAACATCGAAGAAGAGAAAGAAGGGAGCAGAGTTCTTGTTCGCAATCAAGCAGAGCACGGAGGAGACGCTGGGGAATTACGTAGACATGTTCCAGGAGGAGATCCTTCTGGTCCAAGAGGTACCGGGGTACACCCTGATGCTGGCCTTTACGCTGGGGCTGCGACAAGGATTCTTTAGTATGGAGCTGAAGAGGGAGCCTCCTCTATCCTTTGAGGAATTGAGTGAGAGGGCGACAAAGGAGATAGATGGAGAATCAGCGAATCCAACGTTCGCCAAAGAGTTGGCTAGGTTGGCGGAGGATGAGGTGAAGGAGCAGGGAGGAAGCAGACAACAAGAAGCCAGGAGGAGAGAAGAGCCCCAGGGTTAGGGGTTCCAGGGGCAGCAGTAAGGTTGGGGGTATTAGGAGCCAAACAACCGGCTGGCCTGGAGACCTCAGGGGGGGACCCGTTCGGGGTCAGAGAAGAGGATTTCTTGGCGGGGAGAATTACCGCGGGGTTCAGGGGCGGTTCAACCTTCCGGGGTGGAGACAGGGCCAGAGGCCGCCCCTCCCGCCGCAACAGCAAGCGATGACGATCGCCTGAGGAAGGGGAAGAAGAAGAGAGAATGGAAGAGGAGGAAGAGGAGGGGGTAGTGCGGCGTTGCCCTATTGCGACTTCCACCAAGAGGAAGGTCACACAATGGCTACCTGCCCGGAGTTTCTGGAAATGAGAAGAGCAAGAGGTCTGGCACTGCAGCAGCCGCCGGTGCAGATCGAAGAAGTCCTGCCTGGAGAAGGGGAAGAGGATAAATGTGAGGACCGGACTGACGTAGGCGCCAGAGGAGGGATCAGGGTGATCCATGCCGGGGTAGAGATTGAGGCCACCTGCAAGGGGAGCTTCCAAGCCATGTTCAGATGGAGCGTCGCTTCTACCTCCCAGAACCCACCCCCGAGAAAGAAGTTAACTTTCTCATCAAAGGACATGCCGGATTATGAAGATCCATTATGCGACGCCTTGGTGATCCAGACGGCGATCGAGAATTTGGCGGTCTCCAGGATTCTGGTTGACAACGGGAGCTGCGTGAATGTGATCTTCAAGAAGGTCTTCGATGCGATGAAGGTGGAGGTAAGGAGGGTGTTGGCCTCGGATGGGCCGTTGTTCGGATTTTTCGGAGAAATGAAGGAGGTTGAGGGGGGAGTTGAGCTTCATGTGATGCTGGGGGGAGTGTTAAGGAACTGCCGGTTTGTCATCGTCGACACTCCGAGCAGCCACCATGCCATTTTTGGACGCTCCCTCATAAGCGCCTTCCGCTGTGTTCCTTTGTCGTTCTATCAATGCCTCAAGTTCAACAATAGAGGAGTTCAGGTTCGGATCAGAGGAGACCCCAAGGTGGCGAGGCAGTGCTACGTGACTGCTGTCAACACCATCTCATGGATGACAGAGGCTGAGGAAATGGGGAGGGAGATGGAGGAACGAGCGAGGCAGGAAAACGAGGCTGTACAAGACGAGGAGGAGACAATGAGGGAGTCAGCAGTGCTGTGAGAGGAGAAGGAAGAGGTGGAAGAAGCCGGGGAAGAGGATGTCCGCGCCCAGGAGGTAGGGGCGGACGAGTCGCTAGAAGATCAGGCTGAGGTGATGGAAGTAGATGAGGCGGGGGATGAAAGACACTCGTCCAAGGAGAGAGGGCGAGGGGGGAGTGGGAGGAGAAGCCTCAGCGGGAGGCAGTGAAAGAGGTAGTGGAGATGGAAGTTCTTACCCGGGTAGGGATGACGGAGAAGGTACGGGTCAGCGAAGGCCTGAGCCCAAAAGACCAGGAGAAGATATTGGAGTGCATCCAGAAGAACGTCGATGTCTTCGCGTGGAGCGCGGGGGACATGCCGGGCATCGATGCGGACGTGGCATGCCACCGTCTGAACCTCAGTCCAAACACACGCCCCAGTCGCCAGAAGAGGAGGACCGTCGCCAACAAGTTAGAGGAGCCCATCCGGGAGGAGGTGGAGAAACTCCCCAAGACAGGTTTTGTATTGGAGATCCAGTATCTTGACTGGGTCTACAATGTACTAATGATGAAGAAAGGGATGGTCGGTAGAGGTTGTGTGTCGATTTTTCTCTTTTAAATAAATCATGCCCTAAGGATTGTTATCCTCTGCCTCGAATCGATTCGCTGGTTGACTCAGTCGTTGATTTTTCTATGATGAGTTTCTTGGATACTTTTTCAGGTTATCACAAGATCAGGATGCACCCACCAGATGTCAAAGATGTCTCCTTCATCACGAGGGAGGGGTGCTACTGTTATAAATGATTCCCTTTGGGCTGAAGAATACAGGGGCGACGTATCAACAGATGATGGATCGAGTCTTTCGGGAGCAGAGGGAAAGGAACTTGGAGGTGTATATGTATGGCCTCATGGTGAAGAGCAAGGATGTGAGCTCTCACCTTCGGGAACCGGAGGAAACATTTGCCACCCTGCGACCACCCTGCGACCACCCTGCGGAAGTTTAAGATGCGGCTGAACCCCTTGAAGTGCGTCTTCGGGGCTAGCAGAGAGAAGTTCCTGGGTCATCTCCTTACCCTGACAGTGGTGGAGCCCAATCCTGATAAAGTAAAGGCAATAATGGAGCTGGAGTCACTGCGAAGCACCAAGGAAATTCACCGTTTGACGAGGAAGCTCGCCGGGTTGTGCAGGTTCCTCTCTCGGGCGGGAGAGAAGTGCTCACCTTTTTTCAAGGTGCTGCGGGGCAGCCAGAAATTCGAATGGATGAAAGTGTGTGAGGAGGCTTTCCTGGCCTTGAAGAATCAACTCACCAAGGCCCCACTTCTCCAAGGATCCAAGGAGGGGGAGCATTTAACTTTGTACCTCGGAGTCGGAGCGGAGGCCGTAAGCTCTGTCTTGGTCCAGGAGGAGAGTAAAAAGCAGCTGCCCATCTAGTACGTGAGCAGGGTCTTAAAGAAGGCAGAGCTTCAGTATTCGATTCTGGTGAAGTTGACATTTGCCTTAGTCATCTCAGCTAGAAAGCTCAGACCATATTTTCAAGCGCATTCGATCAGAGTGGTGACCGATCACCCTCTCCGCAAGATCTTCGAAGGTGTAAAATATTAAGGAAGACTGGCTAAGTGGCACTTAGAGTTAAGCGAGTTTAATCTCTCTTTTATCCCCCGACTATCCATAAAGGCTCAGGCGGGAGCAGATTTTTTGGCCGACTATGCGATTGAGGTAGAGGACGAAGAATCCGCACAATATGTCTCCTTAAAAATGCTTGTAGATGGAGCCTCAGGAAGGCATTCTATGGGAGCCGGGGTAGTGTTGGAAAGCCCCCAGGGGACCAGGATAGAGCAGGCCGTGACGATACATTTTCCCATCACAAATAACCAGAGAGAGTATGAGGTCGTGGTCGCGGGAGTACGATTGGCCAGGGAGTTGAGGGTACAAGATGTGGAGGTGCTTACATACTCGCTGGCGGTGGCGTCACAGGTCAGGGGAATTTGAGGCGAGGGAGCCCACCCTCATGAAGTATTTGGCCAAGGTAAAGGGGCTCATCGGGGCATTCTGAACCTTTTCCATTCAACACATACCTCGTGAAGAAAGCGCCCCAGCTGATTGGCTGGCCAAGTTTGGACCCTGGGATGGAGGGACCCTGACAGATTTGTTTCGCCCATCCACCGAGGAAGGTGAGTTGATGGAGGTAGATCAGCACCCCTCGTGGAATGATCCTTTCATAACTTTTTTAACAACATGTAGGTTTCCTGAGGAGGTCCTGGATCAAAGACGCTTCAGGCACAAATTGACATACTACCTGCTGCACGACGAAGGTCTGTATCGGAAGACCCTTTCGGGGCTTCTGACACGGTGCGTGGCTGAAGAGGAGGTCCAAAAGATCTTGGAGGAAGTCCACTCTGGCGAGTGCAACAGTCACTCGGGAAGCAGGACCTTGGAGTCAAGGGTAATGAGACAAGGATATTTTTGGTCGACCTTGAGCAAGGATGAGGCGGAGTTTGCAAGGAGATGTCAAAAGTGTCAGTTGTTTGCTTTACTCCAACTCTTACCGGCCCAAAGGCTTAGGAGCATCCCGTCGCCCCGACCCTTCACAATTTGGGGGATGAACTTGGTAAGACCTTTCCCCCAGGTGAATGGGCAAAGGAGGTTCCTCCAGGTCATGATCGACAACTTCTCAGAGTGGTTAGAAGTCAAGGCGCTGACTAAGGTGACCTCCCAAATGATCCGCAACTTTGGGTGGGGAGAAATCATCTGCCGACACAGACTTCCTTAAGCCATCGTTACTGACAACGGACCGCAGTTTGCTAGCGAGGAGTTTGTCGTCTTCTGCACCTAGCTGGGGATAGACCTCAGGTTTATGTCTGTCCACCACCCCAACAACAACGGGCAGGTGGAGGCGGTGAATAAGATCATTGTGAACTTATTAAAAAAGAAGGTAGAGAATCTGAAGGGGAACTGGGTAGAACAGCTTCCCTCGGTCCTGAGGGTCCTGAGGACTACCCTCAATACCGCCACATGGGAGACCCCCTTCAAGCTTTCCCACGGTTATGAGGCCGTACTTCCGACAGAGTTCGAGGTCAAGTCACCACATGTTGTAGCCGCCGGAGGAGGAGATGAAGAATGGAGAGTGGAGAATGAAGGTGAGCTACGACTCTCACTGGACCTGGTAGAGGAGCTCCGCGACTTGGTCGCCGTTAGGCAGGAGGAAGTCAAATGATGGATGATCCGGTACTTTGACAAGCATATCAGAGTCAAGCAGTTCGTGGAAGGAGATCTTGTACTAAAGAAAGTAGACACGACAGGGAAGTCGGCAGCTGTGGGGAAGCTCAATCCTAATTGGGAGGACCCTTACATAGTTGAAGAGACACTGAAGTCGGGAGGGTATCGCCTCCAGAATGTGGATGGGGTGTCCCTAAGTCACACATGGAGTGGTGATGATTTGAAACGTTTCTATTCCTGTACTTTTATAAATAAAAGAAAAGTCTTTGCTTATTGTTGTCTCTTGTCCAAAATATTTTTCACTACTGTTGTATAATGTATGCGACTTAGGAAAATTTGACCCCGAGCAGATCCCGCTGACCAGACTCTCACTAGCTGACAGGTCTGTAAGTCACTCGGTTGCGGAAGGAAAATTTGGCCCCGAGCAGATCCCCTTGACCAGGCTCTCACTAGCTGACATGTCTGGAAGTCACTCGGTGGCGAAAGGAAAGTTTGGCCCCGAGCAGATCCCGCTGACCAGGCTCTCACCAGCTGACATGTCTTGAAGTCACTCGGTGGCGGAAGGAAAATTTAACCCCGAGCAGATGCCACTAACCAGCCTCTCACTAGCTGGCAGGTATGGAAGTCACTTGGTGGTGGGAGGAAAATTTGGCCCAGAGCAGATCCCGCTGACCAGGCTCTCACTAGCTTGACAGGTCTGGAAGTCACTCGGTGGCGGAAGGAAAATTTGTCCCCGAGCAGATCCCGCTGACCAGACTCTCACTAGTTGGTAGATCTGGAATTCACTCGGTAGCGAAAGGAAAATTTGGTCCCGAGCAGATCCCGCTGACCAGGTTCTCACTAGTTGGCATGTCTTGAAGTCACTAAGTGGCAAAAGGAAAGTTTGGCCCCGAGCAGATCCCGCTAACCAGACTCTCACTAGCTGGCAGGTTTGGAAGTCACTCGGTGGCGGAATGAAAGTTTGACCCTGAGCAGATCCCGCTTACCAGACTCTCACTAGCTGGCAGGTCAGGAAGTTACTCGGCGGCGGAAGAAAAGTTTGGTCTCGAGCAGATCCCGCTGACCAGGCTCTTACTAGCTGTCAGGTCTGGAAGTCACTCGGTGGCGGAAGAAAAGTTTGACCCCGAGCAGATTCCGCTTACCAGACTCTCACTATCTGACAGGTCTGGAAGTCACTCGGTGGCGGAAGGAAACTTTGATCCCGAGCAGATCACGCTGACCAGACTCTTACTAGCTGGCAGGTATAGAAGTCATTCGTCGGCAAAAGAAAAATTTGGACCCGAGCAGATCCCGCTGACCGGGCTCCCACTAGCCGGCAGGACGTGGAGTCGCTCAAAGACGGGTATATTTGAGAAGTGAGTATGGACGTCAACAGGTGGTCCCAAAAAAGGAGTAAGAAATATGGTCAATGGGGAGGTCGGCGAGTGGAACCCCTCTGGGTACGCTCTCGCCCCCTTGACACTCGCCGTTCCAAGGAAAGGCGAGAGGTCTACCCCTCCCCCACAACCATGAAGCACTCGGCTGTCTTCAAGACAGGGAATAACATACGCAGTTATAAATCCGCGAGTGCCCAAGGTTGTGTGCAGTCAGGAGACTCAGAACTGATGTAACTCTAATGTGCGAGAATACGCAAGGTGTAGAGAAAAGAAGCTGAAGTTTAACCGAATGCTCGACAAAGTAAAAACAAAAAGCATGAATAAAAAGCATAAACAAAAAGTACAAATTTTACTAAGTATCAAAACGCTGGGTGTCCGGTAAAGAAATCTCGCCTCGCGTGCGAGTGCACAAAATTTTTACAAAAATAAAACAGTAAAAATCACCATAGCCTCCTCTCCTCAGGGCTGGTCTTGCTCGTCGTCATCACCGCCACTGTCTTCCTTGCTACCTCGGTCTTCGAAGAGCGAGTTGAAGGAATCACCTGAAGATTCAAGAGGGAGGTAGAGCTCGGGGATCAGATCCTGAACAGATAAGTTCTTGCAGTCTGGCTTCAATACGTCGAGCCGCCGCCTCATCTGAAGCAAGTGCTCGATGGCCTTTATGGAGGTTCCCCTCATCATCTCGTCGATCTCGCGCTCCGAGTAGTGCCAAGACGGCTCAGCGGGAGGGTGCTGGAGAGTAGAAGGTCAAGTTGAGCCTTGAGGCCCTTGTTTTCCTCTTCCAGAGCGGCGGAACGCGCGCACATCCGATCGGCTGTCTCGGCATCGTGCACGATTCACGAGGACATAGTACGTCGAATGAAGGGGAGCACACGATGGATGCGAATGGAACTTAGAACATACCACCCCTCCTGAGCTCTTCTCGAGAAGGTTTTCCGCGGTCCCCAATCTCTGGGTAAGATCCTTCACTTCGGCTTCCAGAGTCTCTCGCGCGGCCTCGGTTTTGTAACCATCCCGGGATAGGGCAAGACCGTGACGCGCCGCCATTTGCGAGAGCTCTTGGACGCGGAGTTGGGCTTGCGCGCTCTCGTGGGCGAGCCTCTGCATCGACATGGATTCGTATACCGCTGCGTCCTCGCAGCCATAAAGCCTGAAGGCAAGCAAAGGCATGACCGCTGGGGGGCACCGCTCTGACCACGGGGGGTGGAGCGAGGATATCGAGACTCGGTGAGCCTTCTTGTCCCAAAGCACCATCGACTCGCCGACGTTGTCCTTAATCTTTGCACCAGGCCCGAAATTGCGGTGCGAGTCGGGTTCCCCCTCCGCACGAGTCCTCGGCCCAGACCCGATCGTTGGTTCAGGGACCTCTCTTGCGGCCGACCCCTCCTCCCGAGGGGCCGTCCAGATTTGTTTCCCCTTGGATGTTGTGGTTTTCTTGAGCCTTTTTGGCGAGGGCAGGCTCCGTGGTCGGCTGGAGTACGCCGACCCGCCTCGTTTCTGGCTGCTTGATGAGGCAAAGGTCTTCGACATCTCCTTGAACGCCGTTGAAGCGGCTTTTGCCGAGGCGAGTGGATCAACAGATTCCTCAACACTCGCGTAGGGCTGGTTCACTGGGGTCAGACGCTCCCCTGTGCTGCAACGATTTAATAATCGAGGAAAAGCGGCCGCAACAATGAGAGAAAAAAAGAAAGAAGCGAGGTGGACTCGTACCTTCACCTGGAAGAATTGGGAGGAGCGAGTCAAGCCCCTTCCTCAGGTATGCAACTTCGAAGTTCTTGTGAAGGAGAACTGGTGGAGGGTGGAGTCATTTCCCTTTAGGGTTGGGAGACGGAGGACATCCTCAGCTTGTTGAACTGGCGAGTAGGGGATGTTTCCCAGGTTTTCCGAGATAGGGACAAGCTTGGTTGTCCAGTGGTGGTTCTTGTTCGCGGTCTCGCATACCTTGATCTGCGAGCCGGAGAAGAAAGCGACCCCGCCGTTGTTTGCCCTAAAAATGAAGAGCTTTCGGAAGACAGTCAAATTGAACTCTATTCGCTCCTTACGAAGGAAGGCAGCGAATGCGACTATCATGACGATGGAGTTGGGGTTGAACTGTGCGAGAACGACTCCGTAATATTTCAGAACTTGTCGCACTTCGGGCCATAGGGGGAGTTGTTGGAGTTACCATGGTGATCTAGAAGTGGTCAAACATGTAATCTCACTGCCAACGCAATATGAGCCTGCAGGGTCGCACATAAGAGCATGTGGAGAAGTTGGAAGATTGACTGTGTTGGTAAAGGTTACCAATCACCATACAGAATGGGGTCCGACAAATGTTGCCAAGGAGATTCGTCGACTATGGTTCGTCGAGTATCGTCGACTATGGTTCGTCGAGTATCGTCGACTATGGTTCGTCGAGTATCGTCGACTATGGTTCGTCGAGTATTGTCGACTATGGTTCGTCGAGTATCGTCGATTATGGTTTGTCGAGTATCGTCGACTATGGTTCGTCGAGATTCGTCGAGTATGGTTCGTCGAGTATCGTTGACTATGGTTCGTCGAGTATCGTCGACTATGGTTCGTCGACTAAGACAATTCGTCGACTATCGAACTGTTCGATAATCGACGAATGCTGATACCCGACGAATTATTCCAGAAACTCTAATTCTCTGTGGTCTGTGGATAGCGATATTTCTAGGTCTGTTTATGCTTCGGGTATAAATTAGAACTTAGGTTTTAGGATCAGAGTACCCCCCGGCCCGACGGAAGTGTTCCGCCGATTCGCTCGCTCCGCTGACCTCCTCTCCGACGATAGTCGCCGGTGCTTGTCTTCCTGGAGCGGACCTAGCAGTCCGTGGAAGTGCAAGGTGCAGTCGATCTCCCTTCCCGTTTTTCGTGCGACGAAGACCGGCGATCTCCCGCTCGTGTGGATTTCTGCAGAGACGTAGACGCTATTTTACGTGGGACTCGCCGCCGACAAGAACTCACACATTGAAGCATCTTTGTTGAGTTGTGACTCAACACGGCAAAGGTAATTTTACCTAGTTATTTCTTAACTTCTTGATTCAATTTTCATGGCCCGATCCCAAATCTCTTTTGTGTTGTTCTTGATTTTATTGTTTCCGCTGCGTGCACAACTGTTGTGCCACCTTGTAGAAAACCCAACAGGAGTCGCAGCCCCACGTCGAAGTGTGAGATTGGGAATTCTAGTTCGTTGTCCAGGAAAGTGTTAATCACCTCCTGCTTCTTAGGGCGACGCGCCGAGTATCCTGGTGGGACGAAGTCGGCCACGAATGAGTGATACTCCGCCTCGGTCAAGTTTCCATCGAAGAAGGAATACTCGACAAACTATCTCGCGCATTTCATCCGGCCATTCGCGTCTGGCTTTGTCTTGCCCATTGATGTGGTAGATTTCGCAAATACTGGGAGATGCGTTGGGGCTTTGGGAGGCAAGGGCGCAAAGGGGGTTCGGTAGCAGTTAATGCGGTTGGTGGTTATGAGGTAGGGGAGCCTATTTATAGAGGAAGTCAGGTGGGCACCGGGGCAGGGGGTAAGGGTGTATAGGCGTCGAGCTTGTGGCAGCTCGTCTCGCCTAAAGCCGTGGCCTTGAGATCTCTCCTCACCTACCCGCGAGTCGCCTGCCCAGTCCAGGGAGGTATGGCGTGAGACCTATCTACACCCACTCGCGAGTGGGTTGAGATAATAAGCTCACTGTGAACAAAAAAAGCGTCAAGGAAAGCGGCGACACCACGACAATGAGAAAGTTGACACATGCTATTTATTATTACAAACCAGCAACTAGCGAGTCCATAAGCGTAGAGAAAAAAAATTAAAGAAATAGAAAAGCATCTCACAACCTATCCTACAGAAAGAGGAAGCGCGACAAGAAGAATCTCGGGGAGGAGGGGGCGAGTGTCGGTAGGCTCAAAATGGGAGCCATTTTCATCGTCCCCGACCTCGCGCCCCAGCCCCTGGCGGTCGACGAGGATTATTATACTCTCGAAGAGCGTTGAGCTCCAGCTTAGCGAGGCGCATGTGCTCTTCCGCTCGCTCAATATGAGCTCGCAGAGACATTGCCTCAGCGCCGACCATTCCTTGCACCTCTCTGGCAAGTTGAGCATAACCATCTTCGAGGTCTCGCATCCGGTTGTCACTCATGGCCTTATTTTCCTGAAGTCCTCGCAGCATGAGCCCGTACTTCATCAGGATGTCGGCCGTTCACCTCTTTATCTCCTCGGGGTCGCTAGGGTCACCTAGGTATTCGGCGATCGAATGAGGGGAGGAAGGTGGCAACTCAGCGTCCCTTTCAGATAGCTCTTCAGTCTCCGAAACTCCCAGGATAATCAACATATTTAGTATACTTCGAGGAAGAGGTCAGGATGGTGAGAGTGAGGGGAGGAAAACTACGACTCATCCCGCGAAACCGACAACTCTTTGCCAGTATGTTGATGGGAAGAGCTCGGTTGTCCCGAGTGGGGTCGCCGGAGTGGAAGGGTGAGCGACTTTCCGAGACTAAGGCGGGAGAGGTCTGGATCTGCTATCAAGACGGAAGAAGGAATCAGAATTTCAATGACACTTGTTAATGCAAGGGGCGAGTGGAGAAGGAGGTTATCAGAAGCCTTGCGAGTCGATGATTCCGGCGGGAGGGAGCCCAGACCAGCGGTCCTAAAGTTAGAAGCTGCAGAGCGAGACATGGGTTGATCAGAGGAAGGAGCAGTGTAAATCAACAGGATTTTGTGGTGGATGAATTACCGGGGATCGAGGGAGGATCGCTGGAGGGGTCGTGAGTGGCCGAGACCAGAAGAAGTTGGGTCTCAGGACACTCTTGGCGGCTCGCGTCGCCGCGAGTCGGCGTATCGTCCCTCGCCGACTTCTCCCTCGCGTCCTGGGCCCCTTGGACGATTGTCGGCGCCGGTATCTTAAAAGGAGCAGGCTCGCTCGGGGTGGGATCACGGCGGGCCTTCTTGTTTTTCTTATCCTTAGAAGGCGAGCCTGAGGGCCTTCAGGAGAGCCAAGGAAAGATCTCGACCTTGGAAGACCTACTCTCCCTCCGCACCTCAGCGATACGCTCTTGAAACTCCTTGGAAAGCGACATTCTGTAGCAGTGGTAGGTCCCCCTCTTTTGATGACAAGAGTATTTATAGGCCTACAGGAGGAAAGGATGGGGCCCGCTCAAGATTCCTTCAGAACCCAACCATCACTCGCCAAATACTTGGGGCCAATAAAGGTTATGTTCTTGAATTTTTCAGCGGTAAAGACTGATATTACTCATGTTGGGAGAAAGGTAAATGTCACGGCCCAGGCCCGGCTCGAGGAGTCTTAATGGGCCAGACTGGTTCAACCATGAGGGCTGCAGCCCAAGTGACCCCAACACATTTCTGGCCTATTTATCAGCGCAGCGCGGTGCTGGCGTTGGGTCTCGAACCCGCAACCCTTGATAAGGATCCTTAATATCACTCCTCATCACCAACTGAGCAAGTGTTGCGGGTTCCATACCCAACGCCAACACCGCGCTGCGCTGATAAACATGCCAGAAATGCGTTGAGGTTACTTGGGCTGCAGACCTCACGGTTGAACCAGTCGGGTCCTATTAAGACTCCTCGAGCCAGGCCTGGGCCGTGACAGTAAAAAACTTGTTCGTTTTGTTGAGAAGTTCTTATATTGAGAAGATGAGGGTTAACGACAGTGCTGCTATCTGACATGTGTGGTCGGAGCACATTGAGATAGATAAGCTGAAGACTACGACGACAAAATGTCTGGTGAAAGGCTTGCCTAGTCTTTCATCTTTGACGATGGTCATGTGTGCGAGGGGTGTCCGTTTGGGAAGGCACATCGCCTCCCATTCTACAAATTCTTGTTCAGGTGCATGACATCATTGGAGTGCATCCACCGTGCTCTGATGAGACCACGCGTCACCCCTAGTCTCGGAGGCAACAAATATTTGCTGGTCTTGGTTGATGACTTCACCAGATACACTTGAGTGTACTTCGTGAAAGAGAAGTCAGAAGTCTTCCAAAAGTTTGTTGGGTTCAAGAAGCTCGTTGAAGACGTGCTTAAGTTGCAAATATAGAAGCTGAGGACGGACAATGAGGGAGAGTTTACTTCCCATGGGTTCTCTAACTTCTACAGAAAGTGCGGGATCAAGAGGGAGTTGACTTGTGCTCACACTCTACAACCGAATGGAGTGACAGAGAGGAAGATCCGTCATTTGGTGGAGACTTGTAAGAGCTGGCTTCATGCCAAAGACATTCCCAAGGCCTTATGGGTGGAGAGAATGACGTGTGGGGCATATGTCATCAGCTGGATGCCCTTGAGTCCCATCAACATGAAGTCTCCGCATGAACTGATGTTCAAGGAGAAGCGAAGTGTGGGACACCTTCCGGCGTTTGGTTCTACCTGCTATATGCATCTCCCAGATGCTCTAAGGACAAAACTGGATGCTAAGACGAAGAAGTGCGTCTTCATCGGCTATGATGAATGGAAGAAGGGATGAAAATACATGGATCCTGAGACAAAGAAGTTTACTGTCTCGAGTGGTGTGATATTTGACGAGCTGCCGTCATACCTTGGTAGCTCAACTATTGAGCTACAAGAGAGCAGGGTAGAAGGCAAGGAAAAAAAAGCTGTTGAAGATCTTCTAGTGGAGCTGCCTGCGTCTCCAGGAGCTCCGATTTCATCAAGCTCAGGGTCAGGCGCTTCGGGTTCTGAAAGTAGGGGGAGCGATGCTCCTAGTACTTCTGACAGGAGAGCTGATGTAGAATACGTAGCGGAAGTGGTGGAGAGTGGTCTGGCCTTGCGAAGGTCGAAGCAGACCATTATACCACCGACTCGGTACAGAGATGACCACATGGTGAGCTTGGTCTCATGTTTCTTTGCAGGACCTCTGAACGAGCGGGAGCCGTTATGCTTTGAAAATGCCATTAAAATAAAGGAGTGAGAAGATGCCATGGATGAGTAGATGACCGCCCTCAGGAAGAATGAAACTTGAGATTTTGTACCCAAGGTAGATGATATAACTCCGATTACTTGCAAATGAGTTTATAAGCCTAAGAAGAAAGCAGACGACAATATCGAGAGGTACAAAGCTCACCTTGTAACTCGTGAGTTCTCTCAGTAGTACGGAGAAGATTACAAAGAGACATTCAGTTCTATAGCCAAGATGACATCGATATAGATGATGATTGCTTTGGCCGCTCGCCGGTCATGAAAGATTTGACAACTTGACGTGAAAAATGCATTTCTTTACGGTGAGATTGATAAAGATATATTCATGGTGCAACCACCAGGATATGTATCCGAGACTCATTTAGAACATGTCTGCAAGCTCAAGAAGGCCCTCTATGACTTGAAGTAGGCGCCTCGGGCCTGTTATGGGAAGATAGCAGAAAACCTTCAGTTTTGCGGGTACATTGATTCAGATTCAGATTCAAGTCTGTTCATCAAGAATAAGGGGGGCTTCGAGTCTTGGTGCCGCTGTACGTCAACGATATGATCGTGTTGAGGAACTCTTATGAAGAGGTAGCAGAGCTAAGGGTGCAACTATCTATTTGGTTCGAGATGAAAGATCTTGGTGAGCTGCACCATTTTCTTGGTCTGAAAGTGGAGAGGAAGAAGAGTGGTGTGCTTGTCTCTCAGAAAGGATATGCAGAGTAGATCGTAAAGCGATTTGGCATGAAGGAGGGAAAGAGCAGCTCTACTCCACTTGAAGTCGGGTTAAAGCTTCGACGAGATGAATGAAGGGTTCTTCCAGATCCCTTAGTCTTCCGGGCTCTGGTCGGGAGCTTGATATACTTGACGATTACGAGGATGAATATTTCATATCCTGTTGGCCGAGTAAGTCGGTATATGCAAGAGCTCAGGAAGCCTCATCTAGTGACGGCAAAGAGTATACTGAAGTACGTGAAGTCCACCTCGGACATGAGGCTCTTTTATGAGGACACGAGCTTCGTCTTGCACGAGTTCACATATGTTGATTATGATGAAGATACAAATAATCGAAAGTCAACATCTGGGTATGTCTTCATGTGCGGATTAATGACAGTTTCGTGGTGCAACAATAAGCAGGATTCTGTGTCTATCTACGCCATTAAGGCATAATACAAGGCGTCGTCCTTAGCGGCCCAGGAGGGCATTTGGCTGCGTAGGTTGGTGGAGGACATACATGAGGAGGTGCGAGGTCCTACTCTGCTTCACAGTGACAATGAGAGTACTCTGAAGCTGGTTACAAATCCAGTGTGTCACGCGCGGACAAAATACATCGAGATTGAACACTCACTTTGTTTGAGAGAAGGTGCTGGAGGGATCTCTGATAGTGGAGTATATGCAGAGCAAGGACAATGTCGCGGATATCTTCACGAAGCGATTGTCGAAGGGGCTATTTGAGCGGTTGTGGGGATTGTTTGGGGGTGGTTTCCGAATCTCACTTCACGGGGGAGTATTGAAAATTTAAAGTGAAATCCGCAGGTCACCAGGTCATGCGAATTGCCGCTATCGCTGGCGATACTGCCTATCGCCGGGCGATAGCTTTTCTGTCCGCCTGCTGCTGTAGATACCCCAGGTCAAGACTTAGAACTTTGGTTAACCGCGAAGCCGCGCGGTTAGGGTTGGCTAACCACCTATCCTCCTACGATAACTCTATCGTTTGTGGCAGTGACCTTATCCACCTTCCCCGCCTATAAATAGGGGTGCCGACCCTCTCATTTGTATCCTGGATCACAAAGAACAGTTGCTTGGAGCAAGGTTGCGGTTAGACTTTTTTCTAGCCGCACGACAAGGTGTTGTAGGCTCTTGGTCAGCTGTTTGTGAACTGTGCGGTTAGCACTGAGCGACTAGAAAACTAGTACTGGCGGTTTGGTTAGTGGTAGCTTCAACGTGGAAGTCGCGGAAGCTGTTGGCGGTTTGCTACTATCGCCTGACGATAATGGCTATCGCTGACGATATCACAAGTTGGCGACCTAAGCAATTTCTCCTTGGCAGTTCTCAAGCAGGCGGTCCGTTAATCAGTTCGCGCGGTTTGGCTTGTCAGTTTGCGCGAACTTTGCGGTCTGTGCTCCAACAATTCAAGTTTCTGTTCGTAGCGACCTTTGCAGGTTGATGGTTTTTCCGGTTAGACGACCTTTGCGGTTCGGCGATCAGAAGTGGGAACAGGCGTCTTGGTGGTCTCAGTTTTCCAGTTCGGCAACTTTGTACTTAGTTTTTTTTTAAACTCCATCGGGTGCAACGCGAAATCATGTCTCGCGCTTATATATCTCACGTTGTAAAACAGTAAATAAATACAAGTGTTGTTCTTGCATCTTCTATTACTAGTGGTTTACTTTTCTTGATGGTTGAGAGTGGTCTTGTGACCTCCATTTTTATAGACTGCTAATACAATCACTCAAAAAAAAAATACAGCCTTCAATCTCCCTCTCGATATTTGTAGAGCCAGTAGGACTTCGTTGGAAAGAGAGCCTATAAGATCATGGAGCTCCTCCTTTGCTCTGATTGGTAAGGAAGCGCCATCAAAATTTTTGTTCTTCCCATCAAAGACTGAATAACACCGGTGCTTCAACTATTGTTTAGGGCACCTCCATCTCCCATGAGTCCCACTGCCGTAGAGTGGAAGGAAGCAGGAGAACCCCAGAAACAAACAAAAACAATGAAACAATACACTGTATTTTTGCAAAGTCAAATAAGAACTTACGCCATTACGTTTCTGTGTGCCATTGGCTTGGGCAGAATTTTACCGTCCGGGACTCGGACCGCGTCCGCGACCAATCGCAGCATGCCACGCGAGCTGTTTGACTGCCACATAAGCAAATTTGTATCTCACGTCTATTGTATCTCGGTAGCAATCTGCACCTGTTTAAACTTCTATTGTATTTCGGGATAATCCCGGACGCGGTCCGGGACACGGACGGTAAAATTTCTCTTGGCTTGGTAAGCTGTAGTGTTTTATTGCCTTGCAGTCATCTTTCCTCTCCGACCAATGCCCACTGCTGTCACAGAAACAAAACACTGAATTTTGCAATGCGAATTTATTTTTTCAAGCTTCTCTTTGCTTTTCTATTTTTTCGTCCTTTTCTGCTTTTATTTGAGGGGAAGGAACATGAACTGTGCTTTGGAAAGCTTTCTTTCACAAAGAGGGAGAGCCAGATTGGAGTGAATGAAGGGCTTCCAGTTTCGGTTAGCTAAGTTTTGGTCATCTATTCGGCTATATCTATATATATGTACCCAGCACTCCTGTTAAGTTTTTGATTGAGAACTTAGCATGTAAAAATCCATGTATGGATTGCGCCGGGCCTCTCTCAGAAATTCTCATCCTCGTTGATTACTAATGGAATTCATTCAATCTAAGAACGATTACTCCCTCTTTACTTTTCGATCTGGTGACAAACCAGGATGTCCTTCTTGTATATGTCAACCATATCGTCCTCACTAGTCCAAATTTATCATCCCTACATCAAGTGGAATTGTTACTTTCAAAAGTGTTCAAACTTAAGAAATTGGGAGATTTGAAATATTTTCTGGGCCTCAAAATTGCTCGGTCTACCACTAGTATTTTCCTCTACAGAAATATACTCTCACTCTACTTGCTGATACAGGATTCCTCAATTCTAAACTAGCTACTCTGCCCATGGAACCAAATATTAAACTTCAAGCTCTTGACTACGACGTCGACATTCAGCTAGATGCTTCATCATATCGACACCTAATTGGGCGTTTAATGTATTTAACTGTCTCCAGACCAGACATATTGACGGCGCGCCACGACCGACGCGCGTATATACCCGCAGGAGGCGGTGACTCGCTATCCGGATAGACGATCAGAGTCCATGTTCGCGTCCGGATACGCTTTTTCATTCAGTTTTATATTTTGCACTTTTTATTTCGAGTTGTATTTAGCCCCCGATCGGTCCAGACATTATGAGTCGTCCGATCGGGGTGGTTTGGTTTGGATTATATTATGCAGGCAGCGGTTCAGTAGGCACCGGTTCACTTGGGAGCGGAGGTTCATTAGGCAGCGGTTCACTTGGGAGCGACGGTTCATTAGGCAGCGGTTCACTTGGGAGTGGCAGTTCCTAGCTAGGGTTATTTAACCCGGCGGTTTGGGGGTGTGGAGTATCGTGGATTTGGAGTTATACCGGATTCGTCGGTCTTCAACAAGGTGCGACGCCTGTTCCTCTTCTCCGGCGAGATGTTGGGAAGACTCTCCGCCTCCTTCTGGTGCGACGCCGGAAGCCCCCTCCGACCCTCCTCTTTGCTTCTCCGACCAGCCCACCGCCATCCTAAGGCGCCACCCCTCCTTCCCTGCAACAGCCCGGTGCCGCTACAGCCCCGCTCCATCCCCCACATTCCTTCCGTGTCTTCCCCATCCCAAGCCGACGACTTCCACTCTCCTTCCTCCACCGATCATTGTGCAACCACCCTCCTTCCTTCGAGCAGCCGACTGTTGGAGTTACCATGGTGATCTAGAAGTGGTCAAACATGTAATCTCACTGCCAACGCGATATGAGCATGCAGGGTCGCACATAAGAGCATGTGGAGAAATTGGTAGATTGACTGTGTTGGTAAGGGTTACCAATCAGCTCGCAGGATGGAGTCGGGCAAACGTTGCCAAAAGAATTTCGTCGAGAGTCGTCGAGTTTGACTCGACGACTAAGGCAAATTCGTCGAGAATTGTCGAGTATGACTCGACGACTCTCGACGAGTTCATCGAGAATGATTCGTCGAGAATCGTCGAGTATGACTCGACGACTCTCGACGAGTTCGTCGAGAATCATTCATCGCGAATGATTCGTCGAGAATCAAAAATGTTTGATTCCCGGCGATTGGTGATACTCGACGAATCTATCCCCGATTCTCGACGAATTAGCAGATGATTCTCGCCGAATCTGTCTGCTGATTCTCGCCGAATCTGGATCTGATTCTCGCCGAACCTGTGCTGATTCTCGCCGAATGACTCTGAAACCCTAACTTGGGTGGTCTGCGGATAGCGGTGTTCTTTGGACTGTTTATGCCTTTGGTATAAATAGGGGACTTAGGGTTTTGGGATCAGAACAATCATCGGGATTTTCCTATAGCCGGATCGAAGCCGACGGAAGAGTTCCGCCGATCTCCCGATCCGCCGAATCCCGACCCCGCCGGACGGAAACGTTCCGCCGCCGCCTGTTCGCTCCGCCGACGACCTCATCTCCGGCGACCGTCGCCGATCTTGCTTTCCCTGGCGCGGACCTAGCAGTCCATGGGAAGTGCAAAGGTGCGGTTGATCTTCTTCCCGACCCTTCGTGCGACGAAGCTCGGGGTTCTCCCGCTCGTGTGGATTTCTGCAGAGACGTGGACGTTATTCCACGTAGAACTCGCCACCGACAAGGACTCGAAGCTTGGAGCATCTCCGTTGAGTTGTGACTCAACGCCGCTAAGGTAATTTTTGCCTAGTTATTTGTTAACTTCTTGATTCAATTTTCATGGTCCGATCCCATCTCTTTGGGTTGTCTTGATGTTTTATTCCTTCCGCTGCGTGCATAAGCGTTGTGCCATCCTCACAGAGAAACCCAACAGTGGTATCAGAGACAGGTTTCGACCATGATTGTTGTATTGGAAGTTAGGTTATTCCAGTGCGTGTAAACCTAGGGATTTAGAAGTGTTCTAAATGTCTAGATTTATTCCTGGTACATCAATTGTTGATGGTTTTTCCAAGGGAAAACGGTGGGCCCATAACCCACAGGTTAGGGGCTCTGCCCCTTAGAACCCCGCCAGGAACGTCTGGGATTTCGTGGTAATTTCTAATTGTTAGAAATTGTTGTCTCCTTAGCAGTAACCGTCCCTCGAATAGTTAGTGAACCAGTGTATTGTTTTGGATTTTGAATCCAACAACGAGAGACGAGCTTGTCTACTGCTTTAAGTTGAGTTGTCTTTGCTTTTGTCCAATGCATGTAAATCTGAAGATTTGGAAGAGTCCGGATGTTCAGATTTAGCCCTTTCTTTTTATCAAATGTTGATAGTGTCAGGTTGTGCATATAAGGGATGCATGTGGATTTTAGAAATTGTTTTTCTGTGGATGTGCACAATGATCAAATGTTGATCATGGTTAATTGTTAACCCATAATCAAAATCCCTTCCTCTAATATTAAGTGTTCGGATGCCTTCCGATGGATGACACTCTTCCTGCCTCGATCGATGAAGTGTGAGCTTGCCAAAGCAATGTGCATTAATCTATCTTGATAAGGGTGCGAGCGGATAATTGTGATATCCTACTGTCGACATCGGGTCAAGCTTAACTAGGTGACCTCAAAGGTTGAGTGTCTAGAGGCATAGGGTTGACATGCACCATATGATGGATGCGAATAAGGAGTTATTCACCAACCATAAAAGAATTGCATGAAGATGCAATTGGCAAGCGTTGCCTACCTAAATAACCGCATTGTGAGAGGAAAGTCAAAGCTGACTCATATTGTTGGTGAAATACGGATCTTGTCCACTAAGAGAGTAGCTCGCATGAACTCTCCGAATTGATAGTGAGGGCTATTGTTTCGAATAAAATAGTGGGAGTTTTAATTGAAGTCCAAATTAAAATAAATTGTATTTTGAAATTTTGGTACTGATATTATTCTGCATGAATTCTTGTAGAATTCCATGGCAAGTGGTTCACACTCCACTCTGTCTCTGAGAGCCATCCTTGAGAAGGATAAGCTCAGTAGAACTAACTACATGGACTGGTACAGGAACCTGAGAATTGTTTTCAGGCAAGAGCGAAAGCTCTATGTCTTGGAAGAAGAAGCCCCTGAGGTGCCGATCGGGAATTCTTCTCGTGCTGATAAAGATACTTATAAGAAGTATACTGATGACGCCTTAGACGTCGAATGCCTTATGCTTGCCACCATGAACTCTGAGCTTCAAAGACAACATGAGAACATGGGGTGCAAGGAGATTGACGAGCATCTCAAGAAAATGTTTCAAGGGCAAGCTCGTCAAAAGAGGTTTGACGTCACAAAAGCGTTGTTTCAGTGCAAGATGGGAGTTCGAGACTCAGTAGGGACTCACGTACTCAAGATGATTGGGTATATAGAGAACCTTAAAATACTGGGTTTTCCTCTGGGTCAAGAGTTGGCCACAGATCTGATCCTGCAATCGTTGCCGGACAGTTATGAGCAGTTTGTCTTGAACTACAACATGAATGAAATAGACAAGACACTGCCCGAGCTCCTAGGCATGTTGAGAACTGCCGAGATCAATATGAAGAAGGCCAAACCTGCCAGCCCCATACTGATGGTGCATAAGGGCAAGGGCAAGGCCAAGGGCTCTAAGAAGACGAAGGTGGGACCTAAGTCACATCTCAAGCCCAAGTCTTCTGCACTGATGAAAAAGAAGAGCATGGTGAAGGAGGGGAAATGCCACCACTGTGGCAAGGCTGGTCATTGGAGGAGGAACTGTCCTTCTTATATTGAGGGTCTGCAGAAAATGAAGGGAGGTATGACTTCCGCTTCAAGTATTTACGTTATAGAGATAAACCTTTCTGCTCCTTCATCTTGTGTATTGGATACCGGATGTGGTTCACACATTTGTACAAATGTGCAGGAACTGTAAAGGAGAAGATTGCTGAGTAAAGGGGAGGTGGACCTGCGTGTCGGCAATGAAGCAAGAGTTGCTGCTGTGGCAGTAGGGATTTACCGTCTTTCTTTGCCCAGTGGGCTTGTAATAGAACTAGATAACTGTTATTTTGTTCCGGCCATAACTAAAAACATTATATCCATTTCATGCTTGGACATGATTGGATTTTCTTTTATAATTAAGAACAACTGTTGTTCTATATTTAAGAATGATGTTTGTTATGCTGTAGCCCAATTGTTTAATGGTCTTTATGTTTTGAACTTGGACTTTCAGATCTATAATGTAGAAAATAATAAAAGACTAAGAACAAATGACTCAAACCCTACATATCTCTGACATTGTCGTTTGAGCCATATAAACGAGAAGCGCATATCCAAGCTCCATAAAGATGGACTTTTGGACTCATTTGATTATGAATCATTTGAGCGATGCGAATCTTGTTTGTTAGGCAAGATGACTAAAACCCCTTTCACTGGTTATACTGAGAGGGCTGAGGATCTCTTGGGTGTTGTACATAGTGATGTATGTAGACCCATGAGCTCCATGGCTAGAGGTGGGTTTTTTTACTTCGTTACATTTACTGATGATTTCAGTAGATACGGATATGTGTATCTTATGAAGTGCAAATCCAAGACCTTTGAAAAGTTCAAAGAGTTCAAGAATGAAGTAAAAAACCAGTTGGGTAAAAGGGTTAAATCACTCCGATCTGATCGAGGTGGCGAATACCTGAGTCATGAGTTCCGTGATCATCTGAAGGAGTGTGGTATTGTATCACAGCTCACTCCACCCAGAACACCACAGCATAATGGTGTGTCTGAGAGGAGAAATCGTACTTTGTTAGACATGGTACGTTCGATGATGAGTCATGTAGACTTGCCTGTTTCTTTTTGGGGTTTTGCTTTAGAGACTGCTGCAATGACACTGAATCGCGCTCCAACGAAAACAGTTCTGAAGACACCATATGAGATATGGTCTGGGAAGCGTCCTAGTATGTCGTTCATTAAAATTTGGGGCTGTGAGACATACGTGCGACGTCAAATGCCTGACAAGCTGGAACCCAAATCGGATAAATGTTATCTGGTGGGATATCCTAAGGAAATGAAAGGGTATTACTTTTACCTACCGTCTGAGGGCAAAGTGTTTGTCGCAAGGACTGACGTCTTCTTGGAGAAAGAGTTCTTATCAAGAAAGACTGAAAAGGTAGAACTTGAAGAAGTTCAAGAACCACAAATAGTGAATGAACCGGAATTGGATTCTGAGACAGGACTACAAGATGTTGTAGCTAGAGAACCTACTCAAGAAACACAAGTCCTACGTAGATCTGGTAGACCGAGGTTTGAGCCTGAGAGATATGGATTTCTCATGTCTCAAATAGGTAATGTGTTGCTTATGGATCATAATGATGAACCAACAACCTACCAAGAGGCTATGAATGGGCCGGACTCCGACAAATGGCTTGAGGCTATAAAATCCGAAATGGACTCCATGTATACAAACCAAGTTTGGAACTTGGTGGAACCACCTGAAGGGGTACGACACATAGGGTGTAAGTGAGTCTTCAAGAAGAAGACCGACATGGATGAGAATGTACAGACATTCAAAGGGCGACTGGTGGCTAAGAGTTTCAAGCAAATTCATGGTATTGACTATGATGAGACCTTTTCCCCTGTTGCCATGGTAAAGTCCATAAGGATATTGCTTGCTATTGCTACGTATTATGACTACGAGATCTGGCAGATGGATGTCAAAACGGCTTTCCTTAATGGAAACCTCCTTGAGGAAGTGTACATGACACAACCCGAGGGTTTTGTATCCCCAAATGAAGCCACTAAAATATGCAAGCTGAACAGGTCCATTTATGGACTGAAGCAGGCCTCTCGAAGTTGGAATCTTCGTTTTGATGAGAAAATCAAAGAGTTTGGTTTCATCAAGAATGAAGATGAGCCTTGTGTTTACAAGCGAATCAGTGAGAGCATTGTAGTCTTCCTGATATTGTATGTAGATGACATACTGTTGATTGAGAATGACATTCCTACCCTGAAAGTTGTTAAGAACAACCTAGGGAACTGCTTTTCTATGAAGGACTTGGGTGAAACGACTTACATACTCGGTATTAAGATCTATAGAGATAGATCGAAGAAGTTGCTTGGTTTGACCCAGAGTACATACATTGAGAAGGTGTTGAAGCGGTTCAACATGCTTGAGTCCAAGAAAGGATTTTTACCCATGTCTCATGGTGTGAATCTCTCTAAGGACCAGTGTCCAAAATCTTGTAAAGATAAAGACCGCATGAAGTTGATTCCATATGCTTCGGCAATTGGATCAATCATGTATGCAATGTTATGTACTCGACCCGATGTCTCCTTTGCTTTGAGCATGACTAGCAGGTATCAGTCAGACCCCGGTGAGTGTCACTGGATTGCAGTCAAGAATATCCTGAAGTACTTGAGAAGGACAAAGGATGTGTTCTTGGTGTATGGTGGAGAAGAAGAGCTCGTTGTAAGTGGTTATACGGATGGTAGCTTCCAAACTGATAGAGACTATTCAAAGTCTCAGTCAGGGTTTGTATTTTGCCTTAATGGAGGAGCTGTGAGCTGGAAGAATTCCAAGCAAGAGACAGTTGCTGATTCTACAACAGAGGCCGAGTATATCGCTGCAGCTAACGCAGCGAAGGAGGCTGTATGGATTAGGAAATTCATCGGCGAGCTTGATGTAGTTCCTAACATTGTTGGTCCCGTAGTTCTCTACTTGATAACAATGGTGCAATTGCACAATCTAAGGAACCTAGATCTCATCAGCGCTCCAAGCACATACTTCGGCGGTTCCATCTTATTCGTGAGATTGTCGAACGAGGAGATGTGAACATTTGCAGAGTGCCGACTGAGGAGAATATTTCGGATCCACTGAAAGCCTCTCGCGCAGAGAAAGCATGATGGTCATACTAGATCAATGGGTATACGATACTAAATGATCAACTCTAGTGAGAGCCTTGTGGTTGCATGTAAACATATATTCTGTTGGCTGTTTATTGTTTATTCATATGATGAATTGTGTACCAATGTTTTCTTTTACCAATTACTAGACAATTTTTAATATGTTGTTTCTCTATGCGATAGTTAAATGTAACATAATAAATACCCTTAGAATGTTCGCTTCCATAGGACGTCAAGTACGAGACTTGAATGTGAGAGCCTATGATTTATTTGAAGCTTCATTCTTAAAAGGTCCCTGGTCGTTGTATCATCATAGAAGCTTAGGGTGATGATGATACCTTAAGACTAGAACGTGCGTTGACTGATGACCAGTTCTCACAGGTCATGATATTGTGATATCAAGTCATCACGTGGGTACTTGTTAATGAACAAGTTGTACTGGACAGACCCAACCTGAGACTACTTTGTGGATTGTTATCTAATCGTGTCATGAGTAGGTATCAATTGACAATGGTGTTGTGGTCCTTTGACCTGAAGTCACAACATTCATCAAGTGAGGAAGTGCGTGCTTTGATGCCATCTAAAGTTTTCCTTGAGAAAGGTTGATAATAAGGGTGGTTGTTGGGCACGTTACGAATCATTTGGGTGTTTGTGTGTGAGCAGATATGGGATTTGTCCTCCTATATGACAGGAGTTGCATCCATGAGCCCCTTGATGGAACTGGACTGAGAAATGCATGACCATGCTTGGTTGAGTCAATATGTGATATTGGACTCACCATTCTCTGGAAGTCCGTTCTAGATCAAGAAACTTGGATTGAGCTATTATGAGGGTGACACGGTCCATGCCTCTAGTTCTTTCCGGATGTAAGGGACAAAGGGACAAAGACAACGCTGGGACATTGTTCATAAAGGCTTATGAGTTATGAACTCTTATTGCTTGGGGAGTAATGATGCATTGCTAGATGCCGCTCATTGTTTGTGAGGTTTTTTGTTTGATACTTTCAAGATCAAGTGGGAGACTGTTGGAGTTACCATGGTGATCTAGAAGTGGTCAAACATGTAATCTCACTGCCAACGCGATATGAGCCTGCAGGGTCGCACATAAGAGCATGTGGAGAAATTGGTAGATTGACTGTGTTGGTAAGGGTTACCAATCACCTCGCAGGATGGAGTCGGGCAAACGTTACCAAAGGAATTTCGTCGAGAGTCGTCGAGTTTGACTCGACGACGAAGGCAAATTCGTCGAGAATCGTCGAGTATGACTCGACGACTCTCGACGAGTTCGTCGAGAATGATTCGTCGAAGAATCGTCGAGTATGACTCGACGACTCTCGACGAGTTCGTCGAGAATCATTCATCGCGAATGATTCGTCGAGAATCGTCGAGTGATACTCGACGACTCTCGACGAATTCGTCGAGAATCAAAAGTGTTTGATTCCCGGCGATTGGTGATACTCGACGAATCTATCCCCGATTCTCGACGAATCAGCAGATGAATCTCGCCAAATCTATCTGCTGATTCTCGCCGAATCTGGATCTGATTCTCGCCGAACCTGTGCTGATTCTCGCCGAATGACTCTGAAACCCTAACTTGGGTGGTCTGCGGATAACGGTGTTCTTTGGACTGTTTATGCCTTTGGTATAAATAGGGGACTTAGGGTTTTGGGATCAGAACAATCATCGGGATTTTCCTATAGCCGGATCGAAGCCGACGGGAAGAGTTCCGCCGATCTCCCGATCCGCCGAATCCCGATCCGCGGACGGAAACGTTCCGCCGCCG